>OZ004728.1:7947048-9147048 GCA_963924685.1 Dexiosoma caninum
ACTTTATTTATTTTTTGAAAGACCTTGTTGACATTGCTGCCATAAAAATAAAATTCATATAAATTATTTTTAGAACCAAACAAAAATAATTAATGAAACATGAAAAAATCAAACACTTCTTTGTTTGTAAATAATATTTAAATAAAAATATTTTCTGTGTTACTTTGATTATTATTTCAAAAAATGCAGTGAATATGTGTTTCATATTTCGTAGATGCTCTGTGTTTATCTATTGGAGATATATGTACATACTAAATCCTTTCCCAAGAAAAATCTTTGAATGCCAGTCTCCTTAATGCACACGAAACTAATGAAAATAATATTTGTTTGTTTCTGCTTCTACTTAGAAGTGTATAATCATTACATTCCCAGTCAGATTTTTCGTTTTACACTTTAAAATAAAATTTTAAAAAATTAAAAAACGAAAAATAAAAAAAAAATATACCTATTCGGACTTTAAAAACGACACAATTTAACAGAAACCGACAAACGTTGAAATCTCGTGTACAACCTCTTCAAGTTGTACCAACCGCCGTAACATGTACTAGTTGTTTTACTATAAAATAGAACTCACATACTGTCAAGCACAGTAGCGAAAGTTTTTTCTAGTTATGTATGTATGTAATTTTTTTTTGTTTCGAAATGTTCTACGAAGTGTTTTTTTATGTTGGACCAGCACTCAGGATATGACACCTCCACATGCCATGTATTGTGCTGGAACCAGAGGAAAGGGATAGTTAAAGAAATGACAGGAGGTAAAGCTTCACTATCTTACAACACTGCTTTTGCACGTTCTTTCTTTTAAAGCAGTGTTGAAGCGCCTCAAATTTCAAGGAGACTTATTAAATTTTGAAGCTTGGTTTTAGTAGCCATTTTAGTATATTATTTTACTTCGCCGGTGCTACACAATACCGACGAAGGAGGGCGCTCTGATGTGCCTGTTGATTGGTTACAGCTGAAGCCGGTACTGTTCAGTAAACAGTGACTAACTGGGGTCGAACCCAGGACTTTTTTGGTTTTGCAGTCAACGTGCAGACTACTTCATTGTAAATATTGAAACACAGTGGACAAGATCCAAAATTTAGGTACAAAATCTGGTGCTACTAAACGACTAAGCAGAAATTCAGACGAATATGGGATATAAGGTGGATCAGTGAAGGGTATCTATAGCACTCTTACTTGTTTTTATAAGCAATTAATCAAATATACATACATACGTACATACAGATTTATGGCATTTTGTTTTGTTCCGTTAAGACAATGTAAGAGTAAGCCTTTGGCTTTGATGGGAACGATCCCGCTAATCCAACACTGCCAAACCTATTGAAATATTATTATTCTACTTTGAATTTGTAAATATTTACAGCTATTGGAATTTTTTCTAATTTTCACATTTCTGTTTTAAATTTCAATAATTTTCAATTTCCTGAAATGTTAATTAATCTTTGCTAATGTTCATATTTATTTATTAAAAAATAGTCTTCATATTGTTGTTTCTTATATTAAAATAAAAACCATCTGTTTTTAATTTTCGTATGAATTTGTTAATTTTCAATACGCTATACTTTTCATTTAATTTAATTTTTTCATTTGAAAAGAAAACAAAAGTCGTTCAATGACTAATAGTGGCAGCAAGTTGAGACTGCTTAAATAAATAGTTTTTTTTTTCTTCTTAATTTTAATTACTTTCAATTAGTCATAGAATTTAAATTAAAATTAATAAATTTTAAGTTTAAACATATAGGCGCACGAGAAAGGAATTTAGAAAATTCATTGTGGGGAAAATCCATATGAAAGTGAACTACTTCTATTTGATTGAAAATTCCAAAGGCGCTTGAGGAATGGAAATTAATTAAATAAATGCATTTTTACAAAGTTATTTCTTTCAAAGATACATATATCATATATACATACATATGTATGTAATAATGGACGGTATATTTACAATTGTGGTCATACAATTAAGTCGTTTCTAGCTTTACATAAAACATATATTTACATAACTACATGGTGGCCCAAAAGGAACGAATGTGTTGAACTTCCTTATAACTTTTTTATTATAATTTTTGTTTTTTTGTTTTCCGTATTATGTAAAGAAGACTTGGAGAATTTAAAATGAAACAGTAGACAATTGAACAATGTGCTAAAATCGTTGAGCTTTATTTCAGAAGAAAATTATAATTTTATTGATAAAGTAATTATGACCCACGAAGCCCATTTCCAATTAAATGGGTTCGTTAATAGACAAAAAGCGGTACTGAGTATCCAAGTTTAACACCGAGAATTAGACAAACTTAAGTGTATCGTTTCGTGCGGTATTTCGTCGGAAAGGATAATTAAATATCAGAAAATGTTGGAACATTTCTTAAGGCCAGCCGTAGAAAACCATACGCAAGTATGGTTCCAACAGGATGGAACTACAGCGCACACTACGAGGGACTCTTCGGTCATTTTGGGCCACCCCTGTATTTTTCAAATGTGTTTCCCAGAACGATCTTATTTTATTCGACTGGAAATTTTCTCGCATAAGTGAGAACAGAACATACGTACTGGAAAGCAATTGTACAAACTTCTTAATATGATTTTTTTTTGAATTCAAATTATATTAAAGTATGTACATCATTGTGGGTCAAATTGTGTGCATGAAATAAGACTGAATAGTCGTATAGCAAAAATAAAATTGCGGAAAATTCTAAGAAACTTTTCAGAAGAATCCATAGGTCTAAAATCAAATCCCAATTCTGAGCAAATCCACGTAAAGATTTGAATGGACACTAATGAATTAGTCTTGGGAAATTTTTTTTTGAATTTTACGTAGATTAAATTTTTGCTATACGATTTTTGACGAAAAATATTGACCCTCTTATACGTATAAGTGTGACTATTTTTTATAAAATAACACACACAATGACAAATATTGAAGCTGAACAGTGATCGTGTACCCTGCAGAAATTAGTGGATTACATGCTCCATATTAGTTAAAAAGGAGTAGTTACAAAATGGTCCCATGTAATGCAGGCATGGACCATGTTATTTTCAAGCAAGAGCTTATTGCTGACCAACAAGTGTTCGTATTTTAACGACTGTATGCTTTAAGGCATCGTGTTTAATTCGTGTTTAATTTTCTGCTGATAATGCGCGGAGTAGTGACATAGAGTAGTTTTGGGATTACTCTGATGTAATGCATGGCTGGAGTATATGGTCCTCACCTAGGACATCGCAATGTTAAAGGGAACACGTTTATTTCATACATTTGGGTTACTTTTGGACTAGTCGTAGTCCCTTACGGAGTATTCTTTACAGGAGTGTGTGGAGTAGCCGCGATTTCTGCAGGGTACTAGTACTAACTAGCAGTGATGTTAACTTTTTTATTTTAGTTTCCGTACAGCCCTATAAGATGTGCAGTACGCAAAGTTTTTTACAAAAATAATAATATTTTCTAATTAAAACAGATTTATATTTGTAACTCAATATATTTATTTAAATCAACAAGAAAAACTTAAAGAAACAAATACATACATATGTAGTAATAACAAAATAAAGTATTAAACTATGTACTTTCAGTAAACTCAGTGTATGTACATACATATGTATTTTTGCAATATTTAAAACTTAGTTAATATGTGTGTTATGCAGCCATGTATAGCAGAAACGTATAGAATTTAACTACAATTGCGTTATTTTAAATAGTTGTTATGAAACCGTACTTTATGATTTTTTTTAATGAGAAAATAATGTATATAATGTGTAGACACATTATGAATAAAAACTGTTGTAATTTAACAAAAAAATTAAAGATTTTTAAAATTACCGCACAAATATGCCTACCGCCCGGAAGTCTAAATTAGCGTACAGTACGACATTACTTAACATTACTGTTAAGTAGAATAAATTTTTTGAGAGCTTGCATCAGCAAATTTATTTTCTGATTTTCTGATAGGATGTGAAGGGTGCCTCCGTAGTCTAGTGCATGAGCATTAGTCTTATTAATATGGAGGTGCGGGTTCGATTCCCGCTTGAACCCTGGGTGTTTCTACACACAAACTGTAAGAGCTTCGTAGAGTTTGTATTGCCTTAAAAAAAAATAAATAAATATTATTTTATTCCTATTGTATAACATCCCATAGTGTTTCCATTTATTCTGGAAGATATCTTCGTACGTTTTGTCACCCATTTGCCCATCACTATTGATGATACAATGTAAACCATCTTCACAACAATACAGACGACTTGATCTTCTTTGGAAACTTTACCTTCATATGTACTGTACTATGTACTGTAATTATTCGTAATGATTGGAACCTCATCACCATTACACATAATTATTTTTGGCAGTTAATTGAGTAATTTTTTCAAGCAAAATTCGAAGATTTCATGTACAGATGCAGTAGAAAAATAGTAATCTGCAGAGTTGATATCAAACACACAAAGTTTTATGAAGAAATTATCAGTTTTTTTATTTTTATCTTGTTCTATATGCAAATGCAATTGTTTATTAAGGAAAATCATGATATTCCAAATTTGATTATATAATATTTAAATTTAATTATAATGATATCGATTTAAGGCAGTAAAAAAATATTAGCGCAATATATTCAGGATGAGCTTTAGGCTGCATGAACGGTGCAGCGTTTTACAGACGGTGATAGCGGCCATGAAGAAGGGAGGGTACTGCGAGATATACGTTGATGGTATACGGATCTGTACTGACAGCTATAAAATAGCGAGGCATTCTGATCTGGTGTTGGTCTGGTTGAGGGTGCATGCGCGTCATCAGCTATGCCACAACTCTACTTTACGAATTTGCTGCCTCAGAAGAAGAAATTTATTTGTTGTTTTTAATATAATTATACGAACGAATTTTTGGTTTCGTTTTCTAAAAACAGGCAGTAAATACCGCATTACAAGATTTCGTCATCATTTAGTTACAGATAAATTTAAAAGCACTAAAATATATCGAGCCTTTGGTGCAATACCGTCGTAATTCAAAAAATCGTGAACTGAACCGTTCTTGTCCCACCTCAAAATACTTTTATTTGTGTTGGTGCATTTCTAAACTTTTTTTTTGCTAAATTAATCCAATTAAAATTTATAATTCGACAAGAAAAAAAAATTTGTTAAATGTTAATAAATTATACATGAATATAATTTTTATTTATTTATTTGTTTCTTTTTGCTGGTGTTGGCTTGGTTCCTTTGATTTTAAATTATGATTTAATAGGCTATTTTTAATTATAATAAATGCATATGCCAAAAATAATAACAACAACAAAAGCAACTAACACTGCAACAACTTAAATTAAAAAAAATTGTAAATACAACTGCAACAACAAAAAGTAATAATATTCATATTAGCAGATTTATTAAAATTTATGTTGAAAAATCGAAAAGAAAAAGATCTCTTTCTATTTGGGAGAGAAATCGCAAAATACAATATTAAAGAAAAGAAAATAAATGAAACACAGTGGATAACAAAAAGAATGGAATATACTTTTTGAAAAAAAAAAATTAAAAAGGTTATGTAAGACGCCTATTTGAGAAAGAAAACGCAAAATACAATATTACAGAAAATTAAAATAAATAATACGCAGTGGATAACAAAAAGAATGGAATATACTTTTTGATAAAATAAAAATTAAAAAGGTTATGTAAGATGCCCTAAAGGTAAAGAACTTTATGTAAGATTCACGAAAAAAACCGTTAAGCGAGGTGGTGAAAGCATCGTGGTGTGGGACCAACTTTTCAAATTATAAACAAAATGCTGTCATTGCAATGAAAAATGCTATTTTGCTTAGTCAATCTTGGAAAACGCAGTGCTACAATACTCGTAAGCTTCTCCCCTGGCTAAGTCAATCCCCGTATCACAATCCAATAGAAAACTTGTGGGTAACTTAACAAAAAGAAGTTAAGCAAGCAAACATTCAGATTGCTTGGTACGAAATACCAAAAGAAACTTGCCGGGAATTAATAAGGATGGTTACAGTGGATACTAGATAAAAAAAAATGTTAAGTTAGTTCGGCAGGTTGCTGCGCACTTGGTACCGATTTATAATGGTTCCAATGTGATACCTGTTGTGAAAAAACTTTCTCGTGTGTAGTGATACTGGGCAGAGTCTGCTAGGAATCGAACCTACAAACTCCAACAGATATACTTATGTTATGAAAATTTTAATTGCATCCAAATTCTAATAACTTCTTTTCAAATGTATGATCAAATGATCAGATGTAGTTCTATAACACGTTCAAAAATCTTCAAACTACCTAAATACTCTTCTTTTCAAATCGATAACTACGCATCGATAGACGAAATTGCGGCAAAAATTATTTGCAAGTTATAGGATCATACAACTTGGTGCAGAGGTTGCTAAACTAAGTATTTTTATTTTATATCTTTTTTATTCAAGGAGTATCAATACATAAACGTCTTCGTGACAAATTTCAAAATGTACTGCTAGAGTAATAAATATCTGTAAAAATATCAATGTACATACAAAGAATATCATTAACAAAATGAGTAGTAATTAAATTATTTAACAAAGTATTATAATTTATGGTATATACATTAGAGTAGGGCGATTGGTATGGAAGGAAAAAAATCTTAATGGGCGCTTCGCGTTTCTGATTTATGGGATTGTACTAAGCAAAAAAGTCCACTAGACCATACGTCTACGGTGTAAATCGAGCTGGCGCATTTTGACTTGATCAGACTTTTGTCACGTTTTTTTTTTGGATATTTTGGCCTATAACAGCCAAACCATTGAGATTTTCGATCCAATACTTAGACAAAAATTGTAGCCAAGACAATAGTTAAGAACTCTCTAGTACATCGCAAAAGCATTGGAACGCTCCTTCAGGCAGTTTTGGCCTTGTGAAAGTGCAAATTTTTCGTGAAAATATTGATAAATTACCATTTTCAGTTGTTCATAGCGCAAAATCATAAAAATGTTCTATTTCTTACTTTTTATTCTATTTTTTTATTTATTCTATTTATTTTATTTCTTATTTTTTATTCTTCTATTGTTTTCAGTTCATTTGATGCATTTTTGTTAGTTTACTGTAAAAAAACATTATATTTTTGGATAAAAAACATGAATAAAACTCGAAATTTGATATTTAATACAAACATTTAGTAAAATATTATTATTTTTTTTTGTTCACACCTCCAGTATTGTGATCCACTTGGTGAAATTTTAATTATAAAAAATTTTTTTTTTGCAAAAAATCACTTTTTCCTTATTGCAACTTTTCACCGTAAACTACACAGAAACGTCAGTTCAAAGCAACGAACGAGCAGAGAAAGAGACATCATCGGAACAGAAATTTATATACAAAATACATGATCTAAATATATAAGGTCTGCTTGACAGTTCAAATTATTTTTACTGGGACGTCACCGTCGAGATTTGTTTTTAATATGTATGGGGTTTGTTTTTTTTTTTAAATATTTTGCAATTTTAAAGGTAAAATAAATAAAACAAATTAAATTGTTATGTTATAGTCTTTTTTAATTTTCTTTTTTAATTTTTTTCTTGTATTAATATTTTGTTTAAATTTCTTATTCTAAAATATAAACGACTTTTAAAAAATAACGATTTTACATTTTCAGGCACATCTATGTTATCACATTTAATGTTATGGTATTTTAAATAATTATTTCAAAGACTTAAAGTATTATTATTAATTTCCTTAAATATATTTTCTAATTTTAATATGTTTGCCATAAATTCTTGGCAGGGTTTATAGAGCCCTCTGTTTGAACTGCAACTGACTTATTTGGATTTTCATTTTCAATATTTTCAATACTTTCTTCTTGTAATTTCTGCAGACTATAAATAATTGTAAATATTATTTCATTAAAAAAAGTGGATTTTAAAAAAATTGTATTTACTTTAAATCAAATTCACCAATTGCTTCCTTTACAATTTGTTTGTTTGCTCTTTTTACGTATCGTTTCGATCTTTCGACTGGTAAAATGCTGTTTACATGGATATTTAAAGATGGGACAGCCTTCGCATCTAACAATCTTTTTCTTATTGGCGTGTTCAATAATATATCCTTTAAACGCCAATCATTATTCGTAAAATGTCTAGAACAAATTGTTCCAGATTTCCAGTTAACATTTTTATTACCGCATGCATTGATCTACACTTTCTTTATTTCTGGATCTTTTGGAAACGTAAAATATTTTAGATTTTTATCATCCTGCTTCGAGCTTTTACAATCTTTTACCACACAGTATTTCATTGTCCAAATAAATTTTATCACTTTCTACACAAATTGTTTATTAAAAACTCTTTTTTTTTTGCTCTAACTCAGTTCACATTTATTTTTAATTAATTGTCAATAAAATAATCCTTTAATTTTCTTAATAAATATGTAATAATAATACTTTTAATCACTAGCTTTTAAATTTCCATTTAACCACAACAAAACATTTCCCGACGATGACGTCAAATTAAAAAAAAATGTCAGCTGTCATTCAATATCAAGCAGACCTTATATATTTAGATCATGTACAAAATATAAAAAATGCAACCATTCACATGCCTACAGATGGATTTGCAACCACGCATTTTCAGGCGTCGGTTGCATAGTCTGTAGTCATGTTTATGGTTGCATTTCATGTTTCAAAAACATGAAAATATTTTGCAATTTTGTGGTAGCATTGATGTTGGTGCATAGTGTGAATCGTTGTTTAGTGTTTTTATTGATTCATTTCAATTAGCCAATTCAGACGAGAACACTTTTTAAGCCGTACAGTTTTTGTTCTTTCAAAAACACACAGTACTAATTAATCTGGTATATGCATACGTATGTATTCGTAGTTTTGAGTTAGTATATTATTTATTCATTTCGTATTTTGCATGTGTAAAAGTTTTGTGCTGCTAATGCGGCGTTGTACCTGGTTGAAATATTATGCCAACCAAAAACCCTTCTCTTCACCAAATATGCCTATCTGATGCCAGCATAATTGTTCTCATGTGAATTGGAAACAAGCAAGCTGTAAAGTTGTATTTTAATAACCGTGTTCGCCACCGCTATTCAATTCAGGGGGGTTACTATGTAACTCGATTCGATAGTAAAATATTACGGATACGGATTTTTCCTACCAACTAACTCGAATTCGTAAATACAATTGTTACTTTCGGGTTGCCGTATCAGATTATCGGATAGTCGTACTCTACTTTCGGATGTGCATCACTATGTACTTCGAATGTAGATGTCAAAGTCGCTCGAAAGTTGGTATTTGTACTCGTTTGATGTTGAGCTAACGGATGAAATTTATAAAAAATTAAATAAATCAAAACATCGACACCAAACGCTGAAAATGTAAGTATTTGTTAAATTTATGTATATTAATAGATAAAAATTATTAATTTAATTAATAATTAATTAATAAGTCTTTTTCAATATGGAAAATGCTACGAAAAATATTAATACGAAGCAAAGGCAATTTGAAATTATGCTCAACTTTATGACAGAGCATCCGCGGTTGGCTAAGGGCTATAGAAAAGGTCCGGACGCCAAACAAGCCACCAACAATTTATGGACACGATTGGCAGAAGATCTGAATACGGCCGGTCCCCCAATGCGGGAAGTGGTCGGTTAGAAAAAAGTAGGTAATATATAGTTTAGCCATAAATGAAAATAAATTTTTTTTTATTTAGGTTTGGCAGATCACAAGACCCATCTTAAGGCCAAATTGCGGAAGAAACGCATTAATTTTTCGGGCTGTGTTTGAGTTTCCGGTTGAAAAACAAGTGCTCGTTTTTAGATGACCGGACTATTTGGATGTGAGTACCATCAACAGCTCCTATTATCCCTGGAATTCCAGACGTGGCATAAAAGAAATTTTTGGCAGCTCGTTTTTCGTCTTCGCTCATGACGAAATTTATGTGCTTGGGACACAACACCTTCTCTATAGCATTACACACTTCTTTGATGCAGTTTGACACAGTTTGTTGTGCCAACCCAGCAAACCGGTCTTGGCCGATTTGGTGTTGGTACCCACCTTGTCCAAGGAACTTAAGCGTATCACCTAATTTGATTGATGGTGTTACAACAGTCGATCTCAGTGTTGTTGGCAGCTGCGCACTAATACTCTCCAACAGATATTTAAAAGCTTCCTTGTTAAGCCGGAAATTTCGCACAAACCTACAAATAAAAATATTTAGTTGCATACAACATATTTAATAAATTGTTACTTACATTACATCCGTCAAATGCATAAATGCTACACCATCGCGTAGGATTTTACGTTTCAATCGCTCGTCTTGATTTTCCATCCAAAGGGCAACCGAATCCATTTTTATAACGCACAAATATTTCTTGTTTACTTTTTTTATTTTTATTTTCATTGTTTTGACATTTTGCGTAATAAATGCTGCCAATGTTGAATAATACATTCGAAAGTAGTGCCAAAATTATTTCAATTAGTGGCAGCACTTTTCGCTCGATCCGAAAGCGAAAGTTGAAAATTTGAATTTTTGCCGCTAAATTTAAAATTTGACACAAGTGTATTATTTGAAAGTCTAAAATAATTGTTTCATTTTTTATATTATCTTCATTATATTTCATAATTTAATTTATAGTTTAAATTTCCTGAAATCCCTTCCTGTGGTCCTATATGAGTCAGTCAAACAGGCGATTGTGATTCGAGACTGGTAAATGTAGCACTACTGTCTGCTCTCAATTGGCTCTTCTGTTACAGAGCTTTTTTCGTTTTCTGTTTTTCTTTCTTCTTCTTTTTTTTTCAAGTAAATCAAAAACTAAAATTCATACATTTACGAAAACACTTTATACTCGTAATAATTCATGTACAAGTATCGTATAGATTATTCATATTTTATACCGATATAATAAAGATTGTTGTTGTTGGCGTTGTAAAGCCTTTTTGTGTGTTGTATTTAGTTGTTGTTGGTGTTGTTGTTCAGTATTTAATATGCTTAAGATACAATTAAGCAGATGCAACCACAAACGAAAAACCGCACCAACGGATGATTAAACTGCACGTACATACATACACCCATAAACACACACACACACACGCACGCCCATACACAATCATTTACAATCAAAATACAAAATAATCAAATGAGAAAGAAAAAAAAAACTCTTGAAAAGAAAAACTAAATCATGATTTAACATCATCTTCATCGGCAGCAGCAGCAGCAAAAAGAATCATTTTAGTAATCATAAAGCCAAAGTATTTAAAAATGATGAGATACTTTTTTTTTGGTACTTTTTTTTTGTAAACACATTTATTTGATTTAAGTGAAATAATTCTTTTTGCTCCTGTTGCTGATGTTATAGACAATTTCAGTTTGATTTTGAATTTGTTTAGATGTTGAAAATTCGTTTGAAATTTATTTGTTTTTTCTTGTGCCTCTAATTTTGTTTTAGATGGCTCTTCATTAAATTTATTAAAGGAGAAATGATATAATGAATACTTACTTGTACAAATGTATCTATATTTTACAGATGCGAGTACACAAATGTATGTATCAACTTCGTTTAAATTTTTTTTCTGTCGGTCTTGTTTTCAGATTCTTCCGCGCCGCCATTGGCATATTTTTATTAATATTTCTTATTAAAAACAATTTTCATTGACACCTACAGTGAAAGCTTCCAAATCGGGCCAAACACTGTCATCCTGAGCTTGTTCCAATATACAACAGATGTCTGCTGATGAGCCTCAGTAGACCTGTTGAATTTCACATAATGAATGTACACGGTGGTCCAAAAGTAATCACCCGGGCCATAAGTAATCACCCGGTGTTCTTTTGCTGTAACATCATACACGAAATTCACTTTTTCCAATAGTGGTTGACAGTAGAAGTGTTGTATTTAAAGTTACTGCGAGGAAAATTTAAAAAGTCACGGAGTTATCAAACAGCCCTCGCAGTTTAAAATTTATTTAAAAAAATTATTTTTGAAAATTTTTATTTTGTGGTACCTGTTACATGTATTTTTTTAAGCAGTCATATTTACCTTTAATATATCGATTAGATAAGACGTTTTTCAGCCATTCAGTTTCAAAAAGTTTTATTTCCAATAATTTTTTCGTTTAGCACCACTGTGCATGAATACAGGATGTATTACATATTCATATCTGAAATTAGTTAAATAACAAATTGAACTATATTTGTACATTTCTAATTTTTCAGATTAAATCTCTTTTGACTATTTTTCGTCCACGTTTTATTTTATTTATTATTATTTTTTTTGAATAGACTATTTAAAATAAATAAAATTTTCGCTGTCTGTGTAGTTTATTATGAACCTGTTTTTATAAACTTTTTTCTCATTGGCTTAGAATAAAACCTTGTTTTGGTTTTTGTATTTCTGTTTTTCATTGTAAAATTAACAAATACTGATTGGCTGAAAACTAGTTGTAGTTGAAAGATACAATACGAATTTATTAATTTTATTTCTTTTTATTTATCTTAAAGGCAAACATACCAACAAACACTTGCTCTTTACATTTAAAAAAAAAAAAAAGAAAATATAAAACGAAAAACAACAACAAATAAATAAATTTATTAAAGTTGTCGATGTTGTTGTTGTTGTTTATAGCAACATTAAAATTATTAAAAATGAGAGTTTTGCTTTACATGGGGCGTAGCCTTTTTATAGTCGTACTATTTGTAAATAATGTTCTATAATTTAAATATTGTAGAGTTTATTTTAGTTTTAATGGGAACAACCATTAAAGAAAATATTTCAATTAACATTAATTTAATTAATTATTATTTCAAATGTATTGTTATTTTAAATTTTACTACCAATGAAAAGCAGAAGGTTACGACAGTGAACGCATAAATTATCTGATCTGAACTAAGCTCTTCTTTTATACAGCAAAATAAATATTCTTACATGTCTGTGGAATTAGTACTCTGCGATTATATTTCACATTCCGATATTTCAGATAAAAATCGCAAGATTCCCACTGAATACTGTCGCTTACGTGGAAGACAAAGCAGTAGCGATTTCTGGCAAGTATTGCGGTACTATAACCGAATGTATGGAATCAGGGTATAAGATCTCTATACGAGAAGGAAGGGTATTGTTTTAAATAGCAAACTATCCTGGGGTGGCAACATTCAGGTACGAGGGTCATTAGTCGCAGCTGGGTATTACACCGTAAAAGGATGAACTGGATTTTGTGGTCAGACAATTTTCTCTTAAGTTGAAAGTTCGTGGCTGAGAATCCACTACGGGCATGCAAGGATCTTATGGTATTGTAATGGATTCATGAGAATATCAACAATTGTACATTGAATCCATATTTTGTTGGAGTGTTATTATCAATCGAAGCAAAATAATTACTAAAAATGGCTACGAATGGCTAAACGAAACTTTAAAATTTAATAAATCTTCTTGACATCAGAGACGCTACAACACATCTCTGAAAAACCAAGAACGTGCAAAAGCAGAGTTGTGAGATAATGAAGCATCACCTCTTGTCATTTCTCCTACTATCTCTTTCCTATAATTCTAGCACATGCATCGCATGTGCTGAGTGCTGGTACAAGAAAAAAAAATAGCAAACTTGCGTTGGCTTACTGCCTCCCCGGTCAGGGTTTATATATCAATGGTTTCAGAAGGAAAGTGGGAAGGGGCGAAGTATTTCATTTGCGTACGTTAAAAGCACCATGCCTGAATGAAATCTTTGCTGGATCTTGATAGATGACTAAGATATCATAGGGGATCAGAAGATGGATATATGCTTGCCGATAGTAAAGCTGCATCATCGCTGCAGTAAATGGGATGTATTCGACATTGCTAGTCTGAATGAATTCCGTGTTTCTCTCGATAAAATAGCGAGACAGTCTAGAGTTCCCGGGAACGCAAACTGCTTGGGTAACTGGGTAATGGACGGTATTGGGGAGGGGTTTGCATTGAATACCGTAATGATCGGCTAATGAAATATTTATAATTTAATTGATACTATTTTTAATTGCTATTACAAAATCGTTATTTATCTTTCTGTTACTGAAACTCATTGATTGGGCAGCAATTATAAGAATTTACTCATCGAACATAGGTGAGCGAGAGACCCACAACCCCACTATGTTTAACGGAGGGTTCGTGGGGGAACGAACTCCGTTACCAGTGGCGGTGCTGACGGGACACTGGGAAATAGGAGGAGGACTCTGTTGGAGCTGTAATGATCTGAATGAGAAGACTGTACTTTGTTTTCTTTTCTATAAAGAAAATAAGTTTTGCACTTTTTCAAAACAGAAAAATAAACGAAAATTAAACAATTTGAAAAATCAGTTTTTTACTTCTCATTATATTATAATTATTTGGAAAAATTTGATATGGACAATTTTTAATTTTTTTAAAATATGTATTTCCTCAAACTTGGCAAATTGCATACAATTACCCGGAACATCTAATTACATAAGTCGCTGTCATAGCATTATTTGTTTTCGTAAAGGCAATCATAGCCATTCGTAGTAACGCAATTAAGGTTTGTTTGACATTGAAAATAGACCCCATGAGGTTTTCTCAAGGTCGGAGCACATAGAATTCTTCAGCCGTCATACTTTGACGTTTTCAAATGACATTAACGTATGAGATTGGCACAATGAGTACTTTGTTGACGGATATCAACTCATAACCAGCGACACCACGTTAAAAAGTTAAAAAATAAAAAAAAAATACTAGAATATGTTATACTTTATAAAAATATATCTTCAATTTCTTTTATACTAGTCACAAATTTAAAAAAAAATTATATAGAAACATTATGTACATACACCATTTCAATTTAAGACAAACAAACCCGTACAAATAATTTCCTATCTGTTTTGAATTTAAATACTGTGTTCTTTTATTTTTGTTTCTGCTGCAGCAGTCTTCAATATTTTGTTACAACAGACACGATTTTTAATAAAACAAAATGGTGGTATAAAAACCTGATTTAAGTATAAAACCTGATTTAAAAACTTGACAAGCAACATTTACGTATTGAGTATTGCTTAGAATGGAATAAGTAAACAAAATGCAAAAAATATTCGCATCTCCACCTTAAAAAAAACTCAACCAATTTTGGTTGAAAATAACCTACAGCGGCAACGCTGTTGATAGCTGTCAAAGTACTCCTGAACGTACGTTAAAAGTTAAAAAAAGTAGGCCAACTTTCGTACTTTGCTTTGACGGAGACGTACTGAATGTGGCAAAGCTCATAAGAAAACATGTATTTCAACTTACTCGTCAGTTGGAAAAGGCAAAGTATGACGGATGACGGATTCTATGTGTCCCAGCCTTAAAGCTTAAAAAATCAAAATCATCGTCGTAGAATCACGAAGTTAACATTAAAATTTGATTGCTGAATCCACATGACAATGGCAAAATGAAAAGGAGTTAAAGGAGACCTTTTTATAGAAGACTGACGCTTGCGACGTAGAATTAACATCTGTCAAATTTTTAACTTGGTGTAATTTTGGAAATTTACTTAAGAAATTCATAGATGTATGAATGACATCACAGAAGTGTCAGCATCTGTCATCGATTATTTAACATTGTCAATATTTGCCATGACGAATCATTATGACATTCGCCACCCTTAACACCTACACCCACTCACTCCCACAGGTAGTCAGTCATATGTATGCATGTGATGAATTAAGTAATTTAAATTATTTCCAAATACAACAAAATGTGTAATATTTAAGTATTAATCGTTTAATCGATTTAATTGTTAATCGCAAATTAAAAGAGCCTGCATTAGTCGTGTAAAATTGAAAATTTCTTCCAGTTTTAATTTCTGTGCTATTTTCTGCCATAATCAATCAATCTTAAGAATTTGTTTTGTACAGGGGGCCACAAAAGGAGCTATATTATTTAAATGGTTTATAACTTTTTTATTTATGCGATTATAATAATTTTTTTTTTTAAATACAGTATATTATTGGGGAATTTTTTGCAATTAGCTTTGAAAAATGATATCCTGTAAGTGATGTCCATTTTCTGCTTCGCACATACGTGTTCTTTTTAGCATATTTTCCTTAACTTTTCGCAAAATTTCGGGTGTCATGGCCATGAATTCATTTCGAATGTTTCATAATTAAATCTCCAAGTCTTCTTCACAAAATGCTGAAAAAAAACAAAGAAAAAATAATAATTAAAAAAGTTATAAAGAATTCAAAATATATAGCTCCTTTTGTGCCACCCTGTATAACATTAAGAGGAATAAAATAAATAATATTAGAAAAACGACGCAGTAAAAAGACTAACTAACGAAAATAAACAATTTCTTAAACAAAAGTATGACTATGATATTCTATAATATCTATAGGCAAATGTTTAAATATAAACAAATGCGCGTATGTTTCAATAATATACGTTTATACTAAAAAAATAAATGAAATACAAACCAAAGTATACAACGGCAACACTAACGGAAACGCAATTGAATTAATAAAAATAAGCAATAAAAATTAATAATTATTCAACTTGTACTCATAATGTTTGAAATACACTAAGAAATGCCATAATAATTTTAATTCAAATTAAAAATAATTTGCATGTATTCGAAATTATTATTAGAACATTCAACGAACAAAAAAAAAAATAATCGTATGATATTAAAATACTTGATACTAAAATCTTCGGATTTTCCAATTATTGGCATAGAAGACATGCTGTGTATCTAGACAAATACATCAAGTTAAATATATTTAAAAAAAAATATCACCTGCGAAAAAATATCACATCTTATATTGAAGGAACTTCGATCTGAATTTGACTTCTTTTCTTATATGTGGAATTTCTGTAACATTTAAATGATTAATAAACAAATTTTGTTACGAAATTCAATGGTTATGCAGCCTACAGATGGAGGAACATTGATTGGAACATTGGCATGTTTCGGCCAATGTTCCTCCGTTCGTAGCAATGTTTCTTACTGAAATTTGTGTTTCCTTTCATGTGTACAAAATATCAAAACTTTTTGATATTTTGCATGTTTCAAATGCAATGTTCCCTCGTCTGTATTAATGTTACCTGTTTTTGCTTTTTTATTTCGTTGAGAGCAGTCGTGTCGTTAAAGGGTGCTTTACATGGTCCCACAAGTCGTACGACATGCCAAATTTTTGTGTAGAAGAGCACAAGTCGGATCGTTTAAACGTAATATGTAATGAAACTATAAGATTTTGAGAGAAAATACGCATGAAAATTTGACAGTCGTATGGCTCTCTTGATTTTTAAAAATTTTTCAAAAACCAACGCACACCATTAGATCAGTGGTGCATTTTTATGTAAACAAATGTGAGAAAGCCAGGGAGGGAAAACTGCTTTCATAAATTTATACCAATTATAAAATTAAAATGTACATTTTAGACTACGAGCGCACAATTTTATAAAAATATACGTATATTTTCCAAAAATAAACTAAAAATTTTGACCACGAAAATAACATATTCCAAAGTTATAATAACCTTGAAAAAATATTCAATTGCACAAGAACTCCATCCCTGGGGAAAACAAGCAAACAGCTGTAGTTAAATTAAAAGAGAATGTTTTCATCTTACTTGATTTTATCCATACCAATGGTGTAATCGGCAGAAAAAAACACCATCCGATTTATACTCTCTTTTTTTGATATACGGATGGAATTTCATTTTATTTTCTCTCACATTTTACGTACGACAAATCTTATCGTTTAAAGCACCCTTAAGTGTTTTTTAATTCGCAGAGTAAAGGACATAAATTCAATAAAAAATAAAAAAATTAGAAAAAATGGCTGCAATCGAAAATAGTCAAAATAGGGTAATCTTTATAAATTTGTATAAAAATTTACCAGAATTATGGGACATTTGATCTGAAGATTGTAAAAGCAAAAATATAAAATCAATTGTAATAATTGCACCCAACACACTTTGCGAGTCGCTCATGTTTAAAATATGTTTTTTTCCGCGTATAGTATTTGTATCATCAACAATCGTTAATACACCCATGATGTTTCTTTTTTGGTTCCCTCGTGTGGATTGAAAAATGGCACATTAAATGAAACACATGTTTACGATAATGTTCCTCCATCTGTAGGCAGCATTAAATACATACATAAGTATATCGTATATTTCATGCAGAAGTGGGACCAAGAATTTATTTGGCAATTTATGCCTCTCCAAAACTATTTAACTGATTGTGATTAACGTGCAACGTTCATGGATTAACGTTTGCCGGCTCAGTTGATAAATTAATAACATTTAAGAAATTGTCAACAAATTTTTGTTTTACTAAAACAAAAAGGTCGAATAAATTACATTGGCAATTTAAATTTGTGGTATTTTTCAAAATAAAATATAGAAATTATAAGAGAGAAGAGAAGTACACAGTCGTATCAAAAACTATGACGACGGTGTAGTCTTAAGCGAATGCTACACGATCAATGTTCAGCTTTAATATTTTTCATTTTATGCGTTAATTTATAAAAAATAGTCATGTATATGTGTGACTATTTTTTTTTTTATAAAATAACGCACACAATGACAAATATTGAAACTGAATATTGATAATGTAGCATTCGCTTTGTGCATGTGTCTTTCAGTGCGATATTTGAAAAAGATCGTTATTATAATTGTTACTAGATTTTTTTTTGAATTTAACTTTCAAAAGTTATATTATTTCGCTTTTCTGTTACTGCACAAATAAATTCAATCGTAGGTGTTAAATTCTATTATTAAAAAAAATTTAGTACGAATAACCGATGAAAAAAAAATTGAAAGAAAAGAACACGAAGAGAAATGATTTGTCAAACTGTCAGGTATATTCAATCATTTTCAGATAAACCTTTATGATACACAGATTCATACTTACACACAGAGAGTGGCTTTGCTTTGGTGGTTGTTTGTATGAACATGTGTAAATACATACTCGTACAGTAAATACGGCCATGTACATCTCGTCTACACATTCATACAGATTGATTGATTGTCAGTAGGCTTCCTTTATCTCACCAGTACAACAAAACCGTGAATAGGTAACGGGTGATGGCTTTGGAGCTGCCTGTTTTAAAAATATCAAATATGTTTTTTAATTATATTTCTTTTTTGAGCGAAGGTTTTTTTTATGAAACATTTTTTTTTATTATTTATTTTCAATATTAATTATGTAACACTTCAAAGGAAAGAACGATCAGTGATGATATTGAATTTTCAAAAAATAATTTTGCAATGTTGGCCACGTCTCTGCTATGCTATGGTGGTCCATTTGTTCACTTCCCAGACTGGAATCGTGATGTGCCTTGTCGCCCAATTGGCAGATCTAGAATACAAAATTAAATGCTCATCAAAATTTATTCGAAATAGTGTTGAACATTTTTTTTTCTAAATATCTAACATTTTTAAAATATTTATCTTGAATATTGAAATATATTTATTAAGCTCGAGGTCTTTTTTTGGTATTTTATTTGTTTTTATTCAATATTAACATCATCAGGAGTAACAGGAAATTATTTTTATTTCCTATTATTCCTGATTACGTTAACAAGCTGTTTATTTTTATTTCCTATTATTCCTGATGATGTTAACAAGCTGTTAACGAAATATCGAATAAAAACAAATAAAATACCAAAAAAAAAGAGCTCGAGCTTAATAAATATATTTCAATATAACAAAAAAGGTCAATTAAGAATATAATTAAAATATTTATCTTTAATTAAACATCTTTTTTAAGTGTTTTTCCAAAAAGTTTCAATGTTGGTATATCGAATTTGTTTCTTATTTTTTTATTAATAATGATTTCTTTCAACTTTAGCTGTTACAATATTTTTTTCACCCAATGAATTGTATCCTTTAAAGAAGCAGTGAGTGACGCAATTCATTCCTCATCAATTTGTTGAATATTATAAAATGACATTTGGGATGAATTTTGCTAACTGGAAAATGATTTTACTCTTTTATTATGGCAGGTTTAGTTAACAGGAGCTTTAATTAATAGACTAAAAGGGCGTTGCGAAATTGCGCAACAGTCCTATTTCCCAGGCGTTGTGAACTAATACACTAACCTTACAATAAACTATTTATTTACTTAAATTGATTTTCTGGAAGGGATATCATTCAAGATATTAGGACGAAGCCGAACCTTGTTACAAGGGGTGGCGATGGCTGAAGTAGTCTGCACTCATAAAACATTTCCCATATTTTCTGATGTGTATTAATGTGTCTTTGTATCAGTCACTGGTCACTGAACAGTACCGGCTTCAGCTGACACTAATCCACAGGCACATCAGAGCGCCCTCTTTCGTCCGTATTGTGTAGCGCCAGCGACCTAGAATAATTACTAAAAATGGGTACTAAAAACAAAGATTTAAAAAGAAACGTGCAAAAAAAAAAACTCGTAACTGCAGTTATACTGGAATTTAACTGTATCCTTCTGTCTCTAACACCACTTGTCTCATCTCTACACTAACCCTTTCCAACCCGTTCCCGTGAAATGCACTGTATTGCTACGGCACTTTCGCTGAGCACCGGTTAAAGGTACAGTCGGGAGTGCTTTGCGAAACGAAAATAAATGGAGAAAAATAACTAAATACACCACCCTATATATACATAAGTAAAAACAAAACTAACAAATATTCTCTTTAATTGCCGTCTAATGTTATCTTAACTTAAAAATCTTATGGCCTGCCTCATACATACACATATACATACATATATACGAGTATATATGTATGTGTAACGTACAATATACGAAAATGTGTTTTTTCCATTTTTTTTTTCTATCAAAGTGTTAGAATTAGTAAAACAGGATGGTAAAAAGCAAATACCAATTTCTCTTACGTACCAAAACTAGAAATTCCCCAAAATGAATTAATTTCGAATGATAGAGCGAATCTAGTGAATATTTTTGTTTTTTTTTTTTTTACATTTAAGTATTTGTTTAAGTTTTATTTTTTGGTTGTTAAATAAAAATAAGTAAATAAAAATTTCAGTTAAAATAAGTATTCATTTATCTTTAATCGTCTTTTTTCTAGTTGTTGTTTCAATTTGTTTGTTGTTTTTTTTTTTCTCTCGCATTCTTCTTACAAAGAAATGCAATCCAAATTCTAATCACGTTTTATTTCAAATAAAAAATATAAAAAAAAAAACAAAAAAATAAATAATTCTTTACAGTCGAGAATTATAGAACGAACTAGTAGTAGAACTCTGGCAGAAGACCCACGAATATGTTTATTTTTTTTCCTCGTACGTAGTTGGTTGAGTTAAAATTAGTATGGGGGTGTAGGTGTTGATAAAAAAAAATACATAAATATTTTAACTAAATCATTATTGTAATTATCATTTGTTTATGTCATCAGCATGTACTTATGGATAGATTTTTTAAGCGTTTTTGTTTTGGTGTATTAATAAAAATATAATTGATTTGTTTCTATTCAATGGATGTATTTTTTCCAATAAGCACAAATCGTTAATACACGAGTATGTAGAATCTTAATTAAAAATCTGTTATTGATTAAATTTATTATTGCTTTGTTGCCGCAAATTAAGCTTTACGAGCTGGAGGAAGGAGAGAATGTAACATTAATACAAATTTTCAAGCAACAAAAAAAATTTCGTTTTTTTTTTTGCTCAAAAATATTTAAATTTGCAGAAAGATTTTTTTTAAGGGCAAGTGGAAAACCTTTATTAAATTTTTCTTAATACTTGTTTTTTTTTTTTTTTTTTTTTTTTTTTGAAAATGTTAACCGAAGTTTTACGAAATATCGATATTATATAAAAATAAGAAATAAAAAAACCTTAAAGCTTAATTAAATAGATTGTTCGAACTTGTATTAAATTTTCATATTTTTTTTATTGAAAAAGAATGAACATTAAGGCAGCAACACGTATGCCAAGAGTGCGCAGTGAGGCAAATATTGCTGCTGTATCGGACAGTGTCAATAAAGATCGCCGATATTTCAATTCGTCAATGGAGTAACATGATACCGTTCGACGATTGCCGACTTTTTTCCCCCGAAAATGGAAAAATTGGATTTGCTGGACATGTGGCGTCAAAAAGACCGAACGCGATACCATGAACCTATTGAGAGGCGAGTTTGGTTAATCTCGTGTTTGGAAGCAGCCCATTCGCTGCCAAGATCATACGAATTCAATCCACTAGACTATTTTTGTGGGAATATGCGAAGTCTCTCGCATACAGAGACTAGACAGCCACAAATCCCAGCCCTAAAATACAACATTACAACTGCCATTGGTGAGATACAAGACGAACTGCTGGAGAAAATGCGACAAAATTTAAACATGAGGGATGAACCACCTACGGCGTAGCCGCGTTAACATTTTCTTTGAAATAATCCTTAACAAATAAATGCACGCATTCATTTATTAACCCAAGTAAATATTTCTTTCTCTTTTGAAATTTTCTGGTTTTTTTTTTAATTTGCAAAACCAAAGAGTTGAACCGTCAGCCAATAGTACAAATTTAAGCTAGGGTATGTACTCGTATATACATATGTATGTATACTTCTGCACCAATGCTTAAAGTGTCATTGATATGCGGGTTACAGTTTAGTTGTTGCAGTTGAAGAAAGAAGTGCGTTATGACTGACCCTCCATGCATTCGAAAATGTTGTTGCTATTGCTTTTCTTGGAGGACAGAAATAAATGCTGTCTTGTGGAAGTTTTTTAATGCATGAGCGCTTCTGAATATTGTTACTCGGACTTGCTGATATTAAGATTATGAACCTGCTCAGAGAGTCCTACAGATAGTGTAACAATATTGCAGTGGATTACGGGCGAACATGATGGGCTGATAAAATTTTATTATCAAAATTACTGTTAATTTGCCTATGTTTCGTAATTATATTACCGTGGGACTATTGTCTCGCGTAAGTTGAATCTCCAACATTTAGTGGTTGTATGAACGTAAATGAACGTTTCAGTAAAGAATTAGCCGATATCGTGTCTAATGTCTGTGAAATTTCTCGCAGAGATATTGCTTTCATGAAATCCACGTGGAACTTCTAAAGGCTCCAACTTGGGAAGAGAGGGCCAGCTAGCTTCGGTGTCTAATCAGTTTACTATCATACTGATACCACGTCATCGGTAATTCTGTGGATAACTTCATCCATCGAGGTTGAAAATCTAGTGATACATTACCTTCTGACAGCTTCGTTATAAGGATAAGTTGTATTTCTGGTTTACTTATAAGTTATGTTGAATTCTTCTTGCGGATTTGTAACATATACAACCAGGGACGAACAGATAGCCCATTAAAAGTGATGGGGACACCAATGCTGCATGCTTATGCATCGGCGCATGCACGATCACGCTGCCTCATCGATAATTATGGGCGGTATAAACATTGAAGAATCAGAATCTCTTGATGTTCTTGGCATGAAAATTCAGTGTGTGTTCGATGGATTGAGCACATTTTTTAGGTCTCAAAGTAAGCAATCAAGTGCCTCGGCTTTTTAAGACGGTTTAAGACATGCTTCCGTCCATCTGATCTCCTCACTGTTTATTTTATTAATTATTTCCAGTAGTAATAACTAGTACCTAAGTTACATAGAAATTTTCTGTACAATACATTTATAATTTGCCATTGGGCTTTCTTTGTCTTGTTGTTGATTAATAAATAAATCAATAAATACAACTCTCATGTATGGGCCGGGGCTTCAAGTCTATTCTGAAGTTACTCGACCGTGTACAGGAAATAGCGAAGAAACTCCATGGAGACAGTAGGGCAGACAACTCTAATGACTCTCCTGAGCATCGTCGCAACGTGGGATGCGTTTCGTTGTTCTATAGTTACTAGTGAAATCAGGGACTTGTTCTCGAAACCCGATCATTCACGCGCACAATGCGTTCATGATTAAGAGCGCATCCATTTGGCAGCGAATCGCACTACGCATTACAGAGAAAATTCGTTTTTTGGCCGAACAGCACGTATGTGGAATAGTACCCGTAGATGTCTTTCCTGTCACTTTTGATTTGGGAAAATTCAAATCGAATGTTAATAAACACTACTCCCTCTACTCTTTCTCCTAAAACCTTATTTCTTAGTTCTAACACAATGCAGCGCATCTGTAGGGTCATACCGTGAGTGCCGGTCCAAGGAAAAGAAAAAAAAAATATGACACTTAAAAAAAAGATAATTCAGCGTAAAAAATTATACAAACGGAAAAAATTTGTTGTAAAAAAAGGAATTGTAAAGGGTAAAAATAATAAAAAACATATTTACACACAAGTATGTAAACAAATGTTTTTCATAACAGTGTTACCAAATAACCATCAGGCAACACAAAAAAATAATTTAAATTTCATGTGTAATTAGCCGTTGAGCACTTGCAAATAATTTTTATTTGCAAATATCCTGCGTATGAATGCAGTAAATAATATTGAACGAAGTGAAAATGAAAGTTAATGGGCGGAATGCCGCTTTGCGCCCCACAGAGAACTCAACATGTTGAATTGAATGATCACTTTGGGAGAATGGTTGTCTCTAACAGCGTCCAGAAAATGTTTTACCAAATAAATACTTATTGCATCTCTATTTGTTGGAAAAAACATTTCTTCCAAAACTTCTGCGCAGAGAAAAAAAATTAGTTCAGAGAAATTATTTCTAAATAGAAATGAAATAGAAATTAATTTGTACAAATTGCCAATGATAATCGTTTTATGTCGTGCTTTCAACAATTTTATACTTAAATTTTAGTGTGAAAATATTTCGAAATCCAAACCCTTATAATTTCTACTTACACACTCACACGCGCGAGCGCTTACACACACATATTTTATATTTTTGGGATACACGCAAAGAAAAACGGCAGTAAATATTTTTATAATTGTATGACAATACGTGTTGAAAGGGTGCCACTGTCTACACTGTTCTCTAGAAATTATCGGGGTAAAATGAAATTTCTAGTAACACTTCTCTTATGGGTTTTTTTTTTAACCATGCGACAAAGTATTTAAAAGTTGGTATTGAAACTAATAAAAATTAATTTAATTTTTATTGTCACTTGGATAAAAACAACAACAACAAAAAGAGTAGTAATAAAGATCAACAACATTTGTTTATGAATGCGGGCTGTACGCAATTTAATTTCCTACTTTTACATACTTCTGGGCAAATATTCTTCATGAATATTAAAACGAAATAAATGTTGTAAATTGTTTTTTGTTAAAAATTTAGTTAATTTTTTTTCACCACACAGTGGTGGCAAAATCTGTAGGAACCGATTTGGCAATTGTCACCGCCATTGATTAATTGATTTATGTACATAGTTTTTATTTAGACTTTCTTCGTATTTGGGAATGTAAAACGTTAGCAAAGTTTTGACACTTATATTGATTTCGAATCTCGAAAAGTGTATTGCACTTTTCACTGTATTTTATTTATTTATTTCTTTAATATTTATTTTATTTATTTAATATTTCTGAAGTTCTGTCTTAAAAAAGATGCAAAACCACTTTGAATTGCGAATTTTATATATTTTTAAAGTTTTCAAAATCAACAAGAAAAAATGTGAAAATAAAAAGAGAACATTGCCATATTTTAATACTATCTATCATCATGCATTTCTGCAGATGAATACATAATTAAATAAATAAACCACCAGATATTAAAGCTTGACAGTGTTTTAAAAATAAAATTTAATTTCCAGCAAGTATTTTATATTTTTATTATTTTATATTTATTTCCAAAATACCCGCAATCCTTTCCTTGTTCGCTTTTATTTACTTTCGAGTCTTATTGACAAGGTTCTTTTCTTCTTTGAACTCTCATTGATGTTCACACAATTCATGTCTTGTTGACGACATGTACATAGTTTGTGTGTATCTTCAAATTAAGAATGTGAAAACAAAACGTACTGACAGTACATGAACATGAGTACTCGTTAGCCTTCCCCTCGTTTCTCTCGCCTATAAAGTAGCAATCATGTCAATAAAACATTAATCGTGGGAACACAAACAAAGCAGTTGCTTAATAGAGATGCCATATTCATTAAGAAAAGCGATGTTTTAATTTTTTCCGCATGTATGCAAGCTGAAGAAGCGAAACAAAACCGGTGCGAATTGAAAAATGCGTAAAATTTGGGAAATATTCTGTGACGTGCTAAAAGCACGGAGGCTGCAGGCTCATTTAGCCAGGCGTAACGTTGATGTAGTTGCATCAAACCATGATGTTTGATGAATGAAAACCCATGGAAATTCTTGTCCGAGCGAAATGCTACGTAACTGTAACGTATTCAAACTGTAGAAAATACATTTTTCTTACGACGATACATGACATTTGAAAGCATTTCCATAAGTTTTCATACATCAAACATCATGGTTTGATGCAACTACATCAACCTTACGTTTGTCGAAATGAGCCCTAACTGTTATTTGTTGTACACTATTCCCGTCTTAGACGATGAGTATTATTTTCTAGAGCACCCACATGTGCAAGATTTGATATTTATCACTTTTTTTATAAATGAGTTTCCTACCACTGAACCCTATAAAATATCCCGATTAATTCAATCGAAATATTTTAGAAGCTTGAATTAGTGAAACATTCTCATATAAAAGTGGTCACTGTGGCCAAACGCTTCTTCCTCCGGGAATCAAAATTATTGTGAAATGAAGAAGATATATAAAATTTTTTCATATTCAATTGACTGTTTGCCTTTTAAAAAATCGCACCAAAATTTGATGTTTTTCGCAGAGCAGGGTGAGCACCTACATTAACGATGAGTTCGATTATCAAAAAGTGCTCTGTATTTTTAACTTTATTTAAAAATCTTAGCAATTTATTTTTCTCTTTTAAAATGTGTGAAAACGGGACTGTCGTTTCTCCTACTATCCCTTTCCTATAGTTCCCAGCACAATGCTTCGCATGTGTAAGAGTCATCTCCTGAGTGCTGGTCCTAGATAAAAAAAAAAAAAAATTATAGGGAAATAATAACGTGCAAATATTTTAAATGAATAGGGCAAAAGTGGGCTAGAAATGCAATGCATTTTAATTTGGGACGAAAACGCCACCATTAAAGCGGTGATCGACCCCCTTTATGTTCCAATGATTGCCGGTCCGTCCGGTGGCGATGGTCGAAGTAGTCTGCACGTTGACTACAAAACGAAAAATTTTTCTTGGTTCAAGCCCAGTTTCAGACTCATAAAAACAGCTCGCATTTTTTCTGATGTGCATTTGTGTGTGTTTGTGTCAGTTATTGTCGCAAAGCTTCAGTGGCGAAGGCATAGTCACTGGTCACTGGACAGTAAACGGCTTCAGCTGTATCCAATCCACAGGCACATCAGAACGCCCTCCTTCGCCCCGGCGAAATAAAATAATTACAAAAAATGGCTACTAAAAAAAAGGAAGCTTCAAAAATTTAATACATCTCCTTGACATTAGAGACGCTACAACACTGCTATAGTGCAAAAATGCAGTGTTGTAAGATAGTGAAGCTTCACCATCTGCCATTTCTCCTAGTATCCCTTTTCTCTAGTTCCAACATAATGCATCGCATACGTAGTGGTTATCTCCTGAGTGGTACGCCCGTTAACCATTGGGATCTGTGCCGAACCTAGCATTTGTTCTAGACTATTGCTGTTGACCTATAGTCGAGTGGGAATTCTCGACTTCCATCCCTATCACTGAGTCCACACAATTTGATTACGTTATTTAATGAACATTTTTAGCGTCATACAATAAGCAGTTGATTTGAAATTGAAAATTATGTACGTATGTATGTACATAAATATGTGATATATGTATGTATGTTCGTTTCAAATATTTTGACCACCAGCAATGTAAATACTTGTTTCTGTTTCAAAAGCTTTTTTGGGAATGTGTATGTTACCCACAAAAGCATAAGGCGTTAACTATACCCGGCTACTGTTGAGATACTTGTTCTAAAGTATCTCAATAATTAAACTTTAATATAAAAAAAAATTAAAGTGCTGTTGCTGCTGTATCTTAATATCTTCTGAATATTTGTATACAAATACTCAAGCATTTTTATTTTATATAAGTATCTTTTATATACAGCCATGTACATACATACATACAAGCATATGCACGTACATAGATACATATACATACGGTATGTTCATGCTTTTATTAATTTAATTCGAATTTCAACAAAAATGGTTGAAAAATATTTATAAATAAAAAACTGACGAAGAGAAGAAAAATTTTTTACAATCATTAATTTATTGGTCTGCATCATGCCAATCAATTGACAACCAATCGTAATTAAATCACAAACATTAATGGCAATTGAAATTTAAGAATGAAAAAATATAAATACGAGTCTCATTTTAATATAAATATTTATAAAATAGTGACTACAAAGTAATACATGATTTGAATGAAAAATGATTCTTGAATTTCAAAGAGCTCTCAGGGCTCTAATAAATATTTTATAATAAAATTACATTCTATACAATGTATTATAGTGAAAAGATATTTTTATAAAAAAAAATTCCAATTGTAGCCCCTTGTGCTTTGCTGTTCATAAAAAAAATTTTTTTATTTTATTTATCAACTTCCATATTTGTTTTGGCTAATGCTTCTAATTAACAATAAAAACCAAAAAATCATATACATACTATGTATACAGAAGGAATTTAATAACTGCTATTATTTATACATTTTTAAAATCTTTTTAGCAGTCCTTAAAGTAGAATTCTGCATGGAAGTGGTTTTCCACAATTTTGTTTTTTGGCAAGTGAGGGTGTTGGGGCATTTGTCAACACATGCAATCTTAATTCGTATGATTTTAGCATCCCACTTGCGAACTTGTACACGCTTTTATTTCACTATATTTTCCAAAGGTCACCCCTCGAAGTGCTACTAACTTCACGCTACTGCAGCAACCAAATGCCTAATGCTTTGAAATTTTCTCGACTACTATTTTTTAAAATTATTTTTATTTATTTTTAATAGGCAACACAATATGGGAAGGCATTTTTGTTTGTCTGCAAAAAGATCAAAATACCTTCAGTGGGAAAGGCACTAAAACCGAGAGGAATACTTCCAAAGAAAAACGGCACAATTCAATATACATACATAGTTTTCGATAAATTAAGCTTCAATTGGCGATGAAAATTTAATGCTTGTGAAAAAATTGCAGAGTTATAAAAAAAAAATTTTGCTAAGAAAACAAATGTGTTAAAATATGTGCATGTTTGTGACCAGCTATTTTCTAATGAAAAACTTCTAAGCTGGCAAAATGATCGCGCGTATGTAGCATTCACGCCAAATTTCAATTTAGTTCAAGCACTCTGGCTGCATTAGTGAGGCTTTGAATCGCAATAAATGCCACCGAATGCTTGTTGAGCAGCAAAATGGAAATATAAATCAACAAATCTCTCGTTAAACGGGTCTCTGTAAACCCCTGTAAAATAATTCCCCAAGCTTTTTCATTCAATGAAATGGCCACCATGTTATACGAACTTAAACCCCATATGCTCATTCTAGAACACATTCGCATAGCACAGTAGCGTTCGGTGGCAATCGATACCGCAATTCTCCCCTTAGATCATTATTTTCTATTTCCCAACGAGTCCATTAAAACCCCTATTTATGTATTATTCAAAATATTATCCTCATAATTTATTATTTCTTGCAATAAACAAATTTATTTTTCTATTTTCAGGTAAGTTGTGCAAAAAGTCTACTCGATTAATTTCGTGTGAGTATGAAACAAATCTGTAGGAGTTTAATCTCTGGTCTATTATTACAAAAAATATAATTTTTAAAATGGCAATACATACCACGATTTATTTGCCAATAACGCTATTTGCAAATACTGTACTCATTTGGGGGATCCAAATGGTAATCATGTTTTATGGCCTATTTCTGAGCTAAGAAAGATAACTTAAGCGAACGAAAAGCACTCGCTCGAATTCGAATCAATTTGGATTTCTCATTGGCACTCACTTTCTTTCGCACTAAGTTACGTATGTCAATTTAGGTATCTTACGTTTTAATAAGTAGAAGCAATGCCATATCATAAATTTTTATATTTCTGTTAAAAGTATTAAAAAATACTACGAAGTTATTCTAAAGCTAATACAACTGCGTGTAAGTGTGATCAGCTGGTGGAAAGTATCAATAAATAAAAGGGTGAGAAAATTTAAAAAAATATTTGTAAATTTTGTGTTTTTTGTTTTAATTTTATAAAAGTGTTTAAATAGATAAAATAATATTTATAAAAAACTCAGACGAAAAAGTGAAGTGCATATCGCGTTTAAAAGAACCATATTTGTTTTATAAAGATGGATTTATCGGTGGCTGTTTACTTTTTAAATGAAACAGATAACGATGATGAAACATCGTGAATTGTTAAATACATACATTCATATGTATACTCATATGTAAATTCTCTTACGAAAGCAAAACCAAAAGTGAGTGATTTTGACATTCCATTCTCAGTGTTGACAACACGTTCTTAACAGAGAAATGGGATTTTATATGAAAACACTTACGTTTTCATTCGAGTTCTAGATCGAGTCACTGTTCGCATAGAAAGTGTGTAGAGAAATCGAAATCAATGTTCTTTCTCATAGAATGCGAATGAAAGCGTTCTTTCTTAAATCAGAAATAAGCCCTTAAAGTAATAATACAAAAAATATGACTGCTGTGAACAACCCGTCATAATTTAGTGTACTATTTCGAAAAGTTCATTCAGCTGATAAGAGAAAATCATTTTTAAATAGTGGATATCGAAGTGCTAAAAACAAGTGGGAGAACTAAAATAATAATATTTTAAAATATTAGTACATTTTTGCAATATGACTTGTGAATACCCCAATTGTTTGTTCGTAACGTACACAGCAACAAATTTTTTTTTTTTTTTTTTTTTTATCTAGGACCAGCACTCAGGAGATGACTCCTACACATGCAAAGCATTGTGCTGGGAACTATAGGAAAGGGATAGTAGGAGAAACGACAGGAGGTGAAACTTAATTAATTATTTTGCAGCTCTGCTTTTGCACGTTCTTTTTGTTTTTTTTTTTTATACTCGTAGATATGAGAATAGTTTTCCATTAATTTAAATTTATTCAATTGATTTAAAAGCGAATTCACACTACAGCTGGTGGAAATTCTACAGCAATTAAATATTTACAAAAACATCTGGCATTTTAGGCTCTATGGAAACATATTAAAATTTTGACACCGTCAATAAAAGAGTAGTATATCCGTGCTATCAGCACCACTCGTAAAGTGAATTCGCCTTCATAAATTTCTGAAATATATACAGAACATTCTGTAATAGAACTTCATAATTTGCGCTTTCCAAAAGCCATTCCATAGCCTATACCGCCATGTTTCCCCATTTGAAAAAATTTATTGAAATATAAAAAAAGAACAGAGCATCATAAAATATTTCTGTTTTTTTTTGGGACGGTGTTCATATGCAATGAATTGCACTGGAACTAGATAGGAGGGATAGCGTATATAATAGACAGGTGGTGAAAGTGTTCGGAAGACAGAGCTTAACTCACAACTCTGTAGTCGCGTCTTAATTATAAAGCAAAGTAACAGATTCTATGATGGTAATTTGGATGCATTATTTTTAGTGGCTCCCATTTTATTTATTCTTTTACTTCGCCGACGTTTTATTGCCCAAATACCGACGCGGGAGGATGCAGAATCGATCCCGGCTCCTTCTGATTGGTGTTGTGGAAATAAACAATATTGTAAAAATTAACCATGTTATATAAGAGGTAAAAAAGAGTTAAGAGGACTTCTCCGATTGAGAAGAGTGCTAAATTTACAGATTTTAAGTTTCGACTTAAAAAATATTTTTAGCTTTTTATGCTGACTGAAGTCGGTATAAATATAGTTAAAAAATTAAAATTGTTGGGAACCTGTTGTTGTTGTCTGCATACAACTGGATACAGTGATGTTAACTATACAATAAGTACTATATTTTAATAGCAGTTTTATTATAAAAAATCGGCGGTGCACGCACGCAGCTATGCTTTCATAACATTTTTTCCGCAGATAAAATGAATTATGGTACGTCAGTTCTAAATTAAAATTTAAGAAATTTTTTTTTAGTTATTAAGCAATAGTTTTATGTGTCTGATTACTATTTGACGTTCATGTGGGTGTACTTTGCGTACGCTAATTTCTTCTTAAAATCGTTTAATTTTGCATATACATAGCTTAGGGTAATTTGATCAATAGTTAACATCACTGCCTCCAGACTATACTTTAGGAAGTATTGAAACTACAGAATATTGTAATGACTGCCCTCGTTAGTGAATGTTGTGTAACCGAAAGAAATATTCGTAAACTTTTTTCAGAATTCAATTACAATTAATTTCTTTAGGTTCGATAAAGCACAGTGTGGAGGAATTAAAACTCATGTCATCGCATTTAAATCTTTTTGGTTCGGTTTTTTCTTGTTTTTTTTTTTTTAGTTTTAGTTTGTCGTAACTTTATTTTCTGTTTTTATTGTTTAATTTTAGGAGTCATATTAATATTTTCATCACATTTTTTACGTTTTTGTGGATCTGTTTTTTTTTTGTTGTTGTTCTTCATTAAAACACACCTTTTTTATTGTAGAATGATTTAGATTTTTTCTTGGTTTGAGGATTTAGTTGTTGTTTTATTTCTTATTGAGTGGGTTTATTGTCAGTTGGTGTGTATGGTTTCATTTGGTGTTTTTGTTTTCTTCCAACTTTTTATTGTTGTTGGCTTGCCTGTACTTTAGTTTAAGGTTGATTTGGGTTTCAGATTAGTTTAAAAAACTATTTATCATTTCCTCAACTGTGTATTAAGTAAAAAAAAAATTGTGTACGAACGCGAGTGTTTGTTTCATTTAAGCTTTTTCTGTTGAAAAATGAATGAGCAAAAAATCTTTACTAAAACGTTGTCGTTTGTTGTTTTAAGCAAAATTTTTACTCGATTGTTTAATCGTTATATTATCGATTTTATTTTACTTTTTATTTTTCGTTATAAATTTTATTTCGCATTGTATCGTATAATTCTATTTTTTTTTTCCTAATTTAAGGAATTTCGAAACATAAAAAGATCTTCATTTTGTTGTTGCTGTGTTGTGAATATTGTTTCTGCTTAATTTTAAGATGAAATCTTTTAATGCATTTTCAAGGTTTCTAAAGGCGAAACAAATCCATATTTAAAATTATGAGTACAAAATTACAAGGAATTTTAACAAAAGTTTATATTTTTTTCCTTCTAATTCCTCTCAAAATTTTAGTTGTCAGTTAATCTGTCGCAAAATTCGATGTCAAAATAAGTTTAATTTGCAAACTGAACAATTTCAATTTTCAGTTTTACTTTGAAAGGTACACATCGTTTCAGACAAGGTTGCCCTAAATTTGTGCCGCACTGTGTGCAGTAGCGGACACTTGCAGAGCAGGAAGGCAGCAGCGACAGAAATTGTTGTTAGTGAAGAATAGCATAGCGGCGTGACTGCCGATGGCACCACGTGGCCCGTTGCTATGGCGACCAGTGGCTGATCGTGGGAATTCGGAGATTGTGTATTGTTTAAAAAGTTATTTAATTAATCGGCCTAAATAAATTTGCTTTATTAAATAATAGTTCACTCGTTTCTCTGGAAATCGACAAAAAAAACTTCCGAAAATTATTTTTTTTACTACACAAAAAATAGTTAGTTGGATAAAATAAGTGATTTCAATATCTGTTAAATTGATTAAAACAACTTCACGTAGTTTTAAATTTAGGGTTGGTTTTTAGGCTAAAAATATACTTTTATTCGTCTATAGTTGGAACAAACAAAACATTAATTTCAAATTCTTAAAATATATTTTATTGATGCTTCTTAGGGCCCTTGTGCATTGTAATACGACATGTCAAAAACTTAAATCAAATGGGAAAGTATAATAGTGTTATAAATGATTAAACATTTTTTTTTATAAAAATTTTAATTTGTTATATTCAATGTAGGCATTTATAAAGTTTCAAAAAGAATAATATTATTTTTATCATAAGTATTTACATTATAAAAAATGCTATCTATATTTTAATTTTTAATTAAAAATTAATTTAAAAATGTAAAGTGTTTTTCTATAAAGTAGTATCTTGTACCTACAGTGTAAAAACAACTGTTAAAGGTGTTTCAGCTTTCAGAATATATACTTAGATGTGTATGCGTGTCAAAGCCTCGTTTGGCCAGGAGAAGATAGCGTCCCATAGAAGTAATTATCATTTCCACACTTTTTTTAAATTCCCAATTTTAAACATATGATTAAAATACCCACAATGTTCCCGTAAAATTTTTCCCGGTTTTTAAATTCCTATTTTCGACATTATTTTGTCGACGCTATTTTGGCGCACGTAAAAGTAACTATTAAAATATCCCAACAGAATGGAACAGCAACAAAGAAGAGTTTAGACATATTTTTACTACTTAAGTAATTTAAAAAATCAATGATTTAGGGCTTATTTCTGATTTAAGAAAGAACGCTTTCATTCGCATTCTATGAGAAAGAACATTGATTTCGATTTCTCTACACACTTTCTATGCGAACAGTGACTCGATCTAGAACCCGAATGAAAACGTAAGTGTTTTCATATAAAATCCGATTTCTCTGTTAAGAACGTGTTGTCAACACTGAGAATGAAATGTCAAAATCACTCACTTTTGGTTTTGCTTTCGTAAGAGAATTTAAATATGAGTATACATACTTGTAAATAAAAAAAGAAGAATAAAAAATAATACTAAAAAATCTAAGTACAATAAAAAAGTATTTACAAATGGATAACAAGTGGTAAGTATAAACTATTCATATGATATACATATGAATGTATGTATTTAACAATTGTTTTTTCAGTTTAAAGAAGTCAACAATGCAGCAACTGAAACACTTTTATAAAATTAAAACAAAAAACACAAAATTTACAAATATTTTTTTAAATTTTCTCACCCTTTTATTTATTGATACTTTCCACCAGCTGATCACACTTACACGCAGTTGTATTAGCTTTAGAATAACTTCGTAGTATTTTTTAATACTTTTAACAGAAATATAATAATTTATGATATGGCATTGCTTCTACTTATTAAAACGTAAGATACCAAAATTGACATACGTAACTTAGTGCGAAAGAAAGTGAGTGCCAATGAGAAATCCAAATTGATTCGAATTCGAGCGAGTGCTTTTCGTTCGCTTAAGTTATCTTTCTTAGCTCAGAAATAGGCCATTAGTTTTTATTATCTTGGACCAGCACTCAGGAGATGACCCCTTCACATGCGGTCTATTGTGCTGGAACTAGCGGAAAGGGATAGAAGGAGAAATGCCAGGAGGTGAAGCTTCATTATCTTACAACTCTGCTTTTGCACGTTCTTTGTTTTATAGCAGTGTTGTAGCGCCTCTGATGTTAAGGAGACGTATTAAATTTTGAAGCTTCGCTTTTAGTAGCCATTTTTAGTAATTATTTTACTTCGCTGGTGCTACACAAAACAGACGAAGATGGGTGTTTTGATGTACCTGCGTTTTGGTTACAGCTGAAGCTGTTACTGTTCAGTGACCAGTGACTATGCCTTCGCCACTGAAACCATCCGACAACAACTGATACAAAGGCAAATCAGAAAAAATGCAAGATGTTTTGATGAGTCTGAAACTGGAGTTGAACCAGAAAATGTTTGGTTTTGTAGTGAAAGTGCAGACTACTTCGACCATCGCCACTCACCAAATCGCTCAAATAACTCAAATCGCGATTTATTACAGAAAACAAAATCTTCACTATCATGTCACAGCCATTTTCAGCATAAGAATATATTATTATTTTCTATTTAGTGTTTGAATACTTTAATTTTGCTTTTAATTTGTCTCCTGACATTTACAATCTTACAAAGCAAAAGTCTTCCAAGAACTGAGCAACTAAAATACTAGTAATTGAAAACTTTTGTATTATTAAATAAAAGCCATTTTAATTTTAATAACACTCATATGTCTACGCCCAAAACTAAAGCAATTAATTTGAAACCACTCTGCATAAACAGATGGACAGACGGACGTGCTCTGACAATTTTTTAAAAACAATTGTTAGAAAAAAAAGCACAAATGTTTCCCTATGAAATACAAGAACTTTAAATTAATAAATATTTTTGCAATGAAACTAGTTTAATAAAAGAGAGAAAAAATCATTAAATTAAATAAATAAATAGAAATATTTCCATAAATATCAATTGAAATAATTTTTTTTTAAATAGTCAAGGAGCATTAGTGGATTAATTTACTAGGAATGTGGTATTTGTGTACAGGGTCTTTAAGTTCGAGTTTCTTTATCAAATGCAAATGAACTACAGATTGTCAATGGCATTTCCTTATGTTTACTAATGTGTGAACTGGAGGAAATTTATGAATGATAAATTATATGTGGCAAATGTCGCACACGTGCACGTTTAGACATGTCGATTTAGTGAAATGTTAACAATTATAATTATGTGTTTCTCTCAACAATTTCATGCCAAATGTTATCTTTCAAGGCTGCGATTGTAGTCCCGCAAATTGTTTTCTAATTTTGCGAAGTTATTTCCCTAGCAGTTTTTGTTTTGTGGCCTATAGAGAGGGTACCCAGGAAGATCAATTTTAATATGTAAGAGTCAGATCTTTATGCAAATTTCTGTCCGCTGCATGATGTCACACGATATCGCTTGGTCGCTGGATTACATTCAAAAGAATAACGGATTTGAGAGTGCTGTTGACTGAATAGTTAGCGTGTTGGCTCTCTAACCAGGAGTTCCATGGTTCGTATAGCCGATCACACCGACAATTTTTTAATTGTGTCTAGGCCTAATAGTGGCCTCCTTCGTCGGTATTTGAGCAATCGAAACAAACGTCGGGGAAGTAAAATAATAAATAAAATAATATTTTTTGAAATATATTTATTAAGCTTGAGGTCTTTTTTATTTTATTTTGTTGTATTATTCGATATTTCGTTAACAGCTTGTTAACATCATCAGGAATAAAAGGAAATTATAATTTCTATTATATTATCAATATTTTGTTAACAGCTTGGTAACATCATCAGGAATAATAGGAATTTAATTTCCTATTATTTCTATTATATTATCGAGATTTCGTTAACAGCTTGGTAACATCAGCAGGAATAAAAGGAATTATAATTTCCTATTATTCCTGATGATGTTAACAAGCTGTTAACGAAATATCGAATAATAAAACAAAATAAAATAAAAAAAGATCTCAAGCTTAATAAATATATTTAAAAAAAAAAAAAAAAAATATAATAAAACAGGTCAATTAATAATATAATCAAAAATAAAATAATAAATAAAAGAGAATTCCAGTTGTTTGTCTTCCAAATGTTTTTCTGTATAAACTCGGACATAAGGAAGAACTCTAAATTATAGATGTGCATAGCTCACGACAGCGAAAACTCACTATCACGAAGTAATCAGTAAAAATGCTATTAATCAACATAGGCAAATAAATAATGGTATTGCAATTTAATAATTTTTTTGGCAATTGGCTTTTTCACTACGTTTATACGTATAAATTATTCGACAATAATATTACATTTACACCTTAGCGAAATCTAGTACTTACGACATTTCTTGAAGATCTAGTTGATTTTAAACAGATTTCCCATATAAAACGAAATCTTATCAAACCTAGTAGTACTTAGAAATGCAACTGTGGTCTTTTAGAAATTATACCAAAAATACAACCATTTAGGTTAAGTATGGATGTTTATTAATGTGATAGCGTCCCTGGTACACGTAATTTTTTGGAACCATATGTAAAATAATATACTGAAAAATGAAATCTAGCTAAATGTCAAAAAAGTGTAGTGTAAACTGTCTAGATTTCAGATCAATATTTTACGTTCTTATATCGTCATATAAAACGTGCAACCATGTTACTCCCCATTTTCAGATTTTACAGGAGAGGGAAAAAATCTGATAAATCTGTTAAGTAGCCAATCTGAGAAAAAAGTTTCTTCAAAACTTGCATAAAATTAACAGAATCACCTATATTTTGGCAAAAAAAATTTTTTTTAAGGACGATAATTTTCACATGGCACAAAATATTCAATGGAAAAACCGATTTTTTAATTTTTGCCACTTACATGGTTTTACGCGCGTATAACTGCAGTATTTAATACAAGTATTACATTGAAAATAACAAAAACAAAATTTTTTTATTTTATACGAATCACGAAGTAGTGACGTCACGCAAGAATTCCTCTCATGCACGCTTACTCAGGGCAAATTTTTTTCTACTGACAACCATGTACGATCACGTAAGTGTGAACGAAAATGACTCACAGTCTCGGGCGAAAAACGTGAATCACGCTGGTCACGCTCATCGCGTGAACTATGCGCATGTGTAATTTGGAGTTTTTCCTTATAATATGGTGTTTGAAGTAGCCTGGCCCGTTATAACTATTAAAGGGCCATTCAGACTATTATACAAATATTAAGACTTTCATAACATTTTACGATACAGAAATCTAAATACATTTATTGCGACTGTCAAAAAATCTAACGTAAATTGACATTTTGTATTCACACCATCACACTTGAAATAGAGAGAAAATACAAAAAGAAAAACAGAAGTTGAGAAAACAATTTTTAATAAACAAAAGTGTTTTAAAATTAAAAAAAGGAAAAGTCATGTTATTTCAAAAAAGAAATAAATGTAAATTTGTGGGAGTTTTGATGGTTTTAGCTATAATAAAGAAACACAAGCAGCATGCGCATATTGAATTATTATTATTGGCTAACGGCGGCAGGTTTGTTTACGTAGATGGCAAAGGTGCCGGCTCTTGAAAGTATGCAGCAGTTAAAATATTCGATTTAGATAAAGAAAATAAATCAAATGAATAATATTAAAAAAGCTTTTAAGACGAAATATATTTCTATGCGATTAAAATTTTAAAAATGTTGGGCCTTTATATGAAGAAAAAAATAACAGAAAATGGACGGCACGCCACCGGCGGCGGAACAGTTGGCTTGTGAATTTTAATCAGATGAAAAGTATTATCGTTTAGAAAATTTTCAAAAAATGAGAATGTATTATGGGATGTCAATTTTTTATCGTAATACTTGTGGTTTTCATGACATTTTGCGTTCACACTATCGCACTTGCACGTATTATTTGAATTTTTGACAAGTATTAATACAAAGTATAATAGTCTGAATGGCCCTTTAAGAAAACTTCTATTATACAATGCAACATGTTTGATACCATCGATGAAATGCAACACGTTTGTACATAACTCAACGGATGTGGTAGTGTACACGATAAAGAGCTGCATGAACAAAAGAAAAAGCATGTTTGAACATGATCGTCTTGTTTTTTGTATCATACTCGACTGTGTTCATTGTATTGAAGCAACGATGAGTAAACATGTACGAACTATAAACACTTGCGAGCAAGCATGAGCTGAACATGAACATAAACGAGCAATTGTGTTTATGATCATGATCACAGTTGCAGGCAACCATAATAACTATGAGCAAAAACAAACACGATGACATGTTCGGTTAATCAAATAAAATACGGGAAAATAAGTTTTTTTTTTATTAACATAACGAACAAATTCTCTTCACTTTTTTAATACAAAAACAAACTAAAATAAAGAATTGAATTCTGTAAAATCCTAAATTACAAAAAAAACATAAATAATAAAAGAATAAAAAATATTAAAATTTACTTACAGTCATTTTTTAGTTTCTATAAGTATACAAATGTACCTTATAGTTTTGTAGGCGGCATATATATACAACAATGAAATGTAAAAAACAGATTATATATCCAAAACTTATTTCAAATGCAATAACTTTTAAAATCCTTTGTTCGAACATAATCATATAATCACGAACACGGGCACATGCTCATGATTACAAGAACACATTCAATCAGTAACAAACAGAGTTCATGTGTTGATGGTATGAACAAACTTTTGCTCACTGACATCGCAGTTGAATCAAACGTATGGACAGTAAGTTACATTGTGTTCGAACATAGGCAATTTATAATGAACACATGAGCATGCTCATCTATAAAGCTAGATCATGCAGCTCTTTAGTACACGATAAACTTCAATTATACAATGCAACATGTTTGATACCATTGATGAAATGCAACACGTTTGTACAATACTTCCCCTGATTCTTAGAATACCAACTGCTTTACCGAACCAATTTAAGATCCTGCAATTTCCGCTAAAGCAATTTTCCAATCGCAGTGTAAAAAATGCAACATTGCATTGTTAGTTTTAGTTTTGATTGCTGTGTCCTTTTCATGATTTGTGTAGCATTCTCTAAAGCAAATGCTATCCACAATATGTCGGTGTTGCTTCATTATAATAAATATGATCATGAGGAAGTGACTATACTCGTAATATCTCGCGTCCGCAGTAGCAAACGTTTGCGTCAACTTATGTATGTTGCGAACACTGTCGTTTGGTCGTTAATTTTTCAAATAAGATAATTAGTAGAACACATGCGTTTTGCAGATTGGTCTTCGCGTTGACTGTTAGGCAATGGTGCAATGCCGTGCACCGGAACTAGCAGAATAGGTTTTAGGAAGGCGGATAGACATTAAACTGGAAATTTCCAACATCATAATTGACACGAATACTTTTGCAGGGAATTTATTCCACATACTATGAGCAGTTCCGATAACAGCCAAAAAGTTTTCTGATGTGAATTAGTCTCTATGCTAACAGCGCCCTTTTTCGTAATTTCGATGAAGTAAAATAATAAATTAATTAAAAAAGTAATGCGTCAACTCCAGTTTCGAATTAAAATTATAAAAAAAAAAAAACTTCTCACATTTTTCTGATGTGAATTAGTGTGTCTTTGTGTATCAGTGGTTGTCGGAAGGTTTCAGTGGCGAAGGCATAGTCACTGGTCACTGAACAATACTGGCTTGAGCTGATAGCAAACCACAATCACATCAGAACGCCCTCCTTCGTCGGTATTGTGTAGCACCAGCGAAGTAAAATAATAGTAAAAATGGCTACTAAACCGAAGCTTCAACATAAACAAAAAACGTGCAAAAAACAGAGCTATCAAATAATAAATTAAGCTTCACCTCCTATCATTTCTCCAACAATCCCTTTCCTATAGTTCCAGCACAATGCATCGCATGTGCATCCTGCGTGCTGGTCCCAGATAAAAAAAAAACAAAAAAAATGCGCAACTGAAGAGTTGTGCAAATATAAAGTTCTATTCCTATTCCTTTTCTTCCAACTTGTTATGGTGCAATGTATTCCATACGTAGAGGACATCGCCTGAGGACTGGTCCAAGAAAAAAAAATTTAAAAATACATGGGTTTATGACATAAGTAGAGTTGCCGCTGGAAATAAAACGGGAGTTTTTTTCATTATTTTCTAATTTTGCTAGTTTCTTTAAATTTTTTAAATTTTTGTATCGATACTCTTTGCAATAAATTCTTTGTTACTAAATTTTCATTTATTGACAACAATGAGTCTGTATGATGTATTACGAGCATTGTTACGCTTCACTCATCAAAAAGTAGAGCTGGAAGCAGGAATATGCTCCTTAACACTGTTATTGAGTACTAAATGTGGTCGCTTGCATGAGAACAATGAGAGCAATAAAATTGCAGTCAGCTGTAAACATTGTGTATATGAGAATTCTGTTTGATTTTCTAATAATGGCGTTCATAGAGGGCATTAGTTCCTACATTGCAGCCTTGAAAAAACGGGGGATGGCGCTAATTTTAAATACGCTCGTCATAGTATGCTACAACGAAGAACATAGTAAACATGAACTAAAAGCAAAATAAGCTCGGAAAACGAATTGTTTAGATTATGTTTTCTCTTCTTTCTCTTTCTCTTTATTTTATTTTTTATTTAATCGAACCCGCAATAGCGTTCGGCAGCACTTCAACCACATTTTGCACTGATAAAAAAATATTTGAAGATTTTTTGCTTTTATAATTAATAATTACATTATGTGATGCACACAGGATAGAGCGATTCATATCTTAAAAAATTATAAAATAGAAGATTCAAATGCTGTAGCCTGCAGCAGGCAGTTATTAAAAATAATTGTATAAAAATCTATTGAAAAATTAAAACCCTGAAACACATGGATTTGCTAAAAGCAAATACGACTACTACGAGTATCTTACCATGTTTTATATTAAAATAAATTTGATCTCTGTTAAAAAGGGGTTGTATTAAATCCCAAAAAATAACTACTTACTACGCACAGGGGGTTGTTTAAAGTATAAAATTCAGAAAATACTAGTTTAAATTTATTTATATCACAATGATGAATGATTAAAAATTATAAGGAGTATGAGTTCTGCTCTTTCTTATACTCATACTCGTATAATTAAATATTTTATTTCACGCAGTCAGTCAGCCAGTCACTGTTGTTTAAATCTTTTATGTTGCGTTTTTTTTTTGCACTTTCCCACAAATCTTTTTAAATCATAAATAACATATCTGAATCTAGAAATTCATATTGAAAGAATTTAAACAGCTGCATTTGTATGAAATCATTTGTAACCAGTTTAAGTAGGATTTTGGGAATTTGGCTCCGTTGTTGCTTGTTTCGTTCTTTGGTTGCCACATAAAAAAAGGGTAGTAAGTCTTTAAATAAAGTTTTACAACAAAAAATAGTAACATTTGTCAAATTACAAATACTAACACACACACACACACACACACACTTAAACACACGCACCCTGTTACACATGTAACTTAAAAACCGTTTTACATAAATATGCGCTCGTAGATGTTTAATGCATTCATTCGTACTCGTTATTTTTAGTAAATTTTTCATTTACATACATAAATTTTTCTTTGAGCAATATGAATTGCCTCAACTACGTCTTTATTTTTAAATAAATTTATTATTATAAAATCTAACTTCCAAAGATTTTTTTTCAATTACGAGTACATGCAAATTAATTCCACAAAAGAAATCTATTAATTTTCTTCGTACTGACTAGAATTGCATCGCTCATAAAAACTGCGTAATTTCAGCACATTTCGTAATGAAGTTCACAGCTTTTCCTAAACAAAGTCTTGACATTTCTGTATACGTAACAGGTTATCCATTTTTCGGTTTCAAAAGTATAGTTAAGTAAAGCACACATAAGGCTAAGATTTCCATGAAATTTTTATTTCATTATAATGATGGGTCCTTGCCATTTTGTATATGACGATATCTATCGCACTGGTCCAGCGTGCGAATAATCGTAATTTTTGTTTTTATTATTTAATTTTATATCCTTTTCAAAATGTGTAAAGGTTTTATTCATCGTTTATTTTTAATTTCGGCAATATAAAGCATCGTACGCACGCGCTACCAAATTTATCCTTTCAAAATTAAATGTCAGTTTCTATCTAAAATTTCAAGGAATTTACTTCGAATAGAATTTTCATGTTGTTTTACAGTTACAGTGAAACCTCTCCTAACGCACACCTCCTATAGCCGGACACTTCTTAAAACCGGACAAACATTGCCGACCATGCCTTCTAAAACGGGCACAATTTATAGTTTAAAGGATTCAGATCTGGACTACCCGGTGGCGAAGCATCCGTAGAAATAAAGTTTGGTCAATTATTTTTTAACCAGTCTTGACTGGTTTTTGCCTTATGGGGTGGGGCAGAGTCCTGTTGAAAGATCCACGGCAGATTGATACCCATTTGCCGAAGTTTTACCACCTTTATCGCAGAAATGAAGCTTGGAGGGAACTGCCCACCATACCATCACAGAAGCAGGATGGTGACCGCTCTGAACTCTAGGAACCATTCATCATTTCCTTGCAGAGGTGACTGAACATAGACTGCATCGTTTTGTTTATTGAACAACTCCTTCACAGTAAAAATTTGCTCATGAGTAAACATAATTTTTCTGTGGCCGTTATTGGCGTACTGGCGAATCAATGCTTTTGATTTGTGCTTGCGTTTCGAAGTATTTGTGCTTGGCGAAGTAATTAGATGCCCTATGTGTCTTTTGTAAGTTCGAAGCCAGAAGTCATGCGAGAAAGGGATACCTTCGATATATTCATCTCCCGCGACAATATTTGCTGCTTTCGGAGTGGATTTCGATAAATGCTGTTCTGTACGACTTTGACGAATCTGGGTGTTCGCATACATCACGGGCTGATAGATCTCGGACGGTCTGCTAGTCTGCCAATATCACTAAACAGTTTCCCAGCACGATATACAAAGCTACGACTTACGCGGAGCCGAAATGTCGCCAGTTGTCGTTCTACATTTTTTAGGCCAATTTATTTATTTTTGCTGGTTCATCATCATTGAAGACGTGTTATCCATACTGTCATGCAGTCAGTGAACGAACATTCGTTCGTTCTCTTTATGTCAGCTGCTTTAAAATCAATATTTATTCGAACAATCTATTTAATTAAGCTTTAAGGTTTTTTATTTCTAATTTTTATATAATTAATTTCAAAAAGAAAAAATTTTATAAATAAAAATTTCCTGGAGATGTTAACCGAACGTTAACGAAATATCGAGATTATATAAAAATAAGAATAATAATTAATTAAGTTCGAATAATAAAAAAGGTTAAAAAACAAGTATTGAAAAAAAAAATCAATATTTGTTTTGTAAAATTTTCTTTTGAAAGTATTTGCGCAACTTTTTTATTTTTAATAACTTCTATTAGCTATTGCATTATATAAACTATTATTTTAAAGTCTCATTTAATTGACACTGTGTCTATAAAGTTTCACTCCGACTAACAGAGTGCCATTTGTTGAAAAATTATAATTTTCATTTGCAAAAAAATTGATAAACAATTGATTTTGATGTTTTTTTTTTTTAGTTTTGATTGTGATTTGTTACTTTTTAATTGTATGTAATTCCTGATAAGGATTAGACAAGTCTAATAATTTATAGCAAAATTTTTAACATATTAATTGTTATTAATGTGCATTTTTGTAGGAATTCAATTTGAAATCAATGTCATTGCTTTTTTTTTTGTTCACTCACCTAAAAATGAAACATTTGCAAATACAACATATTTTTCAAAAAATATACCCTTTAGACAAAAAACGTATTTATGCAAAAATATAAAAACCATAAACGACATACATATGTACATATTTATGAATCATAATCGAAGACAATAAAATAAAGAAACAAATCAAACACTTGGGCAAATGAAATTATTGCTCTTGAAGAAATATGTGTGAATTTATGTATCTAACTATGTACGAGTATATATCATATCGTATCGTATCGTATCGTATGAATCAAATGAAAAATAAAATAAAATCATATAATTAAAAAAAAAACCCCGAACTAGTATTGAAAACACAGTTGTTCGGTATCAATTTAAATTTATATATATAATAAAATTGAACTACAAGGAAAAAAAAAACATTAAATATGTATGTGTGTATGGATGTGAATATTTATTTACGTGTGTATGGCTGAATATTTATAATAAACTAAATGAATGCATGCTGACAAATATTTCTTTTTCTTGTCTTGTATGAGTATTTTATGGCAAAACTCAGGCTACAAACTAAACCAAAAACAAAAAAAAAAAAAAAACCAAAAACAATCTGCGAAATCCAACGCAAAAACAAGAAACTATTCGTAAATAGATTAACACCCTATAATAAGAATTATGAAATTCCTTGAAAAATCTTAACAGACAAAAAAAAAAAATAACTAAAATAAAATTAGTTCAATATTGTAACGGCTTAAGAATGTTTGAAGGTTTGATAGTAGTTTGGATAAAGAAAAACTAAAATACGAAACGCTAGTTTGTATCTTTTTTTTATAAACAAATCCAGGTGTTCGAATGTCAGTTACAGCGTCAGCTACAGCAGCCTTTAAAGGTTTTTTTTACTTGCACTCGCATGACTAGAAAGCACACACACGTACAAGCATACATACATACATACATACATTCGTTCTAAATATATTTAGCGTTTCCAACAGTTACGTATGTACATACATACATACATGTTCATACTTATTGTCACCTAAACAAGCTAACGAAAATTTAAAAATAAATTTTTTTTCTATTCTTTTAAGTACATACATATATTTAACACAGTCAGTGAGTTACATTTGCACAATATTTGGGTTATAAGCAGAGTAAGACTGCAAGCAAAACTCCAGATGGAGGTGAAAAATTCTGTTGACTTCATGGAACTCACATGTTACTCAGCCAATGTTCTAAAAGCAGTTAAAGACGACTTCGTAATACACTATGGGTACGAAGTAGCAGATTTTATTTTAGGTGAATATATTGCGTGTTGGCTCTGCAACCAGAAAGACCCAGTTTCGATTCCCAGCCAGGTCAAATCAGAAAAAAGTTTTGTCTTCAAAGTTTCTTCTATCAAAGACCGTAAGAAATTTAACTGAAATGAGTCATATGTATGTGCTGCCGTGCTAGATGTAAATCACGTACCAGCACATGGTCTACTAAATCATAGGGAATTATAATAAAAATTAAAAAAAAATTATAATTGTGAATTTGTGGAAATGAAACCGAGATGCATCAAAAATGTAAATATGTTGACATTGCAAGTGTTTTTTTTTGCCAGATGAATGCTATATATTGGAAAATTTGTCTAAAATTTCTCAGCAGCTTAACGTCGGCTCTAAAATTGTTAATAATTTTTTAAAACTCACATACATTAAAAATTCGATAATCCGGATAATTTATTGCAGACCCCAATCCGGAGTAGCCAATTATCCGTTTATTAAAAATTATAATAATGCATAGCAAAATTCACGTTGTTTCTCAAACCACGAATATAATGATTGTTCAAACTCTCTATATTCACCATCTTTGAAAGTTTTGCGCTTTTTCAATAGCTTTTGATTAGATGTCTTCGAAAACCTGAATGTAAAATATTTTTTTGTTCATACATATGTATTTAATTAAAAATCATGTAAAAAAATTAACTAACCTTTTGAAGCTATCACTTTTTTTATATCTGAAATAGGGGAAGTACCAACGCCATATTTGTCAGCCAACACCCTTCCACTCATACCATTACTAAGTTCTTCAACAATTTTTACTTTATCTAAAATAGATAAAGTCTTGTGTGCTCTCTTCACTGAAGGCATCTTGCATCAATACTAAACTAAAAACGCATGTGCAACGTTCCAAAACATACTCATATCACACTATTCTAACTGTATTTTTCAAAGCATGCTGTGATTTGATTAAAAAAAAAATATAAAAAAACGGGTGTTATTCAATCCGGACTATAGAGTTGCAATCAATTCGGATTATAGAATACGCAATGAGCTGCAAAATTCTGTCCGGATTACCGAATATTCCGTATTAGTGGGTTCCGGATTATCTAATTTACACTGTACTTTAATTTTTTCTTTTAAATATACTTTTCTCAAAGGGCACTTTTTCAAAAAGTTACGATATTTTTTCAAAAAATTAATTTTGCAAAATGTACTGTTTTCAAAATGTACTCTTAGCAAAGGGTACTTATCTAAAAAAGTACTTTCTTCTAAAAGTAATTGCTTCAATAGGATACTAATTCCTAGAGAGTGCTTTTTTCCAAAAGATCCCTTTTTCTACAAGATACTATTTTCAAAAGGTAGTTGTAGTAGCTTTTCAAAAAGGATACACATTTCTAAAGAGTACTTTTTTCACATTTATAGATTTCAAAAGGTACTTTTTCAAAAGCCAATTACTCAAAGGTTATTTTACCAGAACGTAAATTTCTTCAAAATATAGCTTTTTCAAAAAATGATTTTGTCGAAAGGTACTTTTATCAAAAGGCACCTTACCAAGTGAAACTTTCTCAAAGGTTTTTTTTTTTGAAAAGTACTCTTGTCAAAAGCTCTTATTTTCAGGAGGTACCATTTCACAAGTTTCTCAAAATTTATATTTTTATAAAATGCTTTTCTCAGTAATACACATTGATGATATGAATTTTTATAGAATTAGATATCAATTTATTTATTTAGTTTTCTATTTCATTTTCAAATAATGTTTTAGAAAGTTTAATTTACTGAATTTCAGTAACTTTTAACGAAAATTACTTTTTTTTAGTAGATGCCTACAAAATCGGTTTTATCAAAAAGTACCTTGTGGTAATAACTTGCATTTAGAATTTAACGTTAAAATGACTGCCGCTAGAAGATAATTTTTTGTTAAATTAAATTGTTTTAGAATAAACAAGGCATTTAAGAAAATAATTTTAGAAATAAAAGCTGTGACTTGCAGGATGACGTACTTAGTATTACGGCGGCTGTTAGTGCATTCCATGTGACCGACAAAATTGTTTAAAACCACTGTAAATTATTTAAATACTAACAGCCGCAAATCGCTAGTAGGTGTTCTTTGGATTTTGCTCTTGTTATTATTTTTTTTTTCAAACTATTTTGAACGAGATTTATTACTCTTCGTCATGTATGCATGTCGTATTTTGTAGACATTAGCTATGCGAGTCCTTAAAACAAATTACAGCATTATTATGTTTCACAAACAAGTCACAAATAAATAATTTTAACAATTAAAATATTAAATGTTAAAGCAATGGAAAATACTTTTCAACCTAAACCCTGTGACTTTAATTAGTCATTTATTTGAGTTATTTTTTTGTGCTCTTGTGCCTGTGCAAGTAGTTGAAATATTTATCGTTAATTGTAAATTATTAATTTAAAAATTATCTCTAAAACTTATGTTTGACTTATTTATCAATTAATGTTATTAAAAATTAATCAAACAAATTATTAAATGACTTGGAAAAAGAGCAAATTATTCTGCTCATGAAAAATAATTATTTAAACAAATGTGTATGCTTTTCTTTTCCTTTTCCTTTTTCTTTTATTTATTTTTTTAAATTAAATTATTGTCGCCAAGTTTAAAGAGCATGTGTTACCAAAATAAACTAATTAATTATCAGCGTAACTATATTTAAAGGTAAACTCAAATTAACCCTATTAAACCCGGGGCAAATTAATACCAACTGTTTCATTTATTGGTGAAATATTTCTAGAAAACATTAAAGTTTATTTTTTTTTTTGCTTTTGGTAAATTTGGTGTTTCTTTATTAAAAATGTTTTAATGAAGTAGTCTGCACGTTGACTACAAAACTAAAAAAGTTATGGGTTCGACACCAGTTTCAGACTAAGTCATAAAAACATCTTGTTTTTTTTTTCTGAAGTGCATTAGTGTGTGTTTGTGTCAGCAATCCTCAATCACATCAGAGAGCCCTACTTCATCGGTATTGTGTAGCACCGGCGAAGTGCAATAATTACTAAAGATGGCTACTAAAACGAAGCTTCAAAATTTAATACGTCATACGGAATACGTTTATACGGAAGATCCTCGGTTTATGACCCGTTCAGACGAAATATTTTTCTATTGTGCTTCGGCGAGGTTAATACCATGAGAAACACTTCATTTTTACCAATTTTGTGAAATAAATATAAAGAAAATTGCGCCAATATAACGCGTAGCAACCCTGCTTTATAGCTTCTAAACGCAACTGCAGAATTAGATCTTTACCCTTGTATTACTTCACCAACTATCTCTTCTCTACACTCTTCATTTTCAACTAGTTCCCGTACAATGTATTGCATACGATGTAGGAGACAGGTCCTGAGCACAGTAAAAAAAACTGCTGGACTCTTTCTTCGGTGATAAACATTGAGGAATCAGAAGCTCTTGGTGTTCTTGGCATGAAAATTGATTGTGATGTTCAATTGAATGAGCATATCTTTCAAGGTTCCAAAGATGCATTCAACTGCCGCGTCTTTCTAGGACGGTGTAAGGCATACTTCAGCCCATCTGATCTTACCATTTATATCGCCTACATCCAACCGAAAATAGCATACAACTAGGCTTACCAGATCCCAAAAGCCTAAAAACTGGAAAACATAAAATTTTCGCCTGAATTTTAGAAAAAAAACTGGACCATTTTTAAAATGCACTTAAATTTACTAGTTTTGGACTTAAATATACAATTAGGAAAAAAGTACATTGATGATACTTTATAAATTATTAGTTATGTACAAAAAATGGTACTAATTTGTGTTAGCAAAAGATATAATCTAAACATTTGCAAATATAGTTGTAATTTCATTATAAAAGAATATAAAATATAAAAAAACCGAACTGGAAACTTGACCAGACATAAAAAACTGGAAAATTCAGGCGAATCCAAGCCATCTGGCAGGCCTACATACAACTCGCATGCATGGGCCACTGCTTCAAGACAATTTTTAAGTTACTCGACCGTGTACAGGAAAGAGCGAAGAAACACCATGGATACAGTAGGGCAGCCAACTCTTAATAAAGGCCATGTTTAGCTTTCGTCAAATAACACGTTGCAAAAGAAACCGCAGCAGCATGTTTTAATTGAAAAAAAAACGTTATAACAGTGTGTATACGGAAACATACACAGCCAACTAAATCTGACATCTTTTTCTATGCTTAAGGTATGTCATTTACTACAATATTGACAGAAAAATTGTTACAAAATCTGCAATAACCGTGTGAACACACAATTTTTGTGTGGCAACATCGTCACAAAATGTATTGTCGGTGCATTGTATACCAATAATATTGTCACAATTCTGACAATCGTGAGAACACCCTTCATTTCCATTGACACACAATTTACAGTCATTTGTTATTGTCGCATGTGCTAAATTTAGTGCACCGTACATTAACACCATTGGCAGATAAATATTTCTGTTGGCAATGCTGCCCATAAATATTTAGATACAATGTTAAAAGTCGGATCTGGCAACGTTTGCCATACAATAATCTGACAACCGTGTGACCAGACAATTATTATTGGCAGAAAAATTTATTGTCGCAGAACTGTGTGCCAATGAAATTGTATGGATTTCTTTCAATACTTTGAACAGACAAATTACCACATGGTAACAATTTTTCATTGTGAGTGCATTGCCACCATATTGCCGTATCCTACAATATTGTACAATCTGACAATTGTGTGAACATAGCTTTATACACTCAAAATTAATAATTAATTATTAATAAAAGACAAATTTATCACTTCGCTTTTCTGGTCGAACGTCCATATGTGTTTTGTTAAATATAACATAACCTAAAAAGAACGCTTTTAAATTCATTGAAGCAAAAAGCTATTTGATTTTATTATTATAATATTGAATTATTACAATTATAAAATTATTGACAACATCTTTACTTAACTTTTTCACAAAAATAAACAAACTTTGACGTTTGCCCTAAAAATACGTTGAAAAGCGTTGAATCAATAACACAATATTTTCAAATAAATAAAATAAAATGATATGGCACTACTTGTTTACAGTATATTTTTGCAATGTTGCCAACACATTTCGCAGTATAAAAAACAAAAGTATTTTGATTTTTGCCAATATGCCACCTTCGCATATGACATACACATTGGCGATGTAATTGTACAATACGAAAAATTTCACAATTATTCATTATGCAAATGTGTGGGTCGCTTTACACATTTTTTTTTTGGTAAACTTTCTGTTATTTTGCACGGCAGAGAAAATCTTGCAATCCTGCATATCTAATGTTTACTCACCCGGTTTGTAAAAATTGTTTCAAGGAATATATTTGTGTGACATTTTAATTTTTTAGGTCTTCTATATTTTTTTTTTCTAGGACCAGCACTCAGGTGGATAATTCCTACACATGTGCTGCATTGTGGGAAGTAGGTCAAAATTGCACAAAAATTATTTCTCATACAATTCTACTATAAATAAATCTCTAAATAAATTAAAGTTTAACAAGCGCCAAAATGCGTTTCCGCGCCTAACTAGAGGAAAGGGATAGTAGGAGAAATGGCAGAAGGTGAAGCTTCACTATTTTACAACTCTCCTTTTTGCATGTTCTTTGTTTTTATAGCGGTGTTGCAGCGTATCTGATGTCAAGGAGACGAAGCTTCGTTTTTAGTAGCCATTTTTATTAATAATTTTACTTCGCCGGTGCTACACAATACGAAGGAGGGCGTTCTGATGTGCCTGTGGATTGGATACAGCTGAAGCCATTACTATTCAGTTATCACTGACTATGCCTTCGCCACTGAAACCTTTCGACAACAACTGACACAACGTCACACAACGTCACATCAGAAAAAATGCGAGATGTTTTTATGAGTCTGAAACTGGGGTTCAACCAAGGAAAATTTTTCGTTTTGTAGTCAACGTGCTGTGAAATGCTTCCTCCACATAAGTACATATTTTTAGGAATATTCTTTGAACTCCTCCATGGGTCGGCACGGGTTAAACGCTTACTTAAGTACAAATTTGTCCTCAACGTTATCTTAAAAAAAAAAAAAAAAAAAAAAAAAAAAAAAAAAACTATCTGCTCTTATTTTCAGTAATTGCTCAAGTTGTTCATCGAACCGTACAAATTAACCCACTTAAAAATGGTCTTAAAATACACACATGTACATACAGACATACATACTTTTTTTGAACAAAGTTAAATTCTTTATCTTCAGACTATTTAACACAAACCACTATGTTTATTTCGGTCTGTATTTAAATAAAATATTTATTCAATTTAGAAGCAATTACAATTAAATATTTGTTATTTGTTTTTGTTTTTCTTTTATCATAGACCGAACAAATATTTAGCTTTATTTAACCATAGTGAAAATATTAATGATTCCAATATGTTTTTAATTAAATTTGAAACTTATTCTTATTTAATATAATTTTATTATTAGATACAGTACAAAATATACCGACCGATTTACCGAAAAACCCAACTTTTAATCTCTACCATGCGGAGTATTTAACTTGGAAAAGTAAATAAACAATTTGTTCTTTGTGTGTATGTGTGTGTGTGTGGGTTTTTTTTTTTTTTATCAAACTAATTACCCAAATTGTTTAACTAATTACCTAATTTGTAATTTCTTTTTCTTCTTGTCGTTATAAATATTTAAATTAAATTATTTAAACTAAGTTTTAGGTGTTTAGGTGTTTGATTTCTATTTTTGTTACTATTAAATTCCAACCAACGGATATAATTTTTATTCCAAGTTATTTATTTATAGACCGCTTTATATTGATAAGAATTTTTATTAATAAATTTTTACATTATTTTTCTATTTAACAAAGCAGCAACATCGAAATACGAAATCAAGCACACACCTAAATAAATATGAATTTCCTCTTAGACATGGGCGCAAAGGAAGCGATATTCTTGTAAATAAGAAATAAATAAATTGAATTTTATTTACCATCTGCACTATTGTTATTATTTATTTATCTTTTTTTTTTTGTGTGTTTAAGAAGTGTAAAAGTTCTTATTAAAAGATAAAATTTATATTCTCTAATGCAAATCATGGTAGTTAAAGTTTAGAAATCGACGTTGACTGTTTGCTTAGTAGAAACGACTTCCAAGGAAGCAGAAAGTATAATTCTAGTTTTTCTTCAAAACATTTTTAAGTCTACGCATACGACTAGACTAATTTCTGAAGGGGGCCTCTAGCCAAGCTGATCCCAGGCACGGGTCGCATTGCAGCATGATCCAGCCCCCTATATCGTTGCTTACTTTAGCCATGACCGAGTATTGGTCTCGAAGAAAAAAACGCTTCCCACCATACTAGGACAAGACCCAGACTCTAGCATGTTAACGGTGGCCGCCGCGTGGAGGCAGTAAGTCTTCTTGTGTGTTTGTCCATAAGGATCGTTCTCTGACTTTACCCTATGGGTCCACACCTGACCACTACGTGTGATGGTGTGTATTACAACGAAACAATGGGCCTTATTGTGGCAGGCGATTTGCGACTTCAATTTGCACATTATTTACTTGACTAAAGACAGCACGCAAAATATAGCTCTGTAATCTATTACAAAATGTCGATAATCGCCCCAATAACAATCAGGCTGAATTTAATCAATCGCCAGCAAATTTAATGAGTTGTTTTTATATTTAATTTATGTCAGTCTTTATAGCATTGTAGGGAACTAAATGTTCTCATAATGAAGCGGCTTCCTGCTGCGTATTCGACGCGAAGACTTTTGCTATTACGGAGCTGACGGATTGGTTGAGATTGCAAGTCATTTCGACTGTGTCCATTCCCAGCAGAATTAGTGCTTGCATTAGCGCTTTTATAATTCATGATTTTTCACCGCGATGAGATGGTTAGAAGCATATGATTCTTTATCTATCCAAATAGACAAACGCAAAAGAATGCATTCTTTAAAGCATTTATACTGCTCTAAACAATGTACGATTATTTGTTCGAGTATGTTCTGTAAACCGAATCCGCAAAAATTTTTCGATTTTCAAACGAATACACATATTTATGTTTGGAGAAATCAGTCGGTTTTAAATCGACTCGGTTTACAGGCTTTAGTACATTTCGACAGCATTTTTGTAACTATTTATTCTTAAATATTTAATGTATTTTTTTTTATCTGGGACCAGCACTCAGAAGATGACTCCTACACATGCAAAGCATTGTGCTATAGGAAAGGGATAGTAGGAGAAACGACAGGAGGTGAAGCTTAATTAATTATCTTTGCAGCTCTGCTTTCGGACGTTCTTTGTTTATACTCGTAGCAGTGCTGAAGCTTCGGTTCAGTAGCCATTTTTATTATTGTTTTACTTCGCCGGTGCTACACAATACCGACGAACGAGGGCGTTCTGATGCGATTGTGGATTGCTATCAGCTGAAGCCGGTATTGTTCAGTGACCAGTGACTATGCCTTCGCCACTGAAACCTTCCGACAACAACTGGCACACAAAGACACACAAAATGCGAGATGTTTATTTTTCTTTTAAAAATTTTTTTTGTCTGAAACTGGGGTTGAACGCTGGTCTGTTTTTGGATTCGTAGTCAACGTGCAGACTACCATCCATCGTGCCATCGCCACCCTCAAGTTGATGAATTGTTTTATGTTATGTTACGAATTCAATTTCCTCCCTACACTAGCGTCAGCTGGCCCTGCTAGCTACTAGGAGCTCGCTCTGGGTGTAGTTCTCAACCCTTACACTAATGCAGGGGCGTAACAGACATAAAAAAAGAAAAAAAATAATTTTTAAAACAAAAAAACTAGAGACCAATTTTATGGACCCCCAAAACCTGTCAGTCTTACCGCATCCGACTACAACAATCCCATTTGCATTAAATTCTACTCAGTCAGTTCCATATTATTACAATTTAACATACTATTTATTAACTAGAATTCAACATAACATTATACAAATTACTTATCCTAAATACATAAAACAAAAACAATTTATATAATTTGTTCTTATTTCTTTTTTTTTTTTAAAGCAAAATTTTCATGCTACACTAAAAAAATATCATCAAAAACAAAATATATTTATGCTCGTTATAGCGATCAGTACTCTGCACTAGCAAATTTGTTCTACTCCGCGTCTACTTGCCCTATAGTGCGATATATTTATATCCACAATTTCGCCTTTTTTTTTTTAACTCGGATCTACTTAACTTCCGTTTATCTTCTTTTTTTATTTTTTTCTGACGTAATATATAAATAAATAATCTTTATGAAGTTGAACTAAATTGCAAATAATAATAAATATTATAATTATAAAACCGTTTCTTATCACAGATCATGTAATATTTTCGCACATTTAATATACTTAAGTTGCTATTTTAACCTCAAACCACAAACTTTATATAGCAATTTTGTATTCGTAAATATTTTGTAAAATTTCACTTGCTTTTTATTCGAAACTCCTGATAATATAAGAATTATTATTGTTTTATTTTTTTTTATTTATGATACTTAGTTGAAGCAAAAATCACTTTAAAACTGAAAACGTAATAAATATGAAATGTCATCGAACCAAACAAAATTTAATCACTTTTTTTTTTTTTATTTCACTTTTTGTTTTCGTTTCATAATTTCATACGAAATCGTTATATGTATTGTTTTACAAAACTTAAAATCGAACGAAAATAAGAGAGAATAAATAAAATGAAAATAATGTTCTTGATGATCCAACATTAAAATAAGAAATTTAACAAATGATTAAGTAAAAAATAATAAAAAAAAAAAAAATAATAATGACTTTAAGTGTTTGTTGTTCTTAAACGCTGCTCAACGACGAAATATTTTTTTTTAGTTTATGGGTCGTTTTTTTTTGGGGTAAATCTTTTTACATTTTCAGAAATCAAATACATCTTAAGTTGAAATTATTAAAGTTCGTTTTTACGATGAAATAAGAGAATAATAATGAAATAAATAAAAAAGTACGTTATTTGAAGAAGTTTTATTTTAGAGCTTTTTTTAATGAAGAAATTTATTCAGAAACGTAATTTAAATTCAAGTGCTCGTAAAAAGCATGATTCACTATCATATTTGGTCACTAGATTTGTTAAAAACTTAATGTGTATTCAAGAAGTAGTCTGTGTGAAATATTTTTTAAAGTGTTTAAATGTTTTAAGAATAATTCTATTTTTTATTTTCATTAAACAGCTGTTATTATATACAGTGCAATTCGCCTTAACGGAGACTCCCCATAAGCGGACACCCCCTTTAAATTATAAAGTTTGTGAAATGCCTATGAATATACTATCATCGCTTGACTTATATTTTCCAGATGTTATTGCAAAAACCAAAACCCGCCAAACTACAATAGAGGAATATTTGTTGAAATAACTCATAAATACCCATAAAACATTTTAAACTTTTATTACAGACATATTAATGATCTTTTGTTATTAAACCAAATTGAATTGTTTATATTTGTATTTTTTTATTAAAAGTATTTAAAAAAATAGTAACCATCATACACAAATTTTACAGATTTAAATTGTAGTTTTCTCTTGACTGGACAAGCCCCTTGTAGGGACACATTTCAATGGTCCCTTCGGTGTTCTGTGGCTGTTCAAGAGAGATTCTACTGTATACAGTTTTGTTTAGGCATATTCGAGCGACTACTATGTGATCGCGCTATGATGATTGGAGAACTAGTGGCTTAGTGGGGTTCAGTAAAGATCGGAGTCGATGACTAGTGGCGGTGCTGACAGTACGCTGGATTATATGGACTCATGTAGTGAGGAAGGGTTTCACTTGCAATGACTATTTAGGCACTTGTAAGGATCTTCTCGAGAAGACTGATCTTCACCGCCTTGCCAATGTCCTGCACTGTATGATGTTCGGAGGAGGAACTATCGCTTATGTATCATGTCTGTATTAAACGAACTGATCCGGTCCCCAAAACTACCATGGTATCACAAAAGCACACTGGAAAAAAGTCGTCATTCATACAAAAAATTTTTGCATTAATACAATGAAATTTGTCATTAAAAGTCGCCCAAATAAGCATTTCATTGGATCGATGAAAAAGGTTTTATTACATTTATGAACATCATTTAGGAGCGTGCTTCATAATAATAATAATAATAATAATAATAATAATAATAATAATAATAATAATAATAATAATAATAATAATAATAATAATAATAATAATGAGAATGCATCAGTTTTGAAAACGGAAAATTATTATAAACGTAGGTTTTTTAATTATATTTATTTTTGAGCGATGGCCTTTTTTATGAAAAGTTTTTTAATAATTATTTATTTTTCAATATTTCGCTACCATCATCATCATCATCATCATCATCATCATCGTCAGGAAATAATAATTTTTATTAAAAAAAATATATTTTTAAAATAAGGAAAAGAAAATATTTTTGAAAGGAAATGAAAATTTTTAATCATTGATATTAAAAATATTCTTTATACACATGTATAAATGTGTGTACATGTATACATAAATAAACATGATTTCAAAATTACTTTCTTTTGTACATATATGTATATACATGTATGTAAAATAACATATTTCTACAATGTAATAATAACATATATCTATAACAATATAACATAATTATTAAAAATAATTTAATAATTATATTTATTTTTGAGCGTTGGTCTTTTTTATGAAAAGTTTTTTAATTATTATTTATTACTCAATATTTCGCTACCAAATAGGTAGCATCGTCAGGAAATAATAATTTGTTTTAAAAATAATTTAATAAATGACCTATGACTATCTATTATTAACTCTTTTTTTTTTAGGTTTTTGTTAGAAATGTTGGAGATTAATAATATACCAAAGTCAGATAGAATAAACTTAAAAATAGATATAGATAATTTAGCAGATATTTAGTTAGTAAAACTTGAATTATTGGAATTAATATTATATTGGATATTATATTACAAAATATTTACACACACTTTATTATGTTTAATGTTATTCATGTTAAAGTTATTTAAAATGTTTACGATAATAACTGTGGATTTAACTTATATTCATAAGATTAAAAAAAAGAAAAAAAAAAATTTTTTTTATGTTTATATATAAATTATAAATATGAAAAAAAAAAAAAATATATATATATATTTCAAGTGTATTTGTTAAATAATAGCTATCAACTTGAAGTATATTTTTAGGCTTATATTCATGTGATGTTTAATTTGTTTTTTGTTAGTTGTTCAATATATAATTGTATATGAAAATTAATATTGTGTTAATGTAATAATAATATTTAAAGTATTTTTAAGTATTGCATATATATATGTGTATGGGTGTATATATGTGTATGTGTGTATATATGTGTATGTGTGTATATATGTGTATATGTAATTTTATATATATGTATATGTGTATTTTATGTATAGATATATACATATATGTATATATATATGTGTATATTTATGTATAAATGTATATGCATATGGGTATGTGGGATTATAAGTATATATAAAAAGATATTTTAAATGTATATTTAAATATAAATATTGTAAAATATTTTTTGAATTTTATACATTTTGTTAATATTGTAAAAAATTTAAAATATTTTTTTTTTGAATCATATTCTTTACACAATTTTTATGAAACCATGTTATGTTAGAAAACTTTTTATATTCCATTCAAAAAGAAAAAATTTTAAAAATAAAAATAAAATTGCCGGAAGATGTTAACCGAAGGTTAACGAAATATCGAGATTATATAAAAATAAAAAATAAAAAAACCTCAAAGCTTAATTAAATAGATTGTTCAAAAAACAAATATTTGAGAATTAAGAAAATAGAAACAAAATAAACCAACTGGCCTTTGCAAAAATTACTTTATAATACAGCAAGTAGTTTTTTATCCGATGTACAACTACTAATTTTTCTAATCCAAATAAAGATATTTAATGAACCGATTAAAATATTCCCCCTATTGCCTAAATTTAGAGGAATTAACCGATTAAATAAGAAGCCCGATTAATTTAGATCAGTTGAGTTGTTTAATTGAAATTAGCCAAATTTCTATGAGTCTATGCATTATTTTTATGTACCTATTACATATTATTATTTTTTTTTTTATTAAAAGGCATTGTTTAATTTTTGTTTGGTCTTACTAGCCACTTCTTTAATGAAGGAAATATCAGTATTAATTAACGAATAATGGTAAAATATTTTTAATTCGTTAGTTGTAGTTGTTGTTATATCCGTACAGCTGCTTTTTAGTGTAAAAATAATTTTAATGAAAAATGTAACAGAGTAAAATAAATATGCATGTATGCATATAAATTTATGTATCATAAACTAAATGAATGTTTATTTATGTATATTCATGTATTTTGAGTAGTTGTTGTACTTAGCAGCAACAAAATATTTTGCTTGAACATGTACCTACGCATGCGCGCCTTAATTTCAATACTTTTTTTATTTTTTATTTATTTACTTTTTGTTGTTGTTATCAACATGACAACAACAATAACAAAAATTATACTACGCACGCAAAACGATGGCAAAAACTACACAGGCCCAAACGCACACACTCTAAAACACACACTCAATGGAGCAAAACACAATAAAAATGTTTTTTTGTTGGATAAAAAAGAAAAGGGGGCACAAACGCCACAAAAATCAAATGAAAAATGTCACTGAACTGAGAGTTGGTTAATAAAAAGTACGAATATTAAAAAAAAACCTTCAAAATAACAACAGCATTAAAGAAAAAGAATATAAGTAAATTTTAAGTACGATTTAATACCACCACCATCAGCACTACCACGGCCACTAAACTTATCACACCGATCAAGAGACATTTGACAAATTTTTAACAGATATAAAATGTCGAGAAAAACCAAAACATGTTTGGGCTGCATAGCAAAAAAGCAGAAAATACGACTAATTTTTACTTAATTTAAGCAGGCACTCTTACAAATATTGTACCAAACGTAATACCAATCAAACAGACAGACAGACATACGGACATAATGTGAAGCAGACAGTTTATAGACCGGCATCCCGCCAGCTACATATGGATACTGCATACTTACGTATATTATTTTCTATAATTTTAATTGAATTTTAAGGTAGCACGTACATACATAATTATAAATATTTATCTTTATTGTCATAAAAGCTTTCGAAAATAACTACTGCACGGGGGCTGTCGTAAAATGCTTCGTACTCTAATTTCACTCTAATCTTGCACTTTAAATTATTTGAAGAGAATTATCTATTTTGCTTTTGTATTTTTGAGTGGATTTTTTTTGGTTTTTTAAACTCTTAGACCAGTGCTCAGGAGAAATCCCCTACATATGCAATGCATTGGACCAGTACTAAATAGAGAGAGGAATAGTGTAGAGAATAGACAGGTGGTGAAAGTGGTACGAAGAGGGAGATTAATTCTTGCACAATGCTGCCATTACCTGCCGTTAATTATAAAGGAAGTTGCAGCGTTTCTGATGATAACTTTGACGCATTATTTTCAATCTAAGGGAAGCCATTTTATTTATTATTTTACTTAGCCGACGTTTTATTGCTCCACTACAGACGAAAGCTCGGAAAAAAAATTTTTTACTTGGTTTGACGGTTTGGGAATCAAATCCGGTTCCTTCTTGTTGCAGATCCAACACGTTAACTACCTGCCATAAGTACAGTATCAGTATAAAAGATTCAGCTGCAATATTTTTTTTGTGAAGGGTTTCCCTTAGAAAATCTGTTATTATGCTTTTAGTTATCATATGAAGCTCGACTAGAGATTAACTTGTCAGCTAATATTGCTTGAAATGCAATATTTAACGAAAATATTGTCTCAAAAACCATTTTTTTCAAACATGTTGCGAAAATATTGAACAACTATTTTCTTTCGCTAAATGAAAGAGGGTGCCGATGGCTGAGGTTGTCTAACTACGTTGTCTACAAAACGAAAAAGTCCTGAGTTCGATCCCAGTTTCAGACCAAAGGCCGTCATACTTTCGTATTTTTTCTGATGTGCATTAGTAAGTCTTTGTGTGCCAGTTGTAGTCGGAAGGTTTCAGTGGCCAAGGTATAGTCACTGGTCACTGTTATAAACCAAAAAAAAAAACGCGAAAAAGCAGATTAGTGCACTTTCAACATCTGGCATCTCTCACTATCCCTTTCCTCTAGTTCCAGCACAATGCATCGCATGTGAAGGGGTTATTCCTTCAGTGCTGGTCCAAGATAAAAAAACCTTGATGGAGAATTTATTTCAGCTTAACGAAACTTAAATTAAACTAAGTTTGATTCACAACCGTAACATTGGCCCCTAAAAATAAAAAGAATATAAAAAAAATTAATAAAAATGAAAAGTAGCAAAATATTCCTCCATATAACACGATAACACGTTTATAGACTCTTTAAGTCTGCAACCACTCGCGTAACAAGTTGCTAAGAATTTAAAAAAAAATAGTTAAGAACATAAAAAATGGCAAGTTTTAAAACACAAATATTATTCAAGAGATAAGTAAATTCTGAAAGTAGTAGTTTGTCTAGCAATTTTATAATTGATGCTGTTGAATATAACTTTTTTTTTAAGCAAATGTCTTTTAAAGTGGAGGAGTTAATTTAATTGACAAAAGCTTTGTTGATTAAAATCGTACATTCAAATACATAATTTTTAATTAGTACGCAATAACAACTAATTTTAGTTTTAGCAATAATACGTGTTTTAAATAGTTAATAAATAAATGAATACGGATTTTTTCTCTAAATACTTTTATGCAGTTTTGAATAAAAATTTATGGAAATGAAATAGTACATAACGAAATTAAAAATAATTTATTACTTTTTTATTATTTGATTTTTATATAAAAATTTTCATTTAAAAATGTTTATATGAATATGTATGTACATAAAAGTTTTCTGCGTATAAAATTATAGAATTTCATTTTTTATGTTTTATAAAATATTTCAAAACAGCAACAATTAGTAGAAGTGGACAAAAAACTAACGATATATATTTAATACATATAAAATATTTCCGAATATACTATATAAGGCCACACAAGTCCTTCTTACACGCTCATCAATATGTTCTCTCCAGGTAAGTACAGCATAACCCCCAGATATTTAACACTCGACGATTGGTGGAGGATCTGCCGAGAGAATTTGTATAGAGTTCGCTCATCATAACCTTGCCTATTTCACATATACATTTTCTAGACGAATTGCCCGTCCGAATTATGGAAACATCAATTGATTACAACTGCAGCAGTTTTCGTATAGTCACGCCATTCATTCTACCAATTTATTCCTTGTGATAAGTTTAACAGAAAAACTTTTTAATATAATTTGGAAGGAAAAGTTTGTCCTGCTAATCTTTACTCCCCCTTTCAAAATCTGTCTTTGTTTTCTTTGTTTCATATTCTCATTTCACTTGAAATAACAGCTCCTTAATAAATATGAAAGAGTGTGTGCAGGAGCGAGATAGAGATAGTGAATGAGTTATTGCGTGAGTGAAAAGAAGAGGAAGTGAAGGAAAAAATTAGGGGAATTGAACTTACAAAATAATACAAAAAAAAAAAAAAAAAAACAATGCAATAGAAATTCGAATTCAAATGAATTTATAAAATATGAATGAAAGTTGTGTGCATATCGTAGTGCCTTTCTTAAGAAAACAATTGAAGAGAAAACTTATTAGAACTCTTTTTTTTTTCTTCCCACCAGCCACTGCAGTTAAGCGCGAAAAGAAAGTTACATTAATTTTCTCTATGGTACCCAGCCACAAAAAAAAAATTAAGAAAATCCAATCCTCAATAATAATTCAAAATATTAAATGTATAAATTGTCGTTGTAAATTGTAAAAGTACTTCAAAGACGATTAAGAAAATGGAGAAAACTAAATTTCAATTCTTCTTTTTGTTTTATGTTTTTGATAAGTACCAGAGGCCTGCAACGAGTACCGAATTGTTGGATATGCATCTGTTTATCATATATAGAAGCGATACTGTTTGTATAAAATTAATACAGGGGTCTAATCACCGCATTCGATAGCAAGTAAACTACTGTACCGTATCGTATAATAATAATAAAAAGAAATCATCTCACGCGATATATGTACATATAACGAATCGAGATTTTTAGCAACCTGTAATAGATTGCCAAACAAATTTCGTGCCAAAATATATACATTTGCATATCTTACTAATTTTAAAGTGTAAAAATAAAGAATGTGTCAACACTATTGTATTTATCTTCATCAAAGTACAAAATGTCATTTCCGACAGATATTGCACGCACTGCACATATTTCTATAAGACATTTAAAAATGAGAAGAAAGAAATTACAAGTGTCTACATGACTTTGGTTTTTAAGACGTTGTTTAAGTTTTATAAAAATAGAAAACATTTTCTGCACTTAAATAAATTTTGTTTCCCCATACAATAGACATTGGAATTGAAGATCAAATGATGTAACGTGTTCTGTTAGTCGATATCGAATGCTATAATGGGAAATTACAACACATTTTATTCGATATCGAATTACTGACGTTTTCAACAATAATTCCCAAGTAATATTGAAATGGTATTATGTAGCATCATCGGAGAAGTAAAACAAAAAACTTACAGGATATCATTTGTCAGAGCTACATAATTGCAAAAAATTCCCCAATAATATACTGTATTTAAAAAAAAAATTATTATAATCGGATAAATAAAAAAGCTATAAACCATTTAAAGTTACATATGTGGAGAAAACTTATCATCCACATATGATTTAGTACAAAAAATTACAGAGTAGCATTATTTAACTCGTCATGTTATTTTCAAATCGCTCAGAAAGAAGCAGCGAATTTTTCCAACAGGATTAGCTTTGAATAAAGAACCGAATAAATATCGTCCGTTTTACAGGGCTTTGGCTGTAAATAGTTTTTATGAGGAATTGACAATTGTGAACACCATATCTCCAAACGTTTTGATAGTGAGTGAGACGGCTAAGTCATACGTTTTGCCTAACTCTGGTGAATTACTTATACAAAGTAAAGTATTGCTACTTGAAATATAATTTTGATGTGGGTTACTTTTATTTATTCTGTTGTTGTTTTTGGTTTGAAAGACTTTTACAGCATAAAATAATTTCATTCGTCATCTGATTTCATTTCTTTTATTAATTTTATACTTAAAAAAAAACCAACAACAATCACACCGGTAACATTAAGAAATTATGGGTTGGTTATATTTTAATAGTTTTTGTTATAATTTTTGGTTTTTTTTTCTTGCTGCTTTACAGACAAATAAATGCTCGTTAAATAAAAAGAAATGTGAAAAAAATTGTAAAGTTTTAAAAATAGTTTCAAGAAACTTCGAATTATTATACAAAAAAAAAAAATCATTACGTTTGTAGTTGAGTAAGCAAATTTGATTTTATTGAGCAGGGAGCTTAAGATGCGAACCTTGTTTTTCTAATTATGTGAAATAATGACAATCATCATTGTGAAAGTTTGCCTGCACGAAATTTGATAAAAGAATCAGAGAAGCATTACTAAAGCGCAAGAAGAGAAAAATAATGCTAAATATGTATATTTAGAATCTAAATTTTAGATACATAAATAATCACATCTACGTATGTATGGATATGTACATGTATACCCTGCAGGAAATGACAATAATAAAACTGTACTGATTTGCTACTGACGTAGTCATCAGTACTAGTGACTTGTTACACCCCACGCAATGTAATTTACTATAGACATTTAACATGTGCGTGTCATTGAAAATCTGCTACTGAATTGATGCCTATGTAGTCAATAGGGTAGTAGATAGTTCTTGTGGGAATGAGACAATAAAAATCTTTTTTTTAAGGGAAAAATGCGTTCTCTTCTCTTCTCAAAATGAAAAGTGTAGTCGATTTCTTGTGAATGTCATCTAAAAGACACCAAAAAAGACACTGGCGAAGTCATAGTCACTGTTCACTGAGCAGTGATGGCTTCAGCTGTATCCAATCCACAGGCACATCAGAACGCCCTCCTTCGTCGGTATTGTGTAGCACCGGCGAAGTAAAATAAATACTAAAAAAGGCTACTAAAGACGAAGCTTAAAAATTTAATACGTCTCCTTGACATCGAGACGCCACAACACTGCTGTTAAAACAAATAACGTGCAAAAAGCAGTGTTGTAAGGTAATGAAGCTGTACCTCCTATCATTTCTCCTACTATCCCTTTCCCTTAGTTCCAGCACAATGCAACTTATGTGTAGGGGTCATCTCTTGAGTGCTGGTCCAAGATAAAAAAAGAAAAACCAATCGCCAAGTGATTTTTTTTGGTGTGTGAGGTAGGGTTAAAATTGCCTTCGCACTTACAGAGACCTTCGTCATCTGCGTCGAGTGGTGTTACCACTAAAACATTCCCTCCTTCTCCTTTTGGTATATTCCTTCACGGGACCGCTTTACTTCGGGAAGGCCCAGAGCGGCGTCCCAATCAGGACCGCCCCTTACTCACGTCTAGTCCGCGAAGTCTGTAGACAGCAAGACTGCACCTGCCCGTCCTCCCAGGTCCCCGTCCTACGGAGTTAGAAGAAGGAAATCGGTGCATTGCTGCAGAGAGAGGCCACCTCTGATCGACAAAAGTGATGACTGGAGGACACTCCGCCACAATTTTCCAACAGGGTACACTACACACATACATATTTACATATCCTCCTATACATAATTATTTACACACATAAATCTGACCCCGCAAGATTTAAAATTCATATTTTTCTTCTGAAAAAAAAAAAAATAAATCTGAATCGAGCTTCAAATCGAATAATCACCATGAAATTTAGTCGAATATTTTTTTTCTGTATAACAAACATACCGTACCTTCCAAGCATTTTAATGACATATCCATATAACTATAAAAATATAAGTACAGGGTGGGCCAAAAGTAATCACCCGGGGCATAAGTAATCACCCGATGTTCTTTTGCTGTAATATTCTATATTCTCGCTATGTTTAACCGTAAAGCCATAACAAAAGCCTAATTTTTCTACTACTTTACATTATTTGAAAAGATTATTTGCGGTTATTAAAAAATCTCTTTCTGAAGAAATCGCTATCTATCGTACAAATATCCGTTTAGCGATTCTAATTAAGAAATAGCTTCACGTAAAATTCTTTTCTGCTCTCTCTCTCTCTCAGTACATTTGCACTTCATAAAATTTTCGAAATATTTTTATATAATTAAACAGCCAAAAAATGTTGCCCTCTTGTTAATAAGAAAAATTGGGGACATTCCGCTAAGTTTAACCCATTCAAAACAAATTTGCAGCATTATTCGGCTCAGTTTTTCAGTCCAGAAATGTAATTACAACAAATAATTTTTTCACAAAGTTTCTATATCGATGTCTTTCGAACGAGTTTTTTTTTTTTTTAACTTTTGGAGTTATTAGGAAAAAAAAATATTTTGTCGAAATTTTAGTCAGCAATGGACGTTTCTTTTTAAGATTCAGAGTTGATTAGGTTTTGAACTTGATCGGCTTAAGTTTAAAATTTATTTAAAAATAAAATTTTTAATCTACCCAACCTACTCTGTTCATTATATAAATGAGCTCAATACTTTTCAAAGGCGGCATAGCATATAAAGTTTATTATCTTTGTATTCTTAAAATTCTCAAATGGTTTTTAGAAGTTTTTATTGTACTCTTTAAAAGAAATTTCTTTTTATTCCATGAAATTAAACCAGGAAATTTCAATTTGATACGAATTAGTCAGAAAATTTAATTGCAATTATTTAAATATATATATACATATATCATATATCATATAGAATATATATCATTGAGAAGTATTTAATTACTGCTGTTGGTTATTACATACTCAAAAGTTTTTCACAAAATTAAACAGAAAAACTCAATATTCCCAGACCTGTCCTCAATACAACTATTTCAAAAACTTGATGTATTGATGAACTTGTATGAAAATTACCAACAAAAAAAAAAATACAATACTGTATAATAAAATGATTACACAATGCATACGATATTAATACGAATTTGTGAATTGAACAAATAACACAAAAATTTAAATAACAACTCATTTGTAAAAGTTTTGTAATAACACGTAAGAACTTAAGAAATAATAAAATAAGCTCGATTAATTGACACAAATTAATCGAAATTTGCTATTTGCACTAGTCGATCAAATAATGGCAAAAAAATTCTCGAATAATCGAAGAACGATTAATCGAATGGACATTCTACAAGGTGGGGCAAGAGTAATCATCCTATTGGAAAACACTATAACTTTTGCAAATGACGCGAAATATTAATTCTGTTTTGACATTTGTGAAGTAAACAAACACAGAATATCTCTGCTGTTGCCCAAGATATCGAAAAGGAGCCCGAAACATCGACCAGACAACGTGTCACGCAATTGCGCATTAGCCGGCGGTCACAACGCAGGATTTTGGCGAAATATTTGAAAGATGTTTCCTTACAAAGTGCAAACAGTGCTGTTAACTGTTGACCGCCAAACGCGACTAACCTACACTCAAGCCATCCTGTATGTCAACGAAGAGGTGGACGATTTTGCAACGAAAATTATTTAAGGCTCATTCCATCTCAAGGATTACGTGAATAAATAAAATAATCGCTTCTGCGGCATGGAAAATCCGTGTATCACTCACGTAGAGACATTACTCTCGGTGAAAATTACCGTGTGGTAGGGCGCACCACAGAAACGTGATTACCGATTTTTTTCTTTCTCAACCCACAACCGGTATTCCGAAGCAAGCATTTCCGCGTCGCTTAATCTCTCGTTTTGGTGATTTGCACTGGCCGTTCCAGACTTCTTTTTGTGGGGTTTTTTGAAGTCGCAAGTTAACGTTAACAAGGCTCAGACTCTTGAACCCTTAAGTAGAATATTCGTCAAGAATGCGAGAACCTCTCTCCCGAAGTTTTGGCAGGAGTTATAGAAAATGCCATAAGACGGGCCCGCATGCCCACTTCGTCGACATAAATTTCTCAACTGGATGGAATAAATTCGAATGGATTGAATACACAAAATTTCACAAGCAGAACCAAAGTTTTACGTTAAAACAAAAATACAGCAAAATAATATCGGGTGATTATTACTTTTGCCCCACCTTGTACTTATAGTGACAAATTTCAGTGATACAATGAAGCAAGTCATTGTCTGAATGAAGCGTTTTCTATCGCTGTACTATTAGTTGACTTTTTAAACCGTATTAATATCACCACAACGTATCCTATTTCTGTGTTTGTTTCCACCAGGCAGGTTTATTAATATTAATTATTTTATTGATTATACTAGGTTCGATTATAAAAAATCAAAAGAACATCTGAACACTTTTTTGTTCGAGTTGCAAAACGACGTTTATTACTTTCTATTATATAAAATAATCTGTCTAACGCCTACAAAGAGCTGGAATGTATTGTTATGGGCAATAACGACCAATATCTGTTCATTAAATCTTAATGTGTTTTACATTCATGATTTCAAACTTTTGTTAAAAATTTCGAAAAATGAAACAATGAAACAAGCAAAAAAAAAATATTGTAATTATTAAACCAGCAGAAATAATATTAGCGGCTGAGTAATAAGAAAGAGAAATGTTATAAAGTCGCATGTATTTGTATTGAAAGCGAACAAACAAGCAATTCATCCATCTACTTATGCATGGATGTATCTTAATATCTTAAATTTGAGCCGTTGTGTAGTATCTGTCTGTATCTTTATATCTATGCAATATGTCTTCTATTAACAAATTAATGTATTTTAATACATTTCATTTTATAGTTTATTTTTTGTTTTTCCTTCCAATGATATACATACATACATACATACACACATACATACATACATACATACATACATAGTACTCGTAACACAGGCGGCAGGCAAGCGGTATTAGATAAATTAGTAATACTTTTTCAAACACACACACACACACACACATGCTAAAAGTTTTTATTCGTACTGCGAGTACATAAATGATATTGCTTTATTAAAACGCTTGTAATTCATGCGAATTAAACACAACATATTGAAAATATCTGTGAATTGGGAATCTGTTAGAAAAGATCTTAATTGTGACACATAAACATGTTTAATGTTGAGTCCATCCATTCTGCCACCCATCATCATCATCATCATCATCATCTACATGTGTAGCAACAATTCATCCCATTTTTCAGTATTTTTTTTCTAGAATCTTATCTTTTTTTTTTTTTTTTTTCTAAGTTTTGTTTTCATTCCAGTTTGCTGAAGTTGTTGTGAAAATTCTTTTGATGTGTATTTGTTTTGGAAATTCATTTTTATTATTATCTTTTTGTTTTTGTTTTTGTTTTTGTATTTGTATTTCTCATATGGCGCCTTATAAAATAATTTATCTTTTAAGTTCAACATAGAATAATAATTAAAATGAGCACAAAACTTAATTTTAAAAATGGTTTTATTATATAAAAAATGAATAAAAATGTTTTAAAGATTAACCGTCTTATTCATAAAAGAATGTGTGCCTTATAAAGGGGCTTTATAAAGAGCTTTTCATATGGAAATTCTAAAACCCTTCAATAAATCCGTATAAGAAGCTTGCAAAACTGTGTTCTGCTGCCAACGTTTTCATATCGAACAAAAATTGTTGCCTTATACATAACGGTCGGTCGTATATTTTTTTGGACCAAAAACAGTACATTTCACTGAAACTTTTTAAAAAAGCAGTAAATCGATTTGGAAAACAGTACTTTTCGCAGTATATATTTTAATCAATATATAAAAAAAAATTAACAATCATTTCCATCATCTGAATCATTTCTATCAAAATCAGCTTTTGTGGTTGTTTTGTATTTGTCGTTTGAAGCAATTTGAATAAGCAATGCCGGCTTCGTTTTGAGGTAATTGTAGAAATCAACGCATTTCAATCATTACATTTGACGGCCAGAATCGCCTTCAATGTTTGCATATCTAATCGGGTTTTGTCTGACGTCCAAGTTTTGTTCACTGTAGAGAAGATTCGTTCCACTGATGCTGAAGTTCCTTATATATTCAACAATCGTGGCCATTTCTATGAATTCGCAATCGGCGTTATTGAGATGAATAAATATCTCCACCCACCGATCTACAATCGAAACATTGCCGAAAACAGTATTTTGAGGGAGAAAAGCAGTATAATACTGCGAAAAACAGTACAGATACGATCCTTACTTATACATGATATTTGGGTGTTTCTGTACTACAAAGTGGCGCGAAATTAATCATGCAGTTTTGTTTTGGAATAATTTTTTTACTAAATAGAAAACAGAAATATTTTGAGTGGTGTCAATCTTTATTTGGACAATCTTAATTGGAAAATATGATATCAGCCAGCAGCCGGCAGTTTTATTACACATTTGTGCCAGTTTTATGGCATTTTCCATAACTTTCTGCAATATTTCTGGTGATAACTGTTCGCACTCCTGTCCAATATTCTCCTTAAGGGCTGTGGCATAAATGCGCGATTTTAAAGAAAGAAATCTGGCATGGTGAAATGAGGCGATTTTGCTGGCCATGCCAAATCGCCAAAACGGGAAATAATGCTTCCTTCACAATATCCAGTGTGGTTGCTGCTGTGCGTGCGGTTTCAAACTCTTGTTGCAACCACATGTTCACCAAGCCCTGCTTATTAAATTCCGGCAGTAAGAAGTCGCTTATCATGGCTTATCATGGTAGTGTTCGCCGGTACAGTAACTCTATTGCCGATGGAGACCTCAAAAAATACGGTTCAATCACTCCTCCCGCGTGAACACTGCACCACACAGTAGCGTTGCGTGGATGTAACGACTTTTCGTGCATCAGGCGGATTTTGAGTCCCCCAGAAACGAAGATTTTGTTTATTGACGTAACCGCTTAAATTAAAATGCGTTGCTCATTTTTGACTCAAAATCGTCTTCTGCATTGTTGAGTTTGAGGATGGCTCTACAGTAATTCACACGCAACTGACGCTCAGCAGGCATTAACTGATGCACTGTTTTCACTTTGTTTGGGATCATATGTAAGTCTTTCACTAAAATTCGATGTAGTGGCCGCCTGGTGACGCCCAATTGCGTGGCCCGTCGTTCAGGGTTTTTTTGTTCTCAGCAACATCAGCAGCTACAGCCGCGATATTCTCGACAGAACAACCAGTACGGTGTCGGCCACGATCTGCAAGATCTGCTGTGATTCCAATCAGTTCGAATGGAGCAGCTAAGTGGCGAAATGTTTGGCGCGTAACGATTAGGAAATGCTTCAACATCAGAGACGGAACAACTCTGCTTTAGATATGCAGAGTTGTGCAATAATTAAATTCAATTCCTACAAACATACATATACTTCACCACCTGGCTCTCCTTTACACTAGTCTTTTCGAACTAGTTCCGTTCCAATGAAATCATACGTAGTAGATACTCTTGAGCGCCAGTATACGGTCTTTGAAATTCGAGTTTGATTTGCAGGTTTTTTTTTGATTTTATGACAATATTGCAGGGCCTCTGATATCAAGGAGACGCATTCGATTCTTGAAGGTTTATTTGGTAGCCATTTTATTAGTTATTTTACTTCGCCGATGATGCTGCACAATGCCAATGAAGGAGGGCGCTTTGATGTTACTTGTGTGTTAGTTTCAGCTCAAGCCTGTGACCAGTGACTATGCCCGTCACCAACTGATACAAGTCGCACTAATGCACATCAGAAAAATCCGAAGTGCTTTTATGATTTAGTGGGATACTGGGGTCGAACCCAAGACCTTTAGTTTTGTAGTCAACTCGCTAACTACCTCAGCCATACACTTTATTTTTGAACTAGACATCCCAGCCCCATAGCAAAGAATTCCACAGCGTTCAATGTGTAGAACTTCATGATATTATTCTTCCCAAGGAAGGAAGGAAAGTTGTCGATATGAAAATGAATTTTAGTCATACAACATGAAAAAAATCATATTGTTTTTATATGAAATGAAGAATAATATGCTGAGAATACCATTTTACGAGATATTTGCTTTTTTCCAAAGTCAAAATTTGTAAGTCGTATTTAAACATTAATCTTGGACTGTATATACTCGTATGTATATGACTCGTGTTGAATAAATATGAAAAAGAATAAGTTTAATAAAGAAATTACTTTTTGTAACCAAATAAATTTTTTTCTTATACACCCCAGTACATAATAAGTTTTTGATTCGAGATTCGATTTGAAACGCGGCCCATCAATGTATTTATTTCTTGTGTTTAGTTGAAATTGGAATGCATGAGTTCCCTGTGCTGTTCGAAAACATTTTCTTTTGATTAAAATTTTGATTTTCTTCGTAAAACCAAATTTGAATGACTGCTTTATTTGAGTCTTTGCTTTTTTCGTCGTGCTAGTAGTTTGTTTGAAATTTCTACGTGACTTTAAAGACTTTTTTTAATATTATAACTATGAAGACACTATTTATATATAATATTACATATATGTACATACATATACTGGTAGAATGTTTTTTACTGGCAGTTTGTGTTAAGAATCCTTCAATAAAACTCATTGCCGTGGCGTAGGACGATTATTGTTGTCAGTGGTAGAGGAAGTGTCCACAACGGAAATAACCAGCATAGAACAATCACTTATAAATAAATTAAGGGGAACTCCATCTTCACACCACTTATTGTACGCTCATGGTGGTGACATTAGTTATGGAGACTTGTGAATAAACTGCATTTTAAAGAAAAAGTAGATGCGAACATCGCCTGCACAACGTTTTTTTTTTTACCACAATAAAATATTTACGTGCTTAAACATAATTTAAACAAATCTATATAAAGCAAGAAATATTTATGTGACTGAGAACAATTTCAGGAGATTGTTAAGTATTAAACAAGCAAATAAAAACACAACAAAAGGAAGCGAAAATTTATTAAAAATTTGGAAAAGAAAAAAAAAATGCCACATTTGCAAAATACAACTCAAAATAATTACAGTCGAATTTACCTTTTAATGAATATGCATGAGATCAGAAAATCAAATCATTATATAGAAACTTCATTATACAGAAATTATATTGTATATTACACTGGTCAACAAGAATTTATTGGCCTGAGTTTTATTAGTCACTTTGAATACTCCGGTTCAATGCCTATAAATTACTTTTTTTGGATTGACTCTGATACCCGAGACTATGAAACTTTAGACCACAAAAAAAAACCTGATTCTTTTGATCTGTGTTATTAAAGCGTGGTTAAATTTCAAGGGCCGATGTTGATTTTGAATAAAACACAAACTATTTAGGAAATTATTGTAATTTTATTTTATTATGATATATTGGTATTACTCAATTATGTATGGAACAAAATATCGGCCAAATGGGCGCCGCGCGGCAACAGTGGATGATCAATTTTCGAAGAAAATCATCTTCAGTGATGAGGCACATTTTCACCTCAGTGGATTCGTCAATAAACAGAATTTGGGCGAATGAGAATCCAAGAGTGATTGTCGAAAAACCAATGCACCCACAAAGAGTGACTGTTTGGTGCGGTTTATGGGCTGGCGGCATCATCGGGCCGTATTTTTTCCAAAATGAGGCCGGTCAGGCAGTTACTGTGAATGGTGTTCGCTATCGTGAGATGATAACGAACTTTTTATGGCCCGAATTGGAAGATATGGATGTGGACGATATGTGGTTTCAGCAGGACGGTGCCACTTGCTACACAGCTAACGAAACAATGGCTCTTTTGCGCAACAAATTCAATGGCCGTGTTATCTCACGTAATGGCGATGTCAATTGGCCGCCAAGATCATGTGATTTGACACCGTTGGACTTTTTTCTTTGGGGTTATTTGAAAGAAAAGGTGTACGTCGATAAGCCAGCAACAATTCAAGAGCTAAAGGATGAGATAATTCGGCACATTAACGGCATAGAACCTCCATTATGCCTCAGCGTCATCGAAAATTTGGACCATCGGATGGAGGTGTGCCGCCGTGGTCGCGGCGCCCATTTGGCCGATATTTTGTTCCATACATAATTGAGTAATACCAATATATCATAATAAAATAAAATTACAATAATTTCCTAAATAGTTTGTGTTTTATTCAAAATCAACATCGGCCCTTGAAATTTAACCACCCTTTATTATTGAAATTAGAATCAGATACAGAATTTATAATATTTTTGCACTTTTAATTATATTATTTTAATTGACCTTTTTTATTATATTTTTTGGAATATATTTATTAAGCTCGAGGTCTTTTTTTATTTTATTTTATTATACTATATTACTACTACACATTTTTAACTTTTCAAACAAATTTTATAACAAAAATTTTGTGACATGTTTCAAAAATATTTTTATATTTCAAACAATTTCAATTTCCTATTTTTCCTGATGATGTTAACAAGCTGTTAACGAAATATCGAATAATAAAAAAAAAAAAAAAAAAAAAAAAATTTTGCACTTTTAAATAAATCACGTCCACAGAAAAATATAATAGTTAAATTTTTCCCAATGAAGTCTTTGCTCAGTAATTTCTCCTGATTAATAATTTAATTGAATCCACGTTTATTTTAATTGACTTTGTTGTTCAATCAGAACAGTGTAATCAAAATGAAAAAAATGTAAAAATAGAAAAAAATCGTGAATATTTTTTTCAATTAAAACTGTTAATTGATTCTGCAGTTTTCGTCATAGGTTGAAATCTATTTATTATTTCAATTGAATTTTCGGTTTTTTTTAACTGAAACTTGATGTTTCCTTTTTGCTGTGTATGTAAATGAATTAGTTGGCATGCTACTTCTCAACTCCACAAAGATTCGATGTACATTAATTGATGAAGAAGCGTTACTTAATGGCAATTGACATCTGTCATTTTTCACCGGCCGGTTATTTTTCATCGTTTTCGGCATCTGTTAATGCAGAAGTAAAGTCATGTCCCTATTATAGATTACAACTCAACTTGTCGAAAATGTTAATTTTATTTCAGGTGCAGGTTAATAAAATTTCTTTATTGTCTTAACCCTGCATGGTTACACTTCGTCGAATCGACGAACATCATATACTCTTTATCATAAAACTCTTTTATGTGTGTTCATATAACAACAGGATTGTCAACAACGTTATTTGATGAGGAAAGCTTCAAGTTTTTGTTGTTTTCAAAATTTGAAAAAAGACAAAACAAAAAAAGTTCAAATTCATACCGCAAAACTATTTTTGTTTTTATATTTAATTTTTTTTCTCTTAATTTTTTAATAAAAAGCTTAAAAAAAATTTTTTTTAAATTTTTTTTTATTAAAAATCGGTTCGCAAAAAAATTTGTTTTTATATTTCGTCGATTCGACGAAGAGTCACTTTAATGTACTAAAATAAAGAGTAACCATCCAGGGTTAAACTAATTTATTAATCAAGTGGTTCAAACTAATAAGGTTACAAACAAAGTTACAGTTTGAAAAACTTTCGGAGCTTATTGACCATTCCCATCAGCAATTTTTATGCAACAAAAATAAACGTGGGAAGAAGTTGAAATATAACAAAATTTCTTCGAGCCGTCATCAAAAGCGGGTTATTGGAGACGGCAACAGTGTAACTTTACATGATAAAAGTTTTTTAAATATGTACAGATACATTTTAAAATGTAAATTGTTTCTTTTATTTAAATTAATAAAAACGTAACACTTTTTTTAAACTGTAGCACATTTTACCACTTGTTTTTTGTTTTTGGCGATTTAGCACTTTTTTTCTATCTTCTTCTGGCAACGCTGCATATATTAAATCAACATTCATTAAATTTTGTTTTTTTTTTTTTTTTTTTTATCTGGGACCATCCCTCAGGAGATGCCTCCTACACATGCGAAGCATTATGCTGGAACTATAGGAAAGGGATAGTAGGAGAAACGAGAGGAGGTGAAGCTTAATTAATTATTTTTTGCAGCTGTGCTTTCGCACGTTCTTTGTTTATACTTATTATTGTTTTACTTCGCCGGTGCACACAATACCGACGAAGGAAGGCGTTCTAATGCGATTGTGGCTTGCTATCAGCTGAAGCTGGTGTTGTTCAGTGACTATGCCTTCGCCACTGAAACCTTCCGACAACAACTGACAACATCAGAAAAATGCGAGATGTTTATTTTTATTATAAAATTATAGTCTGAAACTGGGGTTCAACCCTTATTAGAAAACCATGTTGATTTAACATGATGCACATAGAAAGCGAAAGCGATACCGGAAAATATTAAATTGACATGATGTTTTGTGGTTTTTACAATGACATTTTTCTCTGTGTATTATATTGAACAGACATTTTGCGAAAAGTTATGGAAAATATGTTAAAAAGAGCACGTATGTATGTGCGAAGCATAAAATAGCCACCACTTACAGGACATCAAAAAAAAATCCCCAATAATACTGCATAAAAAATTACGATTATTTATTTATGTTTGTTCTATGCTGTAGATGGTCTATATGCACATTTCATATGGTGCTATTACCAAAATCTTCAGTAGGCCATTAACCTTTAACCGAAGGTCGACTAATTGTAAAAAGGTTTAGAAAAATTAAATAACTTTAAATCAAATCATAAAATCTTTGTTCTGTTTGTTTTGTTTGCATATTTCCGAATTCTCAAAGATTTTTTGGGATTTCTTGTATAAACATGTGAAATTTTTTAGCTTTTTTCCAGAATTGGGTTAAAGGCCTACTGCAAATTTTGGTATTAGCAACAAATGAAATGTGCACATAGACCAGCTAAAACATATACCAACAAACATGAATAAATAAACGCAATTAATATTGACTAACGTTGAATATATGAAAGTATAGTTACATTAAAAAAATTTCTATAATAATAAAAAGTTCTAAAGAATTCCGCGCCACGCTGTGGTTATTGAAGGGAAAGTGCCTCAAATCTAAATTGTTACCAAATGCAGCTTGAACAGTTTGTTACTTGTTTGTAGCCATTAGTTGGTGTATTGTAACTTCTTCCATATTTTTTTATTACCGTGTTCTGTAGTTGCGGATTATACTATTTTTTTTTATTAAATAATAAACATTTTTATGCCTCTCGTACTCAGTGCTATTGTTTTCGTTTTTAATAATCACAGCAAATAATAATAGAAGCAATAATTATTATTGTCCATAATAAATCGTACATGTAGGAGAAAATAAACGTGGAATTATTAAATCGAAAAACACTTGAAGGCATAATCATATATGGTTTTTAACATTTTTTTTTTTATAATTTCGTTTCTTAATTTAATTTCTTTGTATTCATTTCTCCCGAATTTGAAAGAAGTGCCCAATATTATTTAAAAAGTAAAATATTGTGGAAAATTGAAGTTACAAATATTAAAGTGATTGGAAGTGTGTGTATTAAGTACACTCACACGCTGTAAATTTTATATCGATCTTAATGTAGATTGTCTTGTTATTTTGTGTTTTTTTTTCTTTCTCTTTATCTGCGTATCTTATGGGTTGGTTTTCAAATTCAGACAACAACAACAACAACAACAACAACAGCAACAAAAGACACCTCAACTCCAAATGTACTTTAAATACAAGCATTATCAAGCATTAATTGTTTAACGAGAAAAGAAAAAAAAAATCTTAAAGATTGATGGCAGTTTATTTTTTGTAAGATACAATTTTTTAACTTTTTTTCTTTTATTATTGTTTCTGTTATTTTTCAATATGACTACAATTGATTTTTGCTTTTTTTTTTTTTTACATCCAGAATTTGTCAATGGGTGAATGACTTTTTAAGCATTCGTGTGTAAGTGGGAGTGTTTGTAACAGACTAGACTTTTGATGTCAATTCGTCTTAGTTTGTAGATCGAGAATACATAAGTACATATGTATGTACATATATTCGTACATATTAGTGATGTTACGAATATTCGTATTCGTATCAGCGAGTATTCGGCTAGTTCATGATATTCTTTTTTGCCAAATTCAAGCGAATATTTCGCGAACACGTTCAAAAAAGTAAAATACATAAAATTGACCAAAAATTTGAATTCCCAATTATTGTTATTAACAAAAACCTTTCTATTTCTCTGTATCCAATGCACAGGCAATTACTAAAAATAGCTACTAAAAATGAAGTTTCAAAATTTAATACGTCTCCTTGACATCAGAGGCGCTACAAGACTGCTGTAAAACAAATAACGTGCAAAAGCAGATTTGTAAGGTAGTGAAGCTTCACCTCCTGTCATTTCTCCTACTATCCCTTTATTCTAGTTCCAGCACAATGCACGGCATATGTAGGGGTCATCTCCTGAGTGCAGGTCCAAAATAAAAAAAAAAAACTCTGATGTCAAGAAGATTAAAGCAGTACTAATGAGTATTAAATTTTGAAGGTTCGTTTTTAGTAGCCATTTTTTAATAGTTATTTTACTTCGCCGGTACTACACAATACCGACAAATGGAGGCGATCTGATGTGCATGTGAATTGAATGCAGCTGAAGCCTTTACTGTTCAGTGACCGGTGACTATGCCTTCGCCACTGAAACCTTCCGACAACAACTGCCACAAAGACACACAAATTCACAACCGGAAAAATTGCGAGAAGTTTTTTTTTTATGAGTCTGAAACTGGGCTTGAACCCAGACCAATTTTTGGTTTTTGCAGTCAACCTGCAGACTAATTCGACCGTCGCCACCTTCAAGGAAGGATTTTTAAGGCCTTTACTAATGACTTCCCTTTTTTGTTACCTCTTTGAATATGCAAAAAGTGTTACACTTTTTCTATAATAAGAAAAGAAAATGCCACTGGATGCGCAAATCGATATATTTTTCTATTAGAAATCCATTCATGCGTTCCTACACTATTTCGTAGTGTTCACAATTGAATTTAATTAAAAAACATTCTTCCAATATTCCATACTCTACCAAAAATTCCTTTTAATTTAAGCAACATTATTGACATGCCTTTAAACGACCATATAGTTTTTTTTTTTTTTTTAATTATTTTTGAAAAGATTCATTTTGTAACCCCATTAAATTAATTGATGGAGTTAAAAGAAAATAATACTTTATTCTTTGCTTTCAATTTTTTTTTTTTAATTTTGTTTATTCAAATCTTTTTAAAATGATAATGGACCATCTTTTTCCCTTAAATCAATAAGTGTTTATTTGCTTTTTAAGAGCATTTGTGTTCAAATTGCTGTGGTTTTTTTTTATCCAAAATTCATTATTCGTACTCCACTCGAATGTGAACGAAATAAAGAAATCATTCTTTATTTAAGAACATTTTACTGAAGTGATTATGATTATTTTGATTGCTTAATTTTTTCTAAGCATTTTCATATTTTTATTTTTGTTGTTTGTTGGTTGGCATTTAATTTGAAATTTAATTTCCAAGGAAATTAAAAAACAAAATAAAAACTATTCAATAGAGAGAATGGAGAAGGGAGGGTGTGTTGGGAAACTAGTGGAAAAAATATTTTTATTAAAATCACACCATTTATTTAATGGTGCTGGCTAAAAGAACGAAATTAATATAAAGACAGACACTGATAATGGCGTGGATCGAATAGCATGTGGTTATGGGACGGCTAAGCAATCTCTAGAACAAAATTTAGATTCTTTCAGCAGCATGATTCAATGGTACTTCACACACGAGCACAATTGAAGGTGGCGATGGCACGATGGATGGTGGTCTGCACGTTGACTACACAACCAAAAAAAAAAAAAGACCTGGGTTCAACCCCAGTTTCAGACAAAAAATTTTTAAAATAAAAATAAACATCTCGCATTTTTCTGATGTGCATTAGTGTGTCATTGTGTGTCAGTTGTTGTCGGAAGCTTTCAGTGGCGAAGGCACAGTCACTGGTCACTGAACAAAACCGGCTTCAGCTGATAGCAATCCACAATCACATCAGAACGCCTTCCTTCGTCGGTATTGTGTAGTACCGGCGAAGTAAAATAATAATAAAAATGGCTACTAAACCGAAGCTTCAGCACTGCTACGAGTATAAAAACAAAAGAACGTGCGAAAGCAGAGCTGCAAAATACTTAATTAAGCTTCACCTCCTGTCGTTTCTCCTACTATCCCTTTCCTATAGTTCCCAGCACAATGCTTCGCATGTGTAGGAGTCATCTCCTGAGTGTTGGTCCTAGATAAAAAAAAAAAAAAAAAATTATGCTGGCGGAAAAACTGTTTTTTTTCACAAACTTGTACTGCAACTTGAGAGGTTCATAACCGGGAAGGGCCATTGCTAATTTGTTTATTTAATTTTTTTTTCTTGTTTGTCAAATTAATTTTTAAAATTTCATTTAAGCTGAAATTTCTTACGTAAAAATTGCACAAAATATTGTTTGGGAGCAGAAACTACTCAAATGGGGCCGTATATGAAAAATGTCAATGCTGGCGACTTACACAAGAAAAAAAAACTCATAACCTGAATTTCCATCTGTAAACTGTTGCCGAACAGGTGAAGCGCGCATGATGGAATAGCGGTGAGTGGACGCGATGGCTGATGTAGTCTGCACGTTGACTATAAAATCCAAAGCGTCCTGGGTTCGACCCCCAAATTCAGACTAAATCATAAAAACATGTCGCATTTTTTCTCAAGTGCATTGTCTGTGTCTTTGTGCAAGTTGTTGTCGGAAGTTTTCAGTGGCGAAGGCATAATCACTGATCACTGACCAATACCGGTTTCAACTGACAGTAATCCGCAGGCACATCAGTGAGCCCTCTTTCGCCGGCATTCTTTAGCACCGTCGAAGTAAAATAATTATTAAAAATGGCTACTAAATCGAAGCTTCAAAATTTAATACGCCTCCTTGACATCAGAGGCGCTTCACTACTGCTAGAAAAACAAAGAACGCGCTAATGCAGAGTTGTAAAATACTGAAGCTTCACCTGCCGTAATTTTTGCTCTTCTCCATTTCCTATAGTTCCCGCACAATATATCGCATGTATACGGGTCATCTCCTAAGTGGTGGTGCAAGATAAAATAAAAAAAAAACGACAGGAAAACATCTTCTAGAAGATTAATCCCCTTGATCTTGCTGCCAACAATTAGACCTTCCGAAGTATTTAATCGCCAATAAGAGACAAACTTTGGGCTAATATGTAATGAATTGTATTCCATCAGGACAACACCAGTGATACTGAGTCGCCCGAAGTTCCTTGAACTTTAACTTATCGGGCTTTCAAGGTCTTTCTTAAGAGAATGAACGGGTATCAGTTGATTTTTAATTCAATTTTATCAAATCAAGACAATCAAATAAAAATATATTAAACAAAATCTACTTGTTGTCTACCATTCTGTTATTTTTCTTTTTAATTATCAAACACAAGCAGACACTCTCAATTTTAATCCTCATTTTTGTAGAATCATCATCCTGCCAGTGTGTTTGCAGCAGTGATGTTAACCGTATAACTTCGGTACTTTTTTCAGAAGTTTATAGTAATTGGCCATGAAATATTGTAATTTACTATCTAACCTCATTTCTGTAATAAATTTAACGAAATTTTAATAACACTTTTATAGTCTTTAGCACTCCACCAAATTTTTTTTAAGAATTTTAAACAAAGATTTTGTCAGCACTATTGCCTGTCAGTTTTTCTTTTTTTAAGAAAAACCTTCGCCTTAATGTTTTCCAGAAAAATACAGAGAAGAAAATTGTTGAAAAGAACCAACACTCAGGTAGTACCAAGAGTTACCTTCTCTAGGAAAAGGATAGTGATAGAGATAACAGGTGATGACGAGATGGATAGAGGAATGCTTTATTTTCTTTACAACTCTGCTTCTGCACGTTTTCTGTGCAGATTGTGTTCAAGATTTACTTCAGCACCTAACGGTGCTCTCAACACCGGGTGAATTCTGACGTTCACCACCGCCGCCATGGGCACATGGAAAGAAAATTACTGCCTGACTAGGTACACACAGGTTGCAATCCAATTATCATAGTTTTGCTTTGCCTATGATATTACATCTTGCCTAAGTTGTTTCGGACTGTCTAACGCCGCTATCACAACAGCACGTTTAATGTCATGATCTTTAAGTACAGGCTTCCATTCACCAAATCTCTATCCTTAGATAGACCACTATAGAAGCTTTCACTTACATAGTACAAGATACCTTGCGGTGACTACTGTTGAATGGAACCAGCACCTAGATTAGTAAATATGTCCCGAATAGAATAATAACTACTCCTCTTCCCGCGTGACTTTAGGTAGTAACCAGCACACTAACTCTAACTTTTCGGGGTTGATACGAAGCATTGCAAGGAGCACATTAGTCATTAAACTTTTACTTATTGTTGCAGCAGTGTGGCTCGTATTACTACAGTCATAAGAATCTGCAGTAAACAGTTCGTAATCACATTTCTGGTTGGATCTAGAAGTGTCGCCTCTTCTGTCATTTGCAAACTCAAAGGAAGTTCAAGGCGATATACGAATCATCTTCCCAAATCACAATTTATTGATCATTAGGTCTATATCATATGTCGTAAACCAAATGACTACGATATACATTTGATTGCAGAAGTTGAAAGAATGAGAGGAAAATTCCAAAACCGATTAGTCCGAGGTTATACAGGCCAACATTTCGAAGAAAAACATCTGAAATTCTCTTTTGTTTTTTCATTCCCGTTCATACAGATGAAAATGTTGCCGGCGACATTCCATTATTATTGATAATATTGTTCCATTGTTGTTGTTATTTTTCTAAGCAGAGAAAATGTGAAGAAAGCGGCTGGTTTTTTTGTGCTGTTTGTTGCATCGCCTAAGATGTCAAGGAGACGAATTCAATTGGGAAACTGTGTTTAGCAGCCATTTTATATTTGAGATGATGCTACACAATATCAACGAAGGAGGCTGCTCTGATGTTACTTATGGATTAGTATCAGCTGAAGCCTTCGCTACTGAGACCTTCCGACAACAACTGACACAAAGGCACAAATTCGCAGTATTTTTATGACTTACGACCCTTTTCACAATGTACGATTAAAACTTAACGTGAGCTTTAACAGCAAGTTTTGTATGCCGAAGTTGCCGTTAAAGTCCACGTTAACTTTTAATCAGACATTGTGAAAAGGGCCGTTAGTCTGATATTGGGTGCGAACACAATACCTTTCCTTTTATAGTCCACGTGCTAAGTACCTCAAAAGTCTGTACTCTGTTAGCATTTAAAAGAAAGAGTAATGTTTCTTTTTCTACCAAAAATAATTTTCCCCATTTATGAAAGTGCAATGCACTTCTCCAGAAACGAAAGCCATATAAGTAAAATTTTTATCACCGTAAAAATTTAAAATTTTATGAAAAGGTCAGAATTCAGACGTTAGCGATTTCCAGCAAAGGTATCGGGAAAGTGAAATGGTAGGTTTAGGTTTAGTGTAGCGACGGTAGTGGAAATCCCTTCCAGGAAAACGGATATAAAGACGAAAAATAGAGTAGAAGAAGACGAGAAAGCGAGATCCCGCCCCCAGGCAACATCACCTGTCCTACAGCCAACCTATCCGTACAATGAGGCCTCTGATAACCTCTGTACTATAGCCCGAAATATTACCCAACTCCATCAAGAACCTGCTGGCCAGCCACCTCAGCCTGCCGCGTTGCAAGTTAGGGCCATGACAGACAACGTGCTCCATGGTTTCTTCGTGATGTGCACACAGCCTGCAAAGAGCGGCATCGCCCTTACCGATTTGTTGAGTATTGCTTTAATCGAGCAAAAGCTCCTATCAGAACCCTCAAGTCCCTTTTATTCAGTCCCTCATTCTATCTAAAATACAGTAATTTTGTTGTAAGTCACAGAAATTTTTTAAAAGTCAGTTAACATCACTGGTATGTACCAATTTTTTGTAGGTCATTGTATTTTAAAATATTTTTATACTTTTTTAATCGGGGTAAAGCTGAGAGAGAGAGGGGTGAGAAATGCACTTCAATTTGTTAATGTGTTTCGTTTTTTGTTAAAAAGAATTAAAATTTTATTTGATTTGAAAAAACACTTCTTGAATATTAAAACGGATTATTTGTATTATTGAATGACAGATATTTAATTTTAACTTATTGGAAATTTAATAATTTTTGTTTATTACTTAAGAATTATTAATAATATTGATTGTTTTTTATTCTTTTTTTTTTTGCAGGTTAATAAACAATATTCGGCCACCGATTTGGAGACATTTATGAAGATGGCTGCTGTTAATTGGCAAAGTACAAATCATAATTTATTGGAGGGTGTAGACATAAAAGGAGGTGAGTGAAAAAGATTTAATAAGACACAGGGCAGGGATGGAAAATGCTACAGCAGTGAATGTTATTGAATTCGGACTATGCAAATCTTATTGATAACAATTTTACTTATTCGTTTTCAGCTTTCTTTGCCGTTCACACAATGGTAATTCCATTGTTAACACCATATTTTTTGAGTGTATGCATGTGTGCTTTTTTGGCATTTAAATTAAAATTGCCAATGCGAAAGCACAACGCATTGCCAGTACTCGTATCTGTTCCCCTCGCCTGTCTCTCCCCTATGAAGTAGCAATCTTATCAATAAGACTTGCACTGCATTTTAATATTTTGCCCAAAAATGTATACTGACGAATTGCATATTTTTAATATTTTCTTTTTTTTTTTTATTTCCAGAAGTGCAGCAATATTTGAATAATCCCGCCATGAATAATTATAAGAAAAGAGAACGCACCCAGAACTGGAATCTTCAAGAGAAGAAATTCTTACTCGATTTGTGTCGCAAAGACATGCGAATAATAGAGAATAAAAGACTAGATGCTGGGTTAACGGCAGTCAAAAATAAAGCGTGGAAAATAATCCATCAAAAATTTTCCAATCAATTTGGCACCGATCGAACGTGCAATCGCTTAAAAGAGCAATGGCGTCGTATGAAAGGTGAGTTGTGTAACTGTAGAGTAGATTCAAATTAATTTTTCAAAACATAATTTTGTTTCTCGTTCGACGGACAACAGCCTGCACTCGTAATGAAATATTGGATTACAATAACCGTTTAGCACGTTTTGGGTCGGAAATGGCCGATCGTAAAAAACCTTCACCTTTCACTTTTGAGGTGTGGGAATTCATGCAAGAAGCTAAAAAGGCCTGCAAATCTGAGGCCTTAGATGGTATAGACTATTCAAAAATTCCGTTGGCTTTGGAAGAGGATTTTGAATATCGGGAGGAGGATCATAACAATGACGAAGATCGCGATTTGGAAGAGTAAGTAATTTTTGAGTTTCTGTAGAGCTTTAATCTTATATTTTTGTGTGCATTTTGCAACAATAAAAAGTAGCAGCCGCACCCCACCGCAGGACTTGTGTGATGTTGACATCAAAGAGGAGACCAATGAGACTGTAAATGATACTTATTCGGATGCAGATAAACTAAACGGCTATTCACCGCCTCCAGCTCAGCGCGGCCATCACCCAGATTTGGATCGTGCCAGCATGCTTAGCCCTTCAGATTTATCGACAGTTGATGATAATACGCCAACGGCCAGCAGCGGCAACGCAGGCTTTTTGCCTCACAGTACCTCCGAAATGACAAGTTTTCAGCCAGGATTTAATATGGACAATATGTCTGCCACTTTAGAAGTTTTAAATGCCCTGCGTAGTGGTCAGTTCCCCTCGGCAGCTGCAGCAGCGGCAGCAGCTATACAAAATAATTTTGCAGCTGCTGCTCAGCAACAGCAACACCACCACCAGCAACAGCAGCAGCGCAAACAGCAACTACAGGATGCGGATGATCAATCAAGTGCAGCTAAAATACGCAGAACTTCCTCATTGTCAAATTGCAATGGCAGTGCCGCCTGCTTAACCACAGAACAAGATTTGAATGATCATCTGAATAACAATTCAACCACTTGCCTCCCCTCCCTGACTCCTTCAACTGCGAAATTCCAAAGTTTCGAAAGTTCCCCAGAATTACGAGCTTTTATGGAAATGCAGAACAAGGAACACATAATGCGCATGCGCATACTCGAAGTGCAATTACAGGCCGCCAAATACAGTCGCGATTTAGTGGAAATCAATAAAACACTGGCCCTACAAAAGCTACAAGAATATGCCAGTAAACGTTTAACCACATAAAATTGTCTTAAATTTCTTATTCAGCCACAAATTTATATCATTTTAATTTAGTTTTGTTTAAATTATTGTTAAATTGTTAAATGAGCTGCGCTCATTTTATTAAAAAAAATTACTTGCTAATTAAAAAACAATCGTTAGTATGTATTTCTACTTTTATTTACGAGATGAAAAAAAAAAGTAAAAACATCGTTGAAAGTACTTTGTGAAGCAGCACATTCCTTTTCTTTAAAATTAATATTTTACAAAATTTTGTGGAAAAACTTTGTTTTAAATTTCACAATTTTCTTTTAAAACAAGCAAAACAAACGCATGTGCCAATACAGTATTTCATGATCGATTTTAAACTTAAGAAATTTTCTATTAACTGAATTTATTTTGGGAATATTCATTTATATATATGATTCTAATTGTGCTTTTTCCCTTATAAACTATATGTGAAATTTATTATTACATACCTTATGATATTCTCATACAGTATGATTTTGATTATTTATTTTTTTTTTTTTTTTTTATATTTTTTTTTTTTATATTTATATTTTATATTATATGATTATGATATTTTTCATACTGTATGAGAATATCATAAGGTATGTAATAATAAATTTCACATATAGTTTATAAGGGAAAAAGCACAATTAGAATCATATATATTAAGAAATTTTCTGTAAAATAAAATGAAAAAAAAAGTGAACTTGAGAAAGGAAGGAAACTTGTTATAAAATAAATGATAATTTTAAGCTTATCGTAGTATAAATAATTAGTTAAAGCAAAATACTACCTCAATTTAATTTAAGTAGTCATAGATTAAAAACTAACTTCGTTCTAATATAAAAATTTAGTTTCGGTTTAATTTTTTAAAAAGAAATTTTCACAAAATATTAAAAAATATACATTTTATAATTAGGCAACTCATAAACGTTGTTGTTAAATCGTATTGTTGTGAATAACAGCAGTCGTGAAAACTTATATATTTATTGTTTAAGGAATGTACATTCAGGAAATGTATGTTTTTTTTTTTTTTTTTTTTATTTATTTATTTAAACTTCTCTATTTTGTATGTGTAAAACGTGAAATCATTAATATTTTTTTTTAATTTTAAAACTATTTTTAAATGCCATATTCACTTTCTATTCGCAAAAATACCTTCAATTTAAGAAATATTAATTTATGTTAATGGTTTTCATAAGATTAATTTTAAGTGTATAGACTGTAAAACCCGCGGTTAAAATAATTTACTTGTTTGTTAATTTTTTTATGAACATAACCGCACTTAATTGTGCATGTATGTATGTATATTGAAAGAAAATTTTTGTTTAATATAACATTTTTATATAGATTTTTTTTCTTAAATAAGTTTTAAAGCACATTTAAACTTAAAATGTATTAAGTTTTTTAATTTTGATTTTTTTAGTTAAAAAAAAAAATGTTTAAAAATTCAAAAAAAGAAACATAATAAAATTTCAACATTTACAAATATGAAATGGAAATGCAGACATGAAAAATATAAGAAAAAAGTTTTTGAAGTAAATACAATGGGGCTGGTATTAACGCAAATGAATGTGACATTAAATTTTGATGATAAGTTCTATGAATGCACAACAGCACATAGTTGCAACAAACATAGTTGAACAAAACCACGGCCATCTCTTCTCTTCAGTGACCTTATCTGAGATTTAGTTAGATTAGGCAGCCTCTTAAGCGGCTCCCAATTACTCACACTCCTATCACGATGAAAAGCACGCAAAACCAAAACAGTTAAGGATCTAAAATCGTTTTATATCATTTGTAAAACGCAAATTCCGACACCAACTATCAGATAGTATCCTCATAGGGAGAAACGTGAAGAGATCACTGAAAATTAAATTGAAATAGGCTAGCTGTTCATTAACACCCGGAGTTCGGTATAAAAGGCAAAAAATCATTAAGGTAAATATGTCGCTCAATTGAAGCAATAGCCCCATTTCTATAGTCACGAATAGAATAAGAGTCTTAAAGTCCAAGTATAAACAAATTAAAGAGTGGTGTGTGTGATATGAGGGGAAGCTGAGATTAGTCAGTATAACATACATTTAAATCTTGACTTACCAAAAAAAAAAAATCAAACAGCCAAGTGTATTGATGAAAGGAGTCACAGTGCGAAGGTAAAAATTGTGGCAGCATGTAAGAACTAATCTCCTGCACAACGTGTGTAAATTATTTAATTTGTGGGGAAGAAAAAATGATGATTAAAGTCGCCAGCAACAAGAACATTCACGTACCGAATAAAAATGTCACCAAGTAACTGCTCAAAAACATCTATATTTCGCCTAGGAAGGTAAGTAACTCCAAATAATATAGTAGTCGGGAGGGAAACGATCTCAATAAACAGACCCTCACTAGTGAAAAACTCACTACACTTATAGACATATTTATACCCAATGCCATCAGCTACATACAATGCCACTACGCCACCCCTACTGTCACTGGGCCGATCACTCCTACAAATGGAATAGCCAGCGATATTATCAGCCAGATCAAGAATACCCGAATCAAGAGTAAGTTTCGGTAACGCAGACAATATGAAACCCAGAGTTACCAATAATAAAATAGAGTTCATCCAATTTATGTGCTCTATTGCAAGTGCACAGACTCTGAACATTTAAGTGAGCTATATTGGATTTAGATGAATCATTCCAAAAAGCACAACTATAGCAAATAATTGGGCCCAAATTTAGTCTAGAAGCCATAAGATATAAATTATATAATGTTCTGTAATCGCATTCAACACCCGAAGCATTCTTAGTTATATTTTTATTGCAAACTCCACATTTAGAAGACGGCGCCATTTCGTAAGAAAAAATACTTTTTTCTCTTTTACAGTTTAAAGAAATCAATTGCTCAAAACTTTTCCAATTTAATATTGTAAGTTGAGTATTAAATTTTCACAGCTAACCAGCGTGAATTAAACAACTAAAATATTTAAAATTAAAAGTATGTACTTAGTTTTCGTCAGTAAAACACATTTACTCGCTCATGGTGTTACCAGTCTCCCAGAAGAAGTGGCAATAGCTGCAGATCCCAACATTCAGGTATGTGATGAAAATCGTTTTCGGCATTAAAACGTTTTGAAATCGACAAATAGTGTGATGAATTTGTATGTGACGATTTGTTGTGACAATTTCATATTCCATCTTGCATTTCAATAATGCCAGTTTAAATTCGTTTTCATATCGTTTAATTTTACTTGAACAAAATGTAAAGAAATATACAAAAAAAGTAAAAAAAAAATGAATAAAAAATGATTATAAATCCGTGACTTATTTAAACGAAAATATTCAGCAAATCTATTTAAATAAATACCAGTTAATATAGAAGTGAAATTTAAAAATTTACTTACACACATTTCATCTGGCAAATTTAAGATATCCAATTTATCTCTTAAACGTTTTCTTAGAATATTTTCGCTATTCATCCTATTATTTGCTTCCAAGAGAATTAACGAAACTGCAGCAAAAAAGGCATTTTATAAATAAAAATTATAAAATATGTTGATACAAATTTTATTTTGTTTAAATATTTTACAAACGTCACTCACATACACATATGTTTACATATTTTACAGTTGTCTTATTAGATTTTATACAGTTGTATTTAGAGAACGAAACAAATATGGAATATGAAATCGATTGAAATTCATCACACTACTGTCGATTTCAAAAGACGATTTACTTTTCAAATCGATCGATTTCCATCACATACCTGGTTATTGCTTCCAGCAACTTCCATTATTTAATTTTCATTAATTATTTTCTGCTAGTACGTCTTTTGAATAATTAATTAATCAGCATTGTTACAGAGTTCAATTCCGTTCGGAAATGGAATTCAATCCGTGTTTTGGTTCCTTAGAAAACGAAAAACGAAAAATTTTTTCGGGATGAAATTACTTTCGGGATTATAATTTTTAAAGTGTAAAAAACTATTTAAATCCACTTTTATTTTTTACTAAAGAAAACTGTTTCTCATTTATTAATTCAGAGTTAGTTTAAAATAAATTAGTTTTTATTTAATTGCCTACAGAAAACGGATTTTAACAATTTATCGGAATCTGAAGCACTAAAAAAGAATTCGTTCGGAAATTTATAGTTTCATTAACAATTTTAAAAAGTGCAACCATTTTTCTAAATCATTGAAATCTATTTTTTCTTTTTGCTATTTTCAGATAAATTCTCTATTACTTTATGAATTTCCTCCAACTTTTTATCCAATTCTTTTTGAATTTTTTGTCGCAGTTTGTTTAGTTCCTCCGTTTGCTGTTTGAGAAAAATACATTATTTTAAAATATACAATTTTTATAGATTTGCACTGCCTCAATCAATACCTTTTTTAAAAAGTAGCGGTTTTCTTCTGATAATCCTTTTTCGCGAAAAGTTTTAGTTGGATCATTACTTGAATAAATGAAATGATTATTATGAATTATTTATTTTGAAATGCGTAAAAATAATTACCAACAACAAGTTAAAGATTGATGTAGTTGCCTGCAAAATTTCATATAATAATTACACTTCATATTGCGTAAATAATTCAATATTGAATTTTTGTTAGTTTTAAATCAAAAATTAATACAGAAGCAGAAATTGTGACAATACAAATTTAGGTTATGAAAAATGTTGCTAAGTTTACTATGGCAATGCTGTAATTGATAAGGCAGTTTCTTTTTTTGCACTGTATTACCCAGTTGTATTGTTTTATCATACTTGTGCACCGTGTTTTAGAAAACATAATTTTACATGTTTGCCTCGTCTTTCCAAATGAAATCTATTTCTTTTTCTCAATATTTTCAATCGTCACTTGAATTTCTTTAAGGGTTTTTTGCAATTTCTTTTCCAACTTTTCTAAAAATTTTTCTGCCAATTGGAATTGTCGCATTCCCACCAATTGTTGTTCTTGCTGATTGTTATAGAATAAAAAAAAAAACTTTTTGTAGACATTAGTTTTCATGTAGTACTATCCATTCGTCAATACCTTTTTCAGGAAATATATACTTTTCTCCGAGAAACCCTTATTTCCAAAGTTTTTGGGCGCATCTTTACTAAAATTAATCAATTAGATATTGAATGAAATATATCAAAATTAAATATCTAAATACCTAAAACGTTTTGAAGACTGCCAGAATTGCCTCTCAAATTTAAGATAGAAACGGTAGCCCCTCTTAGATAAATAATTTAACATTTAAATTTTTTTTCTAAACCAAAAGTTTGATTACTAAATAATAAAAATGATTTGAAGTTTGCTGTGTAAATTTAAATAGTTTTTGTTTAAATGGAGCACACACATCCCAACAAACAACTGGCATAAAATAATTTGTTATGGCAATGCTTAAATTGATAAGGCAACTCTCTGGAACTGTATTTCAAAACATATTAATGTACCAGAGCTGTAAACAATTTTTCAAAATGAAATCTTGTCAAAATTGTAACCTTTTGCGATAAAGTTTTTGTTGAAATCAACCGATTGCAATTAATTTTTTGATTTTTTTTATCTTGGATGCGATGCATTGTGCTGGAACTAGAAAGGGATAGTGACAGATGATAGGTGGTGAAGATTCATTATCTTACAACACGTACGTTTTTTGGTTATAGCAGTGTTGCAATGGCTCTGATGTCAAGGAGACGTATTAAATTTTGAAGCTTTGTTTTAGTATCCACTTTTTAGTAATTATATAATTCATAGATTTCATTAATTGTTATATTATCTGAAAAAATGTATTTATATAAAATACTCTTTTAACTTTTAACGCCGTCACGCACATATTACATTTATCACACACAATTACAGTGCACTTTTAAAATACATTCTGGATTGTTTCGAGCATGCTAAATAATAAAATACAAACAAAGTGATTAAAGTTTTCTAATTTTAGTTATTGTTGGTTATTATTAAATCCAAACAGGCTAAAATTTGTAACGTTTTTAGTCGGAAAGAATTCCACATGAGACAGCATTCCAAGGTAACCAAGCAAAAGTCCATGTCAATTAAAACCAACCTACACCGACTAAACTTAGTTGTTATTTTAATTTGTATTTCTCTCATTGGAAACGAACAACATAAATTAATTCAAAAAGTTTTAATAAAATAATATTAATATAATAAAATATATTAATAAAATTATCGTAAACTTTTGCCGATCTATATCAGATTTGCAAGGTGACTGGTAGGAATTGAATTCTTCAAACAACCATTATTTTTACAAATTCACTTCAAAAAATTTTGTTGCAAATTGAGAGTATATATTTTACATATATATTCTTCTCTCTAAAATTTAGATTTTTAACCATACGGATGACCTTTCTTTGGAATATATGTACGCAACTTTCTAAACAAGAATTGATATTGTTGGAAATTCAAAATTATCAAAGTCAGTTTAATTTTTGGAAGAAGGAGTTTCATTTGAAAAGAACAAACATTTTGTTTCTGATGTAAGTTTGATTGCAATTACAGAATTGCGGTCCAGGTTATCTGGTCCCTACAACAAAAGAATTTTATGTTTACAAATACAGTCGAACTTCTCTATAGCGAACTTCTCTATAGCGAACTTCTCTATAACAAAATCTTCTCTATAACAAATAAAATTCGTGAACACAGCATTTTTGTGAGTATTTTCATACATTTTGATCTCCCTATAACGAACTTCCCTATAGCGAAGTTCTCTCTGTAACGTACAATTTTTTAAGACCTAAATAGAATTTTTCACACTAAATAATCTCTCTATTGCGAAGTTTTTAGCAATCGGTTTTTTGCATCAATTTAGTCCACTGGTGTCCAAAAATTAAATGAGGGGGTATTGGTGAGAGAATTTGCCCAGCAAACATAATGTCAAACGTTTCAAATAAGAAAGAAAATGCCAGCTATATACAACTTATTAAATGAATGTAATTTAAATTTTAAGAAAAAGATAAGAGCATCAGGGACCATAAATAGCAGTTATCAATTTTAATAAATAATTTTAGAACACTTATTTGGGGGGGAAAAAAACAAAAATAAATTCATATAAAACAGTTTTTTTGGGCTTAAATATTAGACTAAAAAGTTTAACCATCTGTCATTCCTCATTATAATTTTTAAAATCGCTTTGCAAATTTTAAATTAAACATTCCATGTTAATACTTGCATGGCAATTGCGAATTAGTAAAATATTTTTTAAATTCAACGAGGTCACTTTATTTCGCTGCTTGGAACAAACGTTTTTCATGTCTGAAAATATTTGTTCGCATAAGTAATGGAAAAAAATGATAAATATTTTAAATGCATTTTTTTGAGCTAGGGACATATTGCAACATCTAAATTTTTCCAAAACTCTAGAGTTCTAATTTTATCGAAATCTTTTACCTCAGATCTAAGTATTATTAGCTCTGATTGAAACGTGTTCATTACCCGCTTTTAATGTTTTGTAACATAAAAGGCATTGAATGTTTTGAATACTGTCTGTGTAAATTTTAAAACAATTGTTGTATGGGACGTACATCACTGATTTAGTCACATATATATATATGTATTAATAAAAAAAATATTAATGTGTTCATGTAAAAACAATTTTTTTTGTCTTAATAAATATATTTTCTACAAAAAAAATATATTCAAAATTTTCTGCAGTTTCTCTATAACGAATTTTCTCTATAACGTAGAAATTTGACGGTCCCCAAATGCTACGTTATAGAGAAGTTCGACTGTACAGTTTTTTTATTTTAGTTGTCAAAACAGTTTACACATTAATATTTTGACACTTAACAAAAATCAGCTGAAGAGAAGTTTAGTTAATGCGAACACCTACTATGAATTCGCCTTGGTTGCAGCATTAGAAAACCAACTTTCGTCAAGTTATCGCCGAGATACTGAGCGAAATATGTGAAAAACTGATCGAAGACTACCTCATACCTCAGGAAGATCGAGTGCTGCAACCAATCTAGATGCGGTCGTTCAAATGAAATTGCATTTCGTACGTAATGGAAAGGCCCAAGCATTATAATAAAATAAAAGTTTCATCGAATTCTTAGAAAAAAATTCCGCAAATTCTAATTTTTATTTTAGTTTCACAGCTGTCAATGTATTAACTGGAGATTCTAATTTCTGAAAATTCGAATTACTGAAAGTACTACTTTCCCAGCATCTACTGTGGGGTACTGGGGGCGAGTAGTTAGTGTGTTGGCTCTGCAACCACAAAAAGAATCCGAGTATGGGAATCGAAGTTGTTCAAGGATAACATTTTATTCTGAGTTTTCTGTGCTACAGCACCCTCCTTCTTCGGTATTTGAGCAATAAATTGTCGGCGACGTAAAATAATAAAATAAATTGACCACTTCAGTTTAAAAATAATGGCTCAAAATTAACATCAGAGACGCCGCAACTTTACTTTATAATTAATTTACCTAATTTGGCCCCAATTTTTAAGGGTGTTTCTACTTGTTGTTGTGGAGTTGTGAAGGGCATTGTTCAATTAATTAAACATATGCCAATACCAAAAGTCTTATCAATATTCTTATAGCGAATAAATAAAACCAATCGATAATTTAAATTTCAGTTGTTGATTTTTGTAGTTCACATTAAATTCAACCAGTATCTTTTTTATTTATGGAAGTGTTGTATGAAATTTAAGGCAAAAGTTACGGGCTAGATAAATAAATTTCTATTTAAAGCCAACCTCGTACAGTTCTTTTGTAGTTGCAGTCTTAACATCAGGATATGATAACAGCAATAAAATTATAACCGCCAAGGACTATCAAAAACGATCTCATTATGAATTTTTATTGCTCAATCTTGTATGCCTGCATTTTATTGTTCATCATTGGCAGTTGTAAAACTAACGACAGTCCAGGATTCTTTTTAAAAGTTACGAAGAATGTTCCACGTTTGGGCAGGAGATCAGATAAGGATTTAGAAAATAATTTTTGGAAGAATTACAATGCCATACCAAGGATAGGAAGAAGTATGTACAATGTAAGTAAAATGTCCTTGACAAAGAGTGAATGATTTGAAATTTTTAAATTGAAACGTTTGCTTACAACTTCAGAACAATGATGATGACATGTTCACAGTTGAAGACTGGCTTAACAAAGAAACCTTTTTGAGAAAACTTGATAAGCGTGCCTTATACAATCCCACACGTATAGCCACACCTGAACGTGAATTGAGTGTTGTGCAGCCGGTAAATTCTAATACTCTTATCGAGTTGCTCAACAAAGACGCTATTCCCAGTGACAATGTAAAATTCGTGCATTGGAAGGATTTCGATCTTGCCTTGCAGTTAGATGTGGATTTATATACAAAAGTTATATCATTAGGACGTCGTCCAGATCAGAGTTTGAAACATGATCTTAATATAGGCAGTTATATACCACTATTCAGCGGAGGTCCTGCTGCCAATAGGCCAAATAATTTCATGCTTTATAATCAGGCAACCAATACAGATGATAATTTCAATTCCGATGTATTGCGCTACAACCATATATAAATTGAATGAGTTTTTATTGTTTTCTATAGTGTAATACTGATATATCGGCATTAATATTTAGTAATAGAGAATTAATATCGCGTTAATGGTAACGATATAGCATGATAGAAAGAATATAATAACATTTTCTATTTTGGTATAAATTTGTAAGGATGAGTTTAGTTTCCCTTTCTTTGAGAATTCTAGTCATAGTTGTAGAATAAAAATATCCATGGATTATTTTTTCGTATTATATTGTGTGTGAGTATTTGTAATAAATTTAAACATTTTTATTTTACAAAACAATTTAATTACAGTTTATGCTACGGATAATGTAATATTAGTTATTTTTTTTGCAAAGTTGTAGATTCTGTAATACAAGGAGACAGGGTAGGAAAAAACGCAGCGCCGCGGAGCCAATTAAATATTGCGTTTTGGCTCCGTGCAATAAAAAGAGCTGTGCAAGAAATGCGCATTTACTTTGCGCTTTTTTGGCTCCGCTCTTTTTTATTGCGCAATGGCGCAAATGCGACAAAAGAGCATGAAATGTGCATGGTGCAAATACAGTGATGTAGAATGTTAATAAAAGCAATAACATTTTACAGTGCTGCCGAATTTCTTTTAAACTGGTAATTAAGAAAAACGCTTTCGGGGAAAAAACCTACACCTACAAAATACTGTAGATATTTATTGGAAAAATATAAAACATATTTGTGAATTTTTTTAATTCGCTCAATAAATTATAAAAATTTAAATGTATGTAAATACTTTATTCTACTAATTATATACAGTCGAACTTCTCTATAACGTAGCAGTTGGGGACCGTCAAATTTCTACGTTATAGAGAAAATTCGTTATAGAGAAACTGCAGAAAATTTTGACTATATTTTTTTTATGTAGAAAATATATTTATTAAGACAAAAAGAATTGTTTTAACATGAACACATTAATTTTTTTTTTATTAATACATACATATGTGACAAAATTGATGCAAAAAACCGATTGCTAAAAACTTCGCAATAGAGAGATTATTTAGTGTGAAAAATTCTATTTAGGTCTTAAAAAATTGTACGTTACAGAGAGAACTTCGCTATATGGAAGTTCGTTATAGGGAGATCAAAATGTATGAAAACACTCACAAAAATGTTGTGTTCACGAATTTTATTTGTTATAGAGAAGATTTCGTTAAAGAGAAGTTCGCTATAGAGAAGTTCGACTGTATGTATGCATTACATGTACATACATATAATGTAAATGCAGTAAATATTTTATATTATTTTGTCTTATGTTTTCAATATGAATAAATTTTAACTGAATTTTATTTTTAATAAAATCACTTGAAAACAATTATGAATTTCTTTATGGACCACATTTGTAAAAAACAACTTGGCAACACTGCACACTCAATTAATTTTAGTTCTTGTCGGCTTTTTATTTGGTGCGTTTCGGTTTGTGTTGCAATTAATAGCTTCCATTTTATAGAATCAAAATGTAATAATAAAAAGTGAATTACTAATAAAATAATGATAGAAATCAATTATTTAGGTTCTATTTTATTAGTTAACAAAAAAAAATCAACAAGTATTGAAAATAAAAACCATTTTATTTCTGTTTGGATTTGATTGCGTGAAGCAAATAAAAGAAAAACATGACTGTTGTGTTTGTAGATTTCTTAAAATGTGTGTGTGAATGCTGATATTGTTTTTGTTTTGTGTTTTCACAAATGTAAACAATGTGGATTATAAAGAGAGCCAAATGCATGTTCGTGCAGAAATTGACCAGCGATTAAACACAAGGTAATTTTTGTTGTTATTTATTTCTTGAAGGTTTTCATTTGCTTGTATGAGAGTGCAAACAAGAAAGTAACAATTAATGTTAATTAATTAATGTCTTAATTAAGAGTTTTTTTAATATGAATGTACAGTGCATAACATATATAAGAAAGTCATAAAATTTCACTAAGAATGGAGTGAAGTAATAATTTGTTGGAAACCTATGGTATTTTATTTAAGATAAAGACTTCTTTCAAATTTAAAGTATTTTTAAATATTAAAAAAAGTGCACAGAATTTAGTGGTCTTAAGAAAGATAAGATAAGAATTTATTTTTTCCAATATTTTTTATTAAATTTCAATACAATTATTTTAGCGTTCGTTCTTTTTCGATTTGTCTATATATTATACATTATTTTCTGTTCCAATATTTCCTACACCTGGCAATACAACTTAAGTTTTATGCAATTTAATAAAATGGAGAACGTTGCAAATATATTTTTTTTAGTATTTTTTTTATATTTTCTGATACTTTGATTTTAACAGTATTCCAGTATCCGTTCCTGAATCACAATAATTTGAACGCTATTACCATGAATTAACAGTATTAGCGAAGCTATTACACTATTATAATAAACAATTGTTTGTAAGCATGCTGCACATCGTAAGATGGCGCTAATTGTAGTTGTAAACATTAGAGAGTTTTATAACGACTGTCCTTCGCACATCAATAGAAAATTTTGTTACGATTCCAATTTAGGTAAAAGGTGTGTTTAGTACCTTTATGTTAAGCCCTTAAAGGAACATTTTAGTGAAATTTAACCTCTAAGTTTCACTGCATGCGTCAACGAGGAAAATATTGTTCTTAAAGATCCATACAGTGGGATGAAATATAGGACAATTTAACCGAAATTCCTGAAATTGCAATGGAAATTGAAGGTTAAAAAATGTTTAACGGTTCATTTCGTACTTGTTCGGAAATTTCTTTAAAATGTTAAATTATTTTTTAATTTATTTTAATTTATTTTAATTTTTTTTATATTAAAAAAAAAAACAAATTTAGAAATTGCAGATGATGAGGAAGCCCTCAAAAAAAAAATTGAAATATTTAATTATTTTGTCAAATATACAAATATACTTTTTTATAAAATAAAAAAATAATATTTTTTTTATTTAAAAAATAATATTTTTTTTATTTATCAATAAAAATTTATATATAATAAAAAGAAAAATTTCCAAAAAATTGAATCAATATAATTTTTTTTTATAGATTCAACAGGTTTTTATGAATACGGCAGTCATGATTCAATAAACAGATCAGATTGATTCTCCTGATGATTTTTTGTAGGGTTGTACTTTTAACGTTAGAAATTCTGCACTTGTCAAAAATTGTTTACTTTCCTTTTTTTACATTTCCCATTCTATTGATTTGGGTATGGGTGAAAAAAACAGGTTTGAATAAATTCCTATAAAGTATTTCCAATGCAAACCTGTTGCACTAATCAACTCCTTCATAATTGCCATAAATTTTCCAAAATATTTCGATTATATTGTATAATAATAAAATTTAAAAATTAGCTTTTTACAAATTATTTTTAATTTTTCTACAAACAACTGAAACAACGACGACAAACAAAAACTCTTTATTTTGTAGAGAAATCTTTTTGACTAGTATGCAATTTGCTAACGCCTATTGTTTTTGGTATTGTTGGATTGTAGTAGAGCCGCACTGACCTAATAATGGGCTCATAACAGCAGTAAGACTTTAAGCTTGACAAATATTTATTAAATATTAATTTTGAAAACAAGTTTGTACCACAAAAATGTGTTACATAAAATTTTGTTGATAAGAAGAACATCATTTCTAATTGTAGCCGTGTAAAATTTTGCAAGAACATGTCGATTTTACATTTTTTTAAATTTTTTGCAATCATATGATCATACGTATACTCGTATGTATAGATACACATATACATATATATATAAAAAGAAAATTTTTTGCTCTAAATTGAACTCGTTGTTATATGTTACGTTGTTATATTATACTCCATTTGCAACTATTACGTGAGAAAGTATTCGCCATTTAATAAATATGAAATTGAATTTCAACACTATTTTTATTTAATTAAAACTTTTTCTAGGAGTCATGAAGAGATTCTGATCCGCTAGCTAATTTCGTTTTAATTATGTTTAAAAATTGTCATGTAGAAAGTAAAGTCAGTTTTTGCTTGCATAAAACTATTGTCTTTCAAGAACATTTAAGGTACATTTAACATTTTTGAAATTGTTATTAAATTTTTTTCACAATATACATATTTCAAATGCACATGCCAAAGCCGAATACGACAGACAAGTGATGGACAGCTGTAGCCTAAAGAAAAATACTTGAGATTAAAAATTGCATGTCAGTACAGCTTTAAAAAGATGTAACAAAGTCGTATTCGTATAGGCGATACTTTAGGGGTTTTTTTTTTTATTTTATTTTACTTAAATTTTTTATTTTTATTTTTAATATGGTTTTTGCAACAGGTGTGAAAATTATATTAATAAAAATGGTAGATTTTTTAATTCTATTATTTGTTAAATGTTGTCTGAAATGAAATGAAATGAAAATGAAAATTACTCGTAAATACCTAAAGCGCATCCCTCAAGTCTATACAATAGCAGTCACAACATTAGCAACTGAAATCAGCTGCTTCATTATCTTTAATAGATAGTCGGCATGTTTCTGCTTTTCTTTATTTAATTTTAAATAGAGTAAACAATGAGGTGCTAAAAATTTAGGCATTAAAATGTCCAGTGTGTTATTATGCCAGACAGGCACAACCTACATATTTATGTACTATAGAACAATATGGCACTTATTTGCAAATATGAAGGCCAAATTGTTGCGCGCTGCAATAGAATAGAATAGAACAATAGCAAATAGTAGTTTAGTAATTAAGTCCCTCAATTATGAATGTTTTCATTACTGCTGTTTATGTACATGCATACTCGTACATAGGCACGGTACATCCGTACATACATACAGCGGTGTAAAAAATAATAGAAACAAACTGCATCTGTTTAAATATTTTCTTTTTTTTTTATAAATTAAATGTGTTTTCTTTGAATTAAAATATGCGTAATTTTTTTGAAAACGTGTAGTTTGGTGTTTGTGTCTCAAGAAAAAGTTTTGCGCTCAAAAAGTGTAGTATCAGGCTTGTTCTGCAAATCACTTTTTGTGAAAATGATTTCAAATCACAAAAAAGATGTTCTGCGCACAAAACTTAACAAAACTCTTGTGATTAGAAACCGGGCAGTTAAGTGGCTGCCGATTTGAAATCATTTTCTTGATTTAGGGCTGCTTTTTATTTTTAGCTCATTTGAAATTCTTCAAGTGAATAAATTAATATATTTTTTTTATTTATTTTAAAATATTTTTTAAAAGATATTTTTGTTAATACATATTATTATTTCCTGACGATGCTACCTATTTGGTATCGAAATATTGAAAATAAATAATTAAAAAAAAAATTTCATAAAAAAGAACATCGCTTAAAAGTAAAATTAATAAATATAATTTTAAAATATTTTGAAAATGAAAATTTATAAATTATAAAATAAAAACATAATTGTAGTTTTAATGGATCCTGACGATGAACCTAATGGTTCGAAATATATATATAGAGTAAACATTTAAATGTCTGTTTTTATTTAAAATTAATCAAAAGGAGCAAAACAAAATTAGAAAATTTTAGTAGAAATATTGTTGTTTTTTACATGTTTCTCTTTAGATTTTTCGTATATTTTCACAGAGATGCCACTTGATTTCAATGTTGATCTACTATCGTTTACATTAAGTTACAGAATCGCATAATCGTTAGTGCGAGCAACCTGAAGCGTTGACAAATTTAACAATTGTCGAATCGTTAAAAGTTACTGAATCGTACTACTGGTTAAATTGCATATTTTTTATTTACATAATTTTTCCATTTGATTTGAAATACATATCGTTACCTTAATATAGAAAGGACTTAATCAATTTTGCTTATTAAATCGTTTTTTTTTTATTTTCATATATTGGTCTGTGCGAAACAGACAATTGCTTAGCGAATTTAATAAGAAACTGTTTTAAAAAAATAATCGTGATTGCAATACTTAAATGTTTCTGAAAATTTTTCGTTTTCCTGTAAAGTAAATTATTAGTTAGGGCCTTTCTATATTAAGATAACGATACGTATCGTATGTCTGTATGTCTGTTATGAAATGACAACAAAAGACTTGAGCTGCAAACTTGTTGCTCATATATCACGTAATGAGTATGTGTCTTGAGTCTTTTGTTGTTTTTTTAATGCATTACAATACAGGAAATTACGCAGTTTTTATTGCATTTATCGAAATCAACGTGTATTTTTTCCCATATACTACTCGTACGTGCATATTTTTCATTACGTCATCTAAATCAAACGATTAAAATAAATACAGCACAAAATACTGACATATCTCTACATAAATTTCATTTAAAATATTTGTTACAGAGTTTTTTTTATTTCTATTTTTTGAAAAAGCTATTAATTAATAAAAAAAACAACACACACACACACACACATACACACACACATGCATACGTACATAAATTAATCTCTTTTACGTTTGCAATTTATGCTCCAGGCATCTACTTACTATTTCACCTGCCAGTGTTTTGATAATGAATTTCATAACATGTTCTAACATGTTCTGAGCTTAAATTAAAAGAAAAAAAAATTTCTTAATACTGTTGTAGTCGTTTGTTTATAAACGAATTAATATTCAATTAAATTAATAACAATTAAACCAGCTGACACAACAACAATGCACTCGTACTCGCACTCGTACTCTGCCAAAGCATAACAAGAAATTAACAACAAATTAAATACGACAACCACGTAAGTAATTCTTTAATTTACAAACAAAGTTGCAACAACAAGAAAAGAATAATGAAAAAACGCAGAAAAACTAAAATCAGGCAAAAAATCAAAACGATGAATTGTTAAAAGGAAAAGAAAAATTATCATAGTTGTGCATGAAAAAGGTAGACAGACATGTTTAAAACATGTAACAGAAATTTAAAACCCATAATCAAGTGCTAATCGCAAAAACACTTGAAATTCTTGTTTCCTTGCATTTCACTGTCTTCACTTTTTCTTTATCTCTTTCTCTCTCTAACTCTCACTCGCCCTTTGTGGTATTAATGCATGCAGTGATGTTAACCGTACGGTAAATACTGCATTGTATGGTAATTTAGACCCGTGGTGGAATCAGTTCTTCTTTACGCTGGTCAAGTTTGGTGGACGGTCTGCAAATATCAGTGTTACTGTAGGCTGCCCCGATCACCAGTGCACTGTGCTCCACTGCAACTAAGGCGTTATTTGCTACGCTTAATTGGGTTCCCTCCGACCTTCTATTGAGGGAAAGGTCTGCTCTGGTAGCAGTGAGGCTAAATGCAGGTAAATAGTGGGCCAGACTGGAGTATAGACACGCTGAGATCTTGGGTGACCAGAGACACCTTCGGATCGACTACATGGTTCTTTCTTGACAAAACATTTGACTTCAAGATGCCGACTAGGGGCTGCTGGTCTGACGAGCCAGAGGTTCCTGAACATGCCCTTGAGGTTTATATCGACGGCTGTCGGATACTGGACAGAGTGGGCTGTGGTATAAACATTAGAGATCCTAACATTAGGCTTTCCTATGTCTGTCTGACTGTCTGACCACTGCAGTGTATTCCAGGCGGATGTCATGGCCTTAAAGAAGGCTGTGCAATGCTTGTTGGATGGCCGGATTATTCTGAGAATCTTCAGATTTACTCAGCCATTAGGTACCTGGCGGGCGTCACTTCGACGTAAGTCTTCGTCCATGAATGCAGAGATATCGTCGGTAATTGCGTTAGTGATGGCGTGGCCAAGGCGAGCACAGAGCTCGGAATTTGCGAACTATAAACGGCCATAGGTGTTTCGATTTCCTCGGTTAAACTGGGTATCCTTCAGACGGTGTATGCTGACGCCGTGTTTCATTGGCAGTATGAGAGTATTTGCAGCACTGCTAGACTCTGCTGGAACAACTTGGATAAGAGCAGGACTAAGTGTCTTCTTTCCTTGAATCGCAAGGCTATTTATTGCGCTGTCGCGGTTCTCAAAGGTCATTGCCTCATTGGAAGGCATGCCGATAGACGCAAGGTTTTTGTAGGAGCTGTGAGTCGGTGGAGGAGGTGGAGACGGTTGCTCTCCTCATGTGGCAGCGCCCATCTCTTGCCATGAAACGGCGGAGGTTCTTCGTCTCATATTTCTTGTCATTATTGACTGAAGTCTTCCGTGCGAGAATTTCCGCAATAGCGGAATTTATTTTGAAATCGGGTTGGTTTCATGTAACGAATACCCTATCCTCGGGTGTCAACGGCTTGTAGTATCACAATGGGCCTTTGCCTAAATGGGGCGTTCTCCTTCGGGGGTTGTCAGCCACCTAATCTAATCTAACCAAGACGGTAATTTTAAAAGCTTTTTTTCTTAATATGTGTTCATAATAATCCAAATAATTTTCGTATAAAAACGATGGCTGAGTAGTTAGCTTCGGGTCTGCAACCAGAAGACCCCGGGTTCGATTCAGTCAAGCAAAACTCTTTTTTTCTGAATTTTCTGTACTACAGCACCCTCGTTTACATTCACTGCAGAAACTTTCTTACATTCTCTTTTGAAACTACATTCGTGTCTACACTATAAAGCTTTAGATTTGTAGGCTTAATGGCAGCGTTACCATATATTTTTTAAGAAAAACTTTTTACATAGTAATGAAAATTTCCTATCGTGTTCATGTTCACAGTTAATTTATCACAATATTGTGAAGAAATATGTAATAACTATAGTTCGATGAAATTCCATTCTGAATATGAAAAACTTTTTATTTAAAAAAAAACTTTAATTCTCAACAAAAAACGTTTTTAAATTGTTTGACTTTGCTACAACACCCTCCTTTGTCGGTATTTGAGCAATAAAACGTCGGTGAAGTTAAATAACAAATAAAATGGCTTCCCTTAGCTTTAAAATATTGCATCAAAATTAACATCAGAGATGCCACAACAAAAGATATATATATATATAAATATGTGTTTGTCAGAAATAATATTTTTGTTGTAGAGAACATACGATAAGTTCACTTAAAAAACGGTAATTTTTAGGGTTGTACGAAAATCGATATAAAAAAGTTAACACCACTGGATTCATGTTATATAAAAGGTCTTTAAAAGGTAATAATATTTACAATGGAAATTAAATACAATATAAATCGCAATAAACTATTTAATACATTCTATCTTTTTTTTTTTGTTTTTAAATGGAATAAACAAAGTAAAAGATGTTTCTGTGGTTTCAACTACGTGCCAGCAAGTAATTCATTTTAATTCAAATTAAAGAGAAATTAAAGTCAAGATATTTTTGGAAAATGAATGAATGCCATTCATATGAGACTAAAAAAAAAAAAAATGAGTAGAAAATAAATTAAGGAAATACTTGGAAGCATTAGATACGTTAAATTGATATAAAAATTATATGTGATTTTTTGACTGGAAAATGTTTTTCCTTTAAATAAGAACATATTTCATTTATTTATGAATTGTTTGGTTGGTTGAGTGTCTCTGAACATCTAATTGCTGCAACCAAAGATCACTGATGTTAACATAAGCCACTTGTGAACACAAAAACAAATCTGTTATTATGGTTGACTAGGGCAGAGAATTCATGGTGGCTGGGTTTGCGTGCCAATGATGCTGACGGATCACAAACCGTATCATTTTCATTGGCTTTAATGAGTTTTCGAACAGCGTTCGCTGAAAATGAAGCCAATCAACGTAGACCACTATCACAAATGGCTTGATGGCTTGAGTCCGATATTAAATACAATCGTTTGTGTACCAATTCGGACACAAAGAGCAAAACCTATTACTGCATGTAACCAGAAGGACATATTTTATATGTATATTTTTAACTCGAACCGGCACTCAGGGGATGCCCTCCACATGCAATGCATGTTGCAGGAACTTTGAAAAGAAGAAAGATTTGTTCAATTCACAAGTGCATATTAACATTGTATGCATTGTGTAATCGTTTTTGTTATGTCCGATAATTTAATAATTCTTTATTTATTCGTTTATACAGCAAAAATAAAGCAAAAATTAATACAGAAAAAGCCGGGTGCTCAGTGATGTTGAAATATGTATCTGGCAACGAGTCGTTGTATTATGGTTATTCAGTATCTTCAAACATATCAGTTTTATTATACAGTATTGTATTTTTGTTGTTGGTAAATTTCATACAACAGTTTGTTCTGGGAAAAATTCACTGCGCATAAAGGGCATATCGTGTTTTTTTTCTGTTTTACTCATTTATGATTTCTTAATTAAAGCAAAAATTTTCTCTCAATAAGTCCGTAACTTTTTAAATTTCGCCGTCAACAGGCATCCATCGGAACTTCGAACAATCTGCATCATTTACAAGTGATAATTCAAATACGAAATTCGTTTCCGTAGTTTGAAATTTTTTTCAAAGCAATGAAATGCCTTCGCCTGCTTTTATAGCAGTGTTGCAGCGCCACTGATATCAAGCTGTATTTGGTAGACATTTTATTAATTATTTAATTTGTAAATTTTGAGATGATTCCCTTTAGGGGAACCAGTGCGATATGTTTTTTTTTTTTGAATTTCATTACCGTCAATTGACGACCTCTTTTATGCTGTAATGCCAGTGTTGCTTCCTTTTAAAAGCGTTTTACGTTTACAAAAGAGACGGTGCTATAATACTGAGTTATGGGTAACTGCCTATAGTTATCTATATATGTATATAACTAAGTATAAAATATAGAAAAAACTTAAAGAAGGAAAACTGAAATATTACAGGGATATTGTGCGCTATACAGAAAGCAAAGGCTCGTACTAAATTTAAGTTTTTTTCAAATTTTCTTTTTAAGAGAAATAACGCACAGGCAATGATTAACTAATAATTGTAGGAAAGGAATAGTGATGGAGATTATATATGTGATGAAGGGATAGATAGAATAAAACTTCATTATTTTCGTTCCAGCGCCACTGATATCAAGGAAGCGCATTGAATTTTTCCAGCTGTATTTGGTAGACATTTAATTAACTATTTTATTTTGTTGATGATGCTACAAATATTGCCGAAACTTCGGGAAAAACAAAAAAAAAAAATTTGTTTTATTTGCATTATTAGGTTATTTTCACCACATAAATAAAATGTTAAAATTGGCCATATAACAAAAATAAGATGCTACATATATGCGAATGTCGGCGAAGAAGGGCGCTCTGATGTTACTTGTGGATAATGCACATCAGAAACATGCGAACTGTTTTTATGACGTATTCTGATATTGGGCGCGAACTTTTGATTTTGTACTCAACATGCTAACTACCGCAGCCATCGCCACCCTCTATTAGTACGAGTCGTACTTAAAAATTCAAGTACTTAAAACAAGCCGAAAATAATATTATTTGAGGGATCCAATACTGAAAATTCTTAAAATGACTACAAAATTCTTATATAAAGAAAAAAAATTATAAATTTTGCATGAAAGTTGATGTTGTAATTTTATAATTCTCAAAAATTTTTTGTGAGTTTTTGTATAAACGTCAAAGATTTTATAGCTTTTTTTGTAGGTCCATTGATGAGTTGGTATAAGCAACAACGAAATGTACATATTGAAAATTAAAAAAAGTCTTTTAATTCAATACACACATTAAAAATTCTTGAATTCTTGAATTCTTGAATATTTTAGACTTAATTCCACCCCAGTTTTGCTTAAATCAATGTCGTTTTTGTCTTATTTTAGTTACAAATTTGCGATTAAATATAGCTAAAAGTTTGTATTTAGCGCTGGAAGTATTCTGTACTTGAATTAAGTACTCTGTTCTTGATTTCATAAAAATTCATACTTTTGGGACCGCTTGGGAGTGATTTAAGTACAGATGTATTGATTTTTATTTTGAGTGTACTTTTTAAAGCAAATATTCGAACAAACATAAAGACCTAAATGTGTCATCTGTTAAAGCACAGATTGTTAAACACATCGTTCATTTCGGCAAACAATGTGGTAACTCAAGAATTTTATTTTTCGGGAAAACTAAATTAAAATTTTCAATTACAATTACAAGCAACTCACGAGATATTTAAAAGTGTGCTGCCCTCTAAAGATATTAGATGAATGGAGCTGTAATTTAAATGATTTTTTTTTAATAATTTTTTATTTGCTTAAAAATCGGATTTTTTTGAGTTATGCCGTTGTTTGGAGTACATGAGCGATATGTTTAACATATACGTATTTAAAGAAACTCAATTTCCATTTCTTTACAAAAAGATGCTTGAAAAACTGAAACAGATTCAAGATTAAATTCTTCTACAATATTTTTGCTTTATGCTTAATAATCAATTATTAAAATATTTATTTATTATTTCAACAACTGCTCTTTATTGTGTGATCACATGTTTGGAGTAATAAATTTTAATTATGGCAGCAAATAACAAAGAAAAACAAAACATAAAAAAATGAATCAATAACAACAGAACATAAAAACTTGAACAGTTTAATAGAGTTAAGGAAAATCTATTAATAAGAAAGCAAAAGAAATGCGGCTAACCACTGACTAAATTGAAACAATAAAAGGTGTTAATTGAAAAGCCATAAATAAATTCCATTGATTTTCAAAAAAAAAAAAAAAGAAAGAATAATGGGACAGATAAAAACAAAAATTATGAAAATTTTAAAAAGGCTGCAACAAACGCCTCACATTTGAAAGGTCAAGCCGAGAAAAATTATGAAAATTCTATTATGAAATAATTTTTAGTGAATTGAAAGAAGAAATTCCTTTTGAGACCCACCGCAAAGTCATAAACTATTCAAACGATTTGTTGTTTCCCACCTCAAACCATAAAACCATAAAAAGGACAAAAACAGTTGAATAACAAACAACTGAGTAGGGCGTGTGTGTGTGTGTGTGTGCGTGTGTGTGCGAGTGTGTATCAGTCCTTTTGAAGATACTCGTACCAGTGCTGCATTCACACTTACACCACTGACTGCCCTCTATCTGCCATTATGTGGTGGTAACTTGTCGTAATGTTGCTTTGTTTTAAAGATAATATTCTTGGCCAGTAGTATTGAGAAACAATATGACGTTATTGTATTTAAAATTAAATATCTGTAATGCTAAGTGTGCCTTAAGTATTTATTTTTCCTTTCAGTGGTTTTTTTTATTACTTATTTTGGCCAAGTGTTTTAAAAGAGATTAACGCATACATTTTGCTGTAACACCTTTGACTTTTGTTCTGACTTTTGTTTTAATATTTCTTTGTTGTAAAGAAGCTGTAATGCCCGTAGCAATATTTTTTTTCTCTTCAAGATTTCATACTTGTCAGTTTGTATTATGCAGCACAAGAAATATTTTTGTAACTTTAATTCAATATGTAATAATTTATTTTGTATGAAAAGTGAGTACATATATTTCAAAATGTTGCACCCTTCGCAAACTATCTTTGTGGTATTTGAGTTTGTAATTCTAAAAATCTGTAGTACACTGTAGAGTTTGTTTCAACAATCAAGCTGTTCTTATTTCCAGCTGAGAGGATTAAAAATTTAAAATATGTGAAATAGAAATATTATTTAGAAATTAATCTAAACAATGACTGGCAATCAATATTTAACGAAAATTTTTTTTGTAACAATGTTAGAGTAGGGGGCTGGGATATTATGTAGTTTTTGTTAGTGATCGTTTTGAAATTTGAAGGGTATTTGATGTGAATTAAACCCACAACTGTCATTGCGATAGGATGTCCATATTCTAGTGATTTCGATTCTCGAAAAGTGCACTTTAATTATTAAAATTAATGTTTTCTCAAAAATAGCTTTAAAGCGGAACACCTTTTGGTTAAAAAGGAAATACTCTGTATTATTCCAGTTGTCAACGTCTACGTCGACACTAAAATTTGGCCTCAAATTTGACTACAAACCTTAAAAATAATATAACTTTGGCAAATTCAAAAATTATTTAGAATTAATTGATCTTTCAAACCGTTTCATTAGTTTTTTTTAATGTTCATAGACATTTTAAAAGTTATAAAGCGTTATATTTAAAATTTGTGGAAAAATTAGAAAAAATTATTATAAAGTAAGGTAGTCAAATGAGCAAAGTTCTTGCCAAAACTTATATTTTTTTGCACACAGAAATAAGGCTTGGATATTTTTCTTTTAAATTGTTAACTCAAAAGTGAAGAAAATCGTGGTTTTTGACAAACTAATGACGAAATCAGAAAGAACGGCCGGAAAACTTGATTTTCGGTAAAAATTCGATTTGGGCGACCTCTAAACCTTTTCCAAAAAATCTGAAAAAAATCTCATAAAGTTAAGCTTTCAAGTTATGCTTGAGCAAGCATAAAAATAAAAAAAATGTGCATGAAAATAAACGTAGTGATAATTAATATTTAATGACTGTAGTAGGGATTGAACTCTGGAATTTTGGGCTATACAGCCAACGCGATAACTAGTATAGTTCAGTAAAACTAATAAGTTATTAAATATTATTAGAAAAGTAGAACTTCTCTTGGAGAGATAGGCCACCTACTTAAATAAAAGAAATATACGATTTTAATTATCTGCAACTATACATTTTTAAACTTTTAAACTGAATCAAACATTTTTGATTTACGCATTGCCTTCGAAAAAGCCCTTAACAAATATTATTAATGTAACCTCATTTGCATTCCAAATTAAAGCGTTTAACCAATTAGTTTCCAGTTGCACCAACAAAATGTCATTAAAAATTAAACAACAACATCAAAAGAAAAAACGAAAACAACAATAAATTGCATGCATACTTGAACAAATAAATTGCCTGAACGCAGTTTAATTTTGTTTATTCCTCATGTCATTTTGTTATTTACTTTGTCGTTTTTCTTTTTAGAAATTTGAATTTTCGAAGTACTGAGTGTTTGACAATAGACACCATAAATAAATCAAATAATAAGTATGTAGTTCTATCGAATCAAATGTAGAAAAATCAAATTGCCTACAATTTTTCGCTAGAATTTATTACACAAAAAAAAAAAATTAAAATTTGCTGGGTTTTGCACGAACTAATGCGATATTGAGGAGGAAAAACTGGGAAATAAAGAAAACAATTTTAATTATTTCTAATGAGATAATTTTGTATTCTCTCTCAGTGAATGGTTGCAAAACCGTGCTATAAAAAAAAGGGAAATGAAAAAATTAGTAATAACGGCTGGGTGAATTTGAGGTTATGCTATTCATTGGGATTAGGTCGGCAGGTTGCTGGATGGAAATGTAAAGGTCACATCCCTGCACACTTGGGACCAATTTATAATTGTCCCATTGTGCAAAAAACTTTCACGTGTTGTAGTTATACAGACCAGAGCCTCTGCTAGGAATCGAACACAGAAACCACATCTGATAAACTGGCGCACTACTTACTGGACTACTGGAGTACCCGGTATGCTATTGAATAGCCCACCAAATGAAGATGAAGAACTCGTCTGTTATCTTTGCACATTTCTCTAATACAGGGTGGGCCAACTTTGCTGAACTGATTCTCGCACAATCGTCTTGGTGTCTCTCGCTGTATGAGCTGTAGTTCCATCTTGTTGGAACCATATTTCAGCACTATTGAGACTTACCGGACGAAAAAAAATTTTCCAACATGGTCCGATATCGGTTACTGGTTCTCCATAATTATTTTCGAAAAAATATTTAAAGACACCAAACCGTGCATCTCAGTACTTTTTAAAAATGTAAATATTTTTTGAGGCGAACTCTTCATATGTTGAATAAACTCCCTGCTGAAGTCTTTATTGTCAATGGCGATGTTGAGAAGTCGAATGTCCACAAATACACAAATCATTCAACAAAGTACTTTCTAAAAAAAAAGTATCTTTCCATTCAAGTACCTTTAAGAAAGTACATTTCAAAATATTAAATAAATAAAAATATATAAAAATTATTGAAATATTTACGTTTGTGCGCTGCTTTGTTGTTGCCAACTCAGCAAGTAGATTTTATAATATTTATGTGCAACGTCCTTGAAATATTCATAAAAACGGAGCGACATAATATGCATCTTCATAAAAATGTCAATAGTTCTGCGTACCAGGGAATGAAGACATTACAAACAAGAAACACAAATTACGGCGTCACAATTATTTACCGGTGGCGCACTAGTTTTTTTTCATTTATTTTTCTTTCTCTGTGTAGACTGACATACGGTACAGACTGTTATTTAGAAACATTTCAAACAACATTAAATAATAATAAATATAGAATGTTTATTTGTTTGTCTTTCTAGTTGGATACATGTCTGTCCAGCCGCCACTGGCAGGTTTGGATGGAAGTTTTACAGAGTGTGTATTTCTATATTGATTTTATCGTCTGACCTTTTATTGTAAGATTTTGTGTTTTCAATACCAGTAGGTTGAAATTTTTGCAGAGAGAGTTTGTATAATTGGCAACACTATAATAAACTGGAGTCTGTCGGTCTGTCTGTACGGTACAACCATCTCTGTCAAGGCCTTAAAGTAACATTTAAATGTTTATAAGTAGCCGCTCGAACAATAATACATAATTAAATAATGTCCAGTCCAGGTGTTTGTTAGACAATCTGTCTGGCTGTCGGTTCATTTGTATCGTACAAATAAAAATTCACTTGAACTTTTTCACGCAGTGTACTCATACGAGTATATCTATGTTATTATACTTACTATAAAGGTAAAGTAAGAAATAATTGTAATAAACAAATGATTGCTATTCATTTTTGGGGGCTACATCCACGTACTATTTATGTATGTATGTATGTATGTTTTTATAAATTGTGTCCGGTATGATTCAAAATTATTATTCTGAAATAATACCAAGTCTATTGGATGGTCTATATGCCCATTTGTCGATTATTTGGTGTTTGGTGGGCAAATTTAGTTTTTTTTTTTTAGTAAATGAGCTCTTGAAGTATTTCCAAGTATTTATTTGCATTCGTTATACCTTCAGTTTTATATTGGTCGGTCCATCACGAGAGAATGCACCAACAAATATGGTACATAAAAATAATGATTGTACAGTAGAATCGGAATAGAGAGAACTAAGTAAAGCAAAGGCTATTCTCTCAACCAAGAGTGTACCCTTCAATCGAGATTGAAATTATGCAAAACTTTTAATATACAAAATGTGTTTATAAACACATAAACGAATTCGCATAATTTTACTCGGTTTAAAATCGAGTAGATACGTCCGGTCGAAATTAAATCGAATGTACTATTTTCCTAATAAATAACTGATGAAACATAAAAAAATAATTACCAATTTTTACTTGAAGTTTTTCTTTTTTTTTATTAAATTAAGTCAAATTATATACTCTGTAATAGATTTTAATACAATTTTTTGATATATATTTATTAAGCCTGAGGTCTTTTTTTATTTTATTTTGTTTTTTATTATTCGATATTTCGTTAACAGCTTGTTAACATCATCAGGAATAATAGGAAATTATTTTATTTTAATACAAAATATTTTAATACAAAATATAATATAATACAAAATAATATAATGCAAAATAATATAATACAAAATAATCAATTTAAAAAACACTCCAATATATTTCCATGTTCTTGTTAAAGTATCCAGATAAAGTAGATGGATGTATAAAAGCACATTTTCACTAAATTCATTAGAGAACATCATTAAAACAGCACTTTTAAATAAGAATACCCATTATTTTGAACAAATTTTCAGTAGCTTAATTTTAATTTATTGTTAAATAAGTTATCTTTAAGTGTATATTTATGAAAATAGTTTAAAGTTTGTTTATTTTTCCATTATCACAAAACCAATATGGCGACCAAATTGTTGTTTACTTCGCAAATCAAAGCTACCCAACTTTTTTTTTAACAAGTATATGCCAACTCTTTGAATAACGCAGTAATTAATAAAGAAACAATTTATTAACATTTTTTTGAGTAAATTAAATACATTTCATCTCATGCTATTATTTGGCATTGAACGATCAGGCAATACTACAATTTGCTAACATATGTTTTTATTTAAATATTGACGTTTTTAAAAATCTTACAGCCATACCTAAACAAGAGCGGAAAGCGGAACGTTTTTTTCGCTTAGCTTTAACGCTGAAATGCCATACCTAAATAAAAGCGGCAACGCTATGTCAAAACGATAAAAACAGGGTTATCAAAAAAATTATTATATAACAACCCTGATTGTTTTAACAATAAAGTTTATTGGTGTTTGCGATTTTTAAATAAGCATTTTATAAAAAAAAGTTTAAACAATGAGTTATATAGACGATTTGGAGGATTTCCTTGCCTCCATTTTCTAATAACAAATATTGTTTTAAGTTTATTTCTTTCACCTTCTTTATTTGCAACTTATTTCACTATTAAACGCACTGTCAAAATCGGATTTTCCAATTGCAAAGCGTTGCCGTTGCGTTGACGCCGCATTATTTTGGTATGCTACATACAAATTGTATGGGGATGAGATTTTTTGACAGCTAAAAACGCTTTCCGCTCTTGTTTAGGTATGGCTGTTATTCGACAACAAGTTCGAATGTTGGAAATCGTGTGATTTTTAGAACACCAAATTAGCATTTAATCGGTTTTGAGAAATCACTCGTTTTTAAATCGACTCAATTTACAGGAAAGGGGGGTATATGTACTAAATGCTTTTTTTTGCAGCGTTTCTAATATTAGTGTGTGACGTTATGAAACTATATGTAAATTTTTTGTACTACGGCATTATTAGTTCGAATTCAAAGCAATTGACGTTTTAGAAGTCCGCATATGTATGTATGCTGGCTTCGATTGCAGATTAAACTTCATTTAGACCGTCCTTATTTAATAAAGTTTTCTGAACTATTATTTTGTAAATTGTTAAATATCTTAATCTACTTCAAGAAAAATATCAGTACTTTTGTGCTGGATAAGCATTTTAAATGGGCTCCATCATCCACAAACCTAATTTTTTTAATAAATAAATTTTTATCCCATTGCGGCCACTTAAGCCATGAGTGACACGAAATATTCAATGAAAAATAATAAAATGAAAACCGCAAACATTTTATGTGAGTAGCTGAAAAAAACATTAAATCGGTAAAATAAAAAAAATGTTTTTTTTTCGAAAATGAGAAAAATCTAAAAAAATTTCAATTCAAACCGGAAGTCGTAAATCAAAATTTTTGTATCAAAAAGTAGTTTTATTTTTGTATTTTATAAAAGTGATTGTTTTGTGTTGGGTTTTTTTTTTTTGTTAAAAAAATAATAAAACAGAAATATTATACAAAACATGCAAGCGCATTGATGCTGACCAATTTCAGTTAAGACGACAGCTATAATAATAGAGGCCACTTTTGCCGACATTCACTCTACTTCACTGTACACTGGCTGCCACATTATATGCGTATAATGAACACATAGCTATCGCCATACAATTATGAATGTATATTTCTAGCTATTGGAATGGTGGTAGTGGTAGTAGAAAGAGGAAAACAACAGCAACAAAATCTCAAACAACTTCAAACACGAAGATGTTTTTCAACAGCAGCACCAGAAGCAGCTAAAATGGTTTTTCTTATGAATGTACGAGAGCTTGATATTGGCGAAGAGAAAAAATGTTTTCTTGTTTGCCGTACCTTTTACTTACATTTATTAAGTCCAGCATTGACAAGAACTCAATTATTTCTTTACATTTAAATAAAAATTTTCAAAACATACAAATTTTTCCCCTCAAAAGTAAATTTCCTTGCCAAAGGGATGTATTGGAAAAGTTTTGAATTTTCCGATTTAGACCGCCATACATAATGACCTGAAAAATGAGTATAAGTGGATTGTAAGTCACTGCTAATCACAGCCATTAGATAGGTTGCTGAAGCTCACCTAATGTTATCTGAAGCCAAGAAGCCAGAATGGGTGCCATTGTATAATTCCATTTCACATTTCATACAATATAAAGATGAATGAACAAACTTATTTCCCCACAAATGATAGTTTAGTCAACAATTATCAGATAGAAAACCAGTGGTAGGTAATTTTTTTTTCTTGCACCAGTGCTCAGGGGATGTCCCCTACGTATGCACTGCATTGCAAGGGAACTAATTGGAAAAATATAATTTCGATATCAGACATATGATTCAGTGGTATGAAAGATAGAAGAATAATTATTGCACAACTCCGTAGTTGCGTGTTTTTGAGAATGTGTAAAGCAGAATTGCTGCGCCACTGACTTCGCCGTCGCCGTACTGCTCAAATACCGGCGAAAGAGGGCACTGTTAGAAAAGTCTTTGGCGTGACTGGGTATTGAACCGACGATCTTATGATTGCAACGTCAACCCTCTAACTACTCAGCCGACAGAACGTTTGATATCTGTTGAAAATCAACAATTCCACTATACGAAAAACGTTCTAAAGGGTGGTTAAATTTCAAGGGCCGATGTTGATTTTGAATAAAACACAAACTATTTAGGAAATTATTGTAATTTTATTTTATTATGATATATTGGTATTACTCAATTATGTATGGAACAAAATATCGGCCAAATGGGCGCCGCGACCACGGCAACAGTGGATGATCAATTTTCGAAGAAAATCATCTTCAGTGATGAGGCACATTTTCACCTCAGTGGATTCGTCAATAAACAGAATTGCCGCATTTGGGCGAATGAGAATCCAAGAGTGATTGTCGAAAAACCAATGCACCCACAAAGAGTGACTGTTTGGTGCAGTTTATGGGCTGGCGGCATCATCGGGCCGTATTTTTTCCAAAATGAGGCCGGTCAGGCAGTTACTGTGAATGATAACGAACTTTTTATGGCCCGAATTGGAAGATATGGATGTGGACGATATGTGGTTTCAGCAGGACGGTGCCACTTGCCACACAGCTAACGAAACAATGGCTCTTTTGCGCAACAAATTCAATTGCCGTGTAATCTCACGTAATGGCGATGTCAATTGGCCGCCAAGATCATGTGATTTGACACCGTTGGACTTTTTTCTTTGGGGTTATTTGAAAGAAAAGGTGTACGTCGATAAGCCAGCAACAATTCAAGAGCTAAAGGATGAGATAATTCGGCACATTAACGGCATAGAACCTCCATTATGCCTCAGGGTCATCGAAAATTTGGACCATCGAATGGAGGTGTGCCGCCGTGGTCGCGGCGCCCATTTGGCCGATATTTTGTTCCATACATAATTGAGTAATACCAATATATCATAATAAAATAAAATTACAATAATTTCCTAAATAGTTTGTGTTTTATTCAAAATCAACATCGGCCCTTGAAATTTAACCACCCTTTATTAGGCCTTTGAGGTACCTCATGTCTTGCTGCACAATTCTAAATATCTCTACTTTTAATATCTTATACAAGATCATTCTCTGGTATCAAAGCACTGTTAAGCAATCCATTATAGAAATTTTAGCGAAAAGTATTCTGCCTGGGTGACGGAAAGTATAGTTTTAAATGCGATTGCTTCCTTTTGGTTATCATGACCTCATTAACCTTCTCGCTGTACTGCCATATAATTGGAGTTCAAGTAGAAATGTATGTGAAGATATTGAGGGAATTAAATATATTTAAAAAAATATCGCATGCGATACATTTTATCTCTCTTGATATTTTAAGAATTTTAAACTTGACAAGTTAAATTTATATATTGTGTAAATGCAGTTTTATATTCTCTTTATTTTATAATTAGTTTGGTTTGCCGGGTAAGAAACGTTTGCCCACAGTAACCACTTCCGTCAGAGAATTCTTTCACACGATTATATGTGAGAAACTTTAATAAAATGTTCTTTAAAAACCATATTTAACTCGATGTATTTATTTTTATAATTTTTTATGTACACTGAGAAAAAAAACATTACAATTGATTAATTATTACATTAGGCTATCGTGTGGCTCTAAATCCAAATGAACTGGCTTTCGGTTAAAAATTCCTAAATACAAGACTTGCGATGGCTGAAGTAGTTTGCATGTTGACTACAAAACCAAAAGTCTTGGGTTCGAAACCAGTTTCCGAGTGAGTCGTTAAACCACTTCGCATTTTTCTCATGTGTATTAGTGTAACTGTATGTAAGTTGTTGTCGGAATGTTTCCGTGGACACTGAAAAGTGCCGGCTTCAGCTGATACTAATCCACAAGTAACATTAGAGCACCTTTCTTCGTCGATATTATGTAGCATCATCGGCGAAGTAAAATAATTAATAAAATGTCTACCAAATCGAGCTTCAAAAATTTAATACGTTTCCTTGATATCAGAGGGGCTGCAACACTGCTATTAAAGCAAAAGCGTGCAAAACCACTATTGTAAAAATATTGATGCTGTCTTCTATACTATAATCTTTATCACTATTCCTTTTCTAGCAGCTAACACTTAGTAGTGCCTGAGTGTTACTTCTCTTTAAAAAAAAAAGTATGAATTTGCAACTATAGTCGACGCTGATTCAGTAGCAAATCTCTGTTGAATTTCAATTGTAACAAATTCGCTTATTCATGGCTATTTTTTTTTTTTAGTTTCTAAAGTTGCTTCTATAATTCTTTAAAACCAGCTATAGAACACTCAAGATTTCGTTGAAAATTTAATGCACGTTCCATGTCAGTATCATTAGCAAGGAAATGTTGTTTCTTACTTATAGCAAATTCTAAGACCTTTCCAATTAAACTTCATCCTCAACTGTATCGTTTTCTTAATTCTATGAAACATTGATAAAGTCCATTAAATCGTTGTGATCCAGGGAGTGCTTTAACATTAATTCAATATGTCGTTTAAACCTGCACCACCATAGCATTTGATAGAGCTATAATTTCAGAAGACAGTGTAGTAGTACGAATGTAAATAAGTTCACCGAAAGCTAAATATCGTTACTTTAACATAGAAAAGTACCAAATAATTTTACTTTTTAAATCGTGTTGTTGTAATATTTTCATATTTATATATTTATATATTTTTATACCAAAAGGTTTGCTCTGAGAATTTAGTAAGCAAATGACTTAAAAAATATATTCGTGATTACAATACTTAAATTGTTAAGCAGATTTTTCTTTTTCCTGTAAAGTAAATTATTAATTAGGGTCTTCTATATTAAGCTAAGGATATGTATGTACCAAAAAACAATACACATTATTTGTAATAAGAGCGGGATATAAAATCATAGAAGTTAAACAAATTCGTGCAAAAAACATTATTTCTTATTGGGGCATCGTGTTAAAAAAAAGTTGGGTGTATTTTAGAATTAAATTATTATTCAGAAAGTAAAAAGTACAACGTAAAAATTATTCTGAAAATACAAAAAATTTAATTTAGCTCAGGGAGATGCTTAAAAATTGCCATTTGCCCATTTACGAAATTTCCTTTTGACTTCAGCCAACACTCATGCAATCATACCTCTCAAACAACTTGTTCGCATACGAGTGCATACAACTAAAATACAAATCTACCATCTAAGTGAAAACTGAAAACTCGACATTCAAGAAAAAAAGAAAAAACTTGAACATCTCCTCGACTTACGAAGGCAATTCAAATCAAGTGAAAAAAAACATCAAACTCTAACGAACATTGACAAGCCTTTTTTGATTTTAAAACATGGGTGTTTTTTCGTTTTGTTATTTTTTTCCTTTTGAGAAACGGATGTGCATGAGACGCCATCATTGTTGGCATTTTTCTTTTAAAATGTTGTTGCTGCTGGTGCTCTTCAGTCATTTTACTATGAAATATTTTTTATTTTTATTTAGTTCTTTTTTTTTTTTTGTTTTATGCCTGATATTTTTAGTTTTGTTCTTTTGAAATTCAAACATGAAGAATCTTATAGTTTAAATTTGATGATAAAAGCTCTTTCTAGAAAGGTTTTTGATTGGTATTTCCCATTGGAAAATATACTTTAACCAGAGGAGGCAAACCTCAATAATTTACTGAGTTTTCTTTTCCACAGAAATTTAAATTTATTTCCCTTAATTTTTAAAAAATTTTAATTTTGAGAATCTAATTAAAAAAGAAAAATTTTTTTCGCAAATAATTGTTACATATTGTCGAGTTTTCCTCCATAACGAATTATTTTTGAGAACACTGTATCTTGTAAATGTTTTCCCAAAGTATATTTACCAAGTAGTCGCAACGTTACTACAAAACAACAGGCATTTCGTTTGTGTCAAACACAATGAAAATGTCAATAACAGATGACTGCAATAGAAAAAAAACAACAAAAAACAAAAATTTTATTTACGTATGGCTTAATTGTTTTTGCACTGCTCTCTCAAAAGTAAACACACATAGGAAACAATAGCAAGAAAAACTTTAATTTCATTTATGTATGCCTTACAGCCATACCTAAACAAGAGCGGAAAGCGGAACGTTTTTTCCGCTTAGCTTTTACGCTGAAATGCCATACCTAAATAAAAGCGGCAACGCTAGGTCAAAACGATTAAAACAGGGTTATCAAAAAAATAAATATAACAACCCTGATTATTTTAACAATAAAGTTTATTGGTGTTTGCGATTTTTAAATAAGCATTTTATAAAAAAAAGTTTAAACAATAAGTTATATAGACGATTTGGAGGATTTCCTTGCCTCCATTTTCTAATAACAAATATTTTTTTATGTTTTATTCTTCCACCTTCTTTATTTGCAACTTTCTTCACTATTAAACGCACTGTCATAATCGGATTTTCAAATTGCAAAGCGTTGCCGTTGGGTTGACGCCGCGTTTATTTGGTATGATACGTACAAATTGTATGGGCATGAGAATTTTTGACAGCTAGAAAACGCTTTCCGCTCTTGTTTAGGTATGGCTGTTAATTGCTTTTGAAATTGTACACTCTCTTAAATTAAGCACAAAATACTACGCTACCAAATAAAACCCATGGCGAGTTGCACACATATAATAAATAGACCTTGATGTATACTTTTATGTGCTCTTGCAACTCTCTCTCAAAAGAAAGAAATGAGTAAAAATGTTATTTGCGCGCTACCTCAAATCAAAGAAATGAGTAAAAATGCTATTTGCGGTCATAAAATGCAACAAATTTTGACATTCACTTTGTGTAAAACAGGAACAAGCAAGAAAAGTCACCTGTTTCGTTGAGTCGACTTGAGAAATATACTCTTGGTTTTCGTCGCATTTTTATCTCCCTATAACGTATTTCTCTATAGTATATTTTTCTTTGCATTTAATCTTTTTTTTTGAGACACAGCTTCCTAAAGAATTCCTATAACGAAATTCTCAATAGCTGTGCAGACTTTGTAGAAGAAGTTTTATTTAAAAGCTTAAAATAGGCTTTTTTCACAATGTGTCTTAAATGTGCAATTTTATATAAATAAATATAATATAAATTTATTTGGATGTTATACTCGTCCGTTCACAGCCACTGCAAAGAAAGAAATTTTACTTTTTGAATTTTATTTAAAATCTTTAATTAGAATAATATATTTTCCAATTAAAAGTTTAATCAATTCAATTAAATTTCTAGTTAATTTTTGCGCTCAGTTATTAAATAAATAAATAATTTATTATTTTGCTATGAAATGCACACAAAGTGGGTTATTTTTATTTAAATGTTTCTCTGATTGCCTTTATTTTGTATAAGCAACACTCTTTATAGAAATAGAAATTAATAGCCAATAAACATTCGAATTCAAATATTTTTTTTTTTTGCTTTTAAAAAATTGTTTTAAAACTTTCAATTATAATTATTAAAAAGTGAATTGAAAATTAATTCAATTCAAATTCAATGAAAAATAATTATTCGAAAAACGATGTCTTGCTAACAAATGTCATTTTGATTGGGGAAAATGAGAGAGGAAATTTGTTTTTGATTTCAAAAAATATTATTCGAATCAAATTTTAATTGACTTTTAGACTTGTAAACGTATCCTTTATTTTAATGTTATACTTGTTATATTTATAATTTAATACTTATTATAACGCTTTATTATCATTATTGTACGTATAAGCCTGTAAGAAATTAGTTCATTGGCTAAAAACTAAACTAAATAAATAGAGGAGCATGTTCAGTCTGAACATAAACATGCGCACGGTTTCTCCCTGAACAAACTCGTTTAGTAAATTGAGCCAATGGTTTTCGAGTGCTAACAAATTTAAAACTCTTGAAGAGCGTCCTGTAGGGATTTATTTATAAGTGAACATTTTAGCGTTGCCAAATGAACATTTTATTTTGTTCTTTCGGTTTTCTTGTTTTTTTTTCTCATTTGTTTTAAGGCTCAACTAAAAAGGTTGCACGACCAGGTTTAATAGAAAATATAAACGCAACACGCACATTTTCCTAAAAATATAACAAAAATTTTTTTTTTTTAATGCTGTCTTTATCATGTCTCCAACCTGTTTCAATCGAATCTATTTATGTGGATTGACTGACTACTGATTGCTGTTCATGTCATACGAACAGTGAAGCTAGACTTGATGAGATCATGAAAAAATATAAATACAGTAACAACAAATTGTAATCTTATAGATCAGAATCTTTAGGTTTGATAATGAGTGTCGTTATAATGAGAGAAACAAAAAACCGACGCGTATTTCCTTAGATTTGGCACGACATAGCAATTTTAGAAAAACAAGTAGACACACAATTTTTTTTTTTGGTTTTTAATTTCAAACTATTTAGTTTTAATGACTTGTGAGGGAAATGTTTTTCTACTTTCTGTCAATATTAATGTGAAGAAAAAATATTAGCAACGTACTTGCTGTAAAACACAGATGGTCAACTCGTCTAGAAGATTTATTCAGAAAACACTTATACTTTTAATAACCAATACATTCTGTAGAAGGCATACGGAAAGACACACTTTTTACATAAAAAATTCACACAACTTTCCTAAATATACACAAAGGAAAGGCATTGAAGAAGTAATCATATATAATATATGTATGTATGTATGTACATATGTATGTATGTATGTACATAAGAGCGATGTACTCTGGTGGATTTATATGGGTTATGGCAATTTTAATACATATCCACGCTTTAGCGTAGAAAATATCAATCTGCTGTTTAAAATCATGTTTCTAAGATTTTTTTTATCTTGAACCAGCACTCAGAAGATGACCCCTACACATGCGATGTATTGTAGTGGAACTAGAGAAAAAGGAAGAGTTAGAGAAATGACTGTAGGTGAAGCTTCAATATCTTACAAAAAAATTTAATTTTTCTGAAGATGGTAATCAAGGGTTAGCGAAATATCGAAAACAAAAAAAAAATTTTTAATGAATTTAACTTTCAGAAATTAGAATAATAATAAATGCGTAAATCTTAAACTTAAAAAAATATTCCTTAAGTCCTTTCAGCGACAGAGGGGCTCGATAGATTAGTGCGTGAGCATTAGACTATCAATGTGAAGTTTGCGGGTTCGATTCCCGCCTAGACCCTGAGTGTTTTATGCGGATGATGCTTTATAGATTTCATGTTAAAATATTGAAGTTCAATAATATCGTGTAGAAAAGAAATTTTCACCAATCAACATAAACTATAAGAAAATGAAATTTTTTTCTTCCACAGGTTTATTAATTTTATTTCCAAAATGATTGTAAAATATTTAATATTAAACCAACTGGTTCAATTAATCATCCCGCATAAATTATTAAAAAAAAATACATCAAGATTAAATTGAGGAAAAAAATATTAAATTGCATTGAAATTCACAGACATACACACCACCACAATAACAGCCGCCGAAAAATCATTCCGAACCATGATGACTTGACGAAAACCATCATCGAAAATTAATTCGCTTCTTACACCAAAACAGCCATGAGAAATTTTTTTTTTTACCAAATTATCAAGACGTATATATTTTTGCGGTAAATTTAAAATTTTTGTTAAAAAAGGCGATGCAAAAAATCGAACACCGCCATAGAAATCAGTTAAAAGCCCCAATAATGAACGTTTGATTGAAATTTATGACCGTTGAGTTTTGCTCTCAACTTAACGAAGGTGATGATGAATTGCTGTTAAAGTTGTTGATTTTTTAATCATAAATATTTATTGTTGCAGTTTTACGATTAAAACAAATTATAAAAAATATGGTTAAAATTCGAAATAAAAAATAAGCTTTTCAGCATACGCACACACACACAAACATGAATGCATTCAGGGAATAATGCTACTGTTTAATTAAATCGAATGATTGGTGTGGCTAAAATTGTTTTGCGTTGGAGGAATTTAAATTTTGAACAAATTTAAAGAGAGAAACCTGAAGAAATTATCCACATTAAAATTCGGTTAATAAATTTATAATTTTTGCCAATACAATTTTTAAATGGATTTCGTATTCTTGATATTTTTATTTCATACAGCCATCATTCCTCCTTAATTTTTTTTCCTTGTTATGTTTTGCTTCCGACATGAAAGTAATTAATTAAAATACAAAAAAATATATATTAATAATAAAAATACATATAAGTATATAAAAAAATACAAAATATTGGTAATTCGCAAAATTAATAATGAATTCGTAAATAAAATGAATTTGATTCAGCAACAAAAAATTTATTAATTAATTTAAAAATTCAATTAATTAATTTAATAATTCAATTAAATAAATTACGTCTGCACCATATTTTTTCTAAACTACAGATCCGCCAAAAATACAGCCAACTTGAATCACGTAGTTCTAGATCAAAATACAGGGTGTCCCAAATATATAGTTGTTTGAATTCATTATATTTTTTTTTTGTTTTCTGTATTTTGTAAAGGAGACTTGGGGGAATTTAAAATGGAACGGTACACAATTGAACAACGTGCCAAAATCGTTTAACTTTATTTCAGCAGAAAATCATAATTTGATTCATAATTTAATTATGAGCGGCGAAGCCCATTTCCAATTGAATGGGTTCGTTAATAGGCAAAAAGAGCTACGGAAAATCCAAAGTACTTCAACATCGAAAATTACACCCACTTAAGTGTACTATTTGGTGCGGTGTTTAGTCGGAGAGAATTATAATTATTATTATAGGGCCCGAATAACCGCGACCAAAAATATCTATTGTGCAAAGCAAAGCTCGAAAACGTGTCCTCGTGCCAGCCCCTTATGCACACTACAAGATCATCAGCATTCCCCTGAATGGAAAAACCCAGGCCGTTCAGCTGGTGGAGAAGTTCATCGATTACGATAGTCCATAGAAGAGGTGATAGAACCTCATCCCTGAGAGCAGCCTTTTGTGGCCTTAATAGACTTAGTCGTATCTATCTCCCAACCCAAAGTTGATCGTTCTAGATCTTAACATTCTCAGAATCCATGTGATGATCGTGCCAGGTACTTTCTTCAGTAAAAGGATACCCTCTATTGCCTCATAGGAAGTATTGTCCAAAGCTCCTGAAATCTCGTTGAACGCATACAGAGATATCTGCCTTCTCAATGTCAGTAACAAGGCTTTGTATCGCATTCACAGTAGATTTACCCCGTCGATAGGCAGCTTGAAGCCGATGCAGAGGAAAGTTCCCCAAGCTGTTCTCCCTTATGTATTGATCCAATATCTTCTCCTTTGATTTCAGAAAAAATGAACAGAGTCTTATCGTTCGGTATAATTTAGACAATTGTTCGGGTTCTCCCTGCCTTTGGAAAAAATACAATAAAGTACCGTTTTGTCAACAGAGATTGTCGATTCCATCAATGTTGGCACAACGCTCCCCAAAACCGATCACCCAGAAAAATGAGTGTCCAGCAACAGTGTGCTAGTTTTACTCGGATTCCTGGTGTAGCTACCTTCCGGCCTTCTCAGGCTACATATGCCGTTCAAGTGTTCTTTTAGCAGAGCTTTTTGAAGTCTAACTGCAGCCGGAAGATCAGGAATCCTGCTGCAGTGTTCCCTCCAAGTACACTTTCGGTTGCCGATAATTTGAGATCTGAACTAAAGTCTCTGTGAATATTTCAAATTATTTATTAATTTTCTGCTTCTTCATTGTGGAAACATATTTTTTATATGTAAAAATGTCTGCTAACAAAATGTTAAAATACAAAGAATATCGTTTTATTTTTGGTTTAAATAGGTTTAAAAATACATCAATTGAATTTCAGATTTTATAAACGCTTTATTGAACGTGTAAAAGCTTATTAATCATTTGTTAATACAACTTTATTAAATTTTGCTTATAAACGGTTTATAAACCTGCTGAAAGTTTTTATGAATGCGGCTGTTATTTTTTGTTTTTTATAACTAGATTGTTTATCTACTGCCTCTAAGACTATATTTAAAATGAGATCTTCCACACACACTGTGAACAGGTGCTCACAGGACTATGACCCACACACACACACATGCATAACAAAAATAAATAAATTTTAGAATTTCTTTTTCTCCTTTTCTTTGTTTTTATTTTTTAATATCCAATTGCAAACTTTATTAAATTACACGTAAAACAGGTCAATATTTATAAATATTTCAAAGGTATTCGAATGATTTGGTATATTTTTCTAAAACTATTTTGAGAACTTCAACAACTGACAAATAAATATTCATTTTAACGTTTGAAGAGTCTCGATGGTAAATGGAATTTTTCTTTAATGACAGTCAATCATTCGATGGTGTTTTTTTCCAACTCTAAAGTAGCGCAAAATATGTGAATGGTTTAAAAACAAAAACATAAAAAAAATTATGAATTGATAATGAACTCTTATTGGCCTTGTTTTGTTGTCTGTGTATGCACAATAGGAAAATTAAAATCAAGAAAAAAAAAAAATTAAACCGTTTTCTTTTGCTGAATTTTTGTGTCAAAATTTGCTTCAACAGATCATTAAATAAACGCTAATACCATATCTAAGCAAAAAAAATAACGTTAACGTTATTGTTTTTAACGTTTTATTGTTTGATGTTGTTGCTGCTGCTAAAAAAGTTAATGATTAGTTTGGTATCTTTAAGATAAATTCATGATAAAAACAGTTGAAGTACGCCTCACGCGTCGGCACTACTTCTTTTTTTTTGCGCACGAAAGGTTTTTTTATTTCAAATAAAATTCATATTTTAGCTAGAAATTTTAAACTTCATACTCATGTTGTGACCCAGGGGCACTTTAAAAACGGTGCAAAGGCAAAAAAGAGCAAAATAAATCTTGAAAAATAAAAAAAACTTCAAATTAGTATTGGAATTAGTACAAAAAGCTTCGAGGGTTTTTAATATTTGCCCGAAATGAGTGTTAAAGAAAATTTTGTGAAAAAAAACTGTGTCGAAGTGCAGTTATTTTTGTAGCATAATTAAATTATTAATTGATTTAATTATATTAAGGGGTCTTAGAGCCTATTTCACCAATTATATTTAAATATCAATTCATATTTAAATGTCGATTTTCATTTTCATCTAGATATACTCATTGAATATTTAAATACTGTTTAAGTAGCCAGCACTCTGCATTTAAATATTGATTTTGCAACAGCATGAAACAGCTTTAAAACAGCTTTTAAACAGCTTTTTAAAAAGCTGTAAGTTGTCGCTATCATATTAAATATCAGAGCGTTACCATACTTTCTTGTGTTTCATTATTTCAGTTGGTGAAAATAAAATTTTTTTAAACATACTTAAAGTATGTTATAAAGATCATTAATTAAATTAAATTGTGTTTAAATATGTTTGGTGAAAGAGACCCTCAGAAGCCACGCAAACTTTGTACTTTTACTTGTAAACTTTTCCAACAATTTTGATTCCCAAACTTTTTTTTTTTGTATCTTGGACCAGTGCTCAGGGCTATCCCCTACATATGCAATGCATTGCACTGGAACTAGAGAGAGGGATAGGGTAGAGAATGAGACAGGTGGTGAAAGTGGAAGGAAGACAGAGCTTAATTCTTGTATAACTCTGCAGTTGCGTGTTAATTATAAAGCAAAGTTGCGGCGTCTCTGATGACGCGTATTTTTAAGCTAATGGAGCCATTTTATTTATTATTTTACTTTTTGCCGACGTTTTATTGCTCAAATACCGACAAACTTGGGCAGGTGAACTGTACATTTAATAAAACAACATGCCATCACTTTTTCCCAAGATAGATAGATAGAGAGACGACGCTACCTATTTGGTAGCGAAATATTGAAAAAAAATAATTAAAAAAAGTTTCTTAAAAAATAAATATAATTAAAAAATTTAACCTTAAGCATAAAAATCTTAATATAATTAATAAAGAAAGAGGAAAAAAAATAATTGCTACTACACATGATCCAATAAACAGGTCAGAGCGATTCTCCTAATGATTTTTTGTAGGGTTGTGTTTTTAATGTCAGAAATTCTGCACTTGTCAAAAATTGTTTACTTTACTTATTGTTACATTTCCCATTCTATTGATCTGGCTGTGGCTCAACAAAATAGGTTTGAAGAAATTTCCATTAATCAACTCCTTCATAATTGCCCTAAATTTCCCAAATAATGTGCATTATATTATATGAATAATAATATTAATGAATTTGCTTTTCACAAATTAAATTTATTTTCTCTACAAACACCTGAAACAAACGATATTTCTCTTTACTCGTTTTTTTTTGTAGACAAATGGTTTCGACAAGTGCGCAATTTGCTAACGCCTGTTGTTTTTGGTACTGTTGTAGAGCCGCACTGACCTAATAATTGGATCGTAACACTACATTTAAAACATTTGACTTTTAAAATTATATTTCCCCTCATTTCCAGAGAATTCATAATGTCGAGCAACATACTTACATTTGAATTAAGAAAGGAGGCGTTAGCAAATCTCACAACTTTTTTTTTTAGCAAAAAAGTAAAAACCTTATATAAATAAGTTATTTTTCCCCGGAAAAATGATGTAGCTACGCCAGTGTTAACATTTGTAAATCTAATTTAAAAACAAAAAATAAAAAAATCAATTTTTCTTTCCATTTCTTTTGTAATATTTTGCATTACAAAATGACTTGACATGTCCATGCTGTTTTTTTTCCATTTATAAAATTTTCCACAAAAGGTTGGCAAATAAAAAATATCTTAAGAATGTATTTTTAACTGAACAGTATATTTAAAATACTGTGTACAATGACAAAAATCCCTAGCGCACAAAAATCATTAAGAAGCGTAACGAAACCCTTCTTGTGCCCAAAGAAAAAAAAAAAAAAAAAAAAACTAAAAAGAATTCAAATAAATAAAGAATTTAACTTTTCCTTTTATTCTGCACAAATTGAGGGCTGTTTGTTATTTTTGCACATTTCATTGTCTGCATTTGCATCAGGGGTTGCTTGCACAGTTTGTGTGGAATTATTTTAAGTGTCTGCGCTGATCAGCAGACTTATCCCATTACCATAGACAATGGCTGGCGCCTCTAGTTGTTGTGTGAGGTCGTCAGATTAGGGCGTATAAGTACTTAATCTAGTTTTGCTTCAATCTCCACTCGAGAGCGAATACACTTGCCTTTTTTACGGCCTTCGTAGGCGTTTTAAAACAAAATGTTGTTTTATTCGAATTCCTTTTTTTTATTGATCATCGTGATCTTAATAATAATTAGGAATTTCTCTAATGCGATTTATAAGCGTATAATATACATTAACTAAACATATATATATTGTATATGTAGTTTATGTATGAGTTATTCATGCGTATGTATATTCATTTATTATTTTATTTTTATTTATTATTATCATTTAAAACTTAAAACCATATAACTACTCCTTATTAGATTTTACTGGAGTGGGAAAAAACTTATGAACTCAGGAATATCCTGCATTTCTGCGGATGAAGCCGCTTTAACTATTGCGGGTATTATACGCATCGAATTGTGTAGCGGGGATAGGAAAGGAGTGATTTTTGATAAAGAAAGATGAACTTATTCATTAATGCGCGACATCTGACTGCCCATAAACACTGTTGTCAATTTCACTTTCGCCAAATGCTAAATTGCCCAAATAGCTATCTCAAATATATAAAAGTACATACATAATTTTTAATGTAAAGGCATTTTTATTTCATCATTACAAACACTCTAATGTTAAAAATTTAATTAATTAATTAATTGTTTTTCATCAAACATGAAAACTACATTGCTCATAACAATTAAAAATTAAATAAAATTTAGAACAAAAATTTATGCGAGCGCATTTTTCCGCAATAACCTTTAAGGAAATAATTGTTAAGGAAAAGTTTTACCTCTTGCCTTCTCACTCTGACTTATGGCAACGATCAATTATTATTTTGGAATCCCTTACAAGTACGTACAATAAAAATTTTTCTCCTTAGAAACCAAGGCAAATTCATTAACAGGTAAACTCATCAGCAAATTCGCCCGTCAGCTGATACAAGAATTTGTCTCGTATTTTTTGAGCCGAACGTCAAAGTTTGTTTACTTTTGTGAGAAAGTTAAGAAAACTGGTTGTAAATAATTTAATAATTATAATAATATAATACTATAATATAATATAAGAATGCAAAATATATTACTTTTTGTAATAATTAATTTAATTTGAACTCATATTCCACTAATTTAACACGTTCTTTTTAGGTTATGTTATATTTAACAAAACACATGTATACAAAAAATTTTACGTTTGGACAAAAAGCGAATTGACGAATTCGCCTTGCGACAACCTTGTATTAACAAACAAACAAAACACCGTCTACAGACAGACAGAGATTTATTGCTCCTAAACAGTGTTGCCAAATTTTTTTTTTTTTAAATCTTCATATTGACCAAAAAAATCTTATTTTTCTATTAAAAATCTTTTTCATTCAAATAAATATTTTTTTAAATCAAATTCAGTTAAAATATTTTTTACATACATATATTAAATTTGTAAATTTTTTATACATTTGTTTATTAAACTTTTTATTAATTTCTTTTGATTGTTCAAAATTTATGCATTTACGATCAGATTTTTTCAAAATGTGCTTAAAATATAATGTTTCTGTCTTTACTCATATTCATAACAAATTCTTTCACTGTTGCTATGTTGGTATTACAACCGTACCATGATGAATTGTAAGCTGGGCTCTTTTAAATTTTTTCACTATTGACATAAACTATTTTTTAAAGAGCGCAAAGCTTCAGAAACAATCGAAACGATTTGCATTCAAAATGCCGCGAAGCCGCGGTTAGAAGCAAGTATCATTATAAATATGTATTTACATGTGTATCTAATACCAAGCTCATACGGATAGCAATATTCGTGGTTGGTTCTCTCATTCGTCGCCATATAAAATTTTGAGAGCGAACCATGTTGGTTCAGTCTGAAGCAAGTACGAAACACTTACAAACTACTGTCATCTCTAATTTTGATAACAAATTACCGCTACTTTATCTGAACTAACTGAAAAAAACAAAATAGAAATAAAGAAAAAAAGAGTGTTTAAAATAAAATAAATCAAAACATTTGCAATAATAATAAATAATATACATATTGTATGAAATACATACAATGTATAACAAATGAAAGAAAAGTAAATTGAGAAAACGTAACCAAGAGCAGTCTTGTGAACACCATGGTTGGCACCCGCGGTTTAGAGAGCGAACCAAGTGGTTCATATTGTCATCAGAAAATTTTCCAATTTTATAGATTTGCTAGAAATATCTTAATTTTTTTATTCTTAATTTTTTCACAAGAATTACAGTGAATTTGTTTCTTTGTTCTTCCCAAAATCTTAGTGGCAATGATCATGTCTCTTAAACTAAAGTTAGACAGCGTATCGTAATAGGCTTGAAGGAGAAATGGATCCAATACGTCTATTACTGAAGTTCAACATTCCTCTACAGAGATTTGACTATTAAAACAACATGATGTGAACACATAAGATTTTCCATTTTAATTCAATTTGTAAAATATATTTAGTTTTTCGTTTTTTAAATTTATTATGAAGAAGGTTTTTTGCTATCACATTTTATGTATTTTTTTTTAATATATTCGCGAAATATTCGCTAGTATTTCACGAATGAGAGTACGACTATCCTGAAATAGGCGAATATTCGGCGATACTGATACGATCATTCGTAAAATCACTTATATGTAAATTCATATGTATGTTCGTTAACGCATGTGGGTATGCATACACTCAATTCATCTGTTGAATTTCAAACTCAATGGCGGCCGAATCAGTGAAATTTATCATGTGGCAGAGATCAAAACGGAAGTCTACTGGCAAATTAACCGTTTACAATTTTATACTATGCCATTCTTTTTACTACTTGTTCTTTTCTTTTTAAGTTCACCAAATTGTAAATTTAGTTTTTTTTTTGCCGAACATGCCCATCTAAATCTGAATTGAATATTGACAAATTGATAGGTTGACTTTAACTTAACAATATTTTACTGAAACCAATGGAAATAAAAATGACCAAGTCATGGCATCTATTTATTCGGTGCCAAAATAACAAAAGTAAAATATGAAACAAAATCAAGAAAAGCATGCAACCGGCATTTATTTTTTTTCTCCTTTTTCTTTGTTGCTCAAAATGCTGTGTTGTTGTGCCGGTAGGAGCTAGAAGTCAACAGGTTACATTAATTTCAAAGTTATTCAATTTTGTTTTTATATTGTAAGCAATTTTTATGAATGAAGTGATTTTCTTTGTACGTGTATGTTCAGTGTTTTTGTTTTTTAATTTTTCAAAGAAAATAAATGTTGAAAAGCTATTTGTTGTTTCTTTTGTAATCTCACATGTTTATGCCTGTGTATGAGTGTTGGCATGTTATTATTGATGTGTTTGTTACAATCGAGTGGCAGCAGCAACAACAACTGTAACAATCCCAGCATCACTTATCACAAGGGCCATAATCAAATTTTCGTAATCAAACGATTTTTCATGGCATTTGTAACATTGCCATATATAGGCTGTCTGGTGGCAAATTTATATTTTTAAATACGATTATTTCAAAAAGTAATAAACGTTGTGGAGGGAGGGGGCGCCGTTGGAATTATCGATTGTGCGGATTTGTCAGTCACGATGTCGAAGTGGTCGAGTGAGCATCGCGTGTTCACAGTGGAGAAATTTTTTAAGAGTAATGATTCTTACGTAATTGCTCGTCGACAATTTTGTTCAAAGTTCCGTATTCGGTGAATACGAATAGATGACGAATTCATTGCCGATGGAACACCACAGCGTGATTCTACTGGTCGAATAAAACAGAAAGGCAAATGTTAAATGTGTCGTAAAGGCAAGAAATTGAGAAACACGAGACAGTACTGTATCACATGTAAAAGACCAGTGTGTACTGAACACGCTTGTACCCAGACGAGGTGTGAGACTTGTTATATGGGTCCTTCTACATCACGACAAATCTTCAGATAATTTTGTTATATTTAAATTTTACTATGTCTTGAAAAAAAATTTATTTAAAGAATTTTTTTAAAACAAATAACTAAATCATTTGCATTGGTATTGGTTCAGGATTTAATGCCACTCACATGGGTGGGTTTCGCTAAAAAAAAAGGAAAAACTTGGAAAAAAATTAGAAAAATTACCAAAATGTTTTAACATATTCTGTTAAAATTAAGAAAATTAGTCACTCAGTCGAAATCATTTAAATTAAAATTTAAAAAGTTATCACTGATTGAAAACCGAAAATGTCACCCGGGTGAGTTTTAGGAGGGCGAAGGTTATAAAAGGCACTCACACTTTGTGGCGGAAAATCATGGCATTTACATACTCGTACATACATATGTCTGTTAAAACTGTAAATATGTATGCTACGAAGAGTGAATTCCGCTATTAATTTGGCAACAAATATTTGATGAAATTTATTCTGAATGTGCTCCCCACATATTATTTATTTAATTATTTGTTGTATATTTGCCAATGTGCACCCCAGATATGCAGTTCATGTAATTTGCTGAAGCTCTAGCCAGTGTAATTCACCAGTGGACTTCAAATGAAATTTGAAAAAATTTGCAAGTGAATGTGGGAAGAAAAATAAAACATTCTCCCCTGTTCTGTAAACCAAGTCGATTTAGAAACGAGTTATATCTCAAAACCGAGTAATAGCTACTTGCTACTAGCTACGAACTTGCTTTCAAATAATGTTTTTTAAACGTCAATATAAAAATGAAACACCCTTTTTTATATCGAGTGAGAAAAAATTTTTTTTAAATATTCTTATTTAAAAGTGTTTTTTTAATGAATTTAGTGAAAATGTGCTTTTATTCCTCCATCTACTTTATCTGCATACTTTAACAAGCACAAGGAGAAATATTGGACTGTTTTTTAAATTGATTATTTTGTATTAAAATCTATTACAGGGTATATAATTTGACTTAATTTAATAAAAAAAAAAAGAAAAACTTCAAGTAAAAACTGGTAATTATTTTTTTATGTTTCATCAGTTATTTATTAGGAAAATAGTACATTCGATTTAATTTCGACAGGACGTATGTATCTAGTCGATTTTAAATCCAGTAAAATTATGCGAATTCGGTTTACAGAACACCTAAGTATGTGTATGCGGTTTAAAAATTAAAAATTTTTGCGGATTCGGTTTAAAGAAAATACCCGATTATTGAGAAAGTTGAAGGACACCGTATGTGTATTTTTTTTCTACATCCATTACTTGTAGCGCCTTGAAAAGTCGGCTTACATATATTTCACCAGCCACAGAAACAAATCAAGATACCAATTTATCTGATGATGATTGTCGCTTCTTCGTTTTTTTTTTCAGTTATTCTGTTTTTGGTGCATAAAAAAAATTTCAAATTTCTTTAGCTTCATTGAAGGTGTAACTCAAGTCAAGTGTTGGTGATGATCTTTTAACTTCATCCTCAACAATGATGTTAAAAACGATGATGTTGTTGATAACGATGATGGTTTTTGTATTTGAAACATTTCAATAATTCTCAACGAGTCATACAAATTAATTGCACAAATATTTTGTAGTCGTAGCATTTTCAAGCTCTCAATCATTCCCCATCCAATTGACCATTCATACTGTCGTACATGCTTCATCGAGTCTGCCCAAATAATTGAGTCAGCATTTTTTATACTTTATTTCCAATAATCTTTTAATAAACATACAAATTAAGATGTAACCCACTAAAAGAATATAAAAAAAACATAAAAAAAAAATTAAATGAAAAAGAAATACTTAAACAAATAATGAGATCACTGCTACTTTGATGCACTTGAGTTGGATAAATATTTTTGTAGCTTTCGGTAACTTTTAAATATCCTTTTGATACTTTTTTCCTTGAGTAGATTTTTTTTATTTATAAAAATATTGCTGCCTTGATTTGTTCCGTATGGTGGGATTGTTTATTCTAATAATTTTATGAAATACGTTTTAGAAATCTTTTCAAATATTAGCCGTCAAATTTAAACTGATGAAATTTAATTTTTTCTTAACCTTTAAGCCTTTTTAATTTGCGATAATTCTTATGCCATTCTGTACAAAAGAGCTCGAAGCTTCTCTACAGCTTTGTATTTAGTTATCTAAAGCCCGAATTGGATGGCAGTTGCATTGTTCGGTATTTGTCTTAGTTAAGGTGCGTTTCGTTGTTCTATCGTTACTATAATGGGATGTTTTCTAATGAAATCAGGCGAGTTGTTCCCGAAATCCGGTCATTCACGCGTACAACGCGTTTGTGGTCTTTTCTGCAGCGAATCGCACTACGCATTACAGAGAAAATTCGTTTTTTTTGCGGGACGGCACGTATGTCTAATAAACTACCCGCAGAGGTTATTCCTGTTACTTTTTACGTTCCCGCAGGGGGGTTCTGGAAACTTGTGAATTCAAGTATTCCGGAACCTACGGGTGGTCTGAGCGAGCCCGCGGTCCCGAGCTCAAGGTGCAGCATTACCTTGTTCCTCTCTGGTGTTCGAAAATGATAGAGGAGGTGACTTTTCGAAATCTCACTAGAGATTGATGAAGGACTGCTTAACACCAGTTAGATTCTAATCTAGTACTACGGGACCAGCTTGGCCCCACACTGTCGACTTTAGTACGGGTTTAAGGACTGATGTCTTCCTTGGAGGTACTACGGGTACCTCGGGTAGAGGACTTCGTGTCTACCCCGAAGGGTCGGTGGTGTGCGCTGGTATGGGTTTGGATTCGTAGTGGCTGTGGTTGCTACCTAAAGTTACGCAGGGAGTGGTGTTTTTGGTCTAATCGTAAATATGTGAAAGTCGTAACACGCATATTAATGATATGACCTTTACTCTACTAGGTGCTGTTGCCATTCGACAGTAGTCACCGGAATGTGTTTCGAACCAACAGTATTACTGTTAAATGGGCCTTGACATAAAAACATTCTGATGTGACAAGAGTTTAGACCGCTCGAACACCTCAACAAGGTGCATTATAGAAACCAGAGATAACTATACATGATTTGCTACCCAACTCTGGAAGTAGGTGGCCTACGGGCTCATTTGCTTATCAGTGCTCTGGGGGCGCTAGTGAATCGTTTCAGAAATTTACTCGGTGTTAAGACCACCGTCAGATAAGGCCCCATGGGCAGGTGCTGACGTAAATCTAGAACACCAGTTGTTACTTTTTACGTGGGGAAATTCAAATCGAATGTCAATAAACACTACTCCCTCTACCCTCTCCGCAAATCATTATTTCTTAATTCCGGTAAAATGCACCGCATGTGTAGGGGTCATCCCCTGAGTGCCGGTTAAAATCTGTGAGATTCCATACATGTTTAAGATAGAATTTGGTTTTGCGGGACGATACTCTCACAGAAGACCTGCACCATCAAGAATCTGGAGCGAGCATGTCGCTTCGCCAAGAAGGATTGCCGAGAAATTTTGCTGAAATTTAAAACTATAAATTTTTTTTAAAATAATTAAATTATTCTGAGAGAAGAATATTTCAAAACTATAAAAATAATTAACTAAATATTATGCAGCAGACCACAGCATCGATGTCCTTGGGCATTCCATATATTTAGACCACATTTTATGTGACGCTGATTTTTACTTAAATATAGAAATTAACAACAGGAACACACAACACTACATAAATTATGATAAGCTGATATTTTAGCAAACACTATCTTTCCATTGAATCAACTCCGCTTTGAATGAAAATGGAAATTCCTTCTCTTATATGAGAAACGTGAATGTTGTTATAGTTTTTATTTCGAACTGAAAGCAATTAAATGAACACACATAAAACTAAAGTAATTAATTTATCTAAATTAAGAACAAATTAATTTTCCCCTAATTAGTCTGATTATTCCCATATTCTATTATCATCTGCTGTTTCAAGTCAAAGCGTATGATGAATTTTATTTGAGTCGCAGACACAATCGTTCAAGTAGCTGCCATAAATGTGATTCAAAAAACATAAAATTCTAAATAAGAAGACAAGAAAATACCGACAAATTCGAGTGAAATCATTAATAAAACATTCAAACGAACGCCTAATAAAAACTTTTGGACAACAACAGAGGAGGAGTATTAAAAAAAAAGAAGTTAAAACTTTGTGCCCTTAAGCAGGGAAGTGGTCGATCGGTCAGTCAGTGTGAGGCACATGCGAAAATAAAAGTAAAACAATCAAACATCACACATACACATTTACATACATACACTCATACATTCGTTTGTATGGTTGCATGTAGAGGAATTAAAATATAATAAAAAAAGGATTTATTTATTTACACTTCACAGCCAGAACTGCATTTGCCACATATCATTTCACCACGTTCTGAAGTACACATTTGGAAGTTCTGACTGTTTTCTTCTGTTTTGTTATATCGAAAATGAGAGTCATGTGATCAAAACTACATTTCAAATCAAATAAGGGCTGTTTAGAATCTGATTGATGAGAGAGACGTGTGACACGAATTTTGAACACTCTTCCCACAAGCACATTAATAAATCTTTTGATCTTTAAAGGGCTCAAGAAGTTTAAGATATATGTATTACTTCACATTAATACAGCATTTCATTATGGGGAAGTGAAGTGAAGACGATGTAGCTCATGGGTAAAAATTTGCATTGAACCGCAGCAAATTGAAAACTGTAGAATCAACTGAAGTATATTGGCAACTTTTTAATATGAAATTTACATTTCAGATATGCAGATAAGTTAATTCATAACAGTTAAACCTCAGTCACTAAAAACGTAACACGTTTGCGGCGATCAGCTGGCAAAAGCTGTAACATAAGTAATGCTCGTTGCTGTTTACTAAAATCGTATCGTTGAAATTGTCATTTAGAAAATAGATTATTATGTTGCAAACGTCAACTTGGCATTACTTACATATGAAACAAAAGCCGCAACATGTGACTGAATTGCTTGAAGTTTTACGTTTTTAATAATCGACAACTAAAGTTGAACGATACTGACAAGTTTAACGTCAGACGATACGTGTCTACTAACTAGACCTTTAGTCTTAAGAGTGCAGGCGAATGTTTGCACCTCCTAACCTGTGGTGTCAAAATTTTCGTGGACAATTTTTTATATTCTCTTCGTGCACATACGGCTTGTTTAAAAAAAAAAAAAACAGAAATCAACAATTTTATCTGTACATACATACAGAGTGGAGCGAAAGTAATGTCATAATTTTAATTGACAGCAATTTTTGCAGATGGGACCAAATGTCACTCCATGGCTTCTTGTCAACTAATTTTCTACATATCAACATCATAAATGTCAACGTTTGGTGCCATATGGAAAAATGACAGTCAATTCAAAGTATAACATTACTTTTGCGCTACTCTGTACAACTTAATTACTTAAAATACGTACGATATTATTTCATTGCATTAAAATTCTTATTTTATCCTTTTGTAAGAAGTACACTTTTAAATAAAAAAGAAAATATTTATGAGTTATTTGCATTAGAAACTTCCGTTATTAGATGTCGTTTTATTTAATCTATCAAATTTTTCAATTTAAAATATGCTCTGATCGATAACATATCGGTAGTCAAAATTACATGTTATAGTTACTAAGAAACAAACTAAATCAAAGACAAAACTGTAAATTACACTGACAAACACTAGCAGAACGGAACATCATGCTGTTTTCGAAGGCTGCTACACCTTAATTTTCAGCGTTCTTCGTATTTTGTGTATGATTATGTGTATGATTATCAGTAGATGTAAATTATATAATTAATTATATTATTATTATATATTTATTATCTTTCATTAATAGAATACAAGATATAATTCCATAATATTCGGTCGATCACAGCCTATTTAAAATTGAAAATTGTATTTCATTAATCTTTATATGAAATATCTTTCCGAATTATATCACCACTCCACAGTTATGTGAACGTTAATCGCGACGACATTGATGGATTCATTCGCTTTCATTATTCCCTACCTGACAGGACACAAATTTTTAGTATGACATCTCCATGGTATAGATAAATCAATAGTGGTTGCACTACTATAGACGACCTAACGCCATCACATACTAATAGACTAGACTTGGTGAAGTTTACTCGCCTTAGACTCGGCCATACCAGAATTTCCCACGGACACTTGATTAATATTGACACTCCATCTTACTGTGACTGTAATATACCCCAGGGTAACCCACTTCACTTCCTTGTGGAGTGTCTGAAATTCAATAGAATATGCAATCAAGTTTTCCACAATTCCTGCCCAAAATCCTACCTGTCGAATCCATCTCAAAATAATATATCGCTAATCTCACAATATCTCAGGAAAATAGGCCTATATGGAAAAATTTTATATCTTTATGGTATCTTTATGTATTTTATTTAAGTAAATCTATATCAAACCGAAATGAATGTACTATCCGATTTCAATATTTTACCCTAGTCATTATTATCTTATTACACTATTATCGAGCTGTAGGCCTACGATGTCATTGCTCGTTAAATATTAACATATAATTTGTAATTATTTTGTTAATAATAATAATAATAATAATAATAATCTTTCCGAATAAATTGTTTTTCAATATCATACACAACTACAGTGAACAACACAAAATAGGTTTCTGGAAAAATTGTGGAACAGATTGGGAGAAGGTTATAAAGGTTGGTGATAAAATTAGGAGACGTCATATTAATCATGCACGTCAGGTCAATTACTCAAACTTTAAAAACGTATATCAATTTGCGTTGCTTTTATGTGGTGAATCACTTGAATCCCCACAATTAAATTTATACACTGAAAATAATAAAACCATTTATGATGCAGTTAACAAGCAATGTTATTCAAAAGTATCCATGAATGTACTTCAATTGGCAATAGAAGAATCACTACAATGATCGAGTTTCACCATACTTTTCATAATGAACATATATGATTTGAAATTTATAAAATATCTTATTAGTTGATCTTTTAGTTGAAGCAGCTGACTCAGTTGAAAGGGTTTTTTTGGGAGAGCTGAAAAATACGCTCATTCCATCGAACAACACACTGAATCTGCATGTCAAGAACATCAAGAGCTTCTGACTTCTCGACATTTATACCACTACTAGTTACAAATGAAGCAATGTGAGTGGATATTCTTTGATGTGCAACCATGCGGTATTAGCGTTAAAATCGACCCTGTTCGCGTCACCCCATTTCGATATTATTGCGAAGTCACTATTCAATATACGGTTCATATTCAACCTCATCGTCCCGATCTCGGTCGATGTTGACCTGTAATTGAATGATTGTTTGATGGGATCCCTATAATTTTCTATAACAACTCTTATAGCGCGATCTCTGAGAAAGCTCGATATAAATCGATATGTTTTGGACAAAAGTGCTCCATAGCACACTTTGTCTAATGCTTTAGAGATATCTTTCCCTAAAATAAGTACTCGATACATGACTAAATATCTATTTTAAAATATCGCAAGATATAAAAAAATATAATACTACTAATTAAATAGTCCATAAGTAATTAAAAATTAAATAAGAAAAATAATCTAATAATTTGCATTTTTAAAAGTAAAGTTTTAATTTAAAAAAAAAGCAGTTGGTGTATCGAATGTTATTTAATCGCTACTTATTACAACTCTAATACCAACGATTCCTTTTTTTTTTGATGTATTATTAGTTTGCCTAACGTAGGGTATTCATAAAATCAAAAATTACAAGAATTAACCTACTGAATTTACTAAAGCTAATGAATATAATAGTTTTATTTTTCATCTTTTGCTGAGTAAAATTTATTCGTTGTTATTTTTTTTTTTTTATTATTTAATTTTGCCAGTTTGACTCGTAGATGGCATTTCAGTTGAAATAAATCGCGTGCTGTACTGGAGGTCTTCAAAAACGCTTACGAGTTGCTGCCTTAAAGCGTTTTGATATTTTTTTTTTTTCCAAAATTTAGTTCATGATGAAGTGACTGCTGCAGTAGTTGTTAGTAGTCGTTCCTAAAAATATGTATGAACGTATATTGCATGGCTGTAAAACCTTTTAGTTTTTAAACAAAATAAAAAAAAAAAAACATTTTTTTTGTTTCCTCTCAATGGCAACCAAAACAGATCGAAAAACTTAGCAAGAGGCAATTTATTCGAATTGTGGCACTGTATTGTGCAACATCAACAAACTGGGTGTTAACCGTTGGAAGAAGAGTAGTAGAGTAGTATAATGCCTTAAGGTTAGAATGCGAACAAATATATGATGGGGGCTAAAATCTCCTCGCCTGCTTGAATGCCCACCATCTTTCCTAAACTGAAAACAAAAAACAAAAAACAAAAAAAAAAAACCAAAAAGGAAAACATTTTATATTGTCTTGATTTATTTGTAGAGTGAAGTTTTTTCTTCTTTTTGTTATTTCTTAGTAGTGGTTGTAAGCTGAATAAGAATAAGTTTCTGCTACCAAACCTCTTTTCGTTAAGTACCATTGGCCTCATCTCATTTCAAGCTTCCCCATTTGTGGTGCTGTCGGTGCTGATGCTAGTGGTAGCAGTGGCTCTTCTTACAACGTTTAATATTGTGGTTAATGAAGTTGAATTGCTGAAGTTTAGGTTAAGGTTAAGTGAGGAAGTACCCCCTTAATCGGAGAAGATCTAATATAGCGAGTACTTAAATACAAGTGCCTTATTCCAAAAATTATTGCTTGTCGGTGTGATTCGAAGTAAAATGACGCTAAGTGATTCCTTAAATAAGACGTTGCTTAAAATAAATATTCCAAACTTTATTTGCAACAGCGGAAACGAATTTAATTACAGATAGGTGCCTCGTTAGTGTAGTGAGCAGTGCCCCTATTTATCCAACTGATATGTTTCTATGTTCGATTCATATAGCACATGATAGTTTTTTCACAATTGGATCCAAGAGGGCAGAGACCTTTACAGCAACCTGCCGCGATAATCGAATCGAACCTAAAGGAACAGATTCAGAAAATACTGACAATATACTGTCCTAAAAAGCATAGTTTCCGCAACTTTGGGTATTTTTGAAAAGTTCTATTTAAAACAAAAATATCGATAGATATGTTGGAAGGACTACTAGAAACGCTTTTATTGGCTCGTTCACATCTCAAGTTGCAGAGAACAAAGTCGAATTGAATATTTTAGTCTTTTTCAATGCAACGTTTTCTTTGCCTTTCGCTAACACACTGTTCGTCGTATTTCAGGAAACGTTGGCCGTCTGCCGTGAAACGGTCTAAAATTATCCTTTATTATCGCATTAGTACCTCCGATGAATGGTTATGACGATTGTATATTTTGATAAAATTCCATAACGCAGGGAAAGGCATTTATGTGTTGTAAAACAACCAACTGCAAAGCAACTGCCAGCCAAAAAAAAAGGTAAACTTTAAGATTTTAACATCATTAAGAAATAATGATATACGTCATCATGAAGGACATATACATACAATATCTAACCTTGTCCTGACGTACCGGTAGTCGATGAACAAGTTGACGAGGCACTTCATCGTGACCCGGATGTGGGTACAGGGATATGGAAAAATGTGGTGTAACAGGATTGTGTAAGATCTGGGGTGGGAATAGGGACGTGGACAGCTTCTGCGGAAGACGTTATGGCCTCGATTTTATATCGGGATATCTGCCAGTCGAGTGGGTCTGCCATTCCGCTAATATTGCTCTGGATGCAATGATGAGGGCAAAGGGGAGAGTGTCACACATTTCCTCTGCGAATGCACGGAACTTGGATACCCACGCTTCCGCATGTTGGCGACTGCGTCGTTTGGCAATGACTGAGGTGGGGATTTGAAAGCTGAGGAGGTTTATCAGGGAGGCTCTTCATCCCACCATCGGTCTCTTCATTTCTTTAGGTTTTCCATTCCATCCTATCCTTGATCTTTCAATATGATTTCTGCTTCTTCTTTTCTTTTAATCTTAATCTAGTCTATTCTATGCAGCTGCTTTCTGCCTTTACTCTCTTTATAGGTACCGCAACGGCACCGTGAAATTGGGCTGAACTCTTTTGTGTTCTTTTCAGCGCGACCTGACTACCAAACTAATCTCAACTAAAAAAAATAAAAACAAAGTTTAGCTACCAAACTAATCAGTACAAAATTATTAAAATAACGAAACGCAGCTATTGCCTTTAATGTATCCTTCCCCAAGCGTCATTGTGGGGCTGGTATTTTATTAGCTGTTGAAACTTTTGGGCGAAAAGAAAAACTCAGATTTATTGAAATTACAAAGACATATTCAAGGTTATTTTACAGCATGAACCATTAAGTATACCGACCAACCAAAATTTAAAAAAAATAATAAATTTTCCGTCATTGATTTAAGGTTTCATCGAAATATTTTTTCTTAAATGGAAATGAAATCAAAAGTTGCATTTATTATTTCGCAGAAATGAAAAGCAAAAGTTTAAAAATGCCTTTGTAAAGTCTACATTAGATAGATGTATGCCAGAAAAGTTGATTTTTAATGATGGTTTCTTCTTTGCCAACTCGAATTGTAGCAACATTTTTTTTCAAACGAAAACTAACCTTGAGACACGCAAATCAGTATTTTTTTTTTAATGCTGTCGTTGTTGTTTAATTTCGTAATCAAATCAAAATTAAAAAAAAATTCTTCTGACAAAAAAGAAGAAAAACCTAAAAGTTTAACAGACTCGCTCATTCACAAATTTCAGACATAAGATGAAACAACAACATCCAGCCCTGGAGGCGAATGAATTAAAAACAGAAATAATAATAAATTTAAAATTTTTACCAAGCCAAACAAGCTGGTAGTTGGTCAATATTGTCAGTTTCAAGTAATAAATAAACTCTGAAACAGGAACCAGCAGCACAAATACCAAAACGGGGGTTGCGATTTTCAAAGAAATTAAAAAAAAAATAAAAGTTTTTTAAGCAATAAAATTATACGTTCGACAGTTATTAGAAATGTGATTGCAATTGTAATCTAAAGAATTGTTTGGTTTATTTAAATTATATTGCTTTTTCCGCGAATTACATTTCGCCAACTTGTTGTAAAAATAGCAGCGAAACTGCAATAATGACTTTTGCTGTTGTTTTTGCAAATGAGTACACTGAAAAAAAAAAGTTAACAATTTTTCTATTTGGTTTGCATTTGAAGATTATGGACTGAACGATATGTGGTTTCAACAAAACATTGCCACGAGCCACACAACACGTCCGATTTTGGCTTTCAGTGCGATATGTGTTTTGTGGGGACCTGTGACCTGTGGAGACTGTGAGACCTCGATTATCCGTAATTCTTGGGAACAGTAGCATTCTGCATAATCAATTTTCTCGGTTAATTGCTTAAACATTTTTCCTGTTTTTTTTTTTTTCATTAATTAATATGAATATTGTTTGAATCTTAAAGATGCCATGGTACATAAAAAATAAACGAAAAAAATTAATCTTAAGAATTACTAATAAGCCAGCCCTCACTATAACTAATTTCTTCTTTGGAAATTGAACAATGAAAAACGCCTACGAAGTAAAATTATCGACGAAATGGCTCTCCTTTAGCTGAAAAAATTATTGCGTCTACTCCACACCTCAGACGCAGTAACACGTAACGCGTAACAGCAGAATTGCAAAAGAATTAAGCCGTACAAGGTCAGTTTTAATTTTCATTTCAAAGCAATCACCCTAATCGCGAGTAAGAAGTTAAATTTTCGTTTCCATGAAATTTTTACTCCCCGCGAAGAAGTCTCACGAAGTTAAAGTTGAATTTCCGTCCCGTTATTAGTTCTCAGTGAATGTAGAAAAGGGAAGAAGATTTGAGAAAACATTAAAATTAATTAATTCATGTTTTCATTCATAATTAAAAATAAAATTAAGTAAAATCCATACCATATTTCATCTTAATATATATAAACAAACAATGTAGCCAGTTTTATCATTTCAAAAATTTCTCTTATTTATTTCAGTTTCAAAATTCCTTTATTTTAACGTCCACGTAAGTCTGTTATTTTTTTTCCGAATTTCCTTCTACGATTTGTTCTATTCAGAGATCAAGCAGTTTGCTTTTGCAAATTTTTGCAGAAATTTTCATGAGATTTTAGTGGTTTTAATGATTTTATGAATTTTTAAAAATTTAAAAATTATAAGCTGATTATGACAATTTTAGCTTATAGAAAAAAATATTATTCTTGTGGAAGATACATATTCTTCAAATTTCTTCGATTTTTTTTCTTCTTGAATTATAGTTTATTTAAATGAGCTTGAGATCTTATATTATTGTCTTTTATATTTAATAAAATCTAATTTTTTCCAATATTTCGGTTTCACTATGGAAAACTTCTCCAAGGATAATGATAGTTGGAATAAATTGTATGTATGTACTACAAAAAATAAATTAAAAATTATAATTTCTGGACACAAATCTGATCAAAAAGGCAAAAACATTAGAACAACACCAAAAACAGCATTCCACAGATAATAATCATTATGCAGATGTTAAGAATACAATCAGTTTAGACGTAGATGCTTAATCGAGATGTTAGAAATTATAAAACTACCATATACACAGCTAATTAACTATAAAACAGATACGAGTATATTAAATGTTGCTCAATGTTATAGAAATCAAATTTATTAATATTTGAGTTTTTTAATTTTTGATTTACCGCCTTTTTATAAAAAATAAATTTATCAAATATCTATTAACGAAATATTTTCTCTGAAGAAGTTTTCCTTTGTCAAAACGAAATATTGCAGAAAATTAAATAAATAAAATATAATAAAAGTTAAGAATATAATAAAAATTAAATAAACTATAATTCAATTCATGAAGAAGATTAATATTTTTTTACAATTTAATTATTAATCTTTTTTTTCCATCTACACTGAGGCAATTCAAATTTCTTGTTTCCCGGAAAGAATTGTGGGGTAAATGGAGTACTTAAATCGCGTTGTCTTGAATTAGTTTTAATTGTATTTCGCGAAGTTTGGTTTTTATTTTTAATTTAAAAATGTGCCATCGCGGAAAAGTGTGACGGAATCCCAACTAGATTTCCAGAGACTGACTGCAGGACAATAATAATGGAATGAGAGGCAGTGAACGTAATGGCGATTAATTCTTCATGGAAGAAATTAAATGGCTAAAAGAAACTGATAACAGGGTATTTTTACGGACAGTAAAAAAAGATCTCAGTGTAGAAGAATGTCGGATCCCGCAATGTCATTCAAAGCAAGGATGAGATAAACTCATACGAATACCTTGCTGATCTACAGATAATATGGATACCAAACATCAGAGTTTAATGGGCTACGAAGACGCTGATACGCTTGCTAAGATGGGATTACATTTGAATAACGTCAAACTGCAGAATATCGGATCTTTTCGAAGACTCAAGGCTAAACTCAAAGAATAGGTCAGAGCGGAACTGGAGAGGGTTTGGCGAAATGCTAGTGTTGGAAGAGCAGCAGAGTACTAGGTGTCGAACTGAATCGGTACAAATCAAGGGAGTTACTGGGACTGCACAGGCCAACGGTCAAGAGACTGGTTGGCATAATAACAAGTCACACGGAGATGAGGGCCCATGTCGCTCGCATGGGACTGATGAGGGATATCACATGTGAGGTATGCGAGGAAGATGATGAGACATTATCCACCGTTTGGTCAAATTAGAAGACATGGTTATCGGACGACCAACATTCCGGATCTAGGCGGCCTTAGGGAATCGGCTTGGAGCGACCTTAAGGAATGCATGGTGCAGACTGGATAGTTGGAGTGACCGGTTTAAAGAACAGGTTTTTTCTGATAGTGTCTCGCATCTTTGGGTAGAGCGCTCAACATGCTGCATTATGCATAGCGGTAATCCCGCATGGAATTGGATGAACGCTGCAGCCCCTCTTTTCGACTTAACCTAAACTAATCTAAAAATGTGGTCGCCGCATATGATTAGCCCATTGTCCAAGTGTAGAATGGACATGCATTACAAAATGATAAATGAAACTTGAATTGTGTGGAAGCAACACAGTTCACTGGAGTAACAAACGAAAAATGACGACAGGCGACAGCAGCCACAATAAGAACAATAACAACAACAACAACAAGAATAACAACAAAAACGTCAGCGCTAAATAATGGCAACAACGACAACAACAACAACAATTGAGCGTATAGCATGCTAATTTATGAAGTAGCAAAATGTTAAGACATGGATGCAATAATGATACCATACAAAAATACGTAGTCTCACTTACGTACGTGAATACCCACTTGCATGCTGTTGCAATGATAGCAGCAGTAACAGCAACGGCAACAACAACCTGCACTGAAATGAACAATAAAATTAAATAAATATGAATACAACAATATTTTGAGAAATATGAACAAGAAATTAAAACAGGAACGAAAAGAAAATAATAAAGTTTATACAGTAGCCGCATGTAAGCAAGTTGCTTGAAAATAATAAAGAAGAGAACAACAAGAAATCCTAAAAAGTTGTTTTCTGCGAACAACACACAGCAACAACTGTAGCAATTGCATCAGGTGAATGTTTTTCTGTGTATTTTTTTTTATTTTTGTTTGTATGTATGAGAATGATGCGCTACAACGTGAAGCAAATGATTCATTAAGTTTGTGTTTTTCTGTTTAAGTTGTGATTGCAACAAAAAAAAAAAAAGAAGTCCTACCCAGCGGCATTTAATAACAAAAGCAACATGTTGTTTGCTGCTCCTTTTTCCTGTTTCAAGTTTTCTTCTGCGGTTTTGAACAAAAAATATTTCTACTTGCAACATGTAGATCGTGTGCATATTCATTTCTGTGCGCATACGAATTGCAAAGATGGGAATATTCATTCGTTTACGTATAATATTTTGCCTCGTGCAACATTTGGTTAAGTTTCCTTTGCAAGCCATGTGAGAGTATGCCACGGCTGCATGTACATATGTATAAGCAAATGTATGTGTGTATATGCATATGCTTGTATGTTTGTTAGTTGTTTATGCTTGTAAACGCCTAGCACGCACCTAACATGCATTTAACTGGTAGCTGCATGTATTTAGTGACCAACAACAGCAACAACACAAGCAAAAATTTTCACAAAAGCATACAAAATCATAAAATAAAACTGGAACAAGTTGGTTGCCCGAGACAAACTTTCCACCAGCAATAGATAGAGATCCTGCAGTATGATGCTGAGAGATCACGATGCTGTTGATGATGGCCTTTAGTAGTGGCTGATGCTGCTGTTGCATAGTCATGTTTAGTTTAACTATTTCAGTTTTTTGTTTGTTGTTTTTAAATGCACACCGACGCCTTCGCTTTAAATAAAAAAAAAAACAAAAAAACAAAAAAACAAAAAAACAAAAAAAAAGAAACACTGAAATAACAACGAAGACCTTTTTCATATTTCATATGTATGCAGCTCTATGCGCTTTTAATCATGACTAAAACACTGTTAATAACAACAACAATAACAACAGAAATATTATTTCAGTTCAGTTACTTGGTTGCTTGGCTAGCTGCAAGCAACATTAACTCGTTGCTACTGCTTGTAGGGCGTTTATGCAACATAAATATCAGTTGTATATGAGGCATGTAGTTGTTGTCTACAGTACATGTTCCAATCCATATAGTTTTCTTTTTTTGGATTAGTGTATTGGTTATGAGCAACAGGCGCTTCCTTCACTTTTGGCCATTAATAATTTTCAAACGAAAAGACTGAAAACGTTGAAAAATTTATATTTCGAAATGATTAAGGAAAATGTTGAAATCGCTTAAATTTTTTAAAGGTTTTAAAAGTCAACTGAAGCCATATATACGAAAGAGCTGTACAAAATGTATTGAAATTTCTGTATTCTAAAGCCCACTACTTCCAAGCCGTGTATTCCAGTGTAAACATTATCAACAAAACAAGCATAACAAAACATGACTCTCACTGAAACAAAACAAGCACCATTCGAAAGGTTTCTCTCTATAGTTTTGTTTGTGCTTGTGTGTTCAAATGAAGCAGAACATCAAAACAGACAATGAAATAAAAAAAACGGTAAATTACACCAAAAGCATCGAGTACACAAGAACAAACACAAAAAAGCGTAAAAATGTAAACATGAGTGTTATTAAATAATATCAATTAGGAGGGAAAACACCTTGCAGGTATATAATTTTTTTTCATAATTTCAACTTTCTGATTTTCGTGATTTTTCTAAATTTTAGTAACCTTATTTATATATATTGCAATGGATGCATGTAGGTGAAATAATAATTTTTTAAAATTTTTTGCGAAATTTTAAATATTTTTCTTTAAAGAACCTTACAAACGAACCTCAAACCTAATATGAATTGTGATATTTTTATTTTATTTGTTTTTCCAAATGTGAATTAAAAAAATGTTATTTTTGCATATATACATTCGATTTTTTATGTTCATAAAAAATGCAAAAGAGTTTCTTTGCAAGTTTGTCTACGAGTTATTCAAACAAGTTTTGAATGTTCCAAAATAGTTTTGATGTTCTACTTCATTTCTCTTCTACTTCAGCCTTGTTCTATTTTAACATTGTTTTGTTGTACTTGTGTTCTCTTCTTCAATGTTTTGATCGTGGAACAAAAGAAATATTTTCGGAAGTATGTGTTTTGCAATGAGCAAGTAATACATACACACTAATTGCAATTTCATGAAATGCTTGTAAGACATTTTTATGGTGTTTGTGCCACACTTTAATATATACCAGGTCTATTCAAAAGAAAAGGTTAATTTAGAATTTTTTTGAAAAGTTTTTATTTATTCATCGATATACATTTTGTCCTCTTCAAAGTAATCTCCCTCAAATATAATGCAATATTTATTAATTTTAAACTACAAACTTTGTGTAGTCGGTTACAAAATAACAATTTATTTATCGTTTTTTGGATATAATAAACAGGAAATTTCTGTTTTCCATCACACATTTTTTTTTTTTTTGGTATTTTCAACAGGAAGGAAAATGAAAACGAATACGATTCGACAAACAATCAAAAAGAAGCAGAAAACAAAACAGAAATAGTGATACCATCCGAACACTCTTCGATTTTACAACGTTTTGTATATCGAAATCGATTTTCATCACTCGCCTCTATGTGATTCTACACAACTGTGCGGTGGTGGTAATCATTTCCACTAAAAGACTTTTTCTCCGAACCATTATATTTTCGAAATGAATGTGGCCTGTTACATACTTTAATTTGCAAACTTTCTTTCACACAATTATGTTACTGGTATATTGCTTGGTGGGGCATGTATGCAACGACAACGAATTTTCTCAAATTAAATGTATTTTTATGCTTCAAAGTTCTTGCATCATTGCTGTTTAAAGAGTCGCAACATACACACAAACAAGCAAATAGTCTTACGAGTACAAGATATTTTTAGTTCCATATTTAACAGTTATTTTCTTGATAAGTGGCCACAACACCGCCTGCTTTATTTTGCATATTTATTTTGCATACATGTTAAATATGTTTTATTTTCTCAATTACTTTTGCTCATTTGCAATATTTATGTTTTTTTTTTTAACTCTACGGCATGGCAAGGAGTACGTGTAGCTTTCTAAGTTACTTTAGCAAACTTGACTTATTTGCCAAATCAACTGACTGCATGGAAAATGTTCACCTACAAAAGTACACTGGCATACAGAACAATTAACATGATGATGTATTTTTAAACTTGAAGAGCTTTTCATCGTCATAATTTTTCATGTCAATTAGAGGGGAGTTTTTCCTTTTGCCAGTGCATACAAATGCGTAACGGTTTGTGAGAAATATTTTTATTACAGAAATTTTATACAAAAACGTTAGTTTTACACACATTCACATATATGTATGTATGTATGTGCGGTATGTATTAGAACATTTTGTTAAAAAAAAATTTATTTAAAACCATTGAAACTTATAAAAGCAGAATTGTAAAATATTAATGGACAGTGAAAATTGTCAGTTCATTAAGAAAGATTTAAAATGGATTTAAATGATAGAAATTTTATTTAATTAAATTAAAAGTTAATTAATAATAATAATAAAATAATAAATAATAATAATAAATTAAATGTTGTTTTGATTTTTTGATTACTTTATACATGCAACTATTTTTGATTTACAAAAGGTTTACTAAATAAATTTTATAAGCGAGTTTCTTTCATAAACCTCTTGTAAATTGGATAAATTTTAATGGAGACGGGAGCAAGGTTTTTATTGGCCCTTATTCTTCTTGGCGTCGTCAATTTGAAGGCAACACCACTTTAAACCACATCAATACTTATGTGGTATTCTGTAACAGGTTTAGAACGACGACGACGTTGTTTGTGTCTACTGATTGATTTTGTTTACTTTTTTGGAAGTGTATTTTATTTTTTACATGAATTAGACTGCCTAACAAACAACCAATACACAAGTTACAGAATATACGTCCTATTTTTTGTAGAAAAAGTGCTGTGAAAAATATAAAAGCAAATTTAGATAAAAATATTTCTCCTTTCCGATTCTGACTGCAGTGGCGAAGAACAGAAAAAAAAATTTATTAGTGAAAAAAAGACTTCTTAGACAGAAATCGCGTATTTTTAACTTTGCCGATGAGAAGTAAATGATAAATTTCAAATCATATTTTCTCAGTAATTAATTTTGTTACCTTTCAAAGTTATTTTCGGCTGAATGAAGCATCATATAATCATATATTGGATACAATAGAGCCTAGTTTAGAAAAGGGACTAGACCAACATTTATACCAAACATCATAAATTGTCAGCGACATTAAGGTTTTTGACTCAGGGATCGTGTCATCATTTTAACATTGGATTGCCACAGCCCGTGGTGGCAAAGAATTTGTCTGAGATTACGGTTGTCATGGAGAGAAAAGTTTCTCCACAATCTATTCAGTATGGCAGATGTTGGAAAAAATGAAGCAAAATTGAATTTTTTTTTGAAAAGACAGGAATTAGTGATTTAAATTTTTTCAATTTTTAATTAAACTTTTTGTTTTATTTTGTAATTTCTCATTTTTTTTGCAACTTTTTTTTTGAACACGACAGAACACAATACCAAAAATGGCGACGGTAAAATCAAAGCTAAATAAAGGCAGCATCAACGTCACATTTTCTTACAGAATAGCAAACATACATTCACGGTCATCAATAAACGGCAATATCGACAAGTGGAATACCGATTTGCAGTAAAAGATTAAAAACAGTGTTGCCTTGTATTGACGACGCCAACTAGAATAAGGGTGATTGGGTTATTAAACATTTTAATCAACTTCGTTGAAAGACTATTGATGAGTGAGCATATGTATATAGTAGACTTAGTAGGCTTAACCTAAAGAGCACTGGACCTCTGTTTTGTGTGCAATTTTAAGCAATATTATTTTTTTCAAAAAGAAAAATTTGATAACCAAAAAAATGGTTTTTAAATAACATTTTCAAATTTAAGCCCAAATAAATACAGGCGAATTGGCATAAAAACTGAATATCACTTCATTATATGGAAACTTTATTATAAAGAACTTATATTTCTTCCATTTTTATTTAAATAAATCAGTTATTTAAATTATTTATAATTATTTAATTAAATAAAATAAAATTAGTCAGCACGCTACTGCTCATTTCCACAAAAAATTCGAAATACGTTAATTGATGAACAAACGCTGCCCCGTTGTGTACCTCTTAAAAACTGCGCATCCGAAAGTACGCTGAACTACCTTTTACTACATATTATTGACTCGTGATAGCTAGATAACGATATAAAATTAGAAAACATTAACTGATAAATTAGTTAGAAAAAAATATAACAATCGGTTGACCTTCCAGGGAATTCATTCTAGAAACTTCCTGCTACGTTTAACCATTTTGCGGCATTCGATAAGGTTTTGAAGTCCAGAAATATTAATGTGTATCGAAAAGAGATTTGGCAAGAAATTGCTAAGTAATTAAAAATTAAAAAGTTTTCGAAAATTTTCGACATCAATATCTTTCTAATCAATTTACAGATTGTATCACTATTTGCGGCCTTCGTACGAATCACCCGATTTTTGGCAAATTAGCACGAATCGATGCCTCTTTCTAGCATTAAAAACTGATTAGAGCTTGAACTTGATTGGCTTAGTGGTTTAATAAAAAAAACTTTCGAAGATTTTCGAAATCTACAGCACCGAATCGGTTCATTATCTTACGGCGTCTAAGTGAGCACAATATCTTCAGAAAGCAACACCTTTCGTTCCGAACCGTTGCAGTGTTCTTAACTTATGAGATGTTTACACACACACATACACACACTTACATAATACATCCGTACTGGCATCTTCGCTAAAATAGTCAGTTTACTCGACTCCCAGGGATCTGAAAACGTCGAAATGTAATGAAACCTGGATTTTTGAAAATTGGAAAAGCCGGTAGTTAAACATGTGATTACATGATATTCTGATTTCATCAACCGGCCGCGAAGATACTGTGGCATCGTTTTGCTGTCAGGAGATCTGGACAGTTACTGGAGGTTCCGAGGCTGCGGCTGCGAATCTTGTCCGCCACGATGACGCGACATTGGGCTATTGGGACTCATGCCAGGCGCATGTGTCTGCCGTTCAACGACTTCTTCTTTGGGTGCAATGATGAGGAGGCGGAGAGTGTTGCGCATTTACTCTGCTAGTGTCCTGCATTCGGGGACCAGCACCTCCGCCTGGTGGGGGCTGCATCGTTCGGCAGCCTATTAAAGCTCTTGGAGATGGCGCTCAGGGAGCTGGGCGAGTTTATTAGGAAGAGCGCTGGTTATCGTGTTAGCAGCGTCGCCTTTATCGAGCCATCGGTCTCTTCGTTTTTACTGGATTGCCCAGCATTCCTTAATCGCTCTGCATTATTTAAAAACAAATCCTCTGGAATTCTTTCGCTTTACGCAATGTCAACATAAGACTATCGAAATCAGTATTTCCAATTGATTCATCACCTGTGAAATAGAATTGTTGCTTCGATATTGAATTACACGTGAAATTAGCAAATAATTTTCTAATTAAAACGACATAAAAGTCAGTTTTATTAACTAGAAAATTAATTTACACTTGTAATTAAAAAAACAAAAAAACAAAAAAACAAAAAAACGAATAAAAGCCCAAACACCTTCTCCTACTATTTGCCATGTACGAGTGCATAGGTGTGGGCGTGTGTGTGTGTGTGTGTGTGTGTTTGTGTTAACCAGTGTATGTAAAGACATTTGTGTCTTGTGTGTGCATAATGTTGCATTGTATCATTCATAATGAATGATATGATTTATGCTGTCTTCAGTATTTGGCGCCAATGTCGGTTTCTTTTAAGTCTCTGCAATACTGTTTCTTTTCATTTCATTCTTTGGTTTTTTTTTCTGTTACCAAAATTAAGCCAAAAAGAAATTCGGTCTGTTTTTTTTTTGTTCGTTGTGTATATTCATAATGATTTGATGAGGACTACAAACAGAATGATAAGATTGAGCCGACTTTAAAATGAGAATTCAACGAAAATATCTAAGAATGGAAACGTTTGAGTACTACTTGATGTTTGTCTTAAATTTATTGATAATTATAAAATCTGAAATGAAAGAAACTCCTTTTTGTATATTCGTGGCATAAAAACTTCAAGGAAAAGTTGAAAGTTAACACCTACCACCATCAAGACTTATTTTTTATTTAAAAGGAAACGTAATTTTGAGACTTATTTCCCCAAAAAACACCAAATAAATAATAATAATAATAAAAAATTAAGAATAAAAGAAGAAACGTCTGTGTTTCAAGGCGCCAAATATGATTTATTGTTGGAGTCAAGGATACGCTTTAATGTAATATTTACAAATAACACTTTTTTTCCAACACTTTTAAGAATATTACATTCGGCTAAAGCCGAAAGCAGCGGAACAGATCTTTATTTGCCTTAAAACTATGACAAATTATATTTGCCAATATGCAGTTCGACATGACACGGAGTCATAAATAAAAAACGATATGTTTGTTTTGTGCCGAAATATTATTTTTTCGTTTGTGCCAGTTACTCTTGTGTTGCTGAGCTTCATTAGCATAAAGTGTTAATGATATTTAGAAATCTCTCACCCTTTTGAAGTGGCTTGGCTGCGATTCCCAGCAAGTATAGTTGGGCCACGGGTGCTGTCCTCTCTCACAGCTACCTGCTGTTTTCAATAGACCGACCAACCATGTTAATCTCCCTGGGGTTTTACTTTGTTTATTTCTTTTGTTTTTTCATTAGTTTCTGGTTCAGGTGACGTTTGCTTTATTTTCATTAGAATTAAAAGAATTCTTTTTGTATTTTGCCTTATCTTCTTTTGTTTTGCCATTTGATTTTGCAGATAAAGTATGCAAATCTTTGTAGAGGTTTGAATCTGCAAGATTTGTTTGCTTTTGTATTGTTCTTAAATCCAGGTTTAAGGCCAGTGTGCCTGCAAAGTTAGTAATAAAGGAATGTTTGTTGATAGATTTAGATCACGGATACTTTAAAGTTTTTTTTTTTTTTTTTTTTTTTTTTGAAATTAATGAGGTTAGTCAAAGTCCTAGATAAGTCCCAAAAGGATTATAGATGCATATTTAAAGCAGTATACTAAGTTAAATATTATTGCAAATAATAGTAATTGAATTAGTTTCTACATGTTGCTTACTGAGGTATGCAATCGATAACAAAGTCTGATAGCGAGTTGTAATAGTGAAAAAGGAAAAAATAAAAAAATTAAATTTAAGAAAATCTCACTTTTATAAGTTATTCTTCGTTTTTTTTCAATTATTCTTTTTCATTTGAAATTAATCAATAAGGCGTAGGGTTTTCAGGCGATTAATCGCTAATCGGTTAACCAATTAATTACAGTTCGGTTGTGAATGAGTTTTTTTTTTATACTTTTAACTCTTAATTAGATGATGATGTGACAATAGAAGAGATTTATTGTGTGTATTTTGCACTGCTTCAGATCCATAATAATAAATTCTGAGACTCAAGAGAGAAAGAATTAACAATCTATATATTTTAAGGACGCGTTAAAGCATTAGTTTAAATCGATTTTAAAAAATAAAACGAATAAGAAGGAATCAAAGCAAATGAATGAATATTTAGTTGTGTTTAAGTTCATTGTTAATAAAGAAAAACAGAAAAAAGAATAATTAATTTCCAACACCAGTTGAGTAGAACACGTCTATACATATTTTCTATGACACTACATACGTCATCAGTACTCTTTGTGTCAGCAGGGAGGTAGTTTTAGACAGAGTATTAGAAATGAATACGAGAAATACTTGTCATTATCAACGTATTATATTTAAATTGGCTCAAAGCTTTGTTCTTTCTGTTTTAGTATACGTCAGCATCCACATCTCCCAAAAGCTCAAAGCTCGGTTTTGAGTGCAGGTGAGAACTAAATTAGCTTTCAAAACATTTTTAACTGTATGTTCTTATAAAATTTTTTGCCTTGTTAGCCCTCAATCGGATGGCAACGTGAAACTGCTTGATAGTCAGCTAAAAGGTAATCGAGTTTGGAATGAAGTTTTTTTTGCTGGAATCACTTCCCAACTTAAAGATTTTAACAGGGCGCAAAACTAAATTGATTCTTGAGAAGTCATTACATGTTTATTTTGTGAAATGGGTTTTTTTTACGCAGGGAATTCTTATAACTAAATTTACGTTTTTCTTCTTTGAGTTGAACAAATTCCAATATTTCAGCATTCTGAGCCAAATTCGAAAAATAAAAAAAAATTTATTTTTTTTCGACATATTTAATACCAGTTCTTTACTTTGTACAACACAGTTTTTGGAATATAAGCGCATTTTTTATAACAGTGTTATGTTTCGTATAAAACGGTGATCATAATTTTAGAACGAAACGCATTATTTTGATACGAATCGCATAGCACAGCATTGTTAAGGAACGTATCTACCGTGTTATCTGCATTTCAAAATGTTCTTTTTAAAAAGATACTTGTAGCAGATCTATTTTTCTTTTAAAGAGTTAGCTATTTTTATAAATCTTATTTGCTTTATATAGTTTATTACAATACCAATGATACAATAATAATTTTATTATCCACCGTCCAGAAATTAATTACAAACACAAAATGAAAATCTTAAATATTTAATTATAGAGTTACACTACTGGAAGCCAAAATCGTTTTAAATCAATAATGTAAAAGTTTTTTTTATAATTTCGTTTTAAATTCATCTGCTTTTGAAAGATTCATGTTATGCAGCCACAGAAATTCATCAATGAATTAGAAAAACACCTGCTGCAAGATGTTCCAGTATTTAGAAATCCAAATGAAATCTAGTTTTCAGGGTATTTGGTAGGCTATAAAGAATGAATTGAATTTCAAAATTAAGTTATTATTATAATCGGTAAAGCAATATAAATAATTATCTATACAGTGGTATGGGCATCAAAATGCTGATTTAATTTTCAGTTGTAAAACATTTGTAACCAGTTTTTGTTTTTTCTTCTGTAAAACTGGACGTTGGTTTTGATAAGTATCTACCTAAACCATACATATTTGAAAACTTAAGCTTACCAATTTAACGTTTAGTTTTCTGTTACTTCTTATTAATGAGAGACTGTCTTGCTTTTTTCTTTTGAGAAATTCAACATGAAAGTCCAAGTTTGATGGTTTTTTAATGATGAATGATTTTCGGGTTCACATGATCAAAGAGATTTCTTGTTCGGTGTCATGTTTTAAAAGTCGATAGTTATTTCTTAATTTTAGTTTTCTTGTTTTTTTTATAATAAATTTAAGACAAGAAAGAAATTGTTTCAACTTTTGGTTTTCAGTACTTATTAAAGTATGTGTCTTAAGTCTTTTGTTTATTAAGGAAGTTTTAATAAAATCAAAATACCGGAAGCCATATTACTTTTTTTTATCTTGGACCAGCATTCAGGAGATGCCCCCTACACATGCGATGCATTTTGTGTTGGTCTGAAATTGAGTCGACCCCAGGACTTTTTTAGTTTTGTAGTCAACGTACAGACGTACAGTCAGCCATCGCCACCCTCAATTGTGATTAAAATTGCTTGAAAATTTAAATGCAAATGAATAAAATATATATTCATCATTAAGCAGAATTAAAACCTTGGTATGAGTTGCTATATATTTGAAAGATGTTCACAAAAAAGTGAATAAATAATTGAATATTTCCACACCTAGCCTCAATACATCGATTTCAAAATCATATAAAATAGAATTCTCAAATCAGAACACACTTTTGTATGAAAATTACCAACAACTAACATTCAATACTGTATAATAAAATGATTATACAGCACATACGATGATAATACGCGCTTGTGAATTGAACAATGGTTTAAAAGAAAGTCATCACAAAAATCAAATGTTTCATTCAAATACTCGTACTTGCTCTCATTCACGGCATTTCGTATCAAGTGACCGTTTTGTGGGTGGAATGAAATTCCCTTAAAAGTACACAGCAATTCATTTAAAACGCATCAAAAATAAACAGCAATTAAAATTATTTATAAACTTTTTTATTTTAATTTCACACTTGAAATGAGACAAATTTACTTTTTATTGCTGTGTGATTTCTATTGTTTGCCCGTTGACAGTGACAAAAAAAAAAATTTACTACGTACGTAATATGAAATGCTTGCACTAGTGTTTACACCATTTCCATAATTAATTTGACTGACGAAAGAATAACTACTTTCTAGAATACAACTAACGAATTTGTTAATAGATTTTATTTGGAATCTTCTAAAGGGTGGTTAAATTTCAAGGGCCGATGTTGATTTTGAATAAAACACAAACTATTTAGGAAATTATTGTAATTTTATTTTATTATGATATATTGGTATTACTCAATTATGTATGGAACAAAATATCGGCCAAGTGGGCGCCGCGACCACGGCGGCACACCTCCATCCGAAGGTCCAAATTTTCGATGACCCTGAGGCATAATGGAGGTTCTATGCCGTTAATGTGCCGAATTATCTCATCCTTTAGCTCTTGAATTGTTGCTGGCTTATCGACGTACACCTTTTCTTTCAAATAACCCCAAAGAAAAAAGTCCAACGGTGTCAAATCACATGATCTTGGCGGCCAATTGACATCGCCATTACGTGAGATAACACGGCCATTGAATTTGTTGCGCAAAAGAGCCATTGTTTCGTTAGCTGTGTGGCAAGTGGCACCGTCCTGCTGAAACCACATATCGTCCACATCCATATCTTCCAATTCGGGCCATAAAAAGTTCGTTATCATCTCACGATATCGAACACCATTCACAGTAACTGCCTGACCGGCCTCATTTTGGAAAAAATACGGCCCGATGATGCCGCCAGCCCATAAACCGCACCAAACAGTCACTCTTTGTGGGTGCATTGGTTTTTCGACAATCACTCTTGGATTCTCATTCGCCCAAATGCGGCAATTCTGTTTATTGACGAATCCACTGAGGTGAAAATGTGCCTCATCACTGAAGATGATTTTCTTCGAAAATTGATCATCCACTGTTGCCATTTCTTGCCACCATTCTGCCCATTCACGACGTTTGGAATGGTCAAGAGGCTTTAGTTCTTGAGCCAATTGCACCTTGTAAGCGTGTAAATGCAAGTCTTTATGCATAATGTTCATCAACGACAAGCGTGAGAGGTGCAATTGTTGGGCACGACGACGAGTTGAGGTGGACGGCTCTTCAGCCACACTATCGCGAACAGCAGCAATATTTTCTGCAGTACGAGCTGTACGAGCATGCACTGGTGTCCTCACATCTTCTACAGACCCGGTTTGCTCGAATTTTTCCACGATTTTTGCGATTGTACGCACATTTGGACGATCAAATTGACCAAAAAAATCACGAAGTGCACGATATGCATTTTGATTTGAACGCCCATTTTCATAATAAGTCTGGATAACTTTAACACGTTGTTGGATTGTGTATCTCTCCATGGTTCAAATTGAGTAAGTCTGAAATAGAGAAATGTCAAATAAAATTCGGAAAAAAGCTTGGCGTTTAGGTGTGGTTCACATTCAACATCGGCCCTTACAATTTAACCACCGGATATATTATTTGACGTTTTTTTTTATAATTTGGCTTATTATTTAATTATTAAGCTCGTGGTCGTTATTCTTTTAGAATTATATGGTTTGTAATTTATTTTCGATATTTCGTTAATAGTTTGTGTAATGTTCAGGGCTTAAATAATATAAAATTTAAAATATTTTTTTTAAACAAAAAATTTTTCCAAAAATTTCACAAAATTTATGTGAACAAACTGTTAACGAAATATCGAAATATCACCGGAAAACAGGAAATTATATCGTGCGGCCCACTTGATTTTTCAAAGTTTCCTACTCATCCTGATAACTATTAGTCAAATAGTCAATAAAAATGAGACTCGTGGCTCAAGTCGCAAAAGCACAATGTTATGTAATAAAGAGCTGCATGATCTAGCTTTATAGATGAGCATGCTCATGTGTTCATTATAAATTGCCCATGTTCGAACACAATGTAACTTACTGACTATACGTTTGATTCAACTGCGATGTCAGTGAGCAAAAGTTTGTTCATACCATCAACACATGAACTCTGTTTGTTACTGATTGAATGTGTTCTTGTGATCATGAGCATGTGCCCGTGTTCGTGATTATATGATTATGTTCGAACAAAGGATTTTAAAAGTTATTGCATTTGAAATAAGTTTTGGATTTATAATCTGTTTTTTACATTTCATTGTTGTATGTACATATATGCTGCCTACAAAACTATAAGGTACATTTGTATACTTATAGAAACTAAAAAATGACTGTAAGTAAATTTTAATATTTTTTATTCTTTTATTATTTATGTTTTTTTTTGTAATTTAGGATTTTACAGAATTCAATTCTTTATTTTAGTTTGTTTTTGTATTAAAAAAGTGAAGAGAATTTGTTCGTTATGTTAATAAAAAAAACCTTGATTACCCGAACATGTCATCGTGTTTGTTTTTGCTCATAGTTATTATGGTTGTCTGCAACTGTGATCATGATCATAAACACAACTGCTCGTTTATGTTCATGTTCAGCTCATGCTTGCTCGCAAGTGTCTATAGTTCATACATGTTTACTCATCGTTGCTTCAATACAATGAACACAGTCGAGTATGATACAAAAAACAAGCCGATCATGTTCAAACATGCTTTTTCTTTTGTTCATGCAGCTCTTTATTATGTAATCACCGTCACAAGATCCCTGACCTGTGTCCTGAAAATTCTCAGGTTCCTACGTCGTCTCGCCAGAAAGTAGGCCCGTTTCGACATCTATTCTATGCCATGAATGATAACAGATGCGCCGTGGTATATAAAAAATTCTAACATACACAAGGATTTAAATATTCCGACAGTCAAACAAGAGATAACAACATACGCAACGTCATACCTAACCAAACTCCAAGATCATCCAAATATACTAGCCCGAAATATTTTAAGCGAAAGAGGGTTCATTCGACTGAAAAGAAGGGATACTCTTTCCCTAGCCCGAACGTAGTAGACGCGGAAATAAAACTATACGAGCAATAAATAATTTTGTACAGCTAGGCTGTACTTAATAATAATTAGCAATTAGTTCTTAAGATTTGAATACTTATTGTTAGTTCAATTGATTTTGAAGATTCAATAAATAATATATATTGTGTAAAAAAAAAAAAAAAAAATTCTATGCCATCTTCAAAAATTCATGGACCTTGCGCTTCGAATATAATGAAAACAGAACAAAGGGAAAATCGATGGCACCTCCATCCTTCTTCTATTAGCATCATCATTACCACGCCGCAAAAAAAAATGGAGTATTTGCAGAGTTTTGAAATTTGTTACACGACTGAAAAATACGCCAATTAAGAAGAATTATTTTTTTTGTTACAAAATCGGACAAAACGTTGAAAGGGTAAAAGCAAATTGAAATGAAGTTCTTAAAATCACTTTAACTTACAGGTAGAGGGCTAAAATTTATTTGAAAAAAATTAAAAAAATATTTTTTTTGCATAATTTAACATATACTAATGTTAATTTAAAATATTTATTTAAAATATTGCATAATATTTAAAATACTTTATATTGAATTTATTGAAGTTGATTTTAATGTTAAAACTTATAAAATTATAAATAAATTGGAAGACCAATACAAGGCTGATTCATAACAGGTGAACTTACTAGCCCAGCTGGGCGACCATTTATCACCGTTTGATATTTGGTTGTTGTTGTACTAGGTATGAATATCTGGTATGAATGCGCCTCGCTCAAATATTAGAAAACTAATTTAAAATGTTCAGTTACATATTGACATTATAACAACACATAACAGGTCGTTTCATTTCTAATATTCGATTAGTAACTCTTGATACATATATTTACTAACTTAATAATTTTTCTAGTTTTTTGACCTTTTTTTTTATATTAATAACACTAATTATTTTAAGCCTAAGGTCTTTTTATATATTTTATATTTATTTCAATATTTCGCTACTCCTTTGTGTAGCTTCTTCAGAAAAATTGGTTTTTGTTTATAAACTTATATAATTTAGGTAGATGAAAACATTCTGGGGCTATTCGAAATTTATTGAATGACTTTTTCTTTTCCTTCATACAATGACGGTCCAACCCGGTTAATTTTTTGTATAAAAAACACAAGTACACTGTTAATTCTTTACGATTACTTTAAAATAAACGAATATTCAATAGAATTAAATAAACTTCTTAATGTTTAGGTGTTTGTTATTCAATACTTTCGTTTTGCCACAGTTTGGTCAGGCAAAGTGTGAGCATTCATACGTCAGCATAATTGATGGCACAACCAAAATATTTCTACTAAATATTTTATTGCACGTGCTATTCAAATTACCAGCCAGACAGTATGGCTAACGATGAGAAAATAATTAAGTATATAAAAATTTCCATAAAAAAATTTTTAGAAAAAAAATTTTAGTTCTTAAAAACCAAGCGTTCATATTAACCAGTGTTCACTCTATATCGAGTACAGTGTATTGTAAATGGTGTACTTGGATTATATTTTATATAAAATGCTATTTTTAACTCTTTATGCTTATACGTATTAGAAGCAAAAAAAAAGTTAAATTACTTTTTTTATTTTGTAATTTCATTATAAAAATTTGAAAATAATTGTTTTGTCACAGTATTTCTTATGACTGCACATGCGCATAGACGCACATCCGGTTATTTTAGGCTTTTTTGCTGTCTTTTCGGAATAGAAACGAAATATGTCATCTCCAAAAAATGGAACCCTAAAAATTAAGAAAAAACAAAATGTGTGTGATTAAAATGTACATATTATATGTGTGTGTGTGTGTGTGTAATAACACCTAAAACAACTTGCGTAAAATCACTCTAAATAAAATGTTCCAATTGAAGAGATTCTTTGGTTTTTGTTTTTTTTTTTTTTTCAAATTTAGTTGTGTCACATTAAAAAGCAATTATCACCTTAAAATAAACATAAACTGCCAAAAAAAAAAAGAATTATAGACTACATTATTTTTTTTTTTTGTTTTATGATTTTCTATTTATTTGGAAAATTACTTTTTACAAAATAATGTTGTTTTTTTACACGCCCACTTAATTCTTCATTGTCTCTTTTAGACAAAATGACATTAATAAAAATATGCACGCTACAGTGTTTTGGCAGGCTGTAAATATAAGCAGGTGTTTGCAAAACAATCTAGAAATTTGGATCAATTCCAGTCATAAAAATGTTGAGGTTTTTTTTTTTAGTTACTTCTAGAAGTGTTTTTCTTTCCGGTTTTTGCCATCATCAGAATAATGAAATTTGTAGTCAATCGAACTGAGTACGATTCACTATTTTTTATTGTGATAATCGTATCGTTTAAATAATTATAACGAAATTTTATCGAATTTGCAATTCGGTAAAGTTTTAACTACATATATGAAGCGATAGCGGCAATAATTTAAGTGCTGTTTATTTTGTCGAGAAAATTTATGTGGCATTTAAAATGTTGTTGTTTATTTGCTACGTATTTCCAAAGAATTTAAATTTTCTGTATAAAAATATATGAAAATAGAAAGAGTTGCGGTCACTTTAGCCGTTTTCTTTCTCCAGCCCAGTGTGTTGTGTCTAATTTCTTTTAAATTATGTTGTTACACAAACTTATGACATGGTACTACGTCGTTATGTGAAGATTTATGTGTTTGCATAATGATTAGGAAAATTTTAGTTGAAGTTAAAACTATTGAGAAAAGGCCTCTAATGTTGGTGTTTAATTTAGCATTTGATTATTTTGTTTTGGGGTCGTCATTTTTTTTTCTTCATTCCACTGCTTTTTTTTTTTTGTCATTTCCATCAAACTCAAATGTGTGACAGTTAAAAAACCATTTCCGTTTAAAGTTGTTGTTTCTGTTTATTTTTTTTTGGTTTGTTACAGGTTACTTCGTTTTCAGTTTTTTTTTTTTGTTATAACAAAAATTAAATATAATAACGATTTGTTGAAGCAGCTACTTTTGAAAACTTGGTGGTTTCAGTTTCTAATGGCATTTGCAGATCTGCAATCAATAATTGTTTTTTCAATTTTATTTATATATAACTTTTTTACGAAATACTAGTCCTTACAGACAATATAACAAAATACATTTTTCCAATTAAAAATTTTATTAATTTAATAAATTCAGCGATGGCTGAAGTAGTCTGCACGTTGACTTCCAAACCAAACAGTCCTGTAATCGAGCATAGTTCCAGACTAAGTAATAAAAAGATCTCGCTGATAGCAATCCACAGATAATATATAAATTGTTTTTAATAGAAATAAGTTTGAAAATTAAGGATTAAGAAATGTAATAAAAATACAAAATAACAAAAAGATTGCAGCAAAAATAGACCATTCGAAATGTCACATATTCTCTTTAAACTTGAAGCTTCCATTTAAGAATTCCGTTTAAATCCTACAACTGTAGTCTGCTCTGCATTTGCTACCAGTAGGGCATCTAACAGCTTTCAAATGACAAAATAAAAAATAAAAAAATAAGTATTTAGTAAAAATTATTTTCCTTTAGTCACCTGTTGGTTGGCATTGTTTAAATGAAATAAATTTTCCTTTTTTTTTATATGTTTCATCGTTGGTTAAAAAAAGTTGTTGTCTGTTTGTCTATTGTTGCTGCTCGTTAAATATTTGTACAATTTAATTATTGTCATTGGTTGTCAGGTTTTTTCTTTCAATTATTTGTTTGTTTTTGTGTGTTCATTTCCCCTGTTGTAATATTTTGCTGCTGTTGTTGTTCTTATTATTTTTTTGAATTGTGTTTGAGGAAACACTAAAAAAAAAAAAAAGAGTTGAAAAGTTGTTCATTGTTGGCTGTGATTTGCCAGTAACTGTTGCTCGTTAATTGTTAATTTTTAGTTGTTGTTGTTGTTGGTTTTTATTTGTTTATTTTTGTCATAATATTGTGGCGGAAAATGATGTGGTAAAAAATTTGCTTTAATTTGACACACATTTAGGGGTGATTTTTTTTTCCGAAAATAATCAAGTTTTTCATTTAAAATTAATAGATTGTTTACATTTTTATGTATAACGAAATTATAAATTAAAAAAATATATATTTTAACTCATTTACAGGTAAATTCGTTTCAAGGAACAAATTCTTGTGATGCGTGATCAGATGTTCATAGTCTGTCTCTCTTTCCATGGCAGGAGCAGGCAGGAGTGTTAAAATTTAAAAATGTCGGGTGAGGGCAATAGCGAGAGCTGAAGAGTTTTTTTTTTTGGTTTTTTATCATAACACAGTAGAAAAAAGGGGAGAGTTTTAAATTTGAAGTGAGGAGGAGGGTTAATTCAAAGCATTTTTTTTTGCTTAAAATGCGATTCCTTTTCGACTATCCCTTACGCAATCTACTCATGCGATTCTTTACTTCAGAATTAGGAAAATAGATTATACGAAGGAGGACAGGGTATGTTGTATTTTCTGAATTGACTTAAACTTTTCAAAGAAGAATGCATAAACATTCAGAAGGAATTTTGTTCGATCGAAGAACCACCAGAGAGTTTTTTCTGTAGAGCGTTGATCTGTTGTGCTTCTTGTAAAGACCGTAATGTTGAAATAGCTCCCTCTACATTACGTCTATGCTCCAGTCGAGACATTCGCGTCGTTTGCTTTCGTTCGGTTTCGGTTCATCAAAAATTACAGTGTAATTTCAGCTTCTAATTATATACACTTCACATACATATTTGGTGTACTGTTATCTGAACAGTTGGCACGTTAACTCTACAATAAGAAGATCGTGTGTTCAATCCCCGCCATGCTTCGTCCGTGTTTTTTTATTTTTATCTTGGACCAGCACTCAGGAGATGACAGCTAAACAAGGTATGCATTGTGCTGCAGGAAAGGGGTGGTGACAGAGATCACAGAAGGTGAACAACTCTTCTTTTGCATGTGTTTTTTGTTTCGAGCCATGTTGCAGCGCCTCTGATGCCCAGGAGACGTATTAAATTTAGAAGCTTTGTTTTAGTAGGCAATTTTAGTAATTACTTTACTTTGCTGGTGCTATACAATACCGACGACGGGGGGCGCTCTGCTGTGCCTGTGAATTTGTATCAGCTGAAGTTGGTACTGTTCAGTGACCGACAACAACGGACACAAAGACACACCAATGCATATCAGAAAAATGCAATATGTTTTGCATTTGGTCCGAAACTGGATTCAAAGCCTGTACTTTTGCTTTGCGTTTGTTCGTAATTGCTAGCGAAGGTTTAAGAAAAATGAAAACCGGCACTTTCTCTGCAGCGCGAACTAGGGTGCCTCCTTATTTATATGAGACAGTTCTTTTTTAGCTAGAGAGCTGAAATTTGTTATACAGTTCAGTATTGGGAAAAAATAATAATAAGAATAGGGAACATTTTTATTGCTCGAGGCGAGGCTAGAATGCCGGCGGCATTATAAAATTAAATTAGTTCCAAAAATTTTCCATTCCATTTCCTTTGGAATTTACTGCATTTTTTTAGGATTTATGATTTAGGTGATAACAGACTCTTTTGAAAATAAAAAAATTTTGTTCTTCTGTATTTTTGGATATACAGCAGGCTTTTGATAAAGTATGGCAAGAGGGATTATTATACAAATTAAAAAACATGCTTCCTGCTCCATTGTATTTATTATTTTTATCATACCTGAAAACCACATGTTTCTGCGTCAAAGTCAACAACGACTTTTCTCATATTTGTCAAATGGAAGCTGGAATCCCACAAGGAAGCGTCCTTATTCACCAATGATATGCCGACGATTGAAGATGTAACAGTCGCTACTTACGCCGACGATACAGCATTCTTATGTTGTAATGAATCCCCTACAGAGGCTTCTAGAATTTTAAAGCTGCCGCTAAATAGTTGGAACATTGTTGTTAACACTCAAAAATTAAGTCACATCACTTTTACAACAAGAAGAGAAAATTGCCCAGCTGTGTTTCTCAATGGCACTTCAATCGCTAGTGTTAATACTGTCAAATACTTAGGCTTATATTTAGACAGAAGACTTACATGGAAAGAGCATATTAGCTCGAAAAGAAAACAACGTAACATCAAATTTAAGCAAATGCACTGGCTTCTGGGCCGTAAATCCAAACTTTCTATGCAAAATAAGGTCCTGCTTTATAAAACCATTTTAAAACCCATATGGACTTATGGCAAAGAATTATGGGGCACTGCTTGTAATTCCAATATAGAAATTTTACAACGATTTCAGTCCAAAGCTTTGCGCTCTATAACAAACGGCCCCCTTTTATATAACGAACAAAACTCTACACATCGACCAGAAAATACCTTTCGTCAAATCCGAAATTAGAAGATTCAGCTCCAATTGCTTAGAAAGGCTTAGTAAATCAAGTAAACATACTAGCAATTACGCTTTTAGATGAGACTGATGTAGTTAGAAGGTTTAAACGAAATCATATCCTAGATAGATATGGCGCCAGAATGGTTTGTTAGCGAAGCCAAAGGCCGGCTATGCAGACAAACTTTTGTTACCTAGTGCACTTTGGTAACATTTTGATTGAATTTCTTTTGGGGTATCTTTCTTTCATTATTGATGCTTATTATTTTTCTTCTGTTCAGTGCTCCGATTTTTGGAGTTATTTCATTAATATTATTTAGGAACTATTTCATTTTGTTTGGCATTCACTTCATTTCTTCAGTGTGGGCGTGGCTTCATTTGTTTTGGGAATTATTTCACCAGGGAATTATTTCACAGAACCTAGAGTGCCGTCTTGATATATAGAAATGATTACTTTTTCGTTTATCTGGCTAAAGCACTATAACGGCTGCATAGATTTGGCTAATTTCGGTCTTGAAATATTCATTGAATTTCAGAATGTAAATTTCTTTAAATAAATAGGAACATGAGAGGGCGTAGGTGGACAACTATTAGATCGCTTTTGATAACTTTTTCTATTTATCATTTGAAATATTCCGAAGATGGCTCATAGGAAAAGAAAAGATTGACGTTATCGCAGCCGCGAATAAAAGCAAGTATTTGATAAAATAGAACATAAGCATACTTTCCATCACGATCTATTGAATGTTAGCGGTAATTTGCTGGCTTTCACTTGGCAATTAAGTCATATGGAAAAGCATCCAATATGTTGCAAATTCACCAAATGAATGATATGAAAGGCTGAAAATGTTAGCAAATAGAAGTGTCAATTTCGCAGGCCGCTGCAGAGTTATCGATTGAATTTTACTACAGCCAGGAGACTTATTAATGTTCACTCTCTAAAAAAAATGCTCTTCACAGCACGCGCACAAAGGATATCAACTTTATGGTATAAACACAATTGTGACGAATGACGAACTTCGCACAGCACGACGAACTTATCATCAAGAATTCGTTGCGTAAATTCGTCGAATAAGACACAATTAGAGCGAAAATAACAGCTGTTAATGTCATTTAAAATTATATGTTATTTAGATACATAAATAAATAAAAATTGTTAAAACAAGAACAAATACGTTTTACGTTTTGAGCACCTTATTAAAATTATAAACATCATGTTCATGATGGTAGAAACTTTTATTTCAATCAAATTCCACCAATTTTCATTAATTAATGAATTTTCTAATACATTGTTGTTTACATTTAGCAGGTGACAGTGTGACCATATTTCAACAACAAAAAAAAAAACATTGATATGAGAAGATAAAATAATGACAAAAACGAATTAAAACAATACTGTATATAATTAAAAAAGTGGCTATTGAATTTTTGTCCTGTAAATAAAAAAGAAAACAATTCTTAAAGCAAAAAGTTAATTTATTTACTATACACAAAAAAATGTAAAAGGAAAACGGCCACTCTGCACCAATTTATTCGTCATTCGTCGGCGTAAGAAATAGAAATAAACCTATCGCAAAGTTCGTTGTGCACGACGTATTTCGTCCAACGTACATATTGTGTGTATTTTCATTTACACAAATGTGTTTTATTTACAACGACGAATATTCGTTACGAAAAATTCGTCGTTCGTCCCAGTTGTGTTTATAGCATTATTTATTTATTTCATTCTATATTTGTATTGTATAAAACAAATTATGTACGTATGTATATACATATGTATGTAATTAAAGGTTCTCGCTAAAATGTAACTCTGCCATGAATTTTATTTCATATAAAACACCATGTACGCTGCTTCACCTTTAATTCAGTCATTTAGTGATTTGTCAAACTTTTAGCTTTTTCCATTACTCCTTTTAACTATAAACATCGTCTAACCATAAAGTCATCACATCAACTATTTTATAAGAAAACATTATTTCCATTCGATAATTTCATACAACTGTCATCATTACGACACGTCGCTGTGAGCTGAGCAAAACAAATTTGTGTCAAACACGTTAAGGACCTTCAGCAACGAATGCAGTGTATGAACACTTTAATAAATAAAAGAATTCCCCTTTCTGTTCACAGTAGAAAATTTGCATATAAACTAGATTAATTTAAGAAAATGTAGGGGAAGAAAAAACAATGAAACAGAGTTGAGAAAACCCAGCAATAAGTCTCAATTTAAACGAAGACTATAATAATTCATAAGAGTGTGAGTTTAGAAACTAAATATGAAGAAAATATTGCGAGAAGCTCAAGAAAAAAATTAATAAATTAATTTTTCTTTTAAATATTTTCCACAAAATATTTTTTCTTGGCTTTTTGTATTTTTCACAACAACTGTGAAAGGAAAAATGTTTAATGTTAAATAATTTAACTTTCGCACGGATACGAACAGTGGCGATAGACTGTGAAATGGTATGAATAAAATGTTGGAATATGAACAAATTTAAGCCTACCAGTTGAATTGTAATTTTTCGGAAATTTAAATACTACATACTTTCAAAATTTCTCTGACAACTTTCCATAAATACTTTTCAGTTGTACAAAGTATGAATATGTTAGCAAAAGTAACAGTAGCTTTACTCTTTGTCCCAAATTTTTTCAAACTTTCTTCGCTTTTTTCATTACTTGATAGAGATTTATTTTCTATTCCGAAAAGATTTTTTTATAAACAAAGACATAATTAATTTAATAAAAGATAAGGTATTGGAAAAACTTCTACAAGTGCTGCAAACTACAGATATTTACGCCATTACCTGCCCACACGTTTTGGAATGCTTTTTCAAAACCGAGTAAAATTAAAACTCATATGTTTAAAAATCTTAAACCGCAATCGGGGTTAATTTAAAATTCACAAAAACCGTAAACGACGCAGTTAGATGTGTCAAATTAATTAACCAGTGCGACCGAAACGTAAACCTATCGAAGGTCAAACAACAAACAACAGCTTGGCCGCACATAAAAAATAAGCGTATAGATGCACGTTGACTACGAGACAACCCCAGTCGTGGAATCGACCCCAGTTTCAGACTAAATCATAGAAACATCTCTGATGTGCATTAATGTGGCTCTGTGTCAGTTGCTGTCGCAAGGTTTCACTGTTGAAGGCATAGTCATTGATCACTGTACAGTCCCCAATCACATTATGGCGCCCTTCGTCATCGGTATTGTGTACCTCCGCTGAAGTTAAATAATTACAAAAAAACGTCGTCTAAAAACGAAGCTTTAAATAATTTAATACGTCTCCTTGACATCAGAGGCGCTGCAATACAGCTATAAAACATCCTCCTGGCATTTCTCTAACTGTCTCTAGTTCCAGCACAATGCATCGCATTTGTAGCGGTCATCTCCTGAGTGCTGATCCAAGTAAAAAAAAAATTACAATGACGTGACAGTTGTTCGTCAGTCTAGAGCCGCTTTACGCCTGATGTATATCTTGGCTGTATTTCAAGAGAATTTAATATGAAAAGCTTGAAATAAAAAATATTTAAATTTTAATATTATGTTTAATAGTTACTTATGTTTAAATAAATTATAGGAAATAGTCATGTGTTATTTCCGTTTTCTTCACTGACAACACTGGCTATTTAACAGCTGACAACCTTTGCCAGACCGGTGGCGAACGTAATTTCAATTACCTGACATTGGCGCCAAATATTATTGTACTTGACATTTGTGATGTGGATAGGTAATTAGATGCAAGCCAGCAAGCCATTTAGGAATACACTTCTCAAGAATTTGAAATTGTTGCTATTGCTTATTTCACAAATCTTCACCGTTGTCTCAACGCACGAAGAATTTCGTAGTGCTCTTCCTCGTCCAGAGAACGTAAAACGCATATAAAATGCATGTAGCGCCAGCCAATGTAACCCTGTTTGCTGGGACTGTTTGGTCTGGCATTTGCAGTGAAAAAGGCATTTGTTTGAAGACACCGATGGCAGCACTGCAACCGTATCTGGTGAGCGTTATACACAGATTTCTTTTTTACCGCAGGTTGCTACATTGGGTCTCGATCATTATTATTTTATACAGAACGGTGCACCGCCTGTCAAAACTGGGGCAGTGCTAGAGATGGTGAGACAGCGATTTCCAAATATGCAACATAAATGATGAACGTGTTGCATAAACTTGTTGCATCGTCTGTAACCTACACAACGCATTTTCATATTATAGTTTAACAACGTTGGAAATATTCCCGATTATCTGATTTTTAACACTTTTATACGGTGCACCACCCTTTTTACACTTCATTTAGTTTTCTTTTTATTAGGTGTATTTCTAGACTCTAAATTAGACATCCGCGACTTTCCAGTCTTACTAGAAAGCATTCCCGTACACAAAAATTAGGTAAATGAGAGATGTTTTGCGGAAGTAATGTTCTTGTAGCCGCACTTTTCTTTCGGTCTAGTTTGGGCAAGTAAACAATCAATCAACGGTTTCAAAAACAAACAATAACAAAGTAAACAAATTACATTGCACTCACGATGACGTCAACTAACAAAACCGGCGGTGTTCACGTTTGCGAATAGTTCACCGTTTCGGATACTAAAAATGGAACAAAATTGTTTGGTATTTTTACTAAGAATTTATATTTATGAAAATGACTTTTATTAAAATATTTATTTATACATTAAGTCACACAAAATTATATAGTAATTTGGAATTATTCACATACATATGTACGTATATAGTTTATACATATACGGGCATGTTAATTGTGACTTGACAAAAATTATTAATACTAAAAAAACTATTATGTGTTTTAAAATATTGAATCTGGTAAATTTTCCTCTTGCAATAATATTTGCACTGCTCTCCAAATTCTGGAGAGTGCACGAAAAATTAATTGTCTTAAGGGCTTTAATGAACCCAAAGCGGATAGTAGACGGTCATACTTGGCATGACAGTGTGGTATACTGAGAGATAGTGGAAAATTAAAAATTTTTAATTTTTAACATGCTAAACTGACATTCGAGGTTTGTTCAAAAAGAGAATTTTAATTTCTTTTATTCGATTACATTCTTGTCACCAGATCGTACGGTTAATAAGGAATATTTTTTGATATATATTTATTAAGCCTGAGGTCTTTCTTTATCTTATTTTGTTTTTTATTATTCTATAATAAATAATAATAATAAATAATATAATAAAGAATAATAAAAAACAAAATAAGATAAAAAAAAGACCTAAGGCTTAATAAATATATATCAAAAAATATAATAAAAAAGGTCAATTAATAATATAATTAAAAGTTAATAAGGAATACTACAAAGAAGTTATGCAACGTTTGCGTGAAGCAATACGGCTCAAACGATCTGAATTGTGCAAAAAAATCATGGATTCTGTCTGCATCACGATAATGCACCAGCTCAAACATCAAACAAGCGTTCGTGATTTTCCTATTCCAACAACTGAAGAGACCCAGTGAAAGGAAAGCGTTTTGCAACAATTGATGAGATAAAATCAAAAAAGAAGAACGAGCTGATGGCCATAACGAAAAGCACATTTCAGAAGTGCTTCGAGTATTGGAAGAAGCACTGGCATAAGCGGGGATTACTTTGTAGGGGACAAAATGGATATTGATGAATAAATAAATACTTTTCAATAAAATTCAAAATTCACCTTTTCTTTTGAGCAGACCTCGTACACGCTATTACACGAGTATGATGGCATGACCGTATAATAGCCGCTGAAGTATACCATTCTGTAAATTAAAAAAAAAAATTAAACGATCAGCAAAACACCTTCCATAAACTGAATATCGAGCCATGACCGCCCAAAAGCCGTAAGTGCCATGGTTAGCGATTTTGTTTTTTTTTTTTTTTATATAAAAATAGTTATCGATCAGTTGTTCCCTTTGTGCGAAAAATATCAAAATTGACGTTCAGATTTTACAACGAAAACGATTTAGACGTATGTATGTATGTACTGATTACGAGTATGTATCTGCAGATTGATAGAAAAAAACACTCAACTGTAAAATTTGGATTTTGATGCCAAATATGCCTTTTTGGCGCGTATGGCTCGATATGCACTCGTAACGATATCTCTCGAATTTCTCTGCCAATAACGCTTTTCTCCCAGTTTACGAGTAAATGAATCTTAGCTAATCGCTGCTTTCCAAACCCATTTTCCATTTATATCCATGCAATTGTTGTTATCAACATAAAGCTCATGCTTTAATAGTTTATGTGAACGGTAGCCAAATGGCTTAAATGTTTTTAAATGCGGTCTAAATGGTGTTTAGTTAATGTTTAAAACAAAACAAAACAAAACAAAACAGCATAACAAATTAAAGGGGACTGCAAGTAAAATATTTATTAGCAAGACGGCCGGCAGGCAGTAGGGGAAACAGTAGAGTAACAACAACATAATAAGCTAAAAAGTTATTGTTTAATAATGCAATAACAGCCACATGTAGAAAAAAGAAATAATAATAATAATAATAGTTGCCCATATGAAAACAGGAACTCTTTCAAGCGGCGAGATCTTGCTAGATGGCTCTCCGGTTCACTTTCTAATATTTTCTTGCTCCAAACATGTGTAACAAAGTAGGCCTGTTAAATTGCTTGAAGGCTAATTTTTGCCTACGTTTTTTTCATACATTTTTTTCTTCTTTGTTTTCTTTGTTTATGTACGAGAGTATGAAGTATGAAGTTACCATTTAAGCTGACTATTACCCCAATTGAATATGTTCCTGCAGCTTTAATATATTTTTGTTGTTATTTGTTTGTAACTTCTGCTGTTCTACAAAAAGAGCATGCGAATTGGTCTTAAATCTTAATGACGCTACCAACTTGAATGTTATTTAATGGAAACGCAAGACTTGCATTAATTTCTTTTTCTTTCAAACGTTGAACGTCATGATAAATTTAAGAAATACTTTGTTGGTTGGTTGCTAACAAAGAAAAACCCTTTAGCAGTTTGTTATGTTATTTGGCAGCGGAAAATGTTGGCAATAATTTGAAATTTTTCAAAAAGCCAACACATAAAACGGGAAAATGGGTTTGTTCTTCAAAATTGATTTATTGCTTTATTAATTATAAATTACAGTTTACAAACTGCAGAATTTTCAATTTAATTAGGAGATTTTTCACATCAAGCAATTTATACATAATTTATCTGGCCCATTTAGTAGTTCAGCACTGTGTTCTGTTCAAATTAAAAGAGTTGAGAGACAAACTCGTTAAATATACGCCGCTCTTTCTCTCCCCAACAAAGCTGTAATGATCAGCATTATCAATCAAAATGCGCTCGCTATTCATCTTATTTAAAACGCGCTAAATCACAACGTTGGGAAATATTTATAACCAAAACGCACCGTTCTCATAGGCGCTAAATTAAATTTGAATAACAATCGCTGTATATATTTCAAAAAAATAAAAATAACCAAAGGGGGGTCCAACCAAAAAGCACGAAGGTAATTGTAAATTTTTTTTTACACAATATATATTATTCATTGAATCTTCAAAATCAATTGAACTAACAATAAGTATTCAAATCTTAAGAACTAATTGCTAATTATTATTAAGTACAGCCTAGCTGTACAAAATTATTTATTGCTCGTATAGTTTTATTTCCGCGTCTACTACGTTCGGGCTAGGGAAAGAGTATCCCTTCTTTTCAGTCGAATGAACCCTCTTTCGCTTAAAATATTTCGGGCTAGTATATTTGGATGATCTTGGAGTTTGGTTAGGTATGACGTTGCGTATGTTGTTATCTCTTGTTTGACTGTCGGAATATTTAAATCCTTGTGTATGTTAGAATTTTTTATATACCACGGCGCATCTGTTATCATTCTCAGTATTTTGTTTTGACACCTTTGAATTTTTTCTATATTGGAAGCTGAGGCAGTGCCCCATAGCTGGATACCATAGCTCCATATTGGTTTTAAAATTGCTTTGTAAAGCAAAAGCTTACAGTCCAGTTTTAGCACAGAATTTCGACCAATAAGCCAATTTAGTTGAGTTGCTTTTAATTTCATTTGAGTTAATTTTGCATCGATGTGCTGTTTCCATGTTAGCCGTCTATCAATGTGCATCCCTAGATACTTGACCTCCAAACGTTGAGGTATTAACTGGTTGTTGATCAGAATAGTAATTGTAAATAAAGCAAAATATTTTCGAGAGATTAATCTTAATATTTGTTATTATGAAAAACGATCTATGGCAATTATGTGTAAAACTAAATATCGACTAAATGATCGGCAGGGCTTCGGTGACATACTTCTATCCGATGGTCGATATTTTAAATGACTCTGAGCCAATATTGAGGTTTAATGTCGTTAATGAGCCGAGTTATCTCATCCTTGAGCTCTTGTTCGTGTTTGTTTGCGACTCACGGTAGGTAACTGAGGAATTTAACTTTCTTCCGTTTTATAGGCATTATGTTTATCCAAAAATAATCGAAAAAATTATACTTATAATCACGCATAATAAAGGTGATCACGGATAATCAATGCAAAAATTTTAAATCGATGTCTCTTTCTTTCCCGCATTATTGAAATTGTCGGTTATAAGTATCTTCCTTTAGTGGCTGAATAAAATTTAAAAACATATATGCAGATAACTATATGTTTTGTTTTAATAAATATTGTTTTTTTTTCTTAGAAAGGGTGGTCTAATCATACTTTTTTTTTTTTATCTGGGCATTGTGCTGGAACTATAGGAAAGGGATGTATTGCTGCCGGTGCTACACAATACCGTCGAAGGAGAGCGTTCTGATGCGTTTGTGGATTGCTATCAGCTGAAGCCGGTATTGTTCAGTGACCAGTGACTATGCCTTCGACACTGAAACCTGCCGACAACAACTGACACACAAAGACACACACTAATGCACATCAAAAAAATGCGAGATGTTTTTTTTTTTATAATTTTAGTCTGAAACTGGAGTTGAACGTAGGTCTGTTTGTGGTTTTGTAGTCAACGTGCAGACTACCATACATCGTGCCATCGCCACTCTCATTGCCATTTTTTACTCTGAAGGTGACATACCGAGCAAAGCAAACAATCTCTTCAAATAAACAGCAATTTCTATGCAATTTCCAACATAAGAGTATGTATGTACGTGCTAACACGGGAATCACAATTTTCGAAGGCATTAACACAAATATGAATCGGAGATGAAAAATGAAGAAATACTACTAGCGTTGGTGAGTTTCAATCAAGGCGAATTAATTCAAATTAACGCTTCTGTCCGGTTATAAAATGCTTTTTGCGCTCAATTTTTTAAAATTTAGTCTCCGCGTCCGGTTTGTATTAAAAAACTGAAGAAAATCTCGCTTCTACAAAATTTGTCTGGCTATAGTAGGTGTCCGTTATGAGATGTTTCACTGTACATATAACTACCGATCCCTACTTATAACCTGATTACTTTTATTTTTATAAAGAATTCATGCTTTCAAAAAACACTCCACTCTTCAGTTCTCATAATCTTTTATGAATTTGACATCCTGTCGTATTATTTTCATAGTTAAAGCTGTCGTTTTTCAAATTTTAACATTTTTTTGCTTTATTTCTGTTGGCCGTACAAGTATAATAAAAAAATAAATAAATAAAGCAGCGTTTTATTAATTTAGTGTTTGGCTTGCCTCGTCTTGAAAAGTCATTATTATTAGCAAATATGGACCTCCCGCAGCATATTGGCTCTTAATTTAAAATAAATCATTGCTTTTTTACGACGACTTCATTGAAATCATACGGAGAAGCATAAACTCTTGCTTTATGATGGCACGGTGACGTATGATGATGAGTGATGGTGTTGGCGGCGGTAACTTTGAATAGGCGCTCAGTTGTATTTTTGCTGTTCACTTTTTGTTCTTTCGGCATGTGTTCGATAGCTGGCTAGTTACTCTATGTGGCTTTTGCGATAATTGGCCTATGATGCGCCAGCAGAATTTATTATCATCCTGATGTATTGCTGCCGTTTGCTTATGCAGATTGAGAGATTTTATACCCTACACAAAAGAAGCATATTTTGCATTTGTATTAGAATATTGTAGCTTTTTTTTTTACTCATGCGATGGAACGAGAGGAAGGGAATAGTGAGAGAGATGACAGGTGGTGAAGCTTCACTAGCTTACAATTCTGTTTTTGCATGTGTATGTTTTATAGCAGTGTAGTGCTACACCATATCGACTATGGTAATAGTTTCTTTATATTATCTATTTGATTTTTAATATTTGGTGAAGTCCTAGGGGACCCAACTTGCATTAGATCGGAATAATCCGTCCGATCAATCTGGAGGTGCGGGTTCGATTCCCTACCTATACCGTGGGTGTTTTTACATGTGATATCACAGGTTTAAACTGTGGCCTAAGTGGGGCGTTCTCCTTCGGGGAGGGCCCGCCACCTAACCTAACCGAAATACTGCTCCAGGTAACTACTCCATTGCGAGGAATTTTAATGCGTCGAAATAGTCGTAAATATGAGGAAAAGCACAAACACTTGTCGTATAACTGTAGGCTGTTGTTTCCGTTGATACGGTCCATGGTTGCATTACATAGGAACATGTTTGTAACCAGTTCATTTCAACTCAAATGGACCACATAGTCCAATATTATCTGCTGGGTTACGAAATGAATACCCGTAAATCTCTAAAAAAAAAATAGAGAAAAATAATGCTCACAGATCAGGTATTTTTAAACATGAATCAGAATCCTTAAGTGCTGATTCGTTTGTGAAACACTCTACAGTAAAAATTCAAAAACGCATATGCAGGGTGTTGATATCTCCATTCTTACCTTCTCTATAATTTTTATTTATTATTTTTAAGCTTTATATTAGTTTTACTGCTGCCCCACGGCTTCGCTAGAAAGGTTTTCACATTAAATTTTAAATTTGTATGTTTGCAGGAAGCAAGTTCTAACAGAAAACATGTTTTATTTCAGAATTATAAATTGATTGAAAGTCTACAAAAGTAATTGCCATAAAAATCACAGTTAAAAGTGATGTTTCCATTCATTATTTAAGTGAAAAATAAGTTTTTTTTTCAGTTGATTTTGTACTTTTTAGCTTTTGTTCCTTTTCCTCAAATAAACCTGATCAATTTGTTGTATTTTGCACTGTGGCATGTTGCATGTGGCTGCCGCTGTTGTTTGTTATTTATGTGTTGAGATTTTTTATGACAACGATTTATGACAATCCATTGGTGTTTTAATAATAATTTCTTTGCTCGCAGTGAATGTGTTCAATATGATGATCGTAATGTGGTTGTGCATCCGCTGATGTGTTGTTTGCCATTTAAGCCAAACGGCTACAAATTCTTCCTTTTCTTATGTTATTGTTGTCGCTGTTTTGTTTTCAACTCATCAACATAGACATAAGCCATCAACAGCAACAGCAACAGCAACAGCAACATCAACTGCTGCTGCTGTTTCTGGCCTTAACATCAAGTGGCCATTTAAGTTTTAATAAGACTCTTGATGGCTAAATTGTTGTAAGTGGGAGCCAGATAGAGGAAACTTTAAACTAAAGTGTTGAACAATTTTATTATTGAAAATGATGATTAAACATTAATATTTAATTAAATAGTTTAAATTGTTCAAAAATGATTTACGGTAGATCGACGGCGTAACGCTCTAAAGGGAAAATTGATTTATTTATTTATTTACATGTTATATTTTTTTTTATTCACAAAGAGCTAAAGAAAATGGCTCTTTTTAATTTCAATAACTCTAACCCCTAATGAAACAGCCAACTAGTTAAAATATTTATTCATTCATTCAGTAGCCTAATCGATTTTATATACAATAAAATGCCTAATTTTTTACTGTTGGCCTTTTTCCATCATTAGCACTCTTTTCGTTTGAGTTAAATAAACTATAACAATAAAAAAAGATTAATTTGTACAAACACATTGACCCCCTTCCACCCTTGAAGAGCCGAAAATTTAAAAATAGAAACTCAAATAAAACAAATGCTTTCAGTCATATTAAAAGGAAAATTTGTGCAGGACCATAACGCCTTCACAATTCCATAAAAGCCCAAAAAACAAATGACCTTTTCGTATGGCAAACTACCCTGGTGATTGCCAAAGGCAACTTGGAAAGAACCTCATGAAAACATATGACCTGTGCCCTGTTAAACAACAACAACGCCAGTTCTTTCGAAAAAAAAAAAGAAAAAATGAAATGAACATTAAATGTCAGACGACATGTAAGTATGTACTGTAGTTTATTGTTGCATGTACAAGCGTGTATAAATTCTGGCTTTGAAATGAAAATATTACAATTAATCATGAAAATAACAACATGCCACAAATTACATCCCTGAGTCGTTAGTTATGTACTTTATATTTATATATACACACACACACATGCACACACAACACACACACACACATGCACACACAACACACACACCGGCTACATAAATAATGAAATGTAAAGGAGCGCTTCCTTTACAGTGTGTGGCAATAGTACTCAAACAAGACAAATTTCATTATATTAAAATTGACAAAGCAACTTTTTCTGCAATTGTCAAGTAATTTACTTGTAAGTAAAAAGAAAAAATAAGTGAACAACTAAATAAATAAAAATCATAAATAGTCAATATAAATAATATTAATAATAACAAGAAGAACAACAATAATAATACTAAAAAATCAGTTTAATCCAGGTACGAACGAACTTGACGATTTTTATCGAATAGTCCACAGCAAATTTTTACCCTTTTTACTCAATAAATTATTTGTTGAATCTTAGACATACATAAAACTAACAATAAATTTGCAAACATTCAATCTGAGGGTGGCGATGGTCGAAATAGTCTGCACGTTGACTACAAAACGAAAAATTTTCCTGGATTCAATACCAGTTTCAGAAAACACATCATAAAAACATTTCACATTTTTTCTGATGTGCATTTCTGTGTCTTTGTGTCAGTTGTTGTCGCAAGGTTTCAGTGGAGAAGGCATAGTCATTGGTCGCTGAACAGTAACGGCTTCAGTGATATCCAATCCACAGGCATATCAGAATGCCCTCCTTCGTCGGTATTGCGTAGCACCGGTATTGTCATGACAGCATTGTCTAATGTAAACGCTGAGTTAAAAAAGTTAATAAATGTTGCCAAATTTTTGAAATAAATGTGGATCTCTTAAAAAAAATTGATAATGATATTTATGCAGCTGATAAGATTTTTTGTCTGGTTCAGAAGTAGAAAGTAGAATAGAGTTTCTACATTAATAGATAATGCTTTAGCACGACTAGCATTTTACGTATCATATATCCAGTTAGGGTAAAATTTTTATTACACGTATGTGTAAACCTAATTTAATTTTGAAAAGTGTTTTTTTTTACGATTTTGAGATCTTTTTCACCCTCATAAGACTGTTTAGTTTTTCTGTTTGCTTTTGTTTCTTCTTTAGATTGTGTATGCAATTGCCAGGGGGATTATCATTAAGATTAAACAGATTGTAATTATGTTAATAAATTGAAATTGTAGACCCGCCACTTTAGGCCCTATGGGCTCGCGGCTATTTCATAAATAAATAAATAACAAAAAATAATATATTTTGCTTAATAAAAAATTTTATTTTGTTATTGATTCAATATTTTTTATTGAAATTAAATATATATGTAATATATATGTAATCAAAATGAGCTAATGATCGAAAACATGCAGACAGTCAAAATTACATGTGATAATTACTAAGAAACAAACTAAAGTGGTGAAAGTGATAGAGAAGATAGAGCTCAATTCTTGCAAAATTCTGTAGTTGGTTTTAATTATTAAGCAAAGATGTGGCATTTCTGATATTAGTTTTGGTTCAGTATTTTTTTTAATCTAAGGAAAGCCATTTTATTTATTATTCTATTTATTTTATTATTATTCTGGGCAAAAATTTAGTTTTCGTAATAATTTTCATGGGACAACAATGTACATATTACAATCCAACGAAAAATTACAAAGATAATTCAAACTCAGTTTATGCAATTCCTTAAAATTATTAAATTTTTTAAATATGCTGATGATCGGTAACATACAGGCAGTCAAAATTACATGTTATAGTTACTAAGAAACAAACTAAATCAAAGATAAAATTGTAAATCACACTGACAAACACTAGCAGAATGGAACAACATGCTGTTTTCGAAGGTAGTTACGCCATCATCTACAGCGTCCTTCGTGTAATGTCAACTTTGTGTGGTTGTCAGTAGCTGTAAATTATTAACTTTATATATTTATTACCTTTCATTAATAGAATACAAGAATTTATCCTCAAAATGAAACTCTAAATTTACCTTCTATGGTTTAAAAATGTTCTTTGTTTTAATCCATAAAGCTTCTTTTTCTTATTTTTTATTAACTGTGCACACATGTTTCTTTCTATAATAATTTTAGTTTTTGTTTAAATATGTAACTGATTTGCCTTTTTTAAAGCCGGTATTTTACTTTCATTTACATACTGTAAAATCCAAATGTACTTCGCACACTCCATTAAATTTGTATAAAGAAAATTCATTTGTAACAACAACAACAACAAAAAGAAAAAATAAAGTAAGAAGAATTGCAAAAGAACATAAAAAATGAAATCAATCAGCCTTGATAAATTACAGAGCCAACAACAAAATATTCATAAAAAAATTAAAAATAAATAAAATAAAAAATAAAATGAGAAGAGAAGAGACTGGTTGTATTTAAGAATATTCGAAAGGGATTAAAATGCAAATGAAAAGAACAACAAGGAGAAGAAGAACACCAACAAAAACTTTTTAATAAAATTAATAACAACAAATGCTAAATTAACAGGCCAACGCAACAAAGAATTAAGTGCAAAAATGAAAATTGTTTTCTTAAAATGGAGCAAAACGCAGCATTTGGGAAAAAACTGTTTTTTTCTCTCGTCTGTTTTAAAGTTGCGGCAATCATGCGAGCAGAGTCGAAAGGTAAAAATGAAAAGAATTGAAAGTTTTAAGATTAATTGTACTGAACGTAAGCAAAAGTCAGCCATTTACGGAAATTCACACGATTCTCAACGCCAAGGTGAGCATTACAAAACGTCAGTTGAATGAGAAAAACTTATTTCAAGTATTTAAAAGATTGGCAGTCTATAAGAAGCTAAACAATTTTCGCACATTCAGTACCTCGAAGGGTGATATTAACAGCATATTTTTGTACATATATGTATGTACATACATATGTAAGACAGTATTTATTACATGGTGCTCATGAAGACGATTTAATTTCACCGTATAAGACTGATTCGACTCGCAACACTTCGCGGCATGCTTTTGTTTACTCGTATTTTAAAGGTTAGATTTTTGGTTAAACAAATATGTAGAAATTATTAATTTTTAAAAGCTAAAAATCAATTGATCTCAAATTTCGAATTAGAAAAATTAAATAGATTTAGTAATAAAGAATAAAAAAGTATTTGTTGTATAAAATAATTTTTGCAAAGGCTAATGAATTCTGAACTAACAATTCAACTTTAAAGTTTTCACCACTTGACTAACTATTCCTCGAACTACTGCAAACATTTTTCAGTAATAGAGTTATTAAATTGAATTAAACCTTTAACTTCAACATAAATTTTGCCTGTGTTTTGTGGCATTTAATTTCGTAATGCAAATGTTCTTTAAGTTCGTAGTCAGTTTAGTTTAATATGCACAAAAAAGGTCCTTTTCGCCATGAAATACATATAAACGATTTGACCACCAAAACCTTGCATAGCATTCAGCGTTGCCATCTATTTTTGAGAAAAACTTGCCAGTGGAGAAAGAAAAAGACTTTTCTTCAAAATATTTGTTTTTATTCTACAAAAAAAATAATGTATAAGACAAATAGTCCATTTCATTTATTTGTTAAAACTAAAAACAACAAGAAATTTATTGCTCGTTTGTTTTTTAAGTTATTTAGTAATTTTATTAATGATTTTAGAAATGTGTTTATCGAACGAATTTTTATTAGGTATCATGAAGTACATTCGATAGAGATAGCTTCGTTATAAATTTGTATAAATTTTTGGATAACGAATTTTTTTAAACGATCTAATATTACAAATGTGAAAGTTTATATGTATGTTTATTACTCCATAACTCAAAAAAGACTTTTTAGATTTCGATGAAATTTGGTATACGAGGTTTGTTCAAAAGAAAAGGTGAAGTTTGAATTTTTTTGAAAAGTATTTATTTATTCATCAATATCCACTTTTCCCCTTCAAAGTATTCCCCTTATGCCAGCGCTTCTTCCAATCCTCGAAGCACTTCTGAAATGTACTTTTGTACGTTATGGCCATCAGCTCGTTCATCAATTTTGATTTTATCTCATCTGTTGCGGACAAGAGCTTTTTCTTGCCCTTTGATGACTTACCAAATTCCAAATTTGAATTCTATGTAAACTTAAATCACTTATCGTTAAATCATTATTCCTTTACAAATTGTTCAGAACTTATTTATTCAAAGGTTTGAAATGGACTGTACTTGTATGATAACAAAAATTTATTTCAACTCTTAATATATTTTAAGTATTGTTGGGTACTCAGTTTTACGTTTTTTATGCATAGTTTTTCAATTATTGTCTTATTAAGCGGTTAATATTGATAGCTATAAAGTTTTGGTCCTAAATTCTTAATTTTTCTACATTGATTTACAATGAATGTCTCGTGTAGCAGTAACTTGCATTATATTTATGTATTTGTTGTTATTATTTTAATGCACGAAACTAGTGCATTGACCACTGCATACGAATTTGACTAATTGAGACAAGTAATAAAAAGTATACCCAGTTGACAATTCAGATTGTGGCAAAACGCTTTCCCTTCATTGGTCTCTTCATTTTTGGGAATAGGAAAAAGTCGCAGGGAGCCAAATCTGGTGAATAAGGTGGTTGCTGCATGATTGGGGTATTGTTTTTGGCCAAGAAATCAACAACGAACAAGCTTTGATGTGTGAGCTTGTGCATTATCGTGATGCAGAACCCATGATTTTTTTTCACAATTCCGATAGTTTGAGTATTATTCACTTCCTTTTAATATTCCTTATTAACCGTACGACCTGTTGGCAAGAACTCATGTAATCGAAAGCTATTGGAATCGAAAAAACCGAAATTCACCTTTTCTTTTAAACAAACCCCGTATGTACTTTAAAAACAGAAAAAAAACACCCTGCATTATTTCTATTGCAGCGTTTTTAGCATCAAATCGAGATTTCACAATACTGTCTCCACCTAACTCAAATTCAAAGGGGCCGCATGTTCTCCACTTAGGAATTAGCATGAAATTCTACGCTAGCATATACATAAGTACTTAAAATATAATTTATGTTTAATCTATTATATCATGCACACATTACAACCCTGCCTACAATGAAAGCTCGCAGTCATTATTTATTATATTTCATATTTAATATAAAAATGTTGCCTTATTTTAGGTGGAATTTAAATTGACATGCCTTATTTCATCAATTACAAAATTAGTCGGATCAGTTTTACTACAACTCAACTTTATCTAACATATGTAAAATGGAACTGTAATCTAAAAGCATTACATTCTAATTTGCTTATCTTTGTGGCTTTACATGGGATATACATATGTATGTAAATGCAATAGTAATGGCACTTGTTGGCATCATTCCTTACTTTTTTAATGAGAGTGCAGACTATGAATCTTTCATCTTAAATATAAATAGCGAAATAAGCGAAGCAATGACCACTGACTTTTGCTAAATATTGCTCACATCAGGGATTACGTAGTGCACATTTTTACCGCTGGTATGTTATGAATGTAGCCAACCTGATATTCAAGTATTTAAAGAAATTATTGTACAATATATTTTAGGCAGTTTGCACAAGTTTGCGAATTCAAAATGATAGTAGTGCTAGCAATTTATACAGGTATTAATTTAATAATTTGAATTTTGAATACCTAAAGTGGTTTTAGTGGGATCTGTTTTACTGAAATATTTCCGTAACATAATATATTAGTAGGTCTATTTCCACAACAAGTTCAAAAGCATATTTCACCATTAATTGTAGTAAACACCATTTGATTGCTCCAATCATTTTCTTGATATATTTTCTCTTTTAATTAGATTTACTTTAATTTACACTTCATGAAATTCTTTAAAATAAAAACAAAAGAAAAAAAAATTATATTTAAACACTTATTGTATGGCCAACTAATGTTACATTTCTAATTAGGAAAAGACTTGTTTTTAAAAAGTTATTAAAACTCGATTAAAAACCAAAGTGTGCAAAAATGTGCAAAACATTCAAACAAACATTTATTTAATTGGCTGCCATAGCGTTGTCATAATAAAGCACGCTAAATTTAATAGAACTACAAATATGGCATTATGAGAAGAAAACTTTAACAGAATCTTAAGTAAGATATCTTTATATAATAACACTTGCCGCCACTAACTTATGGAATACAATTCATCGTTATTGCAACGTTGAAGATGTTGATTACAAAAATGTAAATGGAAATGTAGGCAGGAAGATGAACGCACATTGATGGTGTTGCTTTGATGTATGAATTTAAAAGCGACATGAAAAAATTTTAAATTATTTCATTTATGATTTATTGCTTTAGTTGCAAAAAAATAAGACTTAATTCTTAAATTTATTTACACTTCTTTTTTTGTTGCGAAATTGACGACTAGAATCGGAAAACGTGCTAATGCATGCACAAATTAAAATATCTCTAGAAGATGACTTCTTAAATAATGACAGTTTCCTAAATACATGGTCGTTGACTAGTCTACACGTTGACTACAAAACGAAAAATTTTCGTGCGTTCAACCCCAGTTTCAGACTCATAAAAACATATCGCACTTTTTTTATGTGCAGTTGTGTGTCTCTTTGTCAGTTGTTGTCGCAGGGTTTCAGTGGCGAAGGCATAGTCACACTGCTCACTGAACAGTAACGGTTTCAGCTGTATCCAATCCACAACCACATCAAAACGCCCTCCTTCGTCGATATTGTGTAGCACAGGCGAAATTAAATAATTATTGAAAATGGTTACTAAAAACGAAGCTTCAAAATTTAATACGTCTTCTTGACATTAGAGACGCTACAACACCGCTATAAAAAAAAACCAAATAACAAAAATGAAAAAAGCAGTTTTATTAGATAGCGAAGCTTCACCTCCTGTCATTTCTCTTACTATCCCTTTTATATAGTTCCTGCACAAGGTACCGCATGTATAGGGGTCATCTCCTGAGCGCTGGTCCAAGATAAAAAAAAATAATAACTAAACTACTATAAACTACTATATAGCCATACAAAAAATTTACAATTTAATAAAATGCCAGTTAATTAAAAATATTGGGTATTACAAATATTTTTAATAAGTAAAAATTGGTCTGCTAGAGATTTATGAATATATGTATCTGAAAATTCAAAAACATATTACTTATCGTTATTGTGTCAATAATTAAAGTTTTAATCACTTTCGCATTCTAAATCACTTTTGTTTAAAATTAGGTCGACTTTATCGAGCTCAAATGACACAACTTTTTTTAAGCATTCATTTGCTTGCAGCTGCTGAAAGTGGTGGGAAGATAGAACTTAATTTTTACACAACTCTGGAGTTGCGTGTTAATTATAAAGTAAAGTTGCAGCGTCTCTGATGTTAATTTTGACGTATTATTTAAGGGCAGCCATTTTATTTATTATTTTACTTCGACGACATTTTAGTGCTCAAATACTGCCAAAGAAGGATAATGCTGTAGTACAGAAGAAACGGACAAAAATTTTGTCTTCACCAAGCCGGGCCTTGAAATATTCACATGTGCGTATAGAAAAAAAAATATAAGCAATTTTTGGTTAAAAATATTCGAAAATGACAACGCTGCTTGTAATATATATATATATATATATAAAGTTTTGTTGAAGATTTTTGGTTAAATTTTCATCTGAAAAATCGTTTATGTTCATACATGAAAAATTAGTTTCAGTTACTCCTTCCTTACTCTCTGAAGAATTGACGAGTTAAACATCAAGTGTATGAAGCAGCTCCTAAAGTATCTGATGCTTAAAATATGAATATGTGATATCATGTCGTAGTCATGTACTTTCACAAAATTTGTTGCTGGTGTTCAAACAAAAGACGTGCTAAATTATAATTACAGTCAAAACTTGGTATAATAAACACGCCCTTTAACCAAAATTCAATATAACGAATGATCATATCTTATATTATATTCCATTCGCTATCTTATACTACTAAAGCTCAACTTATTTTACGTACCGTTTAACGAATGGTAATGGAAAAGTAATAAAAAAAAAAACAACACCATTGGTTTTATTTTTAGGACGAAAAAAGTCCTCAAAATTATGTGTATGTTTTTCATTAAGCGATTTCCCGAAACTTACTCTTTTATCTTTTCTTTTCTAATTTTTTGCTCCATATAACGTAGAGTGGAGTTTAGTTTTCTCCGATGAGAAAAAAACATGAAAATTTGATTTTAATGCCAAATGGCTCTAGTTTTTATTTAAAACTAATTTGTTCGCTATAATGAATTTCTTACTTTAACAAACCCGTGCTTTGATTTTAATTTAAAAAAAAATAATCTTTCGCTAAAGTAGCTAACTATTCTTAAAAATTTAAAAAAAAAAAATATTACATTTCGTACAAATTTCATCTACAGTTTGTCGCAAAACGTTTTTCCCTAGACGGTATAAAGCCTTGGCTTCAAAAGTCGCCTTCCGACATAAATTTCCTTTAGCTAAGTAATTAATTAAAGTATCTAAAAGAAGCATTTAAAGAATTGAAAATTATCTGTTGAGCTGTTGAGTATTTAAAATTTTCTTTTGAAAACTTTAAATAAAAAAGATACAGCAATAAATAATAATAAAAACCTGAAATTGAGTTCAAACCTTCCAAAGCTAACTGGCTGATTGATTGAGTAGAGACCAGTGACGGTCAACAAAACAAACAAAATGAAATGATTTGATTCTGATAAAAGCAAACTCATATGTATATGTGCATCTCAACAGAAGGCTATATATAATTATTTATTCAAAATACAGATTGGAAATTCAGTAGAAAAAACGAACTAGCAAAAGTTGAAACTAGTTCTTACTGTTTTTTAAAACTTCCTGTAATTATTTTCACAAATTATAATACTGCCTTATTTTCTTTCGTTTTTGTTGGTTTTATACCTGTATTAATGTCTGAAAGCTTAATTAAGACCTGAGCATATGATAAAATCAATATTTTTTTTTAATAACACAAATTAATGGCGAATATCAATCAGATGGTTGCCAGACCTGCTCGAGTTGGAAAATGTCAACAAAACTAGTTTAATTAACGAAGAAACATGTTTAATTAGTTTCTGTTGCACTTGGCTATTGTTCATTTTGCTATTTCTTTGATCCCAAAGAATATTTTATATGCAAATTGGAACTGAAATATGAGTTTAAGCCATAATTACTGCATAATAGTGTAAATTGAAAAGAATATTCAGACTAATTAATTGTTTAATTAAGCAACACAGTGTGAATATGGTACTTATGGATGTTTTGCACATCAGTTTGCGTGGTTTTTAATGACAACGCAAAAAATTTATAATTTTTTCTATAAATTTTCTACTCACGTGCTATAAATGTCAGAAAAGTATTTCGAAATAATTTTAAATAGAATAACGCAAATGACAATTATAACGGCACTGCAAGTGTGCAGCTGACAGAACAAATTGTTGTCAAATTATTTAATTCGCTTTATGCTGGTTTAAGTTTTTTTTTTTTGTTTCTGTGTCAATATGGAGACTAGGTTAAGTCGACTTAATAAATCATTTGCCCAATTCACTCTGTTGTTTACAGCAAATAATTTTACTCAAACGAAGCATTGTTTGATTTTTTTTTCATGTTTCATTAATTATTTTTATTTGTTTCTAACAATAATCCATATGAATTTTATTTCTAGTATAAAGTACCAGCAAAAAATTTGTGGATCAAAATTTCTGGATGAGGTGTTTTAACTTTAAAAAATAAAATTTTTATTTTTTTTGTGGAATGGTAAAGGAGGAGGAAGAGATGTGTTTTTACAATTTCATGGAATCGTTTTTATATGACTTGCAGGCAGGGTACGGATTTGTGAGTGAGTGGCCAGTACATGTGCCGCACTTGAGTGTGCCAATCTGTACCCTGCTAACAAACCAAAGTAAAAGTATTCAAAAGTTTATAAAATAAACAATAAACTTTTAAATAGGAAGTTATAAATTTTTCAAAAGTTTATGAAATACAATTAAATACGAAATAAATACATAAACGCGTGTTTGTACACTTGTTTGTAAAAAATTTTATGTAAATTACCTATAGTTTCTGTAAATAAAAATAATATGAAGAAGTATTAATGGTATTTTTATTTAACGATGTGAAATTTTATACATATTTTCACACAATAATACAAAAAAAAAAAAGAAATATTTACAATTTCTCATTTGCTTCATAAGGACATTCCTTTTATTGGCTCCAAATGAAATTTCATAAAACATTTTAATTGATTAAATGCCTACATAGATTTATTAAAATTTCTAAACTATTTTTAACAAATTAATTGTTTGAAATTTTTGCAAATATCAATTACTTTAATTCATCAATAGTATATTATTGTAATAGAAAAAATTAGGTTTCCAATTAAACATTCACGAATTGTAGTACAGTAGTCTCTCGAAAAAGTTAACCGAAATGTCCCATGCTTAATTAACTTTTTCGAACTATTAACTTTTTTTTTAGATGGTTTTGAGAATTGAAGAAAAATACATCGACTCTAAATTTCTTTAAATGACTTGGGCAGCTTACACACTGACACGACCGACTGAACCAGCTGGTTGTATCAGTCTGACTCATGCGGTTTTCGTAGAAATTTTAACACTGGCAAAATCCAACTGATATGGGTATGCATTGGTAGAATTGGTCGGCAACGGACACTGAGAAATCATCGTTATCTGCAATAATTTGAACCTTGTTGCAATCTTTAATGTCAGCAAGGGGGTTCTCAATATTTTTAACCACCTTCGATATTGAACAATTTAATTTGTCGATCTGCATCGTCGTAAGCTCTATCTAATTTAACCAATTTAGGCAATATAGTCTTCACTGTGGGTATTTCCGCAAGCTCAAAAAAGTTAACAGAAGAGTTCACTAACTTGGGTGAGCATTTAACTTTTTCGAGATTCTACTGTATTTAGTTTTATCCATTCTGTGGTAGCACCTATTTCAGTAAAAATAAAATATGTATTTATGAATTTAGTAGTTGAATACGAATTTTCTTTTTTTCTTTTTATGGTTTGTCGTTAAAAAAATCGACAATGGCTGTATGTGCTTGTGAACAGGCAAATTTATAGTATTTCTATTTGTGCTTTTTTTATATACATATGTACTCTGCTTTGAAAAACATTTTACATTCATTTCATTTTATTCAATGAAATTAAACATATTATCGAATTTTCAATTAGATGCTACTTCGTTTTTAAGTTTTCCAAGATAAACAATTTTGGTTTAATTTTTAATTTGACGTTAACAAGCTGTTAACGAAATATCGAATAATAAAACAAAATAAAATAAAAAAAGACCTCAAGCTTAATAAATATATTAAAAAAAAAAAAAAAAAAACAATTTTGAATTAAATAGTCCGAAAATTTAATCGATATGAAGTAGAATTTAATTTCTTCTATTATTTCACATATATCACATATTTGAAAGATTTTTGCAAAGGATGGCGATGGCTGAACTAGTCTACACGTTGACTACAAAACCAAAAAAGTCCTGGGTTCGACCCTAGTTTCAGACTATAAATCATAAAAACATCTCGCATTTTTTTTTCTGGTGTGCATTTGTGTGTGGCTTTGTGCCAGTTGTTGTCGAAAGGTTTCAGTGGCGAAGGCATAGTCAGTGCTGACTGAACAGTACCTTCTGCTGCAACCAATCCACAGGCACATCAGACGAAGGAAGGTCCTTCGTCAGTATTGTGTAGCTCCGGCGAACTAAAATAATTACTAAAACGAAGCTTTAAAATTTATGGTCTCTTTGACCATCAGAGGAGCTTTGATACTACTATAAAAAAAAAGCAAAGAATGTGCAGAAGCAGAGTTTTAAGATAGTGAAACTTCAACGCCGTCATATCTCTAAGTATCTCTTTTCTCTAGTTCCAGCGGAATGCATCGCATGTGTAAGGGTCAACTACTCCTGAGTGCTGGTCCAAGATAAATGAAAACAAAAAATCGAAAGAAGTTGAATATTCCCAGATCTGGCCTTGATACATCTACTAATTCAAAATATAAAATTCAATCCTAAAATCACAACACACTTCTGTGTGAAAATTAACTCGAAATTTTAAAATTTTCACTTTTTGCAAGAAATCAACGAACAATAGATATTGTTCAATGTACAAATTTTACCTTATTTACTTTACCCTTTAATTTTAAAAATCACGTTGTGACAATTATCCTGATACAGTGAACTCGCGATAATATGAACTAATTAAAACCAAGCCAGTTCACTTTTGCTAGATTGTTCATATTTGTGAATGGCATCTAATTTACGTTTAAAAACGTTTTGCCCATAAAAATAAAAGTTTCTTATGTTGAATTTTTTATTTTCTGTTTTTGTTAAATTAAAAAACGAAACAACATTTTATTCTTGGAAAAACTTGTAGGTTTAGATATCAACACTCTCTAGATACAAACCGTTAATAAAAATACGAAAATAAACTGTTCATATTTTGGAGTGTTCATATTATCGCGAGTGTACTGTATTCTAGTGAGTACCTTTTCACAAAAAACAGTATTTTGAGTTAATACTAAAATTAAAATAAAAATGCATCATATAAAATGTTTTCTTTTATGTTTAGCCTTTATTGAAGAAAAAAATTATGCAATTTGTTTATTTAAATTCGCATGTGTTTTGAGTTGACATTATCAATTATTATTATCATTGTTGGAAAAAAATATTCAAACATTTTATTACGGGTGCCTTCGTAGCCTACTGCATGAACATTGATCTTATTAATCTGCAGGTGCGGGTTCGATTCCCGCCTAGACCCTGGGTGTTTCTACTTGTGGCATCACAATGGACTGAAGCTCTGACCTAAGTGGGTCGTTCTTCTTCGGGGAGGGTCCGTCAACTAACCTAACTTGACCTTATTAAAATTTCAACCGAAGCGTTACAACTAAAAAGAGAAAAAATAAACAAATTGGAAAGTTGTAGAAAAATGGCATTACGTAAAAAAATTAGTTTTGCAATAATTGAAAAAATTGGAAAGAAAATCAAGGTAAATATATTTGCTAACGGAATTTGTTTCATATAACGACAAACAGTTTTTGCCATGTACTGAAAAATTATTATCTATTTTTCAATTAGTACGAGAAGAAAAAAACAAATACTATTTGACACACAGTTGAACAAAAAAAAAAGGAAAATAATACTACTGTGTATTTTGCTAAATAATTAATATCTATGCACTTCAGTTACACTGTTCATTTGCAAATCATTAAACTTTGACTCCAAATGATGTACTTGCTGCTCTTTTGAATAACAATTGTCAGCAATAATATTTCCAAATTTAATGTTTTATAAAATTTGATTGTATTGCAATAAATAGTTTCCAGAACTGTGTACTAAAAGTAAAGTTTGATTTTAAAACTTGCAAATGTAAAATAATTTTTAGAAGGAATTTTGTATTAAATTGTTTGTTACGAATTAAAATATTATTGCGTCAGAGTCTCAGAGCGGCAAATATTAACCAATTTAAATGTAAAACCATTTACATTTATAAATTAAGAAATTATAATTATCTAAATGTATTCAGGATTTTATTAAGTTTTCAAAAATATCTATGCCGATTACTTCTATTCAAATTAAATAGATAATCACTTTTTGCAAAGAGAAAGAATTTTTTCGAAAATATTTTCTTCTCACTTTATGTAATTAGTTAAAATTTTTCAATTCTTTAATAGGCTAATAATCGATACCATACAGGCAAAGGAAATTAAATCAAAGGCAAAATTTTAAATCACACTGACAAAGACTAGCAGAACGGAACAACATGCTGTTTTTGAAAGCTGCTACACGTTCATCTTCAGCGTTCTGCTTCTTCGATTTTTTTTCCATTCATATTTTACTTATAAAACTTATTGTCATAACTTTTAATTGTTTTTATCCTTATCTTTTTTTTTCATTATTTTCTTGCTACACTTTGATTAATTTTCAAACCTTACATTGGTATTTTATTCTCAAACAAAAAATAAAAAAAAAAAAATCATGAATGAATAGCTACGGTGTGACGGAATTCTGGTCTCTTTAAATGAATTCTTAAAGTAGCTTTTTTCCCAGCAAGTATGACAATAAATTCACAATAATAGAAAACTTTAAGTTGCAACTTCAATAAATACTTGTCAGAGTCAAGCAGGTAGTTTGAACAGACGGATAAAAGAAAATTCCTTTTGCCTGTATTGTGAGTTCTACCTGCTGTTGGTTTATTTCTGATCTGTTTCTTTTTAAAAAAATTCCATTTACACCCTTCATGCTTCCTGTTTCCCTTTTCTTTTCATTTGTTCTTTTGTAACTTTGTTGTTATTTTCGTGTAATCAAGCAAAATTTAAAAAAAAAACATTTTACTCCTGAAATGCACTCTACACTCTCCTCTCTCAATACAACATATGAATGCTAATCCAACTAACAGACGTACAAACCCGCCATTTTTGTTTTTGTTCCACAGCAATGAGTGCCGTGGAAATATAAACATAAAAAAATACCCACCTTAGTTGTTGTTGTTACCTTTTGCAACTTCCATTATTGAAGTGGTTGGAAATGAAAACTGGAAATGAATTGGGTGTGTTAAAATAGCCGAACCACTGAAGTTGCCTAAATATAAAATAGACTTTTCACTTCCAATTAGAAATGCTTTTTTTTATTATGGAATATTTTCTTTAGGTAAAACCGGTTTTACTCTCTGTGAGCATACGCTGTGGAAATGTTCTCTTTTATGTACATAAATGCAAATACTTCCATTCATGCGGGTGTGGTTAATTTTCAATAAAACCACGCCTCTCGGGCAGCGTTTTTTTTTTTTTTGTATAAAAGAAACTTGTTTTAATGCAGGTGTTTTGTTGTTGTAGCTGTTAATATATTTTGTGGGCTTGTAGGTATTTGTGGCTATGAAGAAAGCAATATGTTTTAGTTGTTTTTTAACTTGTCTTCTTATGGATTCATTTGGATTTGGCGCCTTTTTTTCTGTACATTTTTTGTTGGTTTTGTTTTCCATTACGTTTTGCTTACTCTTTTCGTCTTGTCAGCAGATGGCGCTGTTAGTATTAATGTTAAGATTTCTGATAATAAGAACGTTTATTTGTATGGATGTATAGACAGACATATGTATGTGCAAGTAAAAGTAATTAATTAAAAACGAAAATTTCAAAGTGAAAATAAGTTATTAAAGTCCAAATATGATTTGGGATTAAATGGTTTTATTAAATATTTATCACTGTAACAGGCGTTACTTGTGTAAATGAAATATTTTTAGGAAAATTTTTTCAATAATAGTTTTTCGATTTGAAATACGAAACAACAATTTTTTAATATTAGTTTGCCTGCCTATCGGTCTGAAAGAGCAATTAAATTTAGTTACAATTCAGTGTGAATAGCTGGGTCACTTTTCACAACAGAACTAGGGTATATTGTACATACATATGAATGTACATATCTTTGCATATGAAAAGCTGGCACCGCTTTTAGTATTTTTTATGTTGCTACAAGCGGTGAACTACTTGAAGTTATCACTTCAACACATGAATCTAGTTAATAATATGTTAATAATTTGTAGTTGCATATAATTTTAAATTTATCTTCGACAATAGTGCCTTATGTCTTATATATTATAATATAGTATTCGGAACTTAAATACCTAGATAGCTATTTTTATCTTTTTAAAATATGTAGTTGCAAATTAATTTCATTTGCTCGAATAGATTTATTTATAAGTGATGCCAATTTAACCATTTTTGAGCTAAATTTAGAAATTTTTCATACTGTTTAGGCAGAAGAAGCGTTAATTTGGCTATTAGCCATTAATTAAAAAATTTAAGAAAATTTCTGATTTACTTTTAAAACTGTTAGTTATATCTTTCATGGTTAAATGCAGAAGTAGAGAGAATTTTCAGCCAAATTAACTTTCTTAAGATTAAAATAGGAAACGAACTCCAGCTAATAAAAGTTAATTAAATTTTCTCAAAGAGATGAAAAGTTCTTTTAAAATTTTAAACCTAATATGAATACATATAGAATTCTTATAGGTTTCGATTGAAAATATCAGGCAGTTGAGTATGAAATTCCTCAAAGTTGCTTAAAACTTCTTGGCTCAAATGACAGATATGAGCAGAACAACAATGATGATGATTTGAATTTTTAATTAAAAAAGTATCTGCCGACATATCGCACTTAATCACCAAGAGGGTATTAAGCCGAAATTTTAAAATTTTCAGCACAAGCCAAAACTGTTTGTCGTTACTATTTAAGTTAATCAGAAGGAGGGATGACTCTCATATGGGCATTGCTGTCCAAGTCCGGTATGGTGCTCGAAACTTCTGAACTATTTTCGGACATAAATAGTTGTTCCGATTGAATCGGTTAAATTGAGTATCCTCTGGTCGGAGAGGAGAGATCCTGTTTCGTTGGCGGCATGAGGCGATGTGCAGTATTGCTAGGATCTGATGAACCAACGAGGATAGGATTTTTCTTAAATCGCATGGCCATCTAACACACTATTGCGATCCTCTCTGATCATTTCCCCATTGGCAAGGACGCCGACAGACCCGGCATTCCCTCAAGCGATTTCTGCAGGTCTGCTCACGTCATGTGTGAGTGCCCTGCCATGAAACCCCAACTTCTGGCCCTTTGTGAATGAATGACTTAAAATCAGAATTCTGTTCACTTTTTATACCATTTAACATTAGTATTTGAGTGCATAGGTGCAATGGAGACTTACAATAATATAGATTTAGTTTTAACGTAGCCGACTTTTTTGGCCAATGTCGTTCTATTTCATAACTAAACTTCATGATATATGATGAATTTTTATTTCTTTTAAACTTCTGCTAAAACGTCATGAAAAATCATTATTCAGAAGAAATCCGCTTAATTCATAAAGATCTACATGAAGATCAATGTCACACTCTTTTGAAATCTTAAAACGTTTTTCTTTGTAATTTTTTTTTTGCAAGTTTTTTTTTTTTGAAAATGCTCGCAAAACCAACCACCTTAATCAAGTCTGATTAACTGTTATTTTGGCAATTTACACAGCAAGTTTAGAGATTAAAAAAAAGTAAAAAGAATGTACCTGCAGATATTACTTAAATATAAATTATTGTTTATAAAAATATATAACGCGCTAAAATTCTTCATAAAGTTGCTTTTAATATACTTCTAGTTTGCTTTTTCCAGAAATGGGAACCAATTATAATCGTGGAAAGGAAAGTAAAAATTAATAAGAAATTAATTTTTAAATCCCGCTTAGCACACGGAAATACATATGAATATACATACATATAAATTTTAAAATAGTCGAATGTGAGTGTCTTCCGTGCAGTGATGTTAACCGAACGATAATTTCCGTATGCCGATCGGGAGGCGAGTAAAATCTATATTTGTACGCTAATTTCAGAAAGTTTTAAGTGTTAAACCCCAAATGTTTTTTTTTCATAATGTGTCTACACATGATATATGTATGTATATACATATTTCTCATAAAAAGTACGGTTCCATTATAACTATCCACACTAAAGACAATTGTTTTTAAAATTTATACGTTTTTGTCATAAACGGCTGTAATAGAATATTAAAAAAAATCCATACATTGATTTTACTCAAAGTATAAATCGTTATATTGAGTCGTAAAGGAGCTAAGTGCAATTTCATAAATTTTACAGCAGAGAGAAAACACTTTTTTTTTAATTTTTCGTATTTCACTTCTATTTGAACATTATTTTACTTAAACTTTTAAATGCCATTGTAAAACAATAACTAGAAAACAAATATTAGGAATTTTTTTCTGCGAGCGGTTAATTTTTGTTTACTCTATAGCCCTGCATCACAAACTGATTTTTCAAAAAATGAGGACATAGTTCTTTTACGACTGAATGTAACGAAATGTTAAATACCTTATTTTCTTTGGTTCTTTAAGTTTTTATTGTTTTTCAATAAATATATAAAATTACTGATAGGTATAAAGCTGTTTTAATAAAAAAATATTATTATTTTTGTACAAGATTGTACATATTATTATTTTTGTAGAGTAATTTCATTTAAACGGTACTTTTATTTGGGCTGTACGGAAAACCAATAAAAAAAAGTTAACATCACTGCTACCGTGTGTGTACGTGTTGAAGTATGTATGGAACTTAAATAATGTTGGCAGAAGATTTATTGGGTGTTGAAATAAATGTTGATTAACTATTTCGATAACCATCGCTCTTTCTTTTTGTTTTTTTTTTCCATTCGCTTCTAATTATTTTTAAACTTTTCAACTTTGTGTATATGCATTTGTGTAGGTACATATATTTGCGTATTTACAAGCGTTGGATTTAACACACATTTTTTTTATTGGCTTGTTATTTGTTTATTAAATTTATTTCCTTCATTTATAATATATTATAATCATTATATTGTTTAAAATTAAACAAAATATTTGATAAAGCAATTAATGTTTTTCGTGAGCGACACGTACTCTACTACTATGGCTGAATGTGTATGTGTAGCTACTGACAACTAATTAGAAACTTTTTGGAGTTGCTTAAAAACTTAGTAATACTCATTTCGTTTGTCATTAATTAATTTGAGTTGATTGTTTTGTTAAGCTGGTGGTGCTGAAACCAACTTATCAAAAGACCTTCAGAAATATCATATGTTTATATAAAAGCTCGTCAGAAATAATTGGGAATTCTATATAAGTATATACAAACAACAAGAGTTTTACAAAAATTCTCAATAAACAATTACTTAATTTTGAATTTTTCTTTATCTATTTAAAATTCAGCATACATATGGGCGACGTGCAAAAGGTCCCAGGTGACATAAGTTCCAGGAAACAAATGAAATAAGTCCCAAAAAATTTTCATACCAATGTGAGGGTTATTTCATAATGAAATAATTTAATTTTTTTTTTGCCTGGGATTTATTATTTTTATTATTATATTATTAGTATTAAAATACTTTATATTAACATTTTCGAATTATTTAACAAATTATATATATATAAATATAATATTTAAAAAAATTTTATATAAAACTGATTATAAATTTACATTAATTGCATTTACACTAAATCTTACAAAATTTACACACTTTTTATTGAATACATTATTGTTAACTTCATTTTTCATATTATTTGGCAAAGAATTGAAAAGCTGAAAACCTTTATAGAATATTGTTCTTTGCATTTGTGTTGATGTAGCTCTCTGAATGCGAAAATCATCCGCATTTCTAAGTCCATAAGGTTGACCCTCACCCATGTATTTTATTTGTTCAGTAAGATATTCCGGCGCCTCTCCTTGCTTAATTTTCTTATATTATATTATATGTCATAATAAAATTACTCCCAAATGAAATAAATCCGAAAAGAATTTCATATGGGAGTGATTTCATCTTATTTTGTTTTTAGATCTTATTTCATTCACTTTGGAAGTTTTTTTTATTTTTTTTTGAGTTATTTTATTTTCAATTATTTGCAATTTCTTGAAACTGTTCACCATTTACAACGGTATTTATAACGGCATACATATGTCAAATTATATTAACACTATGCCTTAAGTTGATCAAAATTAAACAGTTTTATTAAATTTTCATTCGTGCAAAGTTTAAACAACAGTAAACACAATGCCACGCTACAATATGAAATTGTGTGCGGAAAGCGAAGAACCAATAAATTGCTTTACATTCCAGAAGAAAAGCTTTTGTTAGAGAAGTCAGTGTTGGTTATACCATAGAGGAGAAAACCCTTGACCCCAGCCGGGTCGGCCGGCTATGCAGCAAAGCTTTTGATAGCGAAGCCAGTGTCGGTTATACCAAAGAGAAGAAAATCCTTGAAAAGCTTTTTTTACCGAATGCACTTTGGTGGGTCTTTCTTCCTTTTTGGGACTTATTTTATTTCTGTTAAGTGCTGCGATTTCGTGAGTTATTTCATTGGAAGTTATTCATAATGAAATAACTCCCTAAAGATTTGTTTATTTCATTTTCTGTTTGGGCAGCATATTATTTTCTTCGGAATTTACTTAATTTCTTCAGTGTGGTACTGCCTTCATTAGTTTGGGGATTTATTTCTTTGGGTGTTATTGCAATGGGACTTATTTCACCTCGGAATTATTTCACAGAGCCTACATAAGCAGTATATATAACCAAGGTCCTGATCCGGCAGGCGAGCCACAGCCTTTTTCGTCACCTCGCTTCCGGGCATGTCCGCTGCACGCAGACCTGCTTCAGGTTCGTATGTCTCGCCATGTCGTGAAGAGATTCGCGGCAGTCATGAATCAAAATCAATGTCATATATACACCCGATAGATATCCCATTGCGAACTTACTGTTGATACATATCCGCATATCCCGCAGGATCGCATCCAGTCAACCGCACGCAGCACGCTGCAATGATTATCTAGCCTAAAACTTGTTATTTACCCGTAGCGAGAAATAAACCGATGAACAAATAAAATTCAATAAATTACGACAGCAGCCCGCTAGAAATATATATACCTGTACAACCAACAATATAATTGCTTAATTTTTGTCGATGCGAGAACGTCTCACAAGTTTCAGAACATATGTATGTAACGATTTACTATTAACAGAATAAGAATGTGTCTGATTAGTTGCTAATGGCTGTATGTATAAATATAAATATGCACATAGTTTGCTCAAAGTGACTAAGAAATTCTTTAGACCTTAATCGGTTTTTACGGGAAAACACACAAAATAGTTTTTATTATCGTGATTGTGATAAAACCCCAAGATTTCTAGAGAAATTGACGATAATTGTAATATTTATATAATATATTTGTAATATATATACTTGTACCTTAAATTTAATCAAAATAATATTGGGATCTTACACAGCAATATTGCAATTCCAGGCATCCTTAGGATTATTTCTAAAAAATGTACACGAGTAACGAATTAAAATTATTGTGTCACCTTTCGATTAACAAAAGGCCGCTCTTTATATTTTATTCAATAAAGTTGGACAATAATTGATGATGATATAATTTGGAATCAATAGCCAACCTTATGAAGCACTAAATAAATTACAAATAAAGAAATACAGTTGTAAGCTGGGTTATAATGCATCCACCGTAGAGGAAGGGACCGTTAAAGTTCACCAAAAATTCACATTTTCTAAGAATTTTGGAAATGCGATAGGTTAGGTTAGGTGGCGGACCCTCCCCGTAGTAGAACGCCCCACTGAGGCCGAAGCTTAGGCCCATTGTGATACCACAAGAAACACCCACGGTCTAGGCGGGAATCGAACCTCCAGATTGATAAGACTAGTGCTCATGCAGTCGGCTACGGAGGCACCCTACAAATAAATAAGTTAATCGAAATTGATCTGGAAAAGCTTTTGTCACAACTAGAGTTTTTTAAATTAATTTTCTAATAATAAATTAAGCAATTGTGGATATTTACGAGACGTGCATCATGAAGGCCCCTTTTAAATTTGCCAGAAAAGCACTAAATTATACTGTAATTTAGGCAACTGGAGGTAATGCAGGGCCGATATGCATTACCCATTTTAGCAAACGTCAATATAAAAATATTTTAATTTAAATACAAAAAATATAAAATTTGTGTTTAAAAATTGTAATTTGCTTTGCAAAATGCCTTAGATAGACGAATAATTCAATTGCTCACATTATGTGCAAAAGTTGCTATTTGCGATAAGTTAACACTAGAATTTTTTTCGGAAAAAAAGTGGCGACATGTTGTTTTACTAAATGTACAATTGAACAGCACAAGAGTCCAAATTGTTGAGCAAGTTTGCAAAGCTTTTGCAAATGAATTTCCATACAATTTTTGACAGTTCATTTGCGAGAGTGTCAAAAAAACAGAGTTTGCGAGGCTTTGAAGCGTTTTCATGAGGACCCATATTGTTTTTCTCAAGAAACTTTTAATATTAGTCTCACTTCTATTTTTATTTGACATGTTTATGAAAAGTTTTTTTAATTATTTATTTTCAATATTTCGCTACCAAATCGGTAGCATCGCCAGCAAATAAAAAAATTAAAATAAAATATAATAAAATAGAATACAAATTATTATTTCCTGACGATGCTACCTATTTGGTAGGTAAATATTAAAAAAAAAAAAAAAAAAAAACTTTTCATAAAAAAAACCATCGCTCAAAAAAGAAATATAATTAAAAGAAACAGAGTGCTGTAGAATAGCAAAATCACAACAAATGTTAGGAATCGAACCCGCGTCGTAGAGCCAACACGCACGCCGCTATTCTAACTCCGCATATTTGTGATGTTTTTCAGCACTCTAATAAATAATTTGATGAATATGTCGTGCCCTTCATATTGGTTGGACACAAATGCCACAAACTCTGAATGGAGAAAAACGGCAAAGAAGGTTATGAAGAAAGCCTTTTCACCACTGCTTCTGGCACATGTTCTAAGCCAAAATGTGAAGTTTTATAAAAATTCGTCCAATTAATAAAAAGTTAATGAACTGTTTTTGAAAATGGAAAATCTTTTATTGTGCTGAATATAAAATTTTTTTTCAGAAGTTGCTTTCTCTACCTCCATATCCATAGAAACAGATGTGTAATTTTTAAGTGCGCTAAACTAATAATAAGCGCATGATATGTAATTTTAAATGAAAAATAAAACGAAAAATTTAATTTAAAAAACAGATTACCAAATATTCGTTTTCATTATCTGCAACCGTCATTTATTATTAATAATTAATATTAATGAAATCACTTCATTGATATTTGAATAAACATTTCAACAAAATGAAAAAATATGTATATAAAAGCAAAAACTCGAATTACTTTTCACGTTCGCTCATTCTTTCATTTTGTAATGATGTTGCCATTTTGTACAACTTAATGTTATTGTTGTTGTTGTCACTGTTTTACATCTTACTAAACTAAATTGCAAATAGAAATAAAATAAAACTACTAAATAAAAGGAATGTGTTGATTATAGAAAATAAAAATAATGATACATTTTTAAATGAAACGCCAACACTAACACCAACTACTGCTATATCCCAGTTGACCACGGCATTCGGCAATAGCTTTGTTTTGGAACGTTTCGCTCGTATGTATGTATGTACATATTTCTTTTCAACATGCCAAACTGTAAGCACTGGCCATAGAGCTCACTATTCCCTTCATTAGTAGTACCCAATAATTTATTTCGAAATTTCCCTTGTGATATCAAACTTTAGTATGTGTACTTTGTTACTGGCATTGTTCAACTTCCCAAAATTTGTTTTTGCTTTTATTTGAATTAAATTGAATAAGAAATTTCTTTCCGAAACCCTTTTAAAGAATTATTTATCAATGGGATATTTATTTCCTCTCACAAATGCACTCTTAGCCCCCTTTAAACGTTTATTGTTTCGAATTTTGACAACGATACCGCTTAGTGTTTCGGTCTTCGTTTCGTATTATCAATTGGAACGTGTAAATAGGCCCACACATTTGCAATATAATTGTGCAATTTTTGGTATTGTACAATAAATCGCCAATGTGTATGTTATATTCGATTGTGGCACAATATATTGGAAAAAATATAAAATATTTTTGATGTTTATTGTACATCCAAACGATGTTCAACATATACTGTGAAATGTTTTGGCAACCTTGTAGAATAGGTTACGCCATATTATATTTAAAAATATTGTGTTACATATTGCATTATATATGTACGTCAAAATGGGAGTAATATGACCAATGACATATATGTATGTACAATAATATTGCCTAATGGATGGGCCACTTAAAACAGAAATCTAATTAAAATTAAACGTAATGAAAAAGAAGTAACACAATATTACACTTTTTTACATTTGTTGAGTTTTTCGCAAGTCTCACAACTCAGTTTTAGGCTGAGTAAGTACCATACCATTCACACTTCGTACGCATTAATTACTTTTATGCATTGTAAGTTACCTGCGATACTTTCTTCGTTAATTTTTTTTTTGCTTTGATCAGCTGTGGTAGCTGTGAAAGTTAAAAATAACTTATTGATTTAATTGAGTTTGTGCAGATAATTTTATGTGCTAAAAGTGAAAATACATTGAAAATACAATATAACTTATCAGCTGGCTAGTTTTCAAGGTGCGTGTGAGGCTTTCAAACGTAGAAAGTAGACATACTTTACATATTCTACACGGCAATGCATTCTACGCTTTGTACTCTGTTACGTAATACAAATATACTGACTCTACTTTTCTGACAACAGCTTCACCGCAAGCTTGTGTAAAAATAATCTCCTTACATTTTCAAGGATAGTTTCTTTTTGCGGACTAGTCATAAATTTTTGACAATCTGGCCATTATGTTTATTATGTGCATAGCTGGTCGGCGATAACATAATTACAACAAAAGCAATAACGAAATCTATATGTCAAAATATTTGCAGTTTTGTGTCAAAACATTACAACCAACAACAACAACAACAACAACAACTGCAGCAAACAGCAATAATAGTACAAACAGCCAGAAAATTGTAATGAAAAACTGAAAAATAAAGGAAAATTGTGTTGATTGCAATGATGATGATAAAGAAATTGCAAAAAATATACATATAAGTATGTATGTAATTGAAAAAAAGAATGAAAAGAACATAAAAAAGAAAAATCGTTCATAAATACGAAGTAAATTGCAACAGAAAAACTGTTAAATGAATAAAGACCTTCGCGCAATATTCAGTTAATGAGACTTTCGAAAGCACCTTCCAACAATATCAATTTTTAAGTGGAACAATGTATTTCAAAATTTAAATTTAAATTCAAGGGAGTGCATATAAATAATATTAATATTCTTCGAAAGGGATTTAATATTCTTTTTTAGTTAGAAAATCTTATTCAAAATTTGATACCGTTATCACAAATATTGGGTGTTGTTCTTTTTAAGTGAAGTTTAGTACAATGAGAGTAAACCATAATTTTTCCAAATCGGAAAGAAAAAGTACATGAACCCGACTAGAAATTCTTATTAATGTCTTTAAGATGGCAATCACATTGTCGGCTTTGGGTTTTTCGCTGTAAAATTCCTACATTCTAGAAAATTGTTGTTTTAGTTATGAAAACCGAAAAACATTTACAGCTGAATTTATAATAAAATATACATAATAAGTAATTTTTTCATAAATAATAAATTATTTATTAAATTTGCATTTGTTTCTGTGTGTGTTAAAATACCACAAGAATTTTTTTATTGGGCCCCACGTGGGAAAAACTGATGATAGAGCAGTAAGTTTTTCGTTGGGGTTTTCTAGTATAATAAACCTATTGGGTTTGCCACAACGATTCCAATATCTGTATTGGGAGAATTTCTAGTCGGGTACGTTTCTATATTTAGCATACACATACATAAGTATACATGGGAGTATATAAAAACAATATCTTATACATGTTAATTAAAGAATGACCAAATAGTTTTTCACTAAATCAATGAATGAAATTAATTATTATTTGGTCATCGCAAGTGTTAAATATTTTATGATAAAAATTTCCACCTTTTTCACTTTTGGGAAATATTTACTTTTACTTTATTGTTGTTTATTTAGGCTGGCGATGATTCGAAGTATTATGCACGTTGACTACAAAACGAAAAATTTTCCTGAGTTCAACCCCAGTTTCAGACTTATAAAAAGATCTTGCATTTTTTCTGATGTGCATTTCTGTGTCTTTGTGTCTGTTGTTGTCGAAAGGTTTCAATGGCGAAGGCATAGTCACTGGTCACTGAACAGTGAACGGCTTCAGCTATATCCAATCCACAGGCATATCAGAACTAAAAATGGCTACTAGAAACGAAGCTTCAAAATTTAATACATCTCCTTGACATCAGAGGCGCTACAACACTGCTGTAAAAACAAATAACGTGCAAAAAACAGTGTTGTAAGATAGTGAAGCTTTACCTCCTATCATTTCTCCTACTATCTCTTTCCTATAGTTCGAGCACAATGCATCGCATGTATAGGGGTCATCTCCTGAGTGCTGGTCCAAGATAAAAAAAAACATGTGATGCATGTTTACCTGCCCCAACTAACCCGAACATAAATTACGGACTGTTTCCTGCCCAAGAACATTACTCTCTAATTTACTGAATTTGCGAGTACGGGAACATATTTTATATACCTATTTTCCGCTTAACATAAAAAAAACTTTGCTGATACATACATACATATATGGCCATTAAAATAGGTACAGCCTCTATAATTTTTGAAAATGCATATTTTTCGTTTTTATGTGAACAAATAGCCGATTTTCGTTAATATTTATTACTTGAAACATTCGACTAAATAAAAATAACAATAAAAAAGTAACATTTTAAATTAATTAACACGCTATGAGAAAAAAACACGAAATTCACTTGGCCATAAAAATAGGTACGAAAAGTAGACCCTGAAAATAAAAAGATTCTTAAGTAATTTTGCACACAAATGATTTTGGAGCAAGTAAATTGCATCAGTAACAACTATGCCCACCATTATTTTTAATGTCATTATACTATAATCTGTTGGGCATAGAAGAGATAATCTTGCGGCAGGTGCCAATAGGGGTATCATACCATATTTGCCGCAATTTTTGCCACAATTGCGTCTTGTTTTGAATATTTTATTTTCCAATTCTTGTTGTAAGATCTCCTCACAAGTTCTCAATTGGGCTGAGATTGGGGTAGTGGCTTGCCCACTCGGTAAGACTAACATTATTTTACTGAAACCAACCACTCACTAACTTCGAAGAGTGATTGGGGTCGTTATCTTGCTAGAAACACCAACGTAATGGCATTTCCTGCTCAGCATACGGCAACATACAATCTTCTAAAATGGTTTTGTAAACTTTGTCTCTGAAATGAGATGAAAGAAGCATAGAAAAACATCTCCAAACCATTATATTACCGCCACAATGTTTTATCGCTTTTTTCGTGTAACGTGGGTGGAATTCGTGGCCCCTGGATATTCCTTTAACTTACATTTCGCCCAAAACAATGTTAGAAGAGCCAATATTTATAAATACTTTTGGCATAATAAGTTTAAGGAATGTCATTAAACTATTTGACCACTTATCAAATTTTTTCTGTGGAACATTAGAGTACTTACATACATTCATACATATCGCTCATTTACTCAAACAACATCATAACTCGAAAAATAACATTTTCGAAATAATAATGCAGAATAATTTTCCATATCGCCTTTTACCTTGTGTAAAAAATTGATGCAAATGGCTTCGAAACTCACCTCGTGACAACAGAATCTTCTTGCATTTCTCCATTAAGTTCTATGTAAATCAAAAATCTTAAGTACCTGCGTTTTTTACAAAACTAGAGTTTTTTGAGTTATGACGTTGTTCGAGTAATTGAGCGATATGTTTGTAGTAGGTACATAAAAATCGACAAAATTTATATAAAACTCTTTCACAATTATTCTTACTCACTATTTTATCGATTAAAAAACGTAGGGTGTACCGCAAAAGAAATGGATTTCTGATGAGGTGTTTAATACAATACGAAAAAGCAACAATATAAAAATTACATCAAGTAAAAATAAATAAGTTTCCACAAAATGTTCCAAAAAAAAATTAAACATAAAGAAATGTTACATCAAGCATCAGCAGCAAAAACACAACAAAAAGCCTTAACAAAGCGAATAGCAACAACAAAAGAATAAAAATCCCCAACTAGCTTTTGGTTAAAGGAAAAAAAAAATATAGAAAAAATTTGGAATAAAGTTCAGTATACAAATACTGCAACATACACACATACACTCCCTTCAAAAAACATTAAAATCGACAACAAATACATTGTCGACATAAAGAAAAAAAAAGAAAAAGTTTCTTGGGGGAGGAGAAGTAAAACACAATAAAAGAACTCTGGGACAGGTTCTCCTAAATGTTTCAACTGTTGCGCGCTCTTTTTCTCTTGCAGGTTTACATAGTGTCTTTTATAACCAATCACATTGTTTTATTTCTGAGAGCATGGAAAAAGCAAGTCTTTTTTACAGAGCGCAATTGATTTCAAGAGAGTAGACATGCTAATTGGGTTTTATTTTAATCAGTTGAAGCATTGTATTCATTCTTACTTTCATGATGGTGTCTGTTGTATAGATTGTTGAAAACAAGTTTTTCCAGTCTCATATCAGAGTTCTCTCTTACTCCTGATGAAGGCTGGTGAAATGTTTCTTTCCAACACTACAACTACACGAAGCGACAAGCTACATTTATTGTTTTGATTGAATTTCCCCAGTTTGTTTGCTAGAAAACTGGTTATCAGTTGTTGGCTGTTGTTTGTTTGATTGTATGTTGTGAAAATTAAAAAATGTTGCTTAGTAGCCAGCAACGGCAATAGCAAAAAAAAGATCGAAATAATCATCTCGTATGTAGTCGTTCACGCACTTTGTTCGTGGTTGGTCGCGCAGACGTAAGGTAACGTAACGTGACTTGTAAATTATGTAGTTTTGTGTTTTTGTCGTTTCTAGTCGTGTTGGGGTGTTAGTGTGCTGTGTTGTGCTGCTTAGATTTATTTATTTTTCATTTATAAGAAAATAGAAAAGCAAGCAAAAACGTTAGTTTAACGTTTTTGTTATTGCAATACTCCTCACCTCCTCTCTCTTCCGCTTCCAACGACAGAGTTTGTGATTTTGTTTGGTTGTGTGCGTGTGTGTTTTCGTGATTCCATTCTGTAGCGTTATTGTTGTGTTGAAGTGTTTGGAAAATAATCACACCGTCGCAAATTTTTGATTATGGTCTTTAATGGTTAGTTGTTGATGTTTTTTACAGCGGTAATGTTGTGTGCCGTTTGTCGTGCCGTCATTACGTTTAACTCTCCACCAAACTCAAGCAAAGATTAATGTGTTTGTTACTCAAAACCCAGCAGTAAACCAAAAAACGCGTAATAATCATTAACCAACAATGAAAATTCACCCAAAAAAATTTATAATCACACAAAAACGCGTCGCGACCGCAAATTAATAATAATAGTATGTAATAAAAAAAGAAGAAATACTTAAATTATCCCTTTTGCAATGGAAATAATGAAATTGTTATAGGTAATAAGCAATTTAAATGAAAAGCTTTTGATTATACATTTAAAATCAAACAGCCTTAAGTGATTAAAGAAATAAATTTAGTGCTAAAAATTAATAAGATAAAACAATAAACAAAATTGCACCATTTAAAATTAAATGCAAATATTAATTAATTTTTTCTGGTTTTGGAAAATAGAAAATACATCTTTGCATGTGTTTTTTCAAAAGTTTCTTAATATTTTTATTTGTGACTGGAAATCATCAATGAAAAGCAACTCTCCTATTTCACTCGTCATTGCAATTGCAGCCCACACCAGTTTATAAAATTTTTGTTAGTGAGTCGGTTCTAATTTAAATGTTGTTGTTTTTGGTTTCTTTAATAAGTGTCATCAATTTTAATTACACTCACTTTTTTCGTTGATATTTTGATGTCGTTGTTACAACGAAATCAGCTGCTGCTCTAAACAGTAATTAAAAGTTTGTTTACCTTTTTTTGCGGCACTCTCTCACAAAGAAAAAATAAAACATTTTAAGAGTGTGTGTTAATTAATTTAATTACACAAGTTTTGATAAAATCGTTTCGTAAAATAAAAATACAAAAATAAAATAAAAATATCGGAAAAGAAACAAAACAATTAAAATTTTATCACGTGCTGTTCACAAATAAATTCAAAAAGTTAAAATAAATATATATTCGTGTTTCTGATCAAACAAATTCAAAGTTTTGTGTTAAAGCTATAAAGAAAAGCTAAAAGCTTTTTGAGTTTGTGTGCTGTGCCAAACAAAGCCTTCAACATTTTAGATAAAGTGGCCTCAATAGGCGCCAACACGCTTAATTTCACTGATCTAGGGAGCCCCTACGAGGGGCCTCCCAGTACGCCACAATCCGGCATGGATGCACCGGATGCTCCTCACACGCCCAAATATATGGATGGTGGATCAACAACGAGCATAACACCGGGTGCTGTATCGGGCGGTGGCGGAGCCAGCGGTCCGACCGGTGGCAGTATACCGAGCAAATCGGCATTCGTTGAACTGCAACAGCATGCGGCCGCGGGGTAAGTTTTCATAATTGTCAATGGGGGTATACATATATTGAGATCGGTTCTATTTCGATGGTTATTACGAAAAGTAATTTTTTTTTAACTTATTCTTCAGCCAATTTTATAAATTAGGAATTTTAATTAAACCTAAAGGGCTCACAATTATCAAAAACACTTCGATCAAGCTTGAATTTAATAAATTTTAAAACTTCCAAATGGTTAAAAAATGTTAAAAAATAATTAAACGTGAACGGTTTGGAAAAGTAAAATAAAAGGTTAAAGGTACTAAAGACCTGTAAAGTTCATTTCAGAGGATACTGCTACTTTTGATTTAGGAACTTCCACTTAGATTTAAAATTTTTTTAATCATCTTAATTAACTAGCAAATAAAAATTACGGAACGTATTGAAAAGGCTTTTTAAACGGAAGCCTTTGTCGCCCAGAAAAATTTTTACATCACGTTGGTTTGTAGTTTATAAAAAAACGGTTTAAATCGAGATATACTTTATTTAGATGCTCAGCGCAATTTTATTATACAAATAAACGCGGTTATCCCTGAACATTTTCACATTCGAAAATATATTATTACATATCAGTACTCGGTTTGTCAAGCAAAGGTAGGTTTTTTTCTTGTGATATATAAAGAGGTATTGACTATAATCTGTCCGCATTGTAGAATTTTAGTTGCATATTCTTTCATATTTTGGTGCTATGTGCACATTTTGGGTAGAAAATTGCAAAATTTTATACTATTGCAAATTTTTTATTGCTCATTTTGAAGTTTGTAAACAAATTTTAAGAACTTGTTTCATGTGCCATTTGAAATTTTTCTTTATCAAAATCGCTAAATACTACTTGAAGATTCAGTCAACTATTGTTTATTACAGTTAGAGTCATAAATGAAAAAGTATTTACATTAAAAAATGTTGTGCAAATGGCCACTATAAGAATAACACTGCAAGGATTCCAAAGACTTAGTAAAAAATCAAATTTAAAAATTGAGATTTCGCCGCTAGAAATATTCCCCCTTATCGTATTTGGCGTATCTGGGTCGATTATGGATTGCAACTAAACTTCAATTGAGTTGTCAGGTCACAAATTTGTGGTTGCAACTGCAGTTTCGATCTGCACTACCTGCATTACCATTTTTAGCAACTCGCTACTGAGCAACAGTTCGGTTGCAATCCATTCGTCTCGAAAATGCGTCGTCGTATTTAAAAAATTGCATCGTAGTTGACTAAAATTCTAGCATATACAACACATGCGACTAAAAATATTGCCATTAGTCGAAATACTGGGTGATTATCATTGAAATACACCGGAGCCCCGGTTTGCGTCTATCCTATTTGCGTCGTTTCGATTTGAAATTGATATTGAAAATAAAAGCAAATGCATATATTTTTCCTTATTTCTTCATATTTTTCCTAATAAATATATTGTTACTGCCGTATTCATAAAATTTTTTTGGATTTTTAGAAGGTATATTAATTGAATTTTGTGTGGAAATTTGTCTAATAAACCTTTTATAAATAAAAAAATTTGTATGAATACGGCAGGTAGTTATTTATTTATAATAAATGCAATTAAACGTATCCATATAATTTTTTTTTAACAAAAATAAATATTTTTTAATTATGTATGTTGGTGATATGGTTTATCTGGTCATTTCAATTTGGTGAAATGAAATACCGCATATAGAGCAGATAAACCATATAACGAATAATAGATAAATAATCGTAATGAGTTTTGACTAATGTTGAATAATTCAGAGAATAGTTACATAATCAATATATTTTGTATATATTTAACCCAATTAATAAAGAATCATTTATATAGAAAAACTGATTCGTTTTCCGGCGTTTCACATAGCGTCGCATTTCGCCGGTCTCCATTAACTATGCATGTCGGGGCTCTAGTGTATGTTTCCTTACCTTCAGTAGGTGTATAACGTAGTTCGTCAATGTACAACAGAATCCCGCGTCCCAGCAGACTTATTTAGAACATTTGCACTCACTACACTGTTAAAGCATGCAAGCGCTTAAATGATTAAATACTAAATAAATAAATAAATTCCAGGTCCCTTGAAAAACATTAAATATATTGAAAAAATCCATGTAATTTGGTCACCTCTGTAATTTGAAATTATTTGCATGTATGATACCGACGTGCTTCAATTTCAATTTTTTTTGCCTCTACGCTCTATAATTTTAATTATTTTAATGTGCTGTGTTTTAGGCGAAATATAAAATAAAAACAAAATAATTATTCATTTTAGTTTATAAGGATTTCTCATCTTTTATGGACGTTCAATAATTTTAAGTTTCTACACTCTATAATTTGAACTCCTTGTCTGAATGTATTTGAGTTTTTGTTGCTTTTTTTTAGTATCGCAATGCTTTTACCATGCGCTTTGCTTTCAATTACACTTTTGTTAATTTGAAATCTCGATTATTGGAACTTTTTCAATGGCCCTTTGAATTTCAAATTATCGTGATTCAACTGTATTCCTTATATTAAAAATTTTTTTAAAACTTCCGTAGGTTTGTAGTTGTTGATTCTTGTTTCATAGATAAATTTTGGTGCCTTAAAATTATTTCTTAGCTGCATGAAAGTCCTAGCCCTGGTTTGGACAAATTTAAACGGGCAATCGATTTAGAGCCCTCGAATTTTTTATCCAATTTTGGAAATGATATTATGCCATTAACTACAAAATTTGAGTCCAAGTTCTGAATTTTATATGCGAGTAATATTGAAAATAAAAGGCCTTGTTTTTTTTTTTTTGTCTTGGACCAGCACTCAAGAGTTGATAGGAAGTGAAGCTTTACTATTTTACAACAGTGTTATTGCCAGATTTGATGATTTTTGGTTCCGAAAATAACAAAATGACGATTTGGCGATTTTTTCTTTAAAAATTACGATTTTTTCCGGTAGCCTAAATATGCCATATTTCTTTATTTCTTTAGACGACATCGAAGTAAATAATCATTTCGTAAATGATTCAAGTCTAATTTTGTAAAATCAATTAAGTGCAAAAGTAATTTAACTACTAGTGCATTTTTCGTGCGTTTTTTGTCATGGCCTATACGACGTGAAGCTTTTTTGATGACACCCCATTTTTTTTATACAAATTGTAAAATTCGCGTAACAAGCAACTTTGTTTAAAAATAATAAAATTATTCAATTATTTTAACATACGCTGCTGAATAAAAAACGGTAAGAAATGTTGTTGAAATGGGATTCTGCGGCTAAATATGATCACTCTGATAAAATTACATATCTGAACAAGATATACCCAAGAAATGTAATTGAATAATAAAAATTATGTATGTAGCATCATTCAAACTTTTTTTTTTTGAAAATAGTTGCAGTTATAAAAAGTGTAATGATTGTTAGGTCACTGATCGTCTTATCAAAAATCTATTTACCTGCTGAAATATCCCCTGGGGATGATCAACGAACTTGATCGAAATAAAATTGATGAAAAGAAAATCGTATTTTTTCAAATTATTCAACGGACCTAAAGCTGCACAAATCCTGAAAAAATAAAGAAAATAATTTTTGGTTTTATATACCAAACTTTGAGTTAAAGCTCTATTGTTGCACAAGTGTGATATGTGCATATAAGTGATCTTAAACATTGTGAGATATAATAATATAATAGTGAGAGATAATAAATAATCTCTCCGTGTAAATTAATACACTATGGAGATGATTTGTTATGTTATTTTTTTTTTATTTCTTCTTAGTAAATATAAAAAAATATATTTAAAATATACATTTTGCATTGTACAATCTTTTTTGCCTTTTTTTTTCAAAGCTGTAATGACGTTTTTTTTTTATTATTTTATCGGGATTTTGACAAGTTTTCCAGAATTTTATCTGACAGCTCTACCTTCGTGTGATTTTATTAAAAGTAGTTTTAAAAATATGAACTGGTCAATATACCACATTTTAGACAGAGTTTTGAATTTTATAAAATTAAATTTATTAATTTCCACGACATGTGTGAGGACTTTTTTAAACGAGTAAAATTTTATTCCTGAGCACTGTATTCTTATACTGGATTTTTTTTTGTTGCAGCAGTTTTGTCATTAACATGTTATACTATTTATAATTCACAAATTAAAAAAAGAATTTTACGTTTTTTTAACTGCATCAATCATAAAAAGTAGAAACGAAAATTTTTTAAAAATGTTTTTTTTTTTGCTGAATATTTGTTTTATTGCTACAAAAATTGTACATGCAATTTAAACATTTTAGAATTATTGTCGTTATTTTTATTGTTTATATTTTTTTTTAACGAAGGCGGTATTAAAACTACCTAATTATGACCTTGACTATTTAGTATACATATATACATAAATACATACATATGTACATGAGTGTACTCATGCCTCAAAAATGGTCATTCTATTAACCATTTACAAAGGAACCCTATTTAAGTGATCAGGTTTTGTGCTATTTGTGCTCACGATGATGCATACAATGGGAATGCATATACATAGAATGCACTAATAATGGACTACTCTTTGTTCATTATGACAGAGTTCACAGATTTTGTTGCTACTAATGTATTATTGGGAAGGAATCATAACATGAAGCGCCCCACACATTTGCAATCGTCCATGTGTATGTATGTCATTTTCGAAAGAGGCACAATCTATTAGCAAAATTCAAAATTCTTTAGATTTTTATTGTTATGTGTGATTTTCTAGCCGTGTGGGTTTTGAAAATACAAAGGAACCCTATTTAAGTGATCAGGTTTTGTGCTATTTGTGCTCACGATGATGCATACAATGGGAATGCATATACATAGAATGCACTAATAATGGACTACTCTTTGTTCATTATGACAGAGTTCACAGATTTTGTTGCTACTAATGTATTATTGGGAAGGAATCATAACATGAAGCGCCCCACACGTTTGCAATCGTCCATGTGTATGTATGTCATTTTCGAAAGAGGCACAATCTATTGGCAAAATTCAAAATTCTTTAGATTTTTATTGTTATGTGTGATTTTCTAGCCGTGTGGGTTTTGAAAATTGAAAAACGAAAAAAAAACAGAAAATTTGCAAAAGTGAATGATATATTTATTTAGAGCGATAAATTAATGCCTACCATTTATTTTTTAAAGATTGTTGTGGCATAATTTTCCAGCACTTCTGCCGGCATATCACCAATGGCAGCAGTAATGTTGTCTGCCACGGCTGGAATTGTGGCCGACTTGTTACTGTACACGAAAGACTTCACGTATCCTCACAAAAAATAGTTTAGTGGAATAAAATCGCATGAGCTTGCCGGCCAATGGACTGTTCCAAAACGTGAGATTAATTGCTCACTAAACTCGGCTCTCAATACGTTTGTGGTATCGCGTGAAGGATGGTATATAACAGTGTCTTGTTTAAACCACTTGCCAACCTCGTTCTATTCTTATATTTTGGACAAAAAAAGTCGCTAATCAACGCACGGTATTTTGCTCCATTGACTTTAACGTTGCGATTTTCTACGTTCTTGAAGAAGCATAATCCAATGATGCCGCCGGCCCACAAACCGCACCAAACAGTGCATCTTTTCAGGGTGCATTGGCAGCTCTTGAACTGCCTCAAGCTGCTCTGCACACTAAATTCGGCAATTCTGTTTGTTGGCCAAAAGTTAGTTTCGTCGTTGACGACAATTTTGCGATAGAAAAATGCCTGCTCATCCAACTTTCCATTCAGCAAGCAAACGACATTTGTTAGGCTATTCATGGTGAAATGGCGAACGTTACTGAGCATTTCTGGCGTTGCCATATGTCATGAATCATTTTTTTTATTCTGAAGAATGTACAGTGAAAAGTCAAATAGCAAAAAAAATTAACGATACATGAAAAAGAAGTACAATATACTGTGCAATATGTTGGCAACACTTGTTATTGTAAAAAAGTTGGTTTTTTTTTAAGGAAAATGGAAATAATAGTGCGCATAATATATGCAATGATATTGTTTACATCATGGGCCACTAAAAAAAGCTGCTGTTTCTTACCAAATTAAAAAAAATTTTGTTAATTTCAATAAAAAATTTATTTTTATTTCAAAATCAATTATTAAATTTTTCGTCTCTGACTGAAGCTTCAGTGTTTTGCATTGCTTTTAAAAACACAGTTTCCTATTTATTATTTTCGTATCTTGGACCAACACTCAGGGGATGACCTCTATACTTGCGGTGCATTGTGCTGGAACTAGAAGAAAGGAATAGTTAAAAAAAAGACAACAGGTGGTGAAGCTTCACAATCATACAACTTTGATTTTCCACGTTTTTTGTTTATTGCAGTGTTGCAGCGTCTGTTATGTCAAGGAGACATATTGAATTTTAAAGCTTTGCTGGTGTTGTTTCAGTAGCTAGTAATTATTTTAATTCGTTGGTGCTACACAATACTGACGAAGGAGTGTGCTCTGATGTGCGTGCGGATTGGTTACAGCTGAAGCCGGTACTGTTCAGTGACCAGAGACTATGCCCTCGCCACTAAAATGTTTTTATTACTGCGGTCGAACCCAGCAGTTTTTGGATTTTGCCGTCAACGTGCAGACAACTTCAGCCATCCCCACTCTCATTACTCCATATTGCTATTGTTGAGGATTCATTTAGAAATATGATGGGCTCAATTCCTCTGCAAGGCTTTGCCTCGTGTACAGCATTATTACTCTTTTACCAGATGTGTCATGGTATCAGATCTTTGTTATCTTGCGCATTTCATTTTAAACTAACACGGCTTATCGTAGAGAATAATTTTGATAACGGCCTCAGTATAGGAGCATGTATGTACCTACTAGCACTGTGTTTTGCATTTGCTTCTTTCCTCGTAGGCCTTTATCGCCACATACATTTGTGCACGTGTGAGTGCTTGCTTTTGCAACAGCGTTTGTGGTGCTGAATGTCACCATTTATTTCACAGTGACTTATTGGTATTATTTTTATATGTCTGCCTTTACTGTCAACCAACATGACTGACAGTTTTCTGTTTTATTTTTTGTTTATTGTAGAAAAAAGTAGCAATAAAACAGCAACAACTAAGAAAACGCACGCACTTGGAAACATGAAAAATTTTACACTTTTACTATTTCAGCCAAAGACGTTTGTTTGTTGTCTAAAAATTGTCTATTCATTTCTTAAGTGATTGTTATAATAGAGTCATGGTAGTTGAAGTTGTTTATTTGTTTCTTCTTTTTTTTTTTTTTTGCTTTGTGGCCTTTGAAGAGCAGGATAATAAGGAAAAGTGTTATAAGCAATTTTTTTTATTGCTAAAAATACTTTTCCTTAAAATGGTTAAATTATGACGAGTTGATGAATAAGTTTAATCACTTTTTATAGGACTCTAAAAATGTATGTCGTTTTTTCTTTCTTAATTTTTCCTTGCTTGTAAAATTTTGTAAATTAAAGGCACTTGATTCAGGTAGGAGTTTCGAAGTGGAGAAATAATTTTCTCTGCATTTGGTTAAATTATACAATTTAATTTGCTTTGAGTAGTTAATTAAATGCCTTTTCTAATTGTTTAAGTTTCAACGATTGTTTTTTATTGAAAAAAAAAACAAACAATTAACAGTTGATATTTGATGAAGATTTTTCATAAATTTTCATGTTGTGTTAAACAACATTGAAATTTTTGTTCGGCGTTGCCGAGTTGCTGCAAGAGCATCGATACATGCAAAGTGAAAGCAGCAAATATTCTCGCGGTAGATGAATATATCGAAGGTATTACTTTCTCGCGTTACTTGGGACTTCGAGCTCACAAAAGACACACAGGGCATCTAGTTACGGCGGCAGAAACGGAAGCAAAATCAAAAGCATTGATTCGCCAGTGCGCCAATAACGGCCACAAAATGAACAGTAACGGGTTCAGCTGTATTCAATCCACAGGCACATTAGAACGCCCTCCTTCGTCGTGTAGCTCCGGCGAAATAAAATAATTAAAAACTACCTTAATTAAAAAATGGCTACTAAAAATGAAGCTTCAAATTTTAATACGTCTCCTTGACATTAGAGACGATACAACACTGCTTTAAAAACAAATAGCATGTAAAATCAGAGTTTGTAAGATAGTGAAGCTTCACCTCTTGTCATATATTTTACATTATGTTATACATATATAAAAACCATTAAAAAAATTTATTACAACTTTGTATTCAAATTGGATGAAAAATTTTTTTTTAACAAAAAAACCCCCTCATCTATGCAACTATAAGAAAACCCAATATTAAAAAAATTTGTAAAATCAATACCCAAATTAAAAAAAAATTTTTAATTTTAAAAAATATCGTTAATTTTATATTAGTTATTCGCAAATACACAGAGTTGCTAAAACTCCAAGGAAGTTCCTTATTGAAAAAGTTTCTTGAATGCCAACATCTAATTCATCAGCAGCCGATTATGATGACTTTATGAGAAATTTTCTTCAATTTGAAATTGCTAATTCGAAAAATATTTTCTGGGCAAATTTTATTCCAATAGTTTGACAAAAGGAAAAAGTAAAAATTGTTAATAGAACGCTGACTGAGTTTCGCATTTTACTTTGTAATGAATTCTAAAAATACTAAATAGAAGCATGGAAAATTTATTTTTGGTTGGCACTGACTAGGCCAAGCGCAATGATTTCCTTGGCGTACTGACTAACATAACCTAACTTAACAAAAACTTAACGTTGACAAAAAAAATTTTGTAATAAATAAAATCCAAATAATAACTTTATTTGTCCGATTTACTAGTTTGTCCATATTTTAATGAATTACTTATGAGTTACTTAAATTAAAAGAATTAAATGACGAAATCAAATTCAGTAGTTTGACTGCCGTATTCATAAAAAATTCTTTTGTTTTATAAAAGGTTTATTAAACATATTTCCATACAAAATTCAATCAATGTACCTTTTAAAAATTTAAAAATTTTTTATCAATATTAATCCTAGAATCCAAGGAAAAATTAACTTAAAAAAATAACCAAATAAAAAACAAGAAGGAAACAGATACCAATACCCCAAAAATTTAAAAAAGATATATCGTACGTGGTCAACAAGAGGTTATCAACTAAACTTAACATAAACTTCACTTTTTGGAAGAAATCAACTAACAAGATTAATATCAATCCACTGTATTTTACCTTATTCAGTTTGCTCTTTCATCACTACTTTGAGACTTTTTTAGTGATATTTTAGTGACTACTTATCAACAAAAAAAAAGATATTATTTTGAGTTATTACAAAAGTTATAATGAAAACACATCTTATATTTTCATATAAAATGTATTACTTTAGCCTTTATTCAAGTAAAAAATAACTAAATTGTTTTATTTAAATTTGGTTGTAGTTTGAGCTGAGACTGTTTTGTTGAAAACACCATTTTTAAAATTTCAACCAAAGCATTACAAAAATGAAAATAAGTTTCAAAAAATAAAATTTTTTTTGGCAATAATTGAGAATATATAAATAAAATAATAATGTAAAGAGAAGGTAAATATATTTTCTAAAGGATTTTGTTTTCAAATTCACTTCAAATATAACGACAAACACTTTTTGGCTTGTACCGAAAATTTTTAAATTTCAAGTTTATATCCTCATTGCTGGTCACTAAATTAAAAATTTACGGTCAATCTTACATTCCGAGTTATGGCGCTCTGAACAATTAATAAAAATCATTTAATTACTTTCATATCTGCACGGAAGCAACGAAACTACGAAATGCAATTCCAATTATCGTGTTTGGCGTTTTCGTCTCGAAATCGCGCCGTAAAAAATTGCATCGATGTTGGCGAAAACGCCAATATATACAAGACAATGCGACTACAAATACGCCAGTAAAATACGATAAGGGTGAATGCCATTTAAATTACCGCCTCTAGATTGCTTGCAGCAGTCGATCTTTTTGAGATAGTTTTCGACCACTTATTCCCACATTTCGGTCGGTATCTCCGCGATAACTTGACGAATGGTTTTAAAATATCCCAACTTTTATGGAAACAGTCTTTCACACAAAAAAGAGTTATCGGCTTCAAATCGCCTGATATTGGCCAATTGACGCTGTAAAATTACAAGTTGTGGAAGCTTTTCATGAAATCCAAATCAATCGTGTTAGAGGGCTCGTGATTACAGTTGGTAATGCTGACGACAAGTAACCCGCTTGACCACAGCAGACGAAAGTAATATCGCCATCAAACAATTGACAAACGTTTCTCGGATAAAACATCCATCGCTCAGTTTGTGGCAGCAAATGTTTCGTTCTCGAATGTTCGATTATATATATAAATAGTGAATCTTAAGCAATATGGAAAGCAAACGTTGTTAACGATATTCGCTAAAAATAAAAAGAGACTAGGCTCACTCTCTCTCTAATTCATATCGTTATTAATTTTTTTTTAATTTTTCTGCTTTTAAAAACTCCCAGTATCGCATCAGGCAAGAATAGAAAGGACAACCTACATATTGATAGTCTAAAGCTCAGGCACTAGACTACGGAGTCACTTTCATAGAAAAAAAATAAAAAAAAAAGTTAATATTTGTCCTTCGCATTTTCAAAATTTTCGTTAATTTTTGCGAATATTGTTGTATCGAGAATTCTTCTCTTTAGCGAACATTCGTTTAAAAAATATCTCGGATCAAGCGGGAACTCAAACCAGTTGGATTACCTTCGTGTTTCGCAGCTACAAATACAGGCTGGCCCAAAAGGAGCGAAGGTGCTTGAATTTCTTATAACTTTTTTATTATAATTTTTTTTTGTTTGTTTTCAGTATTTTCTAAAGAAGAGTTGGGGAATTTAAAATGGAACAGTACACAATTGAACAATGTGCCAAAATTGTTGAACTTTGTTTCAGCAGAAATTCATGATTTTATTCATAATTTAATTATGAGCAGCGGGACCCACTTCTAATTGAAAATATTCGTTAATAGGCGAAAAGGGCTACGGAAAATCCAAGAGTATACAACAGTATTTTTTGAAAATGAACACCGTGTTGCCGTTTCCATCAGTGGTGTTAGATATCGAACAATGTAGGAAATTTTTTTAAGTCCAGCAGTTGAAAACCATCCGCAAGTATGGTTCCAATAGGGTAGAGCCACAGCGCATACTCCGACGGACACAATTGCTCTTTGAACTCAATCCCCTTCGGCCGTGTTGTATCACCCTGTACTAGCGCATAATTATAGCAGTGTGTTTTGGGGGCATCACCCTGGTTATAAACATGGTCCTATATAATGAAGCCGTGGATCATGTTTTTTTTTTTTTTTTTTTTTTTTTATTATCTAGGACCAGCACTCAGGAGATGACTCCTACACATGCGAAGCATTGTGCTGGGAACTATAGGAAAGGGATAATAGGAGAAACGACAGGAGGTGAAGCTTAATTAATTATTTTGCAGCTCTGCTTTCGCACGTTCTTTAGTTTTTTATACTCGTAGCAGTGCTGAAGAGCTTCGGTTTAGTAGCCATTTTTATTATTATTTTACTTCGCCGGTGCTACACAATACCGAAGAAGGAGGGCGTTCTGATGTGATTGTGGATTGCTATCAGCTGAAGCCGGTATTGTTCAGTGACCAGTGACTATGCCTTCGCCACTGAAACCTTCCGACAACAACTAACACACAAAAACACACTAATGCACATCATGTTACTGAAAACAACAGCTTACTGTTATACGAAAAGTGTTCGTGCTTTGCTTCGTATTCACGATTACTCCGTTGCATTTAAATTACTTTCTGTGGTGCTCCATGGAATGGTTACATGCAGTAGTTCTTGAGTTAGTGCGATGGGTTATATGGTCCACCTGTACGACATCGTAATGTTAAAGAGATCATGTTTTCTCAATACATTTGGGTTAGCCTTGGTCCTCTGTGAACTACACTATAGATGCATGTGTAGACTAGTCCCATTATTTGCTGGCCGCTGCTCTAAATGTATAATCTTATATAAATGTTTTGAACACTTTCCATTGATCTGTCAGTCTGCAAGAAGTTGCTTAAGTACTGCAATGAATTTTCATTGAATTTTGACAGTAGCTGAAGGCAGCATGAAGGCAGTTCACCCTTTAACTGGGTGTCTAGCAGGGTGCAAACAGAAATCTTTCTTAAAGGTGTTTATGAGCTTCGCTCAATTTCTATGCTCAGCCCTTCATCTCTACTTAGGCTATCACATACACAATTATTTCTTAAGTAATCCTAATTAATCATAAGGTAATGCCTGGAATGCAAAAAAGAGATAGTTATAGTGCGATTTTTTACATTCACGTTTATGAAAAATTATTTGCTTTACAATAAAAAGGCGCCATTTTTGTTACAAAGTTTTTCTACACTTAATTTTATCTTTTTTAATAAAATAAAATTTTTCGCACTAACGCACATTTTGCGGCTTTTGATAAACTAAACACAAAACAAACATACAAAACTGAAACGAAACATGTGCGGTTGGTAAAACATGGCGTGTTTCGGTAAAACTAAAAAAAACATATGCTTGCAATAAATAAATATGTACTCACAAACATACATACATATGTATGTATGTACATTTATAAATACATAAGTATGTTTTCAAACAAAATCTTTTGGTTATACAAACTATCTGTCAGTCAGCCTTAAAGTTTTAAATATGTGAGAGTGTGAGTGTGTGTGCGTATGTATTTGTGGTTTACCACTTCCGTTTCCGTGTTTAACTAATAACAACAGCAACAACAATAGGAGCAACGAAACGTTATAACATTTGTGGTCAATACACACCAAAAATAGATAATAAAAACTTGTATTACGTATCAATATTTCATAAATTTTCATATACAACTTGGACATTTTGTTGTTGTTTTTGATTAAAAAAAATTCTCTATGCTGCAATCCATAGTACATCAAAAGGACTCTTATTTCATGTTAACGAAGGATGTTGTTAAATATTTATGAATTTAATAATGCGTGTTATGAAAATATTTTACATGACACTTGTTACAATTTTTTTTTTGGAATAAAACTTAAAACTTTTGTTTACTGTCTTTATTAAAGCATGAGAATTTCGATTTCGAAAAACAAGTGTTTCCTTTCGAAGCAATATATGTCAAGAATTTAAAAAATAAAATGAAAAAGCACTGAGGAGTATCAAAGATCGCTTTTACACCGGAAATAAAATTGATCTACAAATCTTGAAATTATTTTTTGTATATTCAATAACAGAGAAAAAAAATCAAGTGCTATTTCAGAAACTGGGTTAAACTCTAAATCTGTTTACACACGATTGTCTGATATTACAATGTTGTTAGAAAAATTTTCATAAAATGTTTAATAACCATGTGAAATTACAATTTTTATCTGGTAACATTGTCACAAAAAGAATTATCAGTATATTGTATGACAATAGTACAGGGTGGGCCAAAAGTAATCATCCGGGGCATAAGTAATCACCCGATGTTCTTTTGCTGTAACTTTTTTTTTAAGACAAATTTTGGCACCGCTTACGATATGGGCTAAGTGACCGCCGCCAGAGTTGATGACCATACATGCAGATTCTAAGGTTTTTATTAAATAAAATCGGGAGATTACTTATGCCTCGGGTGATTACTTTTGGCACACCGTGTATTGTCAAGCATCTAACAATCGTGAGAACATCCGCCATTTGCATTAACAGGTAATTGAAAGATATTGTACGGTCAGATGTGCTTAATTTAGTGCACCGTACAATAACACCATTGTCAGATAAATATTTTCATTGGCAACGCCGTCCATAAATATTATGAAACAATGTTTAACATCCAATCTGGCAACTTTTACCATACAATAATCTGGCAACCGTGTGAACTGACAATTTTTGTTGGCAGATAAATTTATGTTCGGACAATTGTGTCACAATGAAATTGTCTGAACTGACAATTTATATTTTGGTGACAATTTTTCATTGTCAGTACATTGCCATATCTTACAATATTATAATATCAGACAATAGTGTGTACATAGCTTAAGGGGCGACCCTCCAGAGGGGTAGTTCACTTGGGGCTGTCAGTTCGGCACTATTGTGATACACCGGGGGAGACGTCGAAGCCAGACTACGAAAATTCTACACTTCCCACTACATCGCTGAACTATACAGATTCTATTAGGAATACTTGTCAACTCCATCTGCGATAGTTGATGCAACACTGTCTGGTTTCGTTTGCAAACTTCTCCTGCTCCTCAAATAGAACTCAGGCCCTCAAAACACGACTCCTTATAACGCAGTGTCCCATCAGCACTCAATTGGTTACTCAATTATGAAAATTTAAATTTTAATTTAATTTGATTATAAATACAAGTACTTAATCTTATGGTGAAGAGCCAATGTATGCGGCTATCGGTAGCGGCCGATGATCAGCTGTCGCTTAAAATGTTTTTCCTAGTCACATGTACCGGTTATTTTCTAAAGCGGCAAGTATCAAATATATATCAAAATTTATATAAATTTTTTATAAAATATTGAAAAGAACATTGTATATAATTTTTATTTAATTTATTTCACTAATAAAACTGATACTATTTGCGCAGCCCGTTGCCGCCGGCTGCGTACATTGGCCCTCCACTATAAGACCGAAATCGAAAATTTTTTATTTTTGATATCAGTTTTCAATTTATAAAAGGTAATTTTTAACCGTTTGGGTTTTGACAATAGAAAAAAAAAATTCAGAAAATTTGCAAAAGTGAATGAGATTTTTATTTAGGCAGATAAATGAATGCCTTCTATTTACTTTTTGAACTATTTTTTATGTAAATGTTGCTTGCGGCTACGCCGTAGGTGGTCCAATTGCATGTGTAATGTTGTCTTGTCTGTAATTACGGCTGGCTTAACGCTGTACACGAATGAATTCACGTGTTCCCACAAAAAGTAGTCTGGTGCGGTCAAACCGATTGATCGTGGCGGCCAATGAACTGCCGAACTCTTTCAAGGTGCATTGGCAGCCTTTGGCTGCTCTTCAAACGAAATTCTGCTTGCTGACGTACCCAATTAGTCACAAATTTGCTTCGTGTTTGAAGATAATTTTTGTCACACAGCACGGATTTTGATAAGAAAATTCAATGATTTGCAATCATAGTTCGTTTGTCAAATGGCAAACTTTACTGAGCATTTTTGCATTGCTACATGTCACGAATGTTTTTTTTTTTACACTGAAAAAGAAAGTAACAAGAAAACAACCGGTATTTTCAAATAAAATTATTTTTATAAACATAAATTAATGTCACAAATTAAATTTTGACATCTCCAATATCTAGAGAAATTAAATTTTTGCAAATTAGTGTCTTTGTCAGTTATAAATGCCAAACTAATGCCGAGCAAGGCCGGCATATGGTATATTTTGAAACTACTTGAGCGGGTGGAGGAGAGGGCAAAGATGGTTATCGATGAGAGAAAAGTAGCCAACTCTAATAAGTTGCGGGAGCATCATCTCAATTTTTTTTTTATCTCGGACCATTGCTCAGGGCCTATCCTCTACATATGCAATGCATTGCACTGGAACTAGAGAGAGGGATAGGATAGGGAATAGACAGGTGGTGAAAGTGGGAGGTAGATAGAGCTTAATTCTTGTACAACTCTGCAGTAGCATGTTAATTAGAAAGCAAAGTTGCGGCGTCTCTGTTGTTTTTTTTACGCATTATTTTTAAGCTAATGGAGCCATTTGTTTTATTATTTTACTTCGCCGACGTTTTATTGCTCAAATAACGACGAAGAAGGGTGCTGTAGCACAGAAAACTCAGATAAAACTTTTTTCTGATTTGTCCTGGCTGGGAATCAAACCTGGGTCTTTCTGGTTGCAAAGCCAACACGCTGACTACTCGCCATCAACACCCCCTAATTGGGAAAGTTCTGAATTTGTGGTCGATTTTCTACTGAATCGCTTTACGCCTTACAAGGGATACGCATTTAAATGCATTTATAAGAGTAATTGAAATTTTCCCTGTATTGGAAACTCAAGTCTAAACAGACACGACTCATTTTCTACCTGCTCCTTCTCAGTTTCACTGCAAGCATTGCATATATAGTGGATATCCTGTGAGCACTGGTCGAAGATAAATTTCATCAAGGATTTATCAAGGGCCCGATGTATTCGAAAACGTATATAATTCAGTTTTTATAGATTAGTTTTTCTTCTAAATTAAAAAGTTATATGCATTATATAAAAATGTTATGACGTAACGACTATTCAGTTGAAAATGAATAAAAAGAAATATAAAATGTAAGCAAATGGGATATTGACATGCAAAGCCACAGTAGCCGCAGATGCTTAAGAGACTAATCACTGCTAGAAACTGGATTTACAATCCAAAATCCCTGTTATAAAATATTTATCTTTACGCTCAAATATGCGGCAAATAATTTATTTTCACTCACACACATAAATACATACATACACATATAAATATAGGCTAAACTTTTTACGACTTTCAATCTCTTACGAATTTGTTAACTGGGTTATATAACATACATAAATATGTATGTGCACAAATTCATTTATTGTTTAAAATAAAAGTTTTTATTTTCTTTCTGTTGCTTTTTTCAAATTTTTTTTATTGCCTCATGTTTTTTTTTTGGTATTTTATAATTGTTTTTTTTTTAATATTTCAAATACAATAGAAATATGTTTTTTTCAATAAAACCTTGCCAAACACGCTAACTTTTTTGCTTTGCATTTCTGTCTGTTATTACTTATAATATAATATTTATTATTTATAATATAAAATGTTGAAACTATTTCATATTTATTTAAGGATTTAAAGAAATTAGTACATATAAACATGTTTGACTAAATATTGTATTTTTGCTCAGATTAAAATTAGCAAAATCTTGAATTATATTTGTTTGTGGTTTTTTTTTTAATTTTAAAATTGCTTTTATATTTATTACTTCTTGCAGTTACGGTGGCATACGTAGCAGTTATCAACATTTTGCACCACAAGGTGGTCAAGATTCTGGGTTTCCCAGTCCACGCAGTGCTTTAGGTTATCCATTCCCGCCCATGCATCAAAATACGTATTCAGGTTATCATTTAGGCAGTTATGCGCCGCCATGTACGAGTCCACCAAAGGATGGTAAGTTGTGCTTCAATTTCTATTTCATTTAAAGTAAGATAAGATATTTTTAATCATAAAATGGATGACAAATTTCAAAAGATTGCGATTATTTTAAAAAAATATGGGAAAAATCCGGTCATTAATAATTCTATGTGGCATAATATTTCGCTCATTGGTGAATTAAATTCTTAATATTTTTAACTATTTTTAATTTTGTAAATGACTGCGGAAACTGTCCGTTTAGCTTTATAAATTATTCGTAGGCTCAGCTTTTTTCAGATTTAACTTTATAGAGAATTTACATTGGCGAATCGTAAACTTTTACTTTGAAATCATAAGCCACTTTTATAAAGTTTTTGTTTACACTGCTGGTTTGACAGTTAAAAAGTTGCTCTTTATCTATTCATAAAGCGACTGTTTTTTTAAAATTAAAACAAAGTCAATGTATTTCATTACTTTTACAATTTTGTTAAATTTATATTAATTTTCTCGTTAATGGATATTTTTCTTCTGATTTTTTAAATTTTTATTATAATAAGTGTCAAATGTATACAAAAAAAGACTTACAATAAGTATGTTTCCCACACCGGCGGGTTCCCAATCATACTAGGGGCCAAATTGCAGCATTTGATTCGTATTGAAATTTCAAACAAAATTTTATTAAAAAATATAAAAAAATTAAAATCAATATCGAATACTGTAATTTGGGTACAGAAAGCGTTACGTACTCGGATACTTAGTAAATAAGAGACGTTTTGGGAGAGTAATGTTCTTCTTCTGTTTGCACGAAAAATACCCTACTTTTTTATTCGGCAAGTTTGGGCAAATCAGCAGTCAGCTGTTTCATTTATAAAACATAACATATTTAATCCAATTACAGTGTACTCGCGATAACGTGAACTAATTAAAACTGGCAGTGAACAAAATAGTATTGCATTTTTAATAAGAATACATATTTATAAAAGTGGCTTTTAATAAAAAAAAAAATTATATAAACATTAAATCACACAAAATTATATAATAATTTGGAATAATTGACATAGTACATTTGTACGTATTTACATACACACATCCATGCTCATGTTTATGTAAAGGGTGGTCCAACCAAAATGCACGATTTTAGTTGTAAATAAAACAAAAAATTTTAATTATATTATTAATTGACCTTTTTTTATTATATTTTTTTGATATATATTCATTAAGCCTGAGGTCTTTTTCTTATTTTATTTTGTTTTTTATTATTCGATATTTCGTTAACAGCTTGTTAACATCATCAGGAATAATAGGAAATTGAAAAAATAAAAACAAGCTGTTAACGAAATATCGAATAATAAAAAACAAAATAAAATAAGAAAAAAAAGACCTCAGGCTTAATAAATATATATCATAAAACAAAAAATTTTCGGAGAATTATCTTAATAGTTTTTATTATGTTAAAGTTATATATGGCAATTATGTATGAAAGAAAATATATGCAAAATACTTGCCACAGAGTTCGGTGGGATATATGGTCGATATTTTAAAGTACTCTGAGATATAATTGAAGTTCTATGTCGTTAATGCGCAAAATTATCTCATCCTTTAGATCTTGAATTGTTCTTGGCTTATTGACGTACACTTTTTCTTTTAAAAAACCCCAAAACGGTATCAAATCACATGATCATTACGGCCAATTAACATCGCCACGACTTGAGATAACAGGGCCATTGAATTTCCCGCGCACAGGAGCCATTGTTTCGTTGGCTGTGTGGCCAGTGGCGCCTTTCTGTTGGAACTACATATCGTTCAGGTTCATATCCTCCATTCCTGGCCACTAGAGGTATGTTATTATCTCGCGATAGCGAATACTACTCACGGTATCTGGTCGGCCTACGTCATTTTTGAAGAAGTACGGCCCGATGACGCCCCTAGCCAACACATTTCCTACTGACCCGGTTTACTGAAATTTGCGCACAATTCTTCCGATTGTGGACACATTTGGTCGATTATGCTGACCAAAAAAAATCACGAATTACACGAAATGCATTTTGATTTGAACGCCCATTTTCGTAAAAGGTTTCAACAATATTAATGCGCTGCTCAATTGTGTACCTCTCCATGGTTGAATTTGTGAAACACTGAAAAGAAGAAATGTCTCACAATTAACATCGTGTTGGACCACCCTTTATATTTAAAGTTTGAAAAATAAATTAGTTCAGATATAAAATAGTTTCAGTCGTAGTTCCGGTGCAAGGGTGCATTGCGTGCAGGGAACATCTCGAAATTAAAGATAATATACACGTCTTAATGTCTATAAAAAATTAATTTCATTGCGCCATCAATTTATTACCGTTAATAATTTGGTGCTTATGGACGACAATTCAAATGCCGAATTTCAGGCAATTTGAAGATCGTGGAAACTTCCATACATGATTTTCAAATATCACATATTTTTCGCATGAATTCAATCATAATTTTTATTCACTCAATTAAATAATCGTATATGGATTATATAAAGATCATATACAAACTATCAATAATATTGAATAAATTTGTTGTTCTCAGATCTGTAAATACATACATACGAGTCTATGACTTTCAGTTAAAATTTACTTATGGAAAGACCTTAAACTTAAATACAAAGAATAATGTCTAAAATATACCCTAAAAATTGTGGTTTTATCTATTTAAGAATAACATTTCGTGTTATGAACCACCTGTGAGTAGTTTTTTTTTTCTTAGTTTTTATCTCTACATCACTTTTAATTCATCTTATGCTCGTATGATCAATCAATTATACTGGTGAAATTAAAAATAATGTGTGCTGACATTTTTTTTGTTTTACCAAAAATTTACCAAGTCACAATAGTAAATGATTGATAAGAATACAAATAGAATATTTTTTTTTTTTATAAAATAAAAATTCCCACCGTACTTAATACAAATTCTATATTCTTTTAAAGAAAGTCTTGGCAGCCTTAATTTTTTTTTATTTTTTATTATTTTTGTACCACGATTATAAGTATCACTTGATAAATTTGTTTCTTTTGTATTTGTATAATCGTAATGTGGAATTTTTTTTTTTTGAGGAATCTTTTAACTTGATTTTTTTTTATTCTGGTAAACTTTTGAAAATCATCTTCAGTGAATAATCAGTTGAAGGCAAAAAATTATAATAAACATTTATGTACGATAAACAACAGCTCCTACAAATACTTAAAGCTCACTAAAGACATCACTTCAGAAAAGACTCTTTTTTTTTTTTTTTTGAATCTTCACGGCTTTAGCAAGTGCTGCTTAAAGGTAGACACACAATAACTACAACAGACAGATAGACGGACAAGGAACAGACAGACGGACGAACGCGAAAAGTCTTAAAACTACAAATGTATAGAAATATGAAAAAGATCCGTTTTTTTATACCCCTCCTTCGCTTTTGCAATACAATTGATATACATACATACATGTATAACTACACCCAATCCTCCATTTACACGGTAGATACGTTCCAGAGACGAAACCGTGTAAAAAAATTAGTTAGTACATATATATAGATATAAATTCTTAGATTGAATTAGAAACCTCGGAATACCTGTATTATCAATAAAGCCCATGTCATTTAAAATTTTTGCTTTGTCCCCGTCCATATTGTGAAACATTTGCTGCAAAACTTTTTTGAATTCTCTTTTGAAGCTTCTGCAGTGTCCATACATGAAACTTATGCTTCATGTTTCGTATTTTTTATTCCTCCCTTCTATCTTCTTTCTTTAATTTTTTTTTGACATTTCTCAATACCGAATGTAAATATAAAATAACTACCCTGTGATAGAAGTTGTGAATATTTTTTTTTGGATACACATTTGAAGCACAAGGTATAATTTGAAGCAAAATGGACGCTAAGAAGATAAATTATATAATAATTTTTATATAATTTTATATTTTTTTTTTACATTTTTGATTATATTTCACAAAAAATTAACAATAAAACAGGGTAGCTATTATTATGATGATCTTAACAGTATACCAAACGAAAAGAAATAAAATGAAACGTCAAATACACCTCATCTCAAAAGATGCAAATAAGAAATTCAACAAAAGCTGCATGTACATGAAACAGCGTACATACTTCCACTCCTCTTCCCCTTCTCGTCAACAAACTCAAAAGTTTTGCAGCAAATGTTTCACAATATGGACGGGGACTTTGCGTTGCGTTACAGATTCGTTTTGACAGCTAAAATGAAATGTACACACTTATACGAAACATGGCACATAAAACACTTTTAACGCAGTATGAAGCGAAGAGTGCGCCTACTATCATCTTTGTGCGTGCTTTGACAGTCAGCCTGAATAATTTTCTTTGCTCGTGTCTAACTTTCGATTCTTTTCCTATTAAAATAGAAGAACATTGTAAAATATATCGTCAAATAACATTATTGACTCTTATTTTTGTAATAAAAAATAAATACCAAAATTATCAACCGCTTTTTTTTTGGTAAACAAACAATGCGCGAGTGTTGTCAAAGTTTTTATTGTGTCATACACCCTTTGCTTTACACTTTTCTATCAAAGTTAGAAACGTCACGTCACCATCTTAATTCTTCTTCATATTCATTTCATTTATTTATGTTGGTTATATATGCACATTTTCTTGGTGCTAATGCCAACTAATAATTAGTCAACCAAATTCATAAAAAACCTAAGGAATCTTACATGCTTATTTAAAAACTATCATAAAGTGTTTGAGAATAAACTAGTATAAAAACAGACGAAATTAAGTAACTTAAAGAAAAACTTAACCATAAAAAATTAATCGTAAATCATTTTGAAACTCGCTAAATAAATAAAATAATTTAAATATTTTCGATATCCATATGGATGGTGATGGTTCATGTAAGTTGTACGTTGTCAACAAAACCAAAGGTCCGGTGTTTAAGTTCAGTTTCTGACTAAGTCACAAAAACCCGTTGTATGTTGTGTGATGTACATTATTGTGCCTTTGTATCAGTTGTTATCAGAAGGTTTCAGTGGCGAAGGTCACTGAACAGTGCCTGCTTCCGCTGATAATAATCCAAAAACGACATCATCGGTATTGCCTAGCAGAATCGTCAGCAGGAAGTCAAATAATTAAAAAAAATGGCAACAACATATAGCTGCAAAATTGAATACGTCTTTTTAACACCAGAGGTGCTGCAACACTGCTATCAACAAAGAATGTGCAGAAGCAGAGTTGTAAGCATAACTAAGTCTTCCTCTGTCTATCCCTTCACTACTTGTCAACTATATCACTATCCCTTTCCTAAATAAGGTAACACTTAGTAGTAGGCAATCATGTTATTGAAAGACTGGGTTATTTTATCAGCATCGCCTTTCATCCGAAGCTAAATTGGAGAAATGAACTTTAGTTGCAATTTCCTCGCCCGTTGGGTAGATGCACTAAGAAAAGATTTATTTTTTAAATTCGGGTGTAGAAAGGGTATAAACGGTTGTAATATAGACACAACTAAAATTGCTCGGTATATAACGTGACTAGTCCATACATGTATGTGGACAAGGTCTAGCGAACTAGGACTAGTCCACGACTAACACAAATATATGGGCACATAATCTATTGAACATTGCGATGTCCCAGGTTTGCATTACATCGTTTATCTTAGTTTTCATGCGACGACATAATCGTAAAGAGAAAAAAAACACGAACTCTTATAGTACATATTACTACATATAAGCTGTTGTTTTCAATGACATGGTTCATGGCTGCATTACATAACACCGTGTTTGTAACCACTCCATTTCAGCTACAGTGGATCACGTGACCCATTATTATCTGCAGGGTCGAAGTATATCTCAATCTAGACAAAAAAATAAACGGACATATGTCTGGTACTTTAATGGTATTTGCCCCTTTTAAGAGAGATAAACGTGTAAAAACTGAATTTTTATACTTTTTGGTACTCATCTATTTTTTAAGGGAAAAAAACATATAAATACAATGTAAATTACATTTTACTCCCGTTAAGAAAATCTTAAATGTGTTTTTTGGCACTTTTTGGAAATTACAGCACATGTGAGGGGGTAAAAAATTTCACCGTTTTTAGTACTTTTTTATGTAAATTGATATTTAGAATTATGGAGACAAAAAGTACCAAGGAAAGTAAATGTGCGGAATTTTTATAAAATTTCTAACGTAGATTCAGTCACATAAAATTCAGAGTATACTATATTGATGGTAACAGAGGAAGTATCCAAATTTAGTTCATATAGAAACGTCAAAAAGTGCCTACGATAAGTTAGCGGATGGCGTAGCGCTCCAGGTTAATATCTGGAAACAAATCACGACATTCGATTTCGATCGAAATTTCGAAACATTTTATTAAAATTTTGGTTGAGATTTCGATTCAATTCCAATGCCGTAATTTGGTCGTAATTGAATTATTAGAAAATAAAATAAAAAATTAAATTCACTTTTTTTTTTTTAAGTTAAACTTCAAAATAAAAATTTTTCTTAATACTTTTTTTTAACCTTTTTTATTATTTCAAGAATCTATTTTTTTAAGCTTTAAGGTTTTTTCTCTTTTTATTTATTATTTTTATATTTATTTTCGATATTTCGTTAACCTTCGGTTAACATCTTCAGGAAGTTTGTTTTTTTTTTTTTTTTTTTTTTATAATAAATAATAAATAAAATGTTTTTTTATAAAAAAAAAAAAAAAATAAAAACTTCCTGAAGATGTTAACCGAAGGTTAACGAAATATCGAAAATAAATATAAAAATAATAAATAAAAAGAGAAAAAACCTTAAAGCTTAAAAAAATAGATTATTCAAAATAAAAAATTATATACTATTTAAAATATTGAAAAATACAAGAACAATGAAACAAAGTCCGCAGTATGTTAGTAAAGAACATAAGAATATTTTATGCGTCATCAGTTTTTAATAGTAATCGAATTTGCTTGTTCGATACCAAATTCGTCAATACTAAGGCTTAGTACGTCTTTCGATGCGTTTACTTGGAACTACCTACCAACGTGAGGAAAAAATGTGTGAAAACAGTATAAGTTAATTTTTCAAAATCGTGTAACACAAACACGTAAATGCAGGATTGGGTGTATATGAGTTTAACAATAAAATACATTTTATTTTTGTTTTTTTTTTAACAAATGTGTGATAGTTCAAACAATGTGTTTCAATTTTTGAAAATCAGTTCCCAACAGTGACTTTTATTTTAAATTGGAAAAAGACATTGAAATAACGGCTCATATGCTATTAAGTTAGTGGAAGGAAATATGTATCTCTTAAGTTCGTAACTAAATTTTCAGTCACAAAACCTAAACATGCGACTTTCTTTAAAATAATAAAATATTAAAGGGATTAATTTGTTTTTTAATGAAAATAGTAATGGAAACTCTCATCTGAAATCTTCTAAACTATTTGTTGAAATGTCAAATGTAGGTTTAAACTTTAAATTAAGAACTTTATACTCGTATGAGTAGCACGGTTTTAATAATAATTTTTTATTTCGCATTAAGTCGTCAAAATACAATTAAAAAAATAAACCAAAAGTTTATAACAGTTTTTCGTACTACTAACAATTTACTGGGTTACTTTAACCACGAACATGAGAACGAAATTTGTTATAAAATTGAATTTGAATTGTTAAGTTTTGTTTTCGCTTTTGTTTGTGATTTATTAAGGTTTTCTTAATACTTTTTTATTGTGGCCCAATTCGCACTTGCGTAGAGAGCCCTTGTAAACGATAAAAGAGCAATACTCAGTCTACAAGAGTCCTTAGCCAAGGGAAACAGTGATGATAACTAGAATGCAATATAAAATTGCCTACTCATTCTCTGCTTTTTTTCTTTCTCAGTACAAATTTATAATAGTGTATTGTTAATCTGTTTGTTTTTTCCACTCTTTGATCTTAATTGGTCTTTAACACATATAAAACATAAATAAATAAGTATTGTGGAATAAGTCTCAATATATCATATTTGTGTTGACAACACCCTGCTGTGTTGCTTCGTTGCATGTTGAAAGTGTTGGTTACCCTTTTCTGTTAAGTAATAAAGATAATCACTAAATTAAAGAAAAGTAAATTCAACAATGTTTAATTATTATTCGAACGTTTTTAAAGGTGTTGTTTTTTCGTGCTTAACCTTAAACTGTGATTATCCCTGCTGTTTGAAAAAATCTCGTATATCTCTAAAAAAAAAATCCAGTTACCTCAAAACTGACAAGTGGCAGTGTTAATATGATGTTTTCTTTATGTAAAAAAATTTAAAACGTAAAAACAAACGTAATCAATTCAATATTCAAATGAAAAACACCTACAAAATATTTTATGCAAAAATTTCATTTTCTCATTAATTTTGTATACCTAGACGTTTTAATTAAATGAAAAAAAATAAAAAAAACAACAACAACAAAAGTAGCGATTAATTTGAAATCGGTGCAAATGTGTTTCATTGCCAATCTGCGCTGTCAAAAATCAATTCAATCAAATTGCATGGAAAAAAACTACATTTTTTTCAAGTGCTTTGAACATCATCAAGGTCAGTTTTGGGCATTTGTCAAATACATATGTGAACCATCACATTTATAGGCGAGAAAAATTTATACCCAGCTAGCATTTTTTCAAAAATCACTAATGAGTTTTTTTCGAGTACAAGTTTAAAACAGCACTCCAACATGACACGTGCTTATGATTTTTAAATGTTTGATTTTAAATGCAATAACAAATTCCATTAACTAACAACAACAAGAATCATTAGTGGCTCATCAGAAAAAGTCGCCAGTAGGGTCACATTTTCTCCTGACAAAAGTATTTTTTATAATCAGAAAATGAGCGCGTATTCTGCGTTTTTAATAGCGTGGTCAAGTCAAAATATATTCGAATTTGATTAATAATTTCCAAAAATGTTGTCTGGGTATTTACATATACTAAGTATACATATCTATATATATATCTAAAAATTTTTAACCACATATATGTACATATGTATGTGTATGTATCTATTCGTTTCTAAATAAACAATAGTTATGTATTCTTTTTGCGTAAAATCAGTAGTCACTCATGCAGAAAGTTTTTTAAAAATAACTGAATTTATAAAATAGTAAAATTATTTGATTATTTCATCATTAAAATGAGGGATTGAAGTCTGTAAATGACTGCGTATTTATTTGTATTCTAAGAGCTCCAATTTTTGAAACTATTAAATTAGAAACAAAGAATATTGGTCTATAACGCTTGAATGAAATTGTTACATTTTGAAGTAAATAAAAATCATAAATATGTAGTAGTACAGCTGGGCTTTTTGGCATCACAAAATAACTACTAAATTAAATCTGATCACAAATGACATAAACTCTCAACATTCAAGTAACACAACTCCCAATATTTTGGTTTAATAATAGGAAATATCGAAAAAAAAAATAAACCCATAACATCCTGTAAAAATTTCCATGGAATTTAAGTAACTCGTGACGAAATAAATTCATCACGAAGTAACTTCAAATGGTAAACTTAGAACCTGCAGGCTGGTTAAAAAATTAAGGCATTTCCCTCCGTATCACTTCACCACGTATCTTTTGGCAACACTATTGAACTCCCTATATTATCCGTTTAAAGCATTGCATATGTAGGCAACATCCAATGAGCACTAGTCTAAGAAAATGAAAAGAGAAGCAAGTATCTTGATTGCCAAAAGTCAGCATATATTGTGGTATGATTTTGAAGCACCTCGTCCAATAAGGGTCTCGAATCGATTTTGTGTAAAGCTATTTACAATATTGTTGGATATAGCTTTAAGGTGGCAATGCACTCACATTGAATAATTGTCACCGAAGTGTAAATTGTCTGTTCAGACTATTGTAGGAAAACTGTACAATTTCATTGTCACACAATAAATTTATATGCCAACAAAAATTGTCTGTTCACATGGTTGGCAGAGTGTTTTATGCCAAAAGTTGCCAGATCCGATATTTAATATTGTATTTAAATATTTATTTGCAGCGTTGCCAACAGAAACAAGAATTTCTGTCGATATTGTTCTATATGACAATCGTGTGTACATTTCTATTCGAACGAACGACGAATTTCGCACAGCACTACGAATTTGTCGATAAGAATTCGTTTAGTAAATACGTCGAATAAGACACATTTAGTGCGTGTCATGTGAAATTATATGAAAATTATATTAAAACATACATACATAAAAAAATTCATATTAAAAAAATATGATGAAACTTCGCGCCTTCTGCACATTATTAAAATTATAAGCATCGGTCCCTAACCATAGTCGCAAAGTAAGATCGGTATCTTTTAAGAATAAAGCTATGTTCACACGATTGTCGGATTGTACAATATTGTAGGATACGGCAATATGGTGGCAATGCACTCACAATGAAAAACTGTTACCATCTGGTAATTTGTCTGTTCACACTATTGAAAGAAAACCATACAATTTCATTGGCAAACAGTTCTGCGACAATAAATTTTTCTGCCAATAATAATTGACCGTTCACACGGTTGTTAGATTATTGTATGGAAAAAGTTGCCAGATCCGATGTTTAACATTTTATCTAAATATTTATGGGCAGCATTGCCAACGGAAATATTTATCTACCGATGGTGTTATTGTACGGTGCACTAAATGAAGCACATGCGACAATACAAATGACTGTAAATTGTGTGTCAATGGAAATGAAGGGTGTTCTCACGATTGTCAGAATTGTGAAAATATTATTGGCATACAATGCATCGACAATACATTTTGTGACGATGTTGCCACACAAAAATTGTGTGTTCACACGGTTGTTGCACATTTTATAACAATTTTTCTCTCAATATTGTAGTAAATGGCAATCGTGTGTACATACCTTAAATTTATATTAAAACTCTCTTATTAATTATTTCAATCCCATAGTTTTTAGATATTTTTTTAAACGTTAAGTTTTTTCGTGTTGTCAGGGTTGTAATATGTATTACAAAAGCAAAATAAAGAAAATACCAAAATTACAAGAAAACCTTTACTGCTGAACCGATGTTTTTTCTATCAAAATGTAATATTGCTTTAGATTTTTTGACAGTCGCACCAAATTGAATTAGTTACAATATAAAAAGTTGCACAATAATATTGCTAATGTGTGGATCGCTTTAATGCTTTAATAATACAATCAAAGGCTGTTTAAACAAACACACACTTGAACGAAAATTCGATGGAACATGAACTGGTATTGGAAAAAGCAAAAAAAATTTACTGAATTTTTTATAAATCGTTATATCAGGCAGCCATAACAATAATAGAATTGATTTCATATAATGAAATAAAGATGAAAGTCATAATTCTCTTCCATCTAATTTTTTGCGGTATAAAACGAGTTTTCACACAAGATGTGCGGTTTTTTGGAACTGCCGCGTTGTAAGAAGAGTTCTCTACATAAAAATTTAATGCCAAATGGCTCTCTAGTTTTGGTTTAAAACTAATTTGTTTGGTATAAAGCATTTCCAAGTTTAACGATAGCGTATGATATCGTTATATCGAGCTTCGACAATATTAGTGATTAATATTTAGATTGTTAAGTTTAAAACTTAAGTAAAGTTTTGTTAAGTTTAAAATTTTCATAAAGCATCTTTATATTTTTAAGCTTAATTTAAATTAGCGTATGTTTTTAATGTCCTTAAAGCTTTATCAAGTCGTCATATAAATTTAAAGCTGCAGAAGATTCTATTCGAAACCCTAGAATTCGTCTGGAAAACATGTGGTCATGATGTGAAGCATTGTTTTTTTTTACAAAAACACACTTTCTGGGGAGCTCTTAGCTTGTCTGCAGATACCCGCAGGGTCTAGGCGGCAATCGAACCCGCAACCTCTAGATTGACGGGCTAATGCTCATGCACTAGGCTACGGAGACACCCGTAAAATATCTCTCGTCAGAAATAGAATAGAATTTATATGCACACATACGCAAGCAGTTTTAAAAAAAGTGGGCAAAAAATGACGAGCTGTCACTTAAATATGACGAAATAGAGATTCTGCAGAAAAATTTTCAAAACCGACCGTCGTTATACGTTATTAATCTAGAAAATATTGATAAATTATTATAAAGCGAGTTTATAAGTTATATCGTAGAGTTCGTTCGCTACGTCGAAATTGTTCAAAAGGAGTTTCAAAATGTTGCTGCTTTGGAATGCAAAATGGCCCAAGTCGTTTTAAAAGATAAAATCTATAGTTTTTATTAGATTATAAGGGCTTGGCCAAAGCCTGCATTTAAACGAAGAATACGTAAGCTTTATTTATACAAAATAATTTTCCTTCAAACAAGCTTTACATACTTTATTTTTTATTGCTGCATGCAGTTTGCTTAGAAATAAACAAATTCATCAATTACTTTATTCAAACAAAATCCATACCCTCTTACAATTTCTAGATGAATCTCCATATAACAACCGAAAAGTTTCTAACTACAGCCCCACTGAATTTAGACTTCAATTAGCGCAATATACAAAGAATGACTGGTCAAAATATGCTAGAGATATTACGGGTATGTACATATTTTTAACAAAATATTGCCAGAATTGATAAAAATGATTTAGTTAAGCAATTTTTCCGGGTGGAGAGTGAAAAAACGCTATTTTATAATAAGAAAGTTCGTAAAGAAATTTCTTTTTATAAAATTTTGACTTTTAAACGTGATCAAATTAAAAGGTGTGTCCTGCTATTAAATGGTTCATATATGTAAATCAAGTGGTCTGCTTAAGTGCTGAACTTAATCGTTGAAAATGCTATTTCTTTCCTAACTTGGATTGTTTTTTCATTGAACAGAATTCTGAAACTATTTTACAACTTGATTTAAAAATGTTGACATTGAATTTTCGTAAACTTTGACCAACATTGTGAATAAAAAAGCGCAATTATTGCATTTTTTTTTTTAAATAATCTATTTTCCCCATGTTATCAATATCGTTTAAAATTAATACTAAACTTGGAACTACACACACACTCACACACACTCACACATTAGAACTACTCATATTCAGACGTGTGAATATGTGTATGTGTTGGCCAATTTAATGTCTGGTAGGTAATTGTAATTGCTGTAATTAAGTTTTCATTTGGCGTTGTAATTAATTACAACCATTCTTTAGTTCTTTTATTGCATTGTACATTTGTTTTGACTTTCTTCGCATAGAGGAATGTACGAACAGATAATTATGCATCTACAAACGTATACATCAATATGCTACATACATATACATTCATGCTTACATATGTATATATGTATGTATATGTGTGTGTATTAGTATATGTACGTACATATGTATGAACTGGTATAAATATTGCTAGAGAATATAAATATTTTCGATTTCAGTATCGATTTTTTATTAGTTTTGTTATTTATAGCCTTAATTTGCTAATATTAAAGTGTTAGAACGTTTGCAATTTGAGCTTCATAACGTTAAAGACACAAGGCGACAAAGCGACAGGAGAACTGTACGCTACAATTTCGGCTTATCTTTAAATAAAATAATCATAGATATGATTAGTTGAAAGAAGCTGTATCTACACGGTTATCGATATGTTAAAGCCAGCGGAACTTTATTGCGCTTTATTCGATTAAATTTAGTCTCAGAATTTTTTTTCGGGGAGCAGTGATCAGGAGATGTTTTCCAAGTATACAATACATTTACTGTAAATATTTGGAAAGGAATAGTATATAGAAGAGACAGGTGATGATGATATAGAAGGATAGAGAACGCAAACCTCTCCAGTTGAATGTTGTTTTTTTAAACTTGGAGCAGCACTCAGGGGACGACCGAACTAAGAAATTAGATAATGGGAGGGAGGATACAGAGAGAGAGTAGTGTTTATTGACACTGGATTAGAAACTGCCCACGTCAAAAGGAAAGAACTCTGCAGTAAGTCAATAGAGTTGCCTACCCCAGCGTAGACAATGAGTTTCTTTGCCCTTTCCTGGACACGCCAAGCAACTTCAAAATTGTCTTTGAAGCACCGTCTCAAACATGACAATTGTATTCCATTTTCGGTCGGATGTAGGCGGTATAAATAGTAAGGAGATCAATTGGAGTAAAGTATGTCTTGCACGGTCTTAAAAAGCCAAGGCACTGTAATGCTTCCTTAGAATAGTGCTCATTCTATCCAATAATACACTAGATTTTCATGTCAAAAACACCAAGAGCTTCTGATTCCAAAATATTTACATCACGCATAATTAAAGATGAAAAAACGTGAAAAGGCAGACGTCAGTTTATTAGCATGCAGTATTGTTTCTTACGAGCTCTAAAATTCACCCTGTTCACGTAACTTCATTCCGATATGATTGCAAAGTAATAACTCAAGGTACGATCCATATTCAGCAGCATCACTCCGATCTCAGACGACGTCGGCCTGTAATTGAATGAGTGTGAATAGCAAATACTGCTGTCATCTGCAAAAGAGTGGGTAGTGTTGGAAGTTCGAAATAGAAAGTTATCAAGAAACACAAAAAGATAACTGATGTGGTCGGAGAATACTTCGTGTCGAGCCGAAATGTCTAGTTCGGAGAGAACGGTTACAAGATATCGTAATGTTTTCAAGCACTATTCGTCTCCTTTTTCACTTTTCAAAACATACACTTCAATGCCGAAATGTTTTGTGCATACGAACGAATACTGCATTCTTATATTACAGAACAACAGAACGAAGTAAAAGTAGAACCAATTGAAAAAGAATGACATTGAAGTAGAACATATCTGAATTAGAATCAACCGTTCAGTTTTGTTTACGTTCAGTTTGTTTCTTATTCATTAATTTTACTTTTATATTGAGCACCAGTGCGGCGGCATACGAAGTATTCGCATGCTTATTATTTTGGCGTTTTATATTGAAGAAGTACACAGAAGACATATTACGGTATTTGTTATCGATCAATATTTAATACTCAAATGCGAACAATATAAAAAACTTTATCGATAACGAAGGCCATATTATAACATATTTCAATTCATATATAAGTAAATCAATTAGAAAAATAAGTGCATACGTATAACATAAACATAAATGTGTGTGAATCCATGTTTTTTTGAAACACATATACATATTTAGCATGAAAAATAGTTTCATGACACATTACGTTAAGAACACTAAAAGTTAACAAACATCTTCTTTGTCAATGTTCTACTGCACTCTATATGTGTCGTATGGGTAACGGCTTATTTGGTTCATTCTGATGTTTTGTTTTGATTTCTACTATAAAATACAACTCCAAGCCTGTCCAGCACGGGGGGGGGGGCGAAATCATTTCCAAGTTATGTAGTGTTTGTTTTATTTGGAAATGTTGTATGAAGTGTTTGTTTTATTGTAAACATTGAACTAAAAAACACAGTGCTTGGCATTACTTCACAGTATTGAACTGTGCATTTTAGAACATATTATACAGCACTTTAGTTTGAATTCGTGGTGGCTGTGGTTACTAGCTATAGTCACGCGCGGAGAATAGTTTTTAGTGCAATCGACACATCGTCATCATTATAATATGTGCCTTGATACGACTCGATTCTAGTCTAGATGTTGTGGCCATTCAATAGTAGTCATCGGATGTTAAATGCAGGAGTGAAGTTTCCATGAGTGCTCTAGCTTAAGATAGAGTCACTTTTGTGGTTGAATGAAACCTAGCTGCCGATGACCGTGGCGCTAAACCCTCTGATGTGACACGGGTGTTAATCATGGGCAGGGATGACTATGATAAGGTGTGCAACGTATGCGCAAGTACCCACGTTAATCTTAGACATAATCTGTCCATAAGCAATACTGCCTCTTTCCCGCCTTCCAAAACCGCATTTCGAGCACAATGTATTGTATGGGTCATCAATGAATACCGGTCCAAGATGAAAATTAGCATTGTAAGTTAGTAAATATTTCGTATATAAGAAAGCTTAAGAAATTACTACGGACCATGAAGTTGGATGATAGTTTGTGGAAATTAATTTATTACATCAAATATATAATTTAAATGGTAAAAATATTTCATAAATTTTTTCATGTGTTACATGTTAGTGAATTCTGTATATAAGTAAACAACAAATATTGACATTGGTTTTGGTTAAGGATAAAAACTGGACACAATTTCATTTATATATTTTTTTGAAATAATTTGTTGACAATTTTGTCGCACATCGCTTTCAGGACAAATTTCAAGCCCCTGCAGCGTATTCAACTTAAAAGGTGGAGGATGCTTTACTTTCGAAATTAATTATTTATGTGTGTGTGTGTATGTGTATGTGTAAAAATGCAACACTTTGAAATTGAATGTCAAGCTGGCCGGGCAAAGAAGTCATAAATAATAAAAATGTTCACGTTGTTTTTTGTTCAAAACTTAATTATAGTTTTGATGAATTTATGCAACAGCAAAGCAAAAAAAAAAAAAACACAAGACAGAAGGAAAGATAATTTGCAAAGTGTTTTATTAAGGGCAAAATAAAAGCCGGTATATATTTAATAAATAAAAAAAAGAACACTTTTTTTCTCAAAGACTAGCAAATGCCAGTGCACAATTATTTACACGCCAAATCTAAAAATTATTGTATCTATTTTGTTTGGCGCTAGAAAATGGCATTTAGGGAAGCATTTTCCTTGTCGCATATTTTTATTATATAAAGTTTGTCTGCGTGGCACTTCTATTTAGACGTGTAGCAGATTCTTATCTTTTAATTACCTGTTTTTTTATTTTCTTATTTTCAATGATTTTACAGATTTTTCCATATCAGATAAATGTGAGGATTCTGGATTACGTGTGAATGGTAAAGGCAAGAAAATGCGTAAACCACGTACCATCTACAGTTCACTACAGTTGCAGCAATTAAATCGTCGTTTCCAGCGTACACAGTATTTGGCCTTGCCAGAACGTGCTGAATTAGCAGCGAGTCTGGGCTTAACACAAACACAGGTAAGTCTCTGAATACTAATCTAAAATATTTCATATTTGAATTGAATGATCTTTTCAAAAGGCCAACAGTTGAGCAATTAAAAAAAAAATACTAATTAAATCGATTTTTCATATTCGTTTGCTTTATTTATTTATTTATCTATCAACAACACTTGTCTAATAGCAGATCAAAAGTTATGCACTTTGATAATCGTTACATTTTTCTCAATTTCTACTGGTTTAATAAGCGCTTTATTGGCAAAAGAGAATGCATTATATAGAAAACAATAATGTCGAATATTTTCTCATGCATATGTATGAAATAGATTTTAATTACTTTATAGCTGTTCCACAATCAGTTCAAATATTTCCCTAATATTTACAGAACGATTTCGAAGAATTTCAAGCGACTTGTTCGGTTATTGTTGCAAAAAAAAAAAAAACTGAAATTTTAATTAGAGTTTACATATTTTAATTGCATTAAACATATCTAAAATACTGGCTAGCATTTGTTTTCTAAAACACTATTGTTTACATGTTGTTTACATGGAGTAATTAAAGAATTATATCAATTTTATATATTGCTTACATCAGCTTAATTTATTGTTGCATTCTTTTCTTTACGTAAATTGTTCATTTAGGATTTAATAGCACACATTTCTTAAATTTGTTTTTTAAATGCGAAATTTCCAACTTAGCACAGCTGATGTAAATTTTTTACAACTTATGTAAAAAATTTACATTTCATTAGTAAAGAACTAGATTAGCACTCATGTCTAAAATTTTTTTTGACAAAATAAGATTTTTTTTGACAAAATAAGATTTTTTTTATTAGTTCATTACATCGGATGGACGAGTACGATTTAACAATATTAAAATGTGTAATACTAGAATTGTATAAGAATTAAGCCCTAGATATAGAAATCTTCACCACCTGTGTCTTCTCTACGCTATGCATTTCAAAAAGAAGGTATATAATATACAATGTCATCATCTGACTGTTATTTATTTTTAAATAAAAAATTCTTTCAATTTCAATATTTTTTATTTAATTAATTTTGTGTTTTTACCTTTTGCGAAAAAAATATTTTACGTGACGTAAGTGATTGAAATCTGGCAATATTTATTTGTGCTCTGTGGTGTGCCTCTGTAGCCTATTGCATAAACATTAGTTTTATCGATCTAGAGGTGCGGGTACGATTCCCGCTTAGATCTTGACTGTTTCTACTTTTGGTATAACAATGGGCCTAAGCTCTGACCTAATCGAGCCGTTCTCCTTCGCCACCCAACCTAACCTAACCTATTTGTGCTTTTTTAGAGTATCACAGAGTAAAATCGTTAGCTGATATGCAAAACCACATAACTTACATAAATTTCGAAATAGATTTTTTGATTGATTATGATGCATATCAGAAAAATGCATGTCCTCAAAACTTTTGAATTTTTGTAATAAAACTTAGTTATTTTATAAGCGAAAATCAAAAGAATTTAACTACAAATACGAGTACGTGTATTTTATTAAAAATTTTTTTCTTCTGAAGAAAAGTAAAAATGTTAGTTACGTGGTTTTGCATTTCACCAAAGGAAATATTAGCCGCAATAAATAAATAAATATATAAATAAATAAATAAATAAATAAATAAATGAGATGGTAAATTTTTGTAATTGTAAAAATAGTACATCAATGTGAACGGTTGTTTTCGTTTATTTTGCAAAACATTAGGGGTTTTCTCCATGGATTTTCAAACTTGGAAAACGGTGCAAATGCGTACTAAAATGCTTGGTTTTTATCAACATGGCTGAAGTAGGCTGCTCGTTGACTATAAAACCAAAAAGTCCTGGCCTCGAAGCCATTTCGCATTTTTTCTTATCTGCATTAGCGTGTCTCTGTCGAAAGGTTTCAGTGGCGAAGTTGTAGAGCACCAGCGAAGTAAACTCATTACTAAAAGAGGCTAATAAAAAGCAAAGGTCCAAAATTGTATACGGCGTATCCTTGACGTCAGAGGCACTGCAAAACTGCTTCAGATAAAAAAAAAACGTACAAAAGCAGAGTTGTAATACATATAAAGAAGCTTTACCACCTGTCATCTCTCTCACTATTCCTTTCCTTTGGTTCCAGCACAATTTATCGCATGTGTAGTACGATTTAACCCCTAAGTGCTGGTGAAAGTTAAAAAAAAAAACTCGTAGTAAACAAAAAGTCTGCTTTTAGATTGGGCAATTTTTCTTGAAGCAAGTTTGAGTTTGTTGAAGAGCGGGGAAAGAAGAAAAACCAGCTGTGCAGAATTGCTTACACCGAAAAGTTACTTAAATTTTTTTTTGTTCTTTCATTCTCTTTGACCCTACCCTACAGTTTTAACAAACAATTGAAGAAACTTGCTTCAAAAAAAACTTTACATTCTAAAAGCAGACAAACAATACGTTTTATTGTAGTTTCTTTATATCAGTGTAGCAAATCTAGTTCCAGCACAATGCATCGCATGTGTAGGTGTCATCCCCTGAGAGCTGCTCCTAGATAAAAAAGAAATGCATATCTGTGTATTTCAGTTGCACAAGATTGTTGGGCTATTAAGTTATGCTTAGAAGAACTTTTTACGCTCTCAAATCTGTAGTATAGAAATGCTTTTAACTAAGATCTTCCCTCGTATGGTGACAAACAACAGCGTATCTGCTGTGAATCAAACCAAAAACACATCAGACTGATGTAATTGAGCATATATTTGTAGCTGCATAGTTTTCTGTTGTACAGCCTCTTGTATAATTTAAAAAAATAATAAATTTTTTAAAAATTACTTTTTCTTGGACAGTACTTTTTCGTAAAAAGTCCGTTTTCTTAAAAGGTACAAGGAAAAAACTGCTTTTGCTTAAAAAGTACATTTTCTTAAGAAGTACTTATTATTAAACCGTACCTTTTCTTCTTCTAAAAATTACATTTTAAAGAAAAAAAATTTGATTCTAAAAATACTCATGCCGGGTAGTTTGTGATAGAAAGTAGCAAGTATATTTATCTTTTTAAAAAAGTACTTTTCTGCAAAATAATTTTTTGTAATAACTAATTATTTTTCGTTATTTTTTGGTAAAACCAATCATCATGTCTCATATATATATTTTTTGCGTAATAAAAATTAAACTGAGTATACTTTGATATATGTATACATTTATTTTTTCAGAAGTTTCAGAAGCAAATTTTTAAATAAGGCTTCCTTCTCTCTTAATAACGCTTCAACCGTTGTTTAAAGTTGTTTAAATGTCTCTCTTCTGCTGTTATTGAAGTTTCGTTTTATGTAGCTGTGCGTGTCGTTTATTATATCAATAAATTAAATCTGTACAACTATTTATGCATTCCAAATCGTTGGGTAAACAGTTTTATTTGTCTCCAAACACACCCAATGGTTTTTGTGTGTAAAAGGTTTCCTTCTCTTCAAGGACTCACAAATATTGTTGTTCAATTAAATTGTTTTTGCTTCAAAAAAGTGTGTAAGTAAAACATTGAATGTGAATGTTATATGCGTGCCCTTAAATTTATTTTCAGATCAGACGTTTAGTTAAATGTAACTAACTCATTAGCATAAGTTTTACACCATTTCCTAAAGAAAGCAATAATTAATGAAAATTCGGCATAGTTAATTTATCACAATAATATGAAAAATTAGTTTTCCTTTTATAATTAAAGAAAAAAGAACAATTTATCTCCAACAACAGTTGATTAGAACAAATATGTATGCTTATTTTCTATGCCACCACACACATCATCAGTGTACTCTTTGTGTCAACAGGGTGGTAAAAATTCAATGGAACAAAAATTTGTTATGGAAAATGTGAGAAATTTCTTATTTTTGATTACAAAAATATTGATTAAATTTAAAAATTTAAAATATTTTTCAATTTTAATATATTTTAGTTTTTCTAAATGGTGTAGTTTGTTTTTGCCTGGGGATTATTTAGCCCCAAAAAATATCTACTTGCACAATTAAAGCAATCAATAAACAACTTCCGCTTTTGTGTTTGTATTTTTTTGTAGCATTTTTCTAGTTGTTGTTGTTGTAGTTCTTTTTCTTTGTTTTTCATCTTTTTGGTCACTATTTTAGGTCTGTAAAACAAGAAGGCGGTTTTAATTACTGGCCCTTAAGTAAACTGAAACTACACCAAAAATCGATTGCAATGTAAAGACACTGGCTGACTGACCAGTGAGTGAGTGACCCTTTTTATTCAAAAGTTTTTCAAAACAGACAACAACAAACTGTTTGATGTTCAAGGAAACTGTTTTGTTTTTTTTTTTGTATTTTTTTTTGTTTAAAACACTTGCAACTCTTGTAGAGCCGTGGATTGTATGAAACATTAACCTTCATAAATTTCGGCAACAAACCAAAGATGACGTTGATATGCAATAGTGACGATGACCATGATGTTGAGCAAAATAAATTCTTAAGATAAAGATAACGGGTTGAATTAAAACTAACAGTTACACCCTTAAAACTGAAACAGTGAAGCAGTGAAAAAATATAAATTAATTTTTATGAACTTCTTCGCTTCCTCTTTAAAGGGGTTAAACAAAGGGAAAGTAGTATCAGTTTCGCCCGGTTCACTTAGGTTCATTTGTTTAATTAACACTTTCAATATAATATTTTCATATTTTTTATCATTTATGGAAAACAGGAACAGAGGGGATGGTTCATAATAAATTTATGTGAAGTTTTCATATTTCTTCCTTCCTCTTTAAGACACATTATTTGTTTTACTGGTGTTTTTGTTGTTGTCTTGTTGTTTGTTTATGGCTTATTTACTATTTTATTGTATTTTATTGTTGTTTAACTAACTATTCTTTATTTTATTGATTTCTTAAGTAAATTTTGGTCTTATTTTTTTTTTGCTTTGGATAAATATTTCGTTGTTATTAAATTGTGTCTTGTCTAATAAAGTTTAAGTTGAAACAACGGGGGCGTGTCGCAGTTGTTTTCATTTTACAAACGTTGAAGAAAATACAGACGTAAACATACAAACATGTGCATAAATTTTGTTGCAGTTTGCTTGCATGTCGGATATTTTGCTGCACTTTGAAATTTATATTTGCAACTTTAACTCCTTCCTTTTTGGCCACAAACTTGTCTAGTTTTATTACCTTATAAAAATACAGTGGTTTGTTACAGTTTCATCAGCTTAAGTATGTGTTTCTATGCGCATGCAGCACGGAAAGAAATATTTCCAGGCATCTCTTTACAAAAGACTTTTGTTTTCTGTAAATTGTAAAAAAATATCACTGCCTAAACAATTTTATAAAAAGCTTACATTTCCGAAAAAGTTGGTTGTTTTTGCAAAAGGTATACATACATATTTCTTTACAAACCTCTGTTTTGAAAAAAGAATATTTTCATAAGAATTACCTTTTCCACCAAAAAAAAAAAACGTAAATTCTTTACTTCGACACTTTTAGTAGAAAAGTACTTTTTTAATAGGTACTTCTTTTTATAAAAAATTTGTAAAAAAGTACATATTTTTACGAGAAGTACAATTCTTTTCAAAACTGTCTTTTTTATCTTGGACTACTGGTCAGTTAAAATACTCTACATTGCACTGGAACTAGACAGACAGAGAGGGTTTGTACTTTACATAAGAGAGAGAGGTGGTGAAACAAACTCATACATCTTTATTCTGGCACAACTCTGCACTTGCGTGTTACTTATAAAGCAATGTTGCGCCGTTTCTGATATTAATTTTGACGCATTATTTTTTTTTTCAAGTTATGGGGAGCCATTTTATTTATTATTTTACTTCGCCGACGTTAACCGTGCGTGAGAATCGAACCAGAGTCCTTTTGATTGCAAAGCTCACATGAAAACTACTTGCCATCAGCACCCTCAAGTTTTTTAATAGAAAGGTAAATTTTTTAATACATTTTACCTTTCTTATAAACAGTACTTTTGTATTAAAAGTACCTTTTTATATAAAGTTTTTTTTTTTACAAAAAGTATCAGTTTATAAAAAGTATCTTTTAAAGAAGTAAATTTTCATGAGCAGTGCCATTTTAATATAAAAAAAAATTCTTTTTTTAAGAAAGGCTTCTTTAATAAAAAGTACTATTTTACAAAAAGTACGTACTACAAAAAAGTTGTCTTTTCTTTTTACAAAAATATCTTTTTTATAAAAAGGCATCGTTTTACAAAAATAAATTTCTCAGGAAAGCATCTTTTATGAAAAGTTCCTTTTTTATAAAAAGTTTCCTTTTTTTTTTTTTAAAAAAAAGAGTACTTTTTTAATAGAAGTTCCTTTCCTTGTTTATGCGAATAAACTCTCTTCATACAAAGTATCCTTTGTGTAAAAACTAGTTATTTGTTTCCTTTTCGTAAAACGCGTAGTTTTATGAAAATATCCTTTATTTTATAGAAAATTTTTCTCAGTGTTTGTGTGTCTTACCGAAAAGAATGCAAATTTTAAAAAAGTTTCTCGTTTGTTGTGGATTGACAGCTGCCAGCTTTTATGTTTTATTTTTCTTTTTTGAAATTTTACCATATTTGTTGGCATTTGTTGCCATTATTTCCAATACATACATACATACATACATACATACATACATATACATATGTACGTACGTAAATGTTGGAAACGTGCGGGTTTAGTTTGTTTTCTCAAATGTGTACATGTTTGCAAAGTTGCAATGTTGGTGCTGTTTCTTCGAGACGTCAACTCCTAAGGCGTTAATTTAAACATGCAAATAGAATATATTGTATCGTAACATACATATATTATTTTATGGAAAAAATGCATGGTAAAAAGGTGTTTATTGCGAGAAAGTTTTTTGTTTTGGAGGAAAAACAAATGGACAAATTCACATAACTACACTGGGAGAAGAGAATTTATTAATTACTGTGTTATATTGAGGAATTTACAAAACTTACTTCATTAATATTGTGTTAGACAAAATGGAATAGATAGTATAGATTTTAAATGAATTTTTGTAAGTTTTAATTAAGGTCCTTTTTAAAAAATATTCTCTTTGAGAAATTCTAAAAATGTCTTACAAAAACCAAGTAAATTTCATCAAATGTATACATTTCGAATTTCAGATTTCAAACAAAGACGCAAAATTTTACAACCCACCCACATTATTTTCAGTTTAACACTGGAGACGTGAAAAACAAGTTTCGCCTTTGAAATCGTTCAATTTTAAATACAAACAGAACTTACAAAGAACTCAATTTTTTTTTTTGTATTATTATTGCCTTGTAATGGTTGAAGCGGTGCTGGTGCCATATGGAGGGCCTGTTGTGGGTACAACCGAATTACAAGCACACACATGCTCGTGTGCCTGTGGCACACCAAACAAACAACTCGAACACACACCAGTCATACAAGTACTAATTCAATTAGGATACACACGCCCACTATCAATAAATATATCAAAATGGGTGATTTGAAGCAAAAAAAAGCAAAAGAAAAGAAAAATGTGTAAGAAAAAAGCAAAATAAAAATGTGTGTGTTTTAGGGGGTAAAACTAGACATTAAACAGTGGCATGTTTACATGAAAATTTTCAACAGAAATTTATTAATTGCTTTTAGTTTTTGCATTTGTATAGCAAATTCAACGTCCACATTATAAAAAAAAAAGGAAAAGTTTAGAGCAGGCTCATGAAATGTAAAAACTTTGAAGATATTTTTCATGACGATATTACTTCCATAGAAAGATTATTTTAAATCTTTATCGCTACAAGAATAAAATACGTACAAAGCTAGCAAAAAGTACGCAGCACATTCTTTTCAGAAATTGTACTTAAGTTCTGAAGACACTTCATTTATATTACATTTTATTGATACATAGAATTGAAATAAAGAAACAGCAAATGCCAGAAACATGCAAATAATCAACATTTACGCATAACTTCTATATATGTCAGTATTTTCTAAATGCTGTCTTCTTCCATTGTTTTTTAACACTTTGGAAGAAAATTGCCAAAACTAAGCCCAAAATCGCACTATTCGTACATGAATCGATAAGCAACACATTAAATATTTAAAACTTTTTGACAGACCCCAGCAAAAAAACTCCTAAAGAAATGAAGATGATCTTAATATTATGATCTGGAAGTAGTGCAAATGTGGAGCATTTCCAATAAATTTTTTTATAGGATTGTCCTTGCGGAATGTTCTCTTTTGGGCGCACATTGAGTGAATCGGAAGTAGTCTTCAATATGACAAAAAATTTTATTCTGATGAAGCTCTCTTCAGTGTGTTTTCTTGCTTCTGCGAAGGTATGAAGAGAAGAAAACAAATTTTATTAATTTTTAATTAAATTCAGTTTTATGCCTTGTTCCGAGGCCCATAACTCTGAATTTAAGAGAATCGGCCAATTTTTTTTATTAATTTTCTTTTTTATTTCCCAGTTTTCTAGAGTTATTTTTTAAACTCGATTTAAGCTTAAACAGTTAAAGAACTGTTCTTTAAAATAAGTAGATTGCTAATCCTTCCTCCGTTGAGTCTTACTATGGATTTTAAGCAGTGCAAAATACTCACATATCCAGCATTTGAAAAAGTAAAAAATTTTCTTCAACCATCTGTCCCAGATTATTTTACATACCAGCTATTCGGCCAAAGAATGAGCTCTCTGTGTAATGCGTAGTGCGATTAGATGCCAATGGATGTCCCCTAAATGATGAACGCGCTGTGCGTGGGAATGAACGGGTTTCGGAAACAATTTCCCCGATTTCCTTAGAGCACAACCCACTATAGTAGCAGATCCCACAGTGCGACGATGCTCAAGGGAGTCAATAGAGTTGGCTACCCTAGTGTCCCCTATGAGTTTCTTCGCCCTCTCCTGTATCGGTCAAGTATCTTCAAAATAATCTTCGAAGTTCATGAGGTTGTATTCAATTTATTGGCAGATGTAGGCGCTGTAAATAGTAAGATGGTCAGATGTCTTGCAACGTCTTAAAGAACCGAAGCACTTCAATGTTTCTTTTGAGACCTGAAAGATGTCCTCAGTCTATCGAACATCACACTGAATCATTTATGCCAAGCACATCAAGACCTTCTGATTCCTCAATATTTATTCCACCCATTCTTACAGGTGATGTAGCGTGATCGGGCATGCGTCGGTGTGTAAGCATTCGTTCTTTTCAGCGTTGGAATCGGCCCTGTTCGCGTGACCCCTTTGCGAATTTCGGGACGTCACTATTCAATTTATTATTTTAGGATTTACGGAGTGTCAACAGTCCAAAGTGTTGTTTTTTTTAATGTTAACCTCGGTTGATCGAAATCCCTTTATTTCGAAAAGTGCTGTAATTCGTAAAAAATAGGTTCATCCTTGGATTACAAATAGAAGGGATTCTTCGTTTTGTCTTATTTAAAAGCTTTTTATCGTTTTAATTACATATCGACCCCTGTGCGCGAAATTATCGTATGTTACATAAACTAAATTTCACAGGAGAGCGTTTTATTCGTCTTTTTTTTATTTGCCTGACAGCAGTAACTGTCACATACGATAAAATGTACATAGTGTTATCTCCATAACTATAACAATTATCGCTATAATACTTTATCTGCAGATGAATTAACGGATTTAGGACCATTTTGCATAAAAAAAGTCGATTTCGAAAAAAGTGTAACATACGATAATTTCACTCACAGGGGTCGATATGTGTGTTTCGCAGCAGAACATGATTATTTGCAGAGTGGTTGCTGCTCATCAGAATGATAAATTTCCTTTCAAAAGCCACTGAAGTCTTCTATGTTTATTGCGTTATTCACTCATTTCTGTGCCAATGTGGAAGACAAGCTTAAGTCCACTTAATAATAATGAATAACGGCGTACATTCTAATAAAGGACTTATCATAGTTTAGAGTGAGATATTATTGTGTTAGTAAGAACTCTAAGAACACTAATCGCCTTCTGAATAATAGAATTTAATTTAAAAAAATTAAAATTTTTAAATATAAAAATGGGCTTGTGCCAATCGTTTGAATAATACATAAGTCGCTCTTCCATATTGCCACAGATTTTTTTTTGTTTTCAATGGCTTAATTTCGCTTTAGCAAAACTTATTTAAACAAGCCCTAGTTTTAGTTTAATCTATTTAATAACCAACTTGAACAACATTCATAATTATGAGAACGGAGTTGTTAGTTTCTAATCTGTGATTAAAATTGACATTTGTCTTTGAGTCTGATTATGAGTTTTTCCAACGAGCAACAACAGCAGCTCCAGCAGGCAACAAAGAGTGCAATTTAAACTTGATTTTCAAACGGCAATTCCTACATACTACGTGACGCTTGAATTTGAAAACAGTAAAATCGTATGTATATTCCGCGTATGTGTTCATGTACATACAAACACATACGTACGTACATACATACATATGTGTGTAGTATGTATATAAGTATATGAATGTATGTACAGTGTAATCTCTTTTGAACGGACACCGATAGGACCTTGTACCATGGTTGCCCGGCCAAGAGAAAACAAATTACAAATTTAAAACAGTAAAATTTGTCTATGATGGTATGAAGGTTTTTAGTGGCGAAGGCATAGTCACTGGTCACTGAACAATACAGGGGTTCAGCTGATAGCAATCCACAATCACATCAGAACGCCCTCCTTCGTCGGTTTTGTGTAGCACCGGCGAAGTAAAATAATAATAATAAAAAAAATGGCTACTAAACCGAAGCTTCAGCACTGCTACGAGTATAAACAAAAAACGTGCAAAAGCAGAGCTGTAAAATTATTAATTAAGCTTCACCTCCTGTCATTTCTCCTACTATCCCTTTCCTATAGTTCCGGCACAATGCTTCGCATGTATAGGAGTCATCTCCTAATCCAATTGGGATTAGTAACGAAAATTCATTAATATTCATTGCATATGTAATAAAAGTTTAAATTGTTCTCTGAGTTATTTCAATATATATTCCTTTATCGTAGTTTAGTGTGTTTTGGTCTCGGCATAACATCTTTAAAATGTAAGTCAAGCAATGAAAATGTTTTCATACTTTCTGTATCACCTTAACATTTCACAAACGCTATAAGATCCTGCGCTTTAGCCAAAACCTCTTTATATCCCAGCAAAAAAAGACATGCACAAGAAATGGTTAATGCATGGGTTGTATTGCAAATGAACTGGTTCAAATTAGCTGAAGAACGCTTGATTTTAACACAGGGGTGTCATTGACGAGCATGAGTTCACATTCGAATACAACGCAACATAGAAAAAAAATGTAATGCCTTCACTATGAATTGGTATTTTCATGACTTCTTAAAGACTTCTTTATCTGAATTCATTTTTAATGACATTGTAAATGTTATGTCAAATGTCACTTTTGAACTCATAGAAACCACATTCAACTCTGCCGATTAATTCATATGAACAACTGCACTGTTGTAATTATAATTTAAATAAATATTTACAGGAACTATTTAACAATTACTAAAGCGTAACCAAATCATGGAACATTCATTGATTCTCAGCAGTAATTTAAATGATGACTGGTTTTGTTCACAAGTTCGCCAATGGCACTCCTCTGTTAAATTCATGTGTTTTTCAGCTAAATTGAACCAGTTCATTTGCAATAGAAGCCATGCATTAACTATTTATTTTGCAGGTCTCTTTTTGCTGCTTATTTTCTTTACAACCTTATTTGTAAATTATGACATGAAAACATCGGACAAAAACAAATGAAACGTCCGTTCAAGAGATTTTTTTCTCGTCAATTAGAGCGATTGCAATGTTTTTCTTACCGGAGCGGTGTCGGGGCCTGGAAAGTGCCCGTTAAGGAAGATTCCACTGTCCATAAATTCGTATATTATTTTTTTTTTCAAACTGTTTGCCAATGTCACACCCGTACTTTTGAATCTGAAGTTAAAAAAAAATTAAAAATTTATTAAATACGAAAAGCACAGCATACAAACTTTAACATACACAGATACTGGCAACAAACAAACTCAACATCATTTTGCAATTGCATGTCACATTAACGTCTTAACAGCCGTACAAAACATAAAATGTTGAATTTTTAATAGGTTTTTTTTTTAGCGCGTTTCGTAGTTTTAAGCAGCAAAACGTAAAAGAAAAAATGAAAAGAAAACGCTCGCTAATGTAAAATATTAAAACAAACTCTGGTTAAGAGAGTGTAGCTGATTTAATGGTTGACTATTTGGTAGGTTGCGAACAAACGCAGAATAGTTTTTTTCTTTTTGTTTCTAATGAATGACTGACTGAATGAATGAATGAATGAATGAGTGAAGGCACCACACAAACTGCTACAACGGGCTAGTGGTGGTATTATGGCATGCATGCATGACTATAGTTTGGCATGCACATGCAATAGCAGGCAAGTTGCTTTTTTTGTTGTTTAGTTTTTATATGAAAAATAAAGAAAAACAACACCAGCAAACACTTTCGTAATAGTAAATATACCCTCCAGCTAGAATTTGGTTTTTTATTCACAAATATATTTTTGAGCGTTTGGAAACGAACGATCTGTCAGTTGTTAAGCATAAAATACACGTTAGTTAGTTAGTTAGTTAGTTAGATAGTTGAATAGATGGATGGTTAGATGTATGGTTCGTGCGGCTGACGGTTTATGTGGTTAAACTAACTGACGTTAGACCAAAGTGTCGGATGTATATATCAAAATTTATGATTACTTGTTTCTTTTTTTTTCTTTTTTACTAATATTGTTGTATATTTTTAAAGATTGTTTGAATAATTCAAACTCATTATCTTTTGGTTATTGTATTTTAAATTTTTCCTTTTTTTTTTTCATTTAATTTATTTCTAATCAGAATTACAAATATTTGAAAACAAGATACATATATGATTGTATTGTTTAGGCATAAGAATACTTAAAATTAATTTGGAAAAAAAAACAATGTGTATTTAAAAATTTTCCTTTTAACACTACAATTGGTGCAATTGAAGGATTAAAGCAGCAGCGGTTTCTTGCTTTTAAACGAATGTGTACAAGACAGTTCAAAATATTGAGTATAACGGACTTAGGGGTGAAGTGGTTATAGTTAATATTCAGCTAAATTTCATACCAGCAATCCGCTTCAATATCGAGCTGTTTAGCAAAAGTTTACAATACAAGTTGGCGGTTAAATTTCTAAAAATTAACCGATTTTGCGATTCCTGTGGGAATACATTATCATATTTCGATGACCGTTTGAAACTCCGTAACTATTTGACAAAAAAAAAAATTGTTCGGCAAATAAGCGTTTTATTTTTCAACATAATCTCCTTTTAGATCCATCATCCAGCGTTTATCCAAATTTTTTATTCTTTCCAAAGAGTAGATTTTCTCAAGGCCCTCAAAATAAGCGTTTGTATAACCGTTTGTATGACCTCTTCATTAGAGCCAAATCTCGTACCACCCAGCCATTTCTTCAGCTTTGGAAAAACAAAATTGTCGCAGGTGTCTAAATCTAGAGAATATGCTGGATGGGGTTCGTAGTGCAATTTTTGCCATACTGACTACACACGTATGCAAGCGTATATTGTCTTGATTGAACAGCAAATTTTTTTCGCTAAATGTAGTCGTTTTTTTTGCTATAAATCAATAAGAAATTAATAATATTGGCCGTTGATCTTAGACCGGCTGTCACGGGACATTCGATTTGATTGCTCGCACATTAAAAGTGAAGGAAAAGATCTTTCCAGGTCGTTTATTCCATATACGTGCAAAAACAAGTTGTCAAATGGATGCTCTCTTATTGATAAACGCGTTGTGCGTATGAATAAGCGGTATCGGCTAAAAGTTCCCTGCCTTACTTATAACGCATCCCTTTATGGCAACGAAAGAACAAAGAAAGCTGAGAGACCTAACTTCGCCTCAGTAAACCACTTAATTTAATCATTGAATTGATGGTGCAGAGTTCCCATAGAATTTATCAAGTCTTCCTTTGGTTTCAGTGATGGTTTTTTTAAGCCAAAAATAATGCTTAATCAACACACTTCTTTTCTTAATTACCTTTTTTTTGAATTTTTGTTCAAATTCAGCAGGTTGTCTGTTTTTAAACATAAACTGAATGACGCAATTTGCTCAAAATTTTACAGTATTCTATGAACAGGTGGTGGTTGACGTTAGCAGTGTTGCATTTAAAGTCACTGCGAGAGAAATTCATAAAGTCACGGAGTTATCAAACGGCCCTCATATCATATCATAAATACATACGATAAACTTGAATATATGGCTTGTGTTGTGGCCCTATGGGGCCACATAAATCTCTATGTACTAAAAATTTATTTTGACTTAAATCATACTTTAGATTATCTCAACTTGAAGGGTATTTTTCTATTTGTTATATTCTTCACAATTTAAGTATTCGATCGGTTGTGGGTTCATCTATGAAAATTCTTCAATGCCAAAGATATTTGAGATTGTTTTTAATTTGGAGTGACGTGGTTTTAATTTTATCAAACTAAAAATTTGCTTCAAATTATTCAAGTAATAATAATTTCTGTGTTAAATGAGAAAAATCTTACGGCTCCAATTTTAGTCCATTATAAAGGAAATTTCTGTTCTCTTACGTTGTACATCGCCCGAAAAACAAGTGAAAGTAAAACCTTAACAAATTCCTAATCTGTATACAACGTGGACCTCGTGGACTAATTTACACTAAACGATAATACAAACAAGTAGCAACGTGGTTGATACTTGGAGCCCATTTAGGGTTAAATTTTCTTAAGTTCGCAAATATGTGATAAAATAAATTGCCACAAAAAAAAAAACTCGTTATAAATGTGGCGGCAAAACATCATTCATGGCCATAATTTTAATTTTATTCACAAATCATGTTTTATTATTTTAAAAACTAAATACTGCCAGTATGTCGAACTAACTACTAGATTTTCATTTGTATCTTTAAGCTATCAGCAACAGCAGCAGCAGCAGCAGCAGCAGCAGCTGAGCAAAAGAAAATATTAAAAATAATAAAAATTAAGAAAAATAATACTTAAAATATGTATATGTATGTATGTGTGTGTTAAATGAATTAATGTGAAACATTCGTCATTTTGTCAGTTAGTTTGTCAGTTGTGACTAAATGCTCTTATAAATATTCTAGTGAAAAAATTTTAAATTGCAGATATGAAACTGACTGCTACTGTTTTACATTTACAACTGCATCTGCTGCAAATAATAATTAGAAAAGAATGTGTTCGTAGTCTTTGTGTGTGTGTGTGTGTGTGTGTGTTTTTTTTATTTCTCTAATAAAACATCTTAACACAAATTTAATTACAAGAATAATTAAGACGAATTTCGTTGTTGTTTCTTGTTTACTACGACATTATTTTTATGAGTGTATAAATCCAACAGATTTAGTTCAGCGGGAGTACGTTTGTTTTTTGTCTTTGTTTTTGTTTTTGTTTCTTCAATTAACTTATACTTTATATATGTATATGTATGTATATGTATGTACTTTCTCAATTGTAATTGTTTGTGATCTTTTATGCTGGTTACTGAAATTAAAATAAATCTAGACACAAAAAAATGCACTAAAATGCTTAACAAGTGAGTGTCTTCTTAACATTGTTGTACTCAATATAGGCGAGGGTGTTTCAAGAATTAAACATCATCTGAGCAACAATATCTCAGTAGCCAAGTCATGCGTATTTGAGATACCCGCGATTAAACAGGTCATGCTGAAGAAAAAAAAGCTATTCCGGCGATTATAGATTGCAACCGAAGTTCAGTTGCGTTGCTAGGCGGCAATCACTAGTTTGTAGTTGCCAAAAAAACCCTAAGAAACAATGAAGTTTGGGCAACTGGAGTTAATGCCGTTTCGATCTGCATTACCTGCATTACAATTTTTAGCAACTGGTAACTGAACAACAGTTGAGTTGCAATCCTTAATCGACCCATAAATTTAATTTACCAAATCAATTATTTAAAGATTTTTTCTTTTCATTTTTGTCTTGAATTTATAGGCAATATGATGATGAGGTATGTCGGTAGGTAGATATCAGGGCCCGTCAGACATCCTGTTTCCCATCCGCTTGGGTCCAAAGCCTGGTACTGTTATGTCGCCTAATAAGAAACATGCAGCAAAAACTAGCTGTCGTCATTATCCGCTGGTTCAAATCACGCCGTTGCCTGGAAAAACCAGCCCTTGCTCTTGATGGCACACTCCGATACCTCCGCGAGACCGTAAAGTGTCGTAGCCCACTCTTCCTGGCTGAGGAGGTGTTCCAACGTCTCCTCCTCATTCCAACTGTCACAACACAAGCCCTTGCACACCTTTGCAGCAGTGCCCCGTCAACATCGTCACCAAGTTGAGCAGCCGCCAGTGCGACAATAAACAAAAGAATTACTTTTTTTTTTAATTACTGCTGAAGGGTGGTAATTCATGGCACCTTGTTTTTGAAAAAATTCGTTTCCTTTTAATACGCATCTCGTATTTTTCTACTATAATTTTTTGTTTTATACCCTCAGTGCATTCAAATTGTTTAAATCATCATGATTTTGCGGCTTTTCGAATTGTGTGTGTTTCGTTTCTGTAGCAAAATTTCTTTGGAAAAAAGCGTACACCATGTACTTATTTTTTTTTTCATAACTGCTGCATTCCTACTCCCTTCTTAAAAATTTAACAGACACTGATACGAGTAGTTATTTTGTATTTTATTTTAAATCGTGCCAGAATTGATTTAAATTTTCTGTTGTATTTTTTTTTACTCAAATGCTTTTAATAAATATTCATAGATTTTGCAATCTGTTGTGAAAGTTGTGAAATTAAAACAAAGTACTTGTAGTTGTTATGTGACAAACACGTTAATATCAAGTCAGCTGTAGCATCCAAATTCATACTCTGGATGCATTTTATAGAAAATATGGCACTGTGTCAGCTAATCTTTTTAAATTTGATTATTTATGCACTGTAGTGCTCCTTGTGAAATAAAGACAGCTTTTTTTAGGGTTTTATTAAACATGCAAAACAGCTGTTCGAACCAACCTTATGGGATCTACTTAGGCTTGCCAGATGAGCTTGATTTAGCTTGATTCTCAAGATTTTTCAAGGCTTCTCAAGAATCAAGATAAAATTGTATTTCTCAAGCTAAAAGAAATTTTAAAAATTTTTCTTAATTTTTTTAATATAAACTCAAATTAAAAAGAATTACTTTGTAAAATTTGTCATTTGCGAATTAATTCATATTATTTACATTTTTCTAAATTTCACATACTACATCTATCATCACTAGTAGTGAATTTATTAAATAAGTATCTCTTTTAATTAATTAATTTTTAGTTAATATAAAAAATTAAATTTTTTGTACCTTTATTTATTTTTGTTTTTAAAATTATTCGGTTTTTCTTTTTGGTATACTCAAGAATTTTTTTGGAAATCAAGATTTTTTTTCCACAATGTTAAGCTTTTTCGAAATCGGACCTGGCAAGCTAACGCCCCAGCCATAACTATAGAATCCAATTGAATTTTGAATTTTTTCCATAACCATAAGTAGCTGTTTCGTGCTTTTCTTCTTTCTTTCTTTCTTTTGCTGTATTGTGTGCTAAGTTTTGCTTCAGATTTGATGGGTCATCTCCTGAGTGCTGGGCCATGACAAAAAAAAAAAAAACATTGACTAATGAGGCCAACTCTTTTCACATTGAAAAGGTTAGACCTTGATTGAATAATAAAGTATTAAATGGGTTTCTTTCCGATGCCAAAAATCACTCACCGCAGTCGGCTGCCTAGTATTTGTTTTCAATAAAAATAAGTCCTGCATGTGTTGCATTGCAGCCGCAATAGTCGCACTTATTTCGCTTGGGGGACGAGTGAACTTATTGTAATCAATTTTTATATTAATTGATAAAAAGATGTGCATATCTACTACTTAAGTGATTTAAATAAAAATTTTACGATACAGGCTCTGAGTCTTTTTCAATATGTATAGGTATACATATGTATAAAAGTGGGCATTTCTCGTATTCATTTCTTAAACTTTGTGGGGTTAAATAGATTATATTACTGACTTTACAACTACTTCTCTGGTGACACATGACTACTCATCTATCAATGCACAACATCTGTCAAAAATTTGGCAGAATTAGAGAAGTACGTGTTGTACCCAAGACAATATAGATTTCGGGTATATCTGTCAAAAAGTGGGTTTTATTGTATAAATGAGGATGGCGGCTGGAGAATTTTAATTTATAATATTATTTTTCTAGAAAATTGTTCATAGAAACACTGTTCAAAGAAATCCTTTACTTCTTCTTTAATTAATTGACTCATTCAACTATTAATCTTGTAATGCACAGTGGTCCCAATGACAAACTTGTAAATGGGCAGTGTAAATTTCCATTGCGTTTTAATACTTTTCTCACAACAAAAAATTCTTTCATGCCGCCATAAGTTTCATAGGAAACCAAAAACAAAATTCTTTAATTCTAGGATCGGTTGTGAAGCAGCGATTTCCAAAGTTAACCAACTTGCATTGTAAAAAGTAACTTTGTTGTATTTATTTTCATGTCATATTTGTTATAATATTTTATCAATTTAATAACAAGTAGAACTTGATTTATGTTAGTTTGTAGAGGTAGTTGTTGTTTTGTTTTTTAAGATAAAAATCTTTTTTTTTTCAATAATAAAGTATTTCGTCTGAATTATTTTTTACAACTTTTAATCATGTTCATGAGGCTTCAACAGAGAAGAGGAGGAAAAAGTTTTTTTCTCTTTTGTTTTTTTTTTTTTTTGTAATATAAAATGAAAAATAAATAAATAAAACTTGCTGACCGCATTTAAATACAACAACTATGATCAACGTCAACATCATTTACATTAAATAATAATAATAATAATAATAATGCAAAAAAAAAAAAATAAAGAAAAACCAACAAGCAAGTTACAAGTACAGATTCATGTGAACTCATACAGTTTGACACAAACTGACAATCATCCATATTGTCATCTGAGAGGGGTTTCGTTTCGGAATAACGTCTGTCTCATACGTAAAGTATTTAATAATGCTTACGACTATTTACTGTAGTAGTTCATACTGTATTATAAACACATCCATCATACTAAATTTTTTTCTCTATGCATACTCACATAAAAATCCATATTCGCATCTCATTTAGTTTATGTATCGGGCAGATGGACGGACTTGAGTTTAGTTACTCATAACATTAGATACAACTATTGAGATACTATGACAACTGACATAGCAACGTCGCAAGAGTTGTTGCCGTAGTAAAATGTACTATGTAAATGCTGTTGCTGTAACTAAAGAATCACGTACATATGAGCAATTGAATAAACCCTCATGTTATTTTATTTTATTTTATTTTTTATAATCACAATCCTAATACGAGTATCTGTTTAGAGTTTTTTTTCCTGCATACATTCATAAATTTTTATACGAACTTGTTTATTGCAACGTTTATATTATGGTTTCAGAAAACTCTCTTCATACTTTTGCTGCTGATATTGTCATACAATGTCAATTAAATTATGGGTCATGTGGTAATAAATACGAGAAAATCTCTTTTGAAATAAACACTTGTACATAATTCACATAATTTTATTTAAAAAGAAAAAAATCTATACCCGAGACCGCATTAGACAAAATTAATTGAATTTTTTTTTTACACTTGGAAAGCAAAAACCAAGAGCGTAGAATAGGAAAATTTTTAAAAGCAATAAAAAACGTGCAACTTGTTTGCTTCGTTTATAATATTGTATGAAAACAAAATGAAAGTGTTACAATTAAAAAAAAAAAATTTGTTTAGAAAGTACAGAACGTGTTTGCAATGGCCTCAAGGAATAATAAAGTGGAGAAGGTCTTGAATTCTTTTCTTCTAAGAAGTAAAATATGAAACATGCTTTCTATACGCGTAGAAATACATACTCGGCAACTTCTTATGCTACCTGCAACAATGTGAACATTACAAAAGTTAATTTAATAACCATAAACAAATGTTTCTTAACAATTCCAACCTGATTGAATATTATTCCACTTAGCGTCTCAATAAAACAGGGAAATTTTAGATACTTCAGACAAGGATTCCAGTTCAAGCATTGCGAACAATTTTTCGATTACATCTCATATATGGACATTAAAACCATTGGAAATCAGTTACTTAAACAAAGTCGTATGGGAATTATGTATTTAAAATTTTATTAAAAAATTTAAACTTTTGGCAATTGAAAATTACTCAGTTAAAGAATTTATATTGTTAAATTTTTGTCCGACTAATTTTCACACAGTTTAATTCGATTAACTTTTATTTCAAATAAAATTTTTTTTCGAATTCGTATTTTTATTTCGATTCATTTTTATGAGCACTTATCTCATACGGGGGAAGTTAAATTTTAATGTTAATTTTACTACTGGCGTTGGTGTGTTGTACGCATTTAGGCAACAATTTCAGCAACATTAATGATAAGATTTTATGAATAAATATAATTGAGTAGAGTTATGGCAACAATGTACATACTCTTTCTGTTAAAAAATTTCCAAGTGGAAAATTTTTATTTGAATAAAGTTATTCCAAGAGCTTTTATTCGATTAAAAAAACGTATGCTCCTATTATGAGTTGAGTTGTCAATGTTACAACTCAACTCAACTCAACTAATTTTTTATAATTTGATTCACAACCAATTTTAGTTGTCTTCGTTAAGCTTTTGTCATGTAAATCATAATACCAGTAACAACTTAACGAAGACACCCGAAATTAGTTGTGTATAATAATACGCAAGGCAAATTCATTACCAAGTAAATTCGGTAGCTAATTCGCCCGTCAGCTGATTCAAAGATTTGTAACGTATTTTGAAGCCGAACGTTAAAGTTTGTTTACTTTTGTGAAAAGGTTAAGAAAACTGGTTGTAAATAATTTAATAATTTTTCTTAATACTTTTTTTAACCTCTTTTATTATTTTAACAAACTATTTTTTTAAGCTTTAAGGTTTTTTCTCTTTTTATTTATTATTTTTTTATATATATTTTTATATAAAAAATATATATATTATAAAATTTTCCTGAAGATGTTAACCGAAGGTTAACGAAATATCGAAAATAAATATAAAAATAATAAATAAAAAGAGAAAAAACCTTAAAGCTTAAAAAAATAGATTGTTAATTTAATAATTGTAATAATTTAATATAATAACAATAAGAATGAAAAAAATATTACTTTTTGTAATAATTAATTTAAATTTTACTTACATCACACTAATTTACTAAACACGTTCTTTTTAGGTTCTGTTATATTTAACAAAACAAATGTATACAAAAAATTTGACTTACGGCTGCAAAGCGAATTGACGAATTTGCCTTGCGACAACCTTGTATTAATAATCCTTGCATAATACAAACATTGAGAACTCAACCTACATGAATTGTGAATCATAATCGGTGTTTTTTAACCCAATAAAATTATTCGATTAGCTTTAACGATTAAAAAATCATATTATACATTTTTTTTTTAAAGTAATTTTTAACACCAAAGATTTTTTTAAAAAAATATTAATACCATTGATATGTAGAATATAATGATCTATTTTAAGCTGTACTTAGTATAAGCGTATCGTCCAACGTTAAATTTTTCAATATTATTCAACTTTAGGCGTCTGTTATTAAAAACGTATGAAACAATTCTGTCAGGTGTTGAATTTATAATAAAATTTTTTTTTTTACATATAAATTTCTTGATTTTTTTCCACAATATATACTTATTAATTTGGCGTTCTTCCGTGTATTTCCCATCAAGTAGAAAAATAATAATAATTTGAGTTTCTATGTGCGGCTCTTCTTTTTTTTTAAGTAATTTGCGTACGCCACGTAAATACATATTTTCTGTAGATTTCTTACGTGACAAATTCAACGATATGTTTTTTTTTGTAAATAGCAACAAACTTTATTTATGTTACAGCTTTTGCCAGCTATTATGCACAAGTGCTATACAGTTTTACTAAATAGAGCTTTTCTGTTCAAAAACCGGTAGGATTGCATTGCTTATTTCAGTTTCACTCAACTGTCAAACTTATTGCTGCAGTAAATCGATTACAGAATCAATAGAGTTTATCAATTATTGTAGAAGACTAATATTTTTGTAACTGCTAAATAAAACACATATGTGAAAGATCGCCGTAGAACTAAATTTATACCAAAGGTTTTCCTTCGCTGTAGCTTGTTTTATGGTACACATTTATCCACCAACTCTTAAAGTTTCTTTCCCTTAAAGTCCAGTCGCTTTTTAATATTTTTTTTTTTCTTTAATTCGTGATTTTTGTTCCAAAGCAATTCTTATTTTAATAAAACTTTTTTAAACACCAACTTCAACAAGATATTTTTTTATGCTTTCGTGGCTAAATTTAATAGAAAAAAAAACAAATCTTTACTAAAAACAACAAACATTTCTCTTTAAGAGGGTGTTTACCGTGGGCGATGCGTCTGTGGATAAAGAACGCTTTAACACACAAATAAACTCTTTGGAAATCTGAATTCTCCGTTTAACCAGTTTTCAATACAATGAAGCGCCGTTTTGTCAGTTCATCTGAAATATGGTTGTTTATTGTAAAAAAAAAAAATTGAAAACATGAAAATCTTGAAAAAGAAAAAAGTTTTCTCTACCCTGGCAGGATTTAAAAGAAAAAAAAAATACATAAAATAAGATCAAAATATGCCGATAAAAGCTCATAAACACGCAGTTTAATCATTTTAAAAATTATAAATACAACTGAGACTATACGTGCTTTGAAAGGAATTGAAATTTTTCTATATGTTTGTTTCTGTTTTCTGCCAACTTGTTGAAAAGTTCACACGCTGCCTTCTTTTTGTGTAAAATGCTTTTTAAAAGTCAATATTAAACGAACACTGAGGACTTGGCTGGCTTTTTCATGGCGATGTGTTGGAAGTGTGATCTTCATTTTTAGCTGCTAGTGTACTATATTATTTATATGTTGTTCAAATCATTGTAATTATTCAATTAGGATCACTTGTTGCCCAAAAAAAAATTAATAACGCTCATACAAACACGATACGAACAGCATGTGCGATGATGTTGGCGAATTTCCAGTAGTGAATAATTGTTTTCTTAATAAATGGTTGCGTGCATACCTCATTTGCTACGGCTTGTGGTGCAAACTAATAATTTTAATGTTCACAAATCCTGGTATGCCAATGTTGACAGTTTTGAGGGAATTTTTCTTTAACTAATATTGACAATTATCCAGAATATAAAGGAATATTTTGCATCATGATTTCGACTAAAATAATGAAAACCGCAAGATTTTTTCCGAAAAAAGAAATCCAACAGTTTATTCTTTATATCACAACGAAATATTATTTAAACGAATAAAAACCTGGAAAGCAAAAATTCTTTAAAACTTGAAAATTTTATAAAACTTTTCTAATGGTTCCAACAAAACTAATCGAATAAAAATTATTGAAAAAAATTAATCGAATAGAAAATATCATTTTAATTCAATAAAAGTTTTTGCATTTATATTATTCGAATACTAATTTTTAAAATAAAATTATTCGAGAATAGTTATAGAAATAATTATTATTGAAATATGATTTAACAAAATATTTTTGTGTCGCTGTTCTGCGACATTCTCATTTACAGCAGCAACGTTTTCAAAAGACTGACCGGTACGTTGACCCACAGAAGTCTTACTGTCCATAACTGACCAATTTAATAAGTGCATTGTTACTGAGACACTCTATATAATTTTATATATGATTTTAATTGTGCTTTTTTCCTTAAAAAAAATATATGTATGTGAAATTTATTATTACATACTTTATGATATTCTCATAAAGTATTTTTTTACAAAAGTAAACTCAATAACTGAGTAGGAAAGGATATCCATATAGTACTATTTCGCTAATGCTTACTTAGCTCATCAGTGGATTTTTCCTAATTTTTGAATACAAACCTCAGATCTATATGTTTAAAATTCAACTAATCAATCGAGAATTGAAGTTGAATATCAAACACAAAAACCAAAAAATCTATAAACAAAAACATAACAATCCATGAGTTTACTTTTATAACACACACACATTTCTATTTTTATATTTTTCTTTTTTTTTAACAGTTTTATTTAAAATTTTTTTTTAATTCTTTTTTATTGAATGTATATAATCAATCCTATTTATTAGAATAATATTTATTGAAAAACGCAGTACTTGATTAATTTTAGGACATTTCTAATTTGGTTAATATAATGTTTTAACCGTATAAAATTAATCCAATAAAAATATTATTCGCTTAATGAATATTTTGTGAAAATTATTCGCATGCAGTTATTCGAATTATATACATTAAATTATTCGTTGAAATTATTCTAATATAAACTATTCGAATAAGTTTATTAGACAAATTATTTAGTTTTTCAAACATTTGGAATATTTTATAGTGTTTAATAATTAATATCACATGATTGTGTTGAAAATTTTAAAAAGTTATGAACAATTTCTGAAACACATTTTGTCTTTTTCTTATTTTGCAATTTTTGAATTTTCACGGCTGTACTTTTAATAAATATTTAGTGACATGTAAATATGCAATTCTGATTTTTTAGAGGTTACATCAGGAGACAGAATCCTCTATCACTTTGACTCAGACTGTTCTTCAATATGATTCACGAAAAATTCCTGACTGTCTGCCACAATGAAAACAGAAAAAAAACAACGGTTTGTTTGTTGCTGCGTTTGATTTAAATTTCTGATAGTTTTATTTTTACTTATATTTCGCAAACTTTTTCTTTCGCTTTCAAAAGCATAGAGATCGCCCACCTCTATGCAAAAAATAAAATGAAATAAAACTTCAGCGATAAAAGATCCATCATACAGCCAAAAACCAGAGAGTTGCAAAGGGAAGACTTTAAAAAAGAAGAACAAAATTTTACGCATAAATACCGTGCCAATACATATTTGCGGTTCAAGCATACTTTTTGTTTTTGTGGAAAGATTGTTCTAAAGAGCCAGAATTGAATTCTTTTTTTTTTTATGGCAGAAGACGCAAAAGAGGCCCCCAGTTAAGCAGTAACTTTTATTGGAATCATTGTTTTGGCAGCAGGATGCAACATACGGTTGTTTGGCTTGTGTGTCACGTTGCACTCTTTTACACTTTTTTTAAATGCTGAAATATTGGCTGTTGGCTTTTGTACTCGTTTTCATAAATAATAATAAATTTATAATTATTGTTATTATCGCGTAACAAAAATCGCATTAATTTGTTTCAGCTGAAAAGATGGGATGGTGCTATTAAATCCAGTTTAGGAGAGAAAAATTGTATAATAAAACTCAAGTTAGAGGCAAAAATATAATTAAAAATATCCTTTTAAATGCGACAAATAGAATTTATTAGTTCGAAAGTATTTCCTTGACCTTTTCCTCTAATAATGGGTGTCTGGTAGCAGATTTATATTTTCTAACATAAATGAAAAAACGTAATAATTGATACAAAGTTTTAATAAGAGCATTGAACGATAGAATGGAAAAGCGGATTATATTTTTTAAAGAGTATGTCATCCAGATACTTTTTTAAAATTTCATGAATAATCGCTCTTGGAAGACCCAGTGAGGCTGCTCTTTTCCGTATTGAAAGTCACAGATTCCCACGTAAACTGCTTTCAACCAGTTCTATGTTTTCGGATCGACTGGGCCCTGGCCGTGGGCCATTCATAGCCGAAGCAGTTGCGCGGAACCTCTGCACCCACGAACGAATTAAATTTACACTCGGTCCATCACTTGTTCGCCGAATACCGAACTTTGAACAAAATTGTCGAAGAGCAATTACGCAAGAATCATTACTCTTAAAAAATGTCTCCACAGCGAACGCGCGATGCTTACTCGATCACTGCGACATCGTGACTGACAAATCGGCACAATCGATAATTCCCTCCGCAGCGTTTATTACTTTTTGAAATAATCGTATTTAAAAATATAAATTTCCCACCAGACACCCTGTATTTACTTATAAATTATTGCTCTGTATAAAACTCAATTATATACCAGGGTATATAGGAAATGCGTTCGGATCTGCAGTAGCGATAATCGACCTATTTTCCAAATAACCGTAATTAGGAAATTGTCGCTAGCAAATGCCATGGGTGTGCTACTTATGACAAAATTTCGGGTGTGCTATTTATTATAATTAAATAAACTTACAATACATACTTACAAATATTGTGCTGCTTCTTCAACCCTCATCTCTTATAGTTGGATAAATAAAAAAACTTAATTTCCTCCCGCTTAATAAGAGCAGAAATTTGTTTATGAAGTTTTTCCATACAAAAATTTTTCATATCATGTTCATGTTAATAAGATCATTTATCAATGATCAAATGATTTTTATACTTGAAAACCATTAACATTTTTCGTTTCATTATTTTTATTTTTCATTATTTGCTCTGTTCGATGTGTTCGTATTTACACTCACTCATTGACTCTGATACACATACAAAATCGCTCATAGATACTCGTCACTGTTGTAATTTGTGGGCCGTTATTGTTGACATACTGACTACAAAATTTATACAAGAAAAACGTTTTTTTTTTAATTTTTCTCGTACATTAAATATGAATTTTGTACGAGTTTTTATCTTAAAATCATTTATGAAACTTTACCACAGTTTTAAAAAGCTAAAGATGAAAAAAATCAACTTAAAACTGGTAACTGACACATGCTTTTGATGATTGAGTTTGTTTTGTGATATAAATCTTTTATTAAAGGAAATTGCAAAATCTTGTCTGCTTGCCAAGCAACGAAAAAAAATATATTCATTCATGTACTATTTTAAGAGCGAGCATCGAAATTCGTACATATAGCGAATATTTAAAATACCAGGGGAACTGGAAACTGTTGAATATAGTGGAATCATACGAGAAATGCATTGTTCGTTGATTTCCTTTTTTAAAAAAGTTTTTTTTCTACAATATTCACTCCTTTCAAACGAGGCAAGAAAAGGGGTTTTTTTCTATTTTGGTCAGCACTCACAGGATGGTCCCTACACATGCGATGCATTGTGCTGGAACTAGGAAATACGGTTATGGGAAGGAGGATAGAGGCAGTAGTGTTTATGGACATTTGCGCTGTTCGGCCGAAAAATTTGTTCTCTCTGTAGTGCGTTTCGCTGTCAAATCGACTTCAAATGGATGCGTCCTTAATGATGAATATGTTGTGCACAAGAATAAACGGGTTTCGGGATCAAGTTCCCCGATTTCATTAGAGCACATCCTAATATAGTAGCGATAGAATATCGAAACACATCCCAAATTGCTAAGATGCTCAAGAGAGTCAATAGAGTTGGCTACCCTACCGTCCCCAATAAGTTACTTCGCCCTCTGCTATAGACGGTCGAGTAACTTCAAAATAGTCTTTGAAGTACCGGCCCATACATTTTTTTTAATTCCCTTTCATATTAACGTTTGCTTAAAAAGGTATCGCAGGTAATGCAGGTAATGTTCTGGAATGGCCTTGCATTATCTCCAGTTGCCTAAATTCCAGTACATTTTAAAGCTTTTCTGGCAAGTTTAAAAGAGGGCTCATGATACAATTCTCGCATATATGCTCAATTTCATGAGGACAATTATTACAAAATTTTGCAATATCCGTTAAAAAATCTTAATACAACTTTATTTCTGGAAACATTTTAAATTTTGTGAAATAATTTTTTTGAACTTCACAGACCAGTCAATTTTGAATTTTTAAAATGCCTTTTTGTGACGATATATTTTGCAATGAAATTATGGCAACTACAAACCGCTAATTAGGGCTGCAAAATACTAGAAAAAAGAAATAATATATATGCAAATAATTGAAAAAAATTTAAACATTCTCGCAAATTTATTTGATTTCATTAAATTGTTAAATCTATTCTGTTCACACAGTCATATGAAATCGAAGCAAACGGTTTCAAATACTAATTGGCAACAAAAAGTCTCAAATAGAAATATAATTTCTTATACACTTGCAACATCAACGTCCTCCCATCCTATTTTTTTCTACCCAGAAATCCTTTTTGAAATAGGAGGAAAATCAAACAAGTACATTAAAAAAAAAAACAAATAAAACAAAACAAAATGCGGTCTAATAGAAAGAACACAGAACACATTGATGTTGCAATGGCAGTATTGACTGCTGTTTAGTAATACGAGATCTGCTGGAAATCTTCTGAGGGCAGTTAGTAAAATAATTTGATGCCAATTAGTAAATTGTGTTTTCCTACTGCTTGAATAGAATTTATTAAAACAGAATATTTTAAATAAAAACAATTTAATTTATATTATTGTGAAAATTTATTATAATGATTGGTTTTTAATAGCCTTTTACAGAGAGTTGTATACGAGGGGATTTTTATTCGTTTTTCCCCCTTTTTTCGTTTCCAATTTCACGTGACGGTTACAGTTTGTTGAATTTACAAAACTTTGTTTTAATATGTATTATCATCTGAGACATTTATAAATAAATATCAACATTTATTTTAATTTTTTGAAAATAATCACAACAACAAAAAAAAAAACAATGTTGTATTTTTAAAAATCACTAAACCATAAAATTTTCTTAAAAAAAAAAGAAGCAAATCCAAACAGATTATGATAAACAACGAACAATTACAATGACATTTTGTCATAATTTTTATTTTTTTAAAATCATGCATTTTCACTTGTGAAGCAAAACAAAAACAAAACAGAAGCGTTCCCATTGAGAAGAAGAAAGAAACTCTGGAAAGGAAAAATGTCATTGGCCGAAACGACTAAAAATTCAAATAGACTTTAAAAAAGCTGATAAATTAAAAAGTTACCAATTGTGTGGACTTTACTCGAAGATTTTAATTTCAAATGTCATATTTCAGGCGGAACGGAATATGAAGTCTATTAAAAAATATAACATACAAGACTTTTGAAAGTGTCTTCTTAATAAATCATATTAAAAATTAATAAAGATACGTACATACCTTAAATATGTCTTTTAAAGTTTACTTTTTTTAATGCATTAAACAACACAGGCTACCACCGGCTACAACCTGTCAAAAATAAAATACACAGTTTTAAATGAAACTTATTGATTTGACGACGACGAAGCTACATGGCCAACGATCCCGACGTTGTAGCTGTTGCCAACTTGTACGAACTTTTATTTCTGTCAGCGACATACACAGAAACAGAAATGAAATAAATCATGTGTTTCGTTGTTCTTCGCTACTATAATATAATAATGAAATCAGGGAACTTTTACCCGAATCCTGTTCATTCCTGCGCACAACAAGTTCTTCATTAAGGGCGCATCCATTTGACAGCAAATCGCACTACGCATTACCGAGTAAACTTGTTTTTCGGCCCAACAGCACGTATGTGGAATAAACTCCCTGCGGAGGTCTTTGCTGTCATCTTTGACGTGGGAAAATTCAAATCAAATGCCCATAAACATTATTCCTTCTATCATTCTTCCCATAACTTAATTTTCTAGTTCCAGCACAATGCATCGCCTGTGTAGGGGTCATCCCCTGAGTGATGTTGCAAGATGAAAAAACAAAATCACAGTCTGAAAATATCTTATTTATCTATGTTTGTTATATGCAGCATTTCATTTGGTGCTAATATCAAAACCTTCAGTAGATCTTAAAACAAATTCTTGAAAAAACCTAAAAAATTTCACATGTTTATACAAGAACTCGCAAAAGATATTTGAGATTTTCGTAATTCTCTCATAGATCGTAATATTTTATTTATGTACACAAAAAAAATTTTTGCTTTCTTATTTTCAATCCTCAATTAGAATAAAATATTTTTCCAATTAAAAGTGTAATCAATTCAATTAAGTTTTCAATAAAGTTTTGGGTCCAATACTTAAAGAAATAAATATTTAATTTTTTTTTTTGGTATAAAATACACAAAATGGCGGCTTATTTTTATTTAAATGCTTCACTCCTTATGGAAATATAAATTAATAGCCAATAAACATTTGAATTGATTTAAAATATTGTTTATTGCTATTAAAAATTTGTTTCAAACTTTCAAAATATTTAATTAAATTTTTAATTATTATTATCGCCAAGAATGGAACGACAAAAGAGGGTTGAATTAATTTTTCGGTACAAACCATTCTGTACTCGTATCCTTTCCTCGCTCTCCAACAAACTCGCACTTGCTTTAAGAAAATTTACCGAATCTAAAAGCAGACTTTGGTTTCTTATATATGTAACGTAATAGATTAAGGCCCTAACTACACTTTTTCTTAGTTTACAGGAGAAAAAATTTAGTTGACAAAATTCAATTTTACTTATTTTATGGAAATTTTAATTAAATCGTCTAAGCAATTTTGAGACACAGTACACGAATTTTTATTCTCAATGTGGTAGTAGAGAATTATCTACCGAATTAAGCAAAATATTAGTTAAGAGGCCTTTCTACATACATATATTAAAGTAGCGACATGTATTTGAGTGTATGTGTCTGCATATAAAGGGTTATCGGTTTCAAGAGAAAAGTGAAAGAAAACACACCGAAAGCTTTGATTTCGCTGAAACTTTTATTTCATTATATTGCTTGGTCCGTGCCATTATGTATGAAATGCAATACCATTTCAATGCACGCGTATAGATTTTGGTGCAGAAGTCGATACTTTATACTTGATAGTTTATCGCACATTCGGGTGATATCTGGACGATTACTTGAAGAATGTTGGTTCTCAAATACTCCAACATTAGGGAATTATCAGCGTAGACATGGTCTTGGTGGACAATTGACGTCGCCAAAACATGGAAACTTCTTATGCAATGAAGCCAAAATCGTTTACGTTGATTGGCTCGTGGCACTGTCTTGTTGATACCAGATATTGCCCTGTTCATAATCTTGAATTGCATGCCAAAAAAAATCGGTTAGCATACAACCATAACGCTATGAATTGATGGTAACGGTTCCGCCACATTTTTACTAACAGAAGCGATATTTTTATCTCTTTATAATCTTCCAAATTCGTAGGTCGATTATGACAACCATAATCACACCGCAAATGCTCAAAAAGTGGCCACGTTTGAACCACGAGTTTTTTACGCACTCTTTGGCTGTTATGGCAAACCGTTCACTAAATAAATGCCTCTTCAGATGAGAGATATTTCATAGTTGCCAGACCAGCGGTTTGGAAACCATGAAACCGTTAACCCTAAATATATATGTATATACTATGTACTTTTGAATAAATTTAAATATTCTCACAAAATGTTAAAATATAATTTTGCATTTAAATTATTTCATTTAATTTGCCTGCATAAATAACTATTTTTCATATTCATTTTATTTATTGTTTAGGGCAATAAATTGGAAAAGTTTCTTACAAATTTAATAAAACAATAAAACAAATAAACAAATAACTTTAGTTGCTGTTGTTATTATTGTTGTATTATTTCTCTTTACAACAAAATAAAAAAAAAAACAATAATATTTTACCACGACATGCCATTGTTTAAAAACAGAAAAGTTTTTCGAAAATCTACACAAACAGAAAAAAAACCTTAAGTTTTTCCAAAATAATTTTAAAATGCATTAATGCTGTTGTTGTTGCTATACATTGTTTGGAGGGTTGCAGCAACAAAATGTTGGAAAAAAAAATTCAATTTAAATGTTTTCGCCGCTACTACAACTATTTTCTTTGTAGTATAAAATGTAATTGTAATTTTTGCGTTGCTATTTCTTTGTTGTAAAACAATTGCGTGTTTTAATATGAAAATCTGAAAAAGTTGTTTTTTTTTTTAAAAATTTTTTTTATTGCTGAGAAAAACAATGGCTTTTGTTTGAAAAAAAAAGTAAATAAATAAAACGAAATAAAAAAAAAATTACGCAATCCGTCAACCATGGCAATCAAAAGACAAGAAACACTGACGTTCTTGCATGGATTTTATTTATAGAAAATATAAATATTTATTAAACATACTCGTTATATACATATGTATGTACTTCTTGTATTTGAAATGTGTGTAGAGAAATTGAAATTTATGGGAATATTAGTCTCTTTTGTAGTCAATCATGCTAAAACTTAAATGGTTTTGTAGGCGAAGAGAAAGATGCTTAAAAAGAGCAGTAGTTTTAGATCGGCAGGTGCCAGATAAACCAATTGTGAAAAGCTGTTTGTAGAAGTAGACATGTGCTTCTAGTGCAGCAGAGCATAGGCTGAGGTTCCTTCTTCCAAAGCACTGTTTGTTTTGTTACCGTTGAAGGTTTTAACGTGACGTTACAATTCACCCAATCTAATATTCGCATGTTATTACGAGTACCATACGCATCTACTTGGATGAACATACATGAGAACTACTGATATCCATACCGAACATACGCCGTGGTAACACCACTCGACGTAGATGGAGACGGTCTCTATAAGTGCGAAGGCATTTTCAACCCTACCTCACACGCAAAAAAAAAAAAAATACCGAACATACGCATGACAACAACAACGTACATGCATACGATAAACGAGTTTGTTAGTAATCCCAATACATTACAATTCTCATCTAGTTAATATTACATTTAGCATAAGAGATCATGGCTACGAAATGTTACTCTTTCTGTTCTTTCGCTTATATTTGGCAATTGGAATAGAAATAGGTATTTTATTTTTTACTTGTTGTCTTTATCAACTAACTTCAATTTGAAATAGTGCATTGAATTAGGAGTAGTTGCTCACAGCAACTATACTTATAGAATTATTATTCCGAAGGATATGACTTTATGTCAGTGTTATTACTGAATAATTTGGAAATTACACAAGATTCTTTCCAAATAACCTATTTGAAGAACAATTACACATGATGTTTTTTTTTATCTATTTAAACATAAAGAACTATTAAACGTAAAATAAAAATTAGTGGTGAAGTAGCTATAGAGTATGAGGTGGCCTTATCGCTACAATGCTGGCAATGGTCGAAATAGTCTGCACGTAGACTACAAAACTAAAAATTTTTTCCTGAGTTCAACCCCATTTTCATACTAATAAAAACATCTAGCATTTTTTCTGATGTGCATTTGTGTGTGACTTTGTGTCAGTTGTTGTCGCGAGGTTTCAGTGGCGTAGGCATATCCATTGGCCACTGAATAATAACGACTTCAGGTGTATCCAATCCACAGGCAAATCAGAATGGCCTCCTTCGTCGATGTTATGTATAACCGGCGAATTTAAAATATTTACTAAAAATGGCTACTAAAACAAAGTTTCAAAATTTAATACGTCTCCTTGACATCAGAGGTACTTCAAGACTGCCACAAAACAAAGAACGTGCAAAAGCAGAGTTGTATGATAGTGAAGCTTCACCACCTGTCATCTCTCTCACAGCCCTTTCCTTTAGTTCCAGCACAATGCATCGTCATTTCCTGAGTGCTGGTCCCAGATAAAAAAAAGTACCAGTTTCTACTTTAAAATGAAAAAGTACATTCTTAGTAAGACACCCTTCAAATATTTAAAAGGAATTTAAAAACAATAATTACCTGGAGATGAATGAACTTCTTGGAAATATGCAAGTTTGCACAAATTTACAATAATTAAAAATAATTTAAAGACTTAATTGGATGGTTGGTTGTCGTCAAAAAGATGGAATCCGAGTGTAGCGCATTATTAACTTCCTGCAAATCTTTGAACTTTCGAGCTGTTAATATAAATGGTGGTCTGAAAACCTGGCTGGCACAATTGATTATTGGTTGGCAGTTTATAGTCCCATTCGGTTTATATAAAATGAACTTAATGTCCGTTACTCATGTCTCTCTAATTTTATTTCCAGGTCGAAATCAGTCATATTTCATCATACAAACAAATTCATTTTATAACATTCAAAGAAAATAACGTAAACAAGCTTTTGAAAGGCAAACGCTTTTTGTCAAAAGATATTAAAAACGGAAATTTTAATTCCTCGTCGATTGTTGTTCCCTCTAATTATCGTGAACATTTTTATTTATTCGTATCGGGCCAGTCCATTAAAAGATTTATATGTAATTAAATACACTTTTATTTCATTTGACTTTAACAACTATTGTTAGTTGTTTTCCTTATTTTTAATTACCAATCATTTACATTGTTGTAGTTGTTGGTGTTTACTTTCCTCCTATTTTAGATAAATACCACAAAATAACCCTTGAACCTTTTTAGAGTAAGAAAAATGTGAAAATGTTCCACTTTAAATTGTTGCAGTCCATTATTAACACGAATGATAAATATTAATAAGCACAACACGTGTCATGTATTAATATTTATGTTTCAAGCCATTTAAAGTATTGAAATTAACTCGAGATACAACAAAATTGGTTTTATTTCATTTTCATTGCCACTTTAATTTCGTTATCGACAGGATCAGCAGGAACAGCAACTAAATACGAGTAGTTAGACAGTCTGTCAGTCAAACAAGCAGCCCACCATATTTCGTTCTGCTTGAGAAGCATGAAGTTGTGGAAAACTGAATTATGAGAAGAAAAAAAAAATCAATAAATATTTTAAATCGTTTTTCTATTTCAGTTTCCTTCTTTATTTATTTTTATTGTTTTGCTAAAGACAACTCAAGTTTAACGACAATAAGCCATCAACACTCTCTTTTAAAGGCCATAAAGCAACTCCAGCACACAATCATGCGCACTCTGGCTGGCTATAAAAATCAAAGTCCATAACGTGTAGTCGTAGTTTAAAAGGAGCTTTTTCTATTCAGAGATAAACAGATAAAACAAATAAAAACCATTTAATTTCCCTAGAAATCTTTAGCATCTTGATAGGGCTGCTCATATGAGTATGACTACGGATATGAGTTTCGGTTCGTTTCGTTTCGTTTCGTTTTGTTTTGTTTGGTGGCATTTCTAGATGGTGAGGCTGATGTTGAAAGATCATCAAGATATTGATGCTGCCCATTCTCTCATTACCAAACTGGGAGGTTAATGTTTTACTTCTTGGGGTCTTTTGTTAGGTTGACTAGTTTCGTTCCATTTGTTTTTTATTATTTGAGAACTTCTACATATTTTTTATTATTATCATTTGTTATTAAAGCCAAGTTGCTTATGGGATTTCTAAATATTTTCCCTTTTTCTTGTTGCTTTTCTTAATGTGATTGTTTTGCCAAAAGCTATAAATGGCCAAAAGTATGTAACTTTAAGCACTTTTACATTACAACAGTCTGCAACTCTAATATTGTTGTATCTTTTAGTGGTATGTTTGGTTTGAAATTGTAAACCATGATTACCTGGCCCACAATAAAGCTGTTGCACTGACAGTGTGTTTAAAACGCGTGTTCTCTATTTCTATTCGGGTTTATTTTTTTCTTTCTTTCTTTTTCTTAAGCTGCTTCATATGGTCGGTCGCCTTTCGGTAACATCTAAATGATGATGGTACGAGTAATAATCATTATGATCAATCTATACACTATATTGAGGGAAAAAGTTAGAGAAATGCTAAGAAAATTATTCAAAAAGTAGTCACAGTAATTTTTTGTGTTCTAGAGGGGAGCGCTATAAAGGTGACGCCGCCAGCTGTCAGTTAATTATTTTGTTTTAATTAAGATTTTTATTTTTTGAGTTCGGCACTTCTAAATTAAATTCTAATAGAGGACGGAACGTATTTTTTATGTTCAAAAGGATTGAAAATTTATTTCGGTATACGAAGGACCACAGGTGAAACTAGTCTGTAAAAGCAACAGTAAATTACTATTAATAGTAAAAATTAGTACTTGCGTAGAAGCATTTTTGCAAGATTGTGTTCAAGATTTACGTCAGCACCTGTCCGTACGTCCTAATTTGACGGTGCTCTTAACACCGGGTGAATTCTGACGTTCATCACCGCCTCCATAGGCACATGGAAAGGCAACTAGTGACTGAAAAGGTACACTCAGGTTGCTATCAAATAATCATAGCTTTTCTTTGACTATGATATTACACCTTGCTAAGGGGTTTCGGGCCGTCTAACACTGGTATCACATCAGATGGAAACTTCCACCTCCATAGTCCGAGACACCCTCCGATGACTATTGTTGAGTGGCAACAGCGCCTAGACTAGTAAAAGACATATCAGAACTTATGTGTAACTTTATGCGACTAATATGACTGCAGTAGACCAATAACTACTTTTCCCGCGTGACTTTAGGTGTAGTAACCACAGCCACCATGTCAGCACACTAATTCCTACTTTTCCGATTTGACACGAAGTACTCCAAGGAGCAGAACTAAGCACTCACAAGGAGCACATCAGTCATTAAACCCTTACCCTTGCTTGTATCAGTGTTCTTCGCTGGCTACCTGTGGCATTACACATGATTAATCATACAATGTATTACTACTGACATAAGGTTCTGCAGTAAGCAGTCCGTAATCAGATCTCTGGTGGGATCTCGAAGAGTCGCATCTTCTGTAATCTTCAAACTAAAAGCAATTTGAAGGCGTTACATCACTTTCCCAAATCATAATTTATTGACCAATAGGTCCTTGTCATATATCAGAAGTCAAAAGACTACGGTATACATTCATCAATTCTAAGACTGAAAGAGAAATTCTTTAAATCGTTGGGCTAAATACCCAAATGACCCTAAAACCCATCCTTCTTGGCCCTTAGATAGAAAAGTTAATATTTTCTAGCCGGAGCCACGAAGAGGTATGGGAATAGGAACATCTATGACAAGACAATTAGTATAAGATAGTCATAGAACTTTTCTAAAACAAAACGGAATCGCTTACATTTGCGCTTTTGTTCCCGATAGGGCACTTAAAAGCAAAAGTTTCCATATATACTGCAATAAATACAATATTGATTTACGTTTCTTGCTATTTATTTGACCGTTATTTATTTCAATTTGAATTATAACATTTTTGAATTTTTCTTTTCCTTATTGTGAATAATAATTTTAAACAAGAACCAATTTCCTGAAGAAGCCTCACAAAGAAGTGGCGAAATATTGAATGAATAAATAATAATTAAAGAACTTTACTGTCCTTAAGCTTAAAAAATATTATAATTAAAATTATATTCATTTACTTTAGAGCATTTCCGCAGTATTTGTGTAGGCATTTGTTCCAGAATGACATCAGAGGCGCTACAATAATGCTAAAAAACAAAGAACGTGCAAAAAGCAGAGTTGTAAGATAAGGAAGCTTCACCTGCTCTCATTTCTCTAACTATAACTTTTGTCTAGTTCCTGAGTACTGAGTGCTTCTCTAAGATAAAAAAAAATTGTACGCGAATATATCAATTCATAGCCGTTGTCAAATATTAGGCCTGTGTTATTCGACCACCTGGAAGATTTTTTTTACCAATAAAAGGAGAATTGGAATCGGCTTACATGTTCTTTGAAAGCCGAGTTTGCTGAGCAATTAATCTGATGTTTTGGAGCAGTCCAATTCAGAGATTTAACTCCACAAGACTATTTTTTTTGGGGGCATACGTGAAGTCTCTCGTATACAGGCACAAGTCAGTCATAATTTCATTCTAATTATCAGTTTGTCTCTGTTTATTTTCTCGAAAAAAACTTTTTTTGGGAAAATATATAAAAAATATCAATAATGACAGGTGATTGGAAGACTAATGCCCTAATTCACAGACTTCCGTTAACTAATGACTAGTGATTTAACCAATAAAAATGCATAAGTATAATTAATGTTTTATTAAACATTGTCATTAATTAACTAAAGACTGTGAATATGGGCATAAGAATATCTCGTTTACGAGCCGTCATGAACTTTTGTCCGTCTTGGTTTCTTTGCCTTAATCTTCGCCAAACGTTCTACTTTGGCTTTAAGTTGTCTTAAAGTAGTGTGAACATTGCATTTTCTGTGATGCATTTGAGCAACGCTGTTAAAAACTGTTAAGTCCCCGTCCATATTGTGAAACATTTGCTGCAAAACTTTTGAGTTTGTTGACGAGAAGGGGAAGAGGAGTGGAAGTATGTACGCTGTTTCATGTACATGCAGCTTTTGTTGAATTTCTTTTTTGCATCTTTTGAGCTGAGGTGTATTTGACGTTTCATTTTATTTCTTTTCGTTTGGTATACTGTTAACTTCTATCATAATAATAGCTACCCTGTTTTATTGTTAATTTTTTGTGAAATATAATCAAAAATTTAAAAAAAAAATATAAAATTATATAAAAATTATTATATAATTTTTCTTCTTAGCGTCCATTTTGCTTCAAATTATACCTTGTGCTTCAAATGTGTATCCAAAAAAAAATATTCACACCTTCTATCACAGGGTAGTTCTTTTATATTTACATTCGGTATTGAGAAATGTCAAAAAAAATTAAAGAAAGAAGATAGAAGGGAGGAATAAAAAATACTAAACATGAAGCAAAAGTTTCATGTATGGACACTGCTGAAGCTTCAAAAGAGAATTCAAAAAAGTTTTGCAGCAAATGTTTCACAATATGGACGGGGACTAAACAGTTAAGAAAACGGAAATAATTAAAACGAAAAAGGAAAATTAAAAATTTGCTGGCTAACCTCATTTATTGTTTGTACGTTTCTACATTGAGTTAAAAAACTTATTGCACATTAGACGTTTCGGTGCTTAGAACTATGAAAAATTCAAACAAATGAGACCAAAAATTGTAACATATTGCACTTTTTTTCCACTGATTGTATAACAAGTTCAATAGCTGTGGCTGTCGAAACAGACAAGGCAACGATTAAGCAATCACTTGAGAACTCTGAAGAAAAAAATCCCTTACTGAAATACATACATACATACGTATACCATATTTATGTTCTACTTACTACCGATACTACAATTTTGTTTAGTATCTACTAATCATTCGAACGTGTTGTTGTTTTGTGGAAGATACATAAAAAAAGCAAAGTAAAAAGAAAAAACGATTGTCTCAGACACTCGTTCGTACACGTAGTTTTCGAATGATGATAATAAAAATGAAGATCAATATCTTTGTTTATAACTCTATAAATGTGCAAAATACCATTACATTTCATTTCGCTACATTAAAATTACACATTCAACTACTGTTTTTATTTATTTGTTTTTTTTTTTGTTCAGTGTCAGCCTCTGTTGGTTGCAACACGCGCAGTTGCGAAAGCCCCAACGGCTGTTTTCTTTAGTATTTGCACTTTTTTATCCCTCTCTGTGCCTCTCCATTGTGGGCAAGTCATTGAGGATGGCCGTAGAACTGTGGATTTATGAAAGTGCTTTTAATTATTTGTTTTACTTTTAAGAGTGTTTAAATCAGAGTTATTATTTAATAATAACTTTCCCAAGAGTATTTCGTAGATACAAAAATGGCATCTATTAGGACGAGCAGAACAAGGCAAATTCATGTTTATGCTGTTCATAAACGCTGCTTAGACAAGAAGTTAATGAAATGCAACAGAAAACAGCTGTTAATGAACGATGGTGTGGAACAATTTCATGGTTAACATTTCGTTCCGTGATGGGAGCAGCCGACTACTGCCTATTTACAGTTTTCTCTACAAATAAAAAAAAAAAATCATGTGCGTACAGTGAAAACTCCCATAAACGGACATTCAGCGTTGCCGCAATTTTCGTCCGTTAAAAAGAACGAAATGAAATAGTTGTCTACGGTAATTTTAAATTAACGTGGGAAATTTTCGCTTATATTGTCTTCGCTGTCTGCGTTTAAACCATTCACTGTATATACATATGTATGTATATATTTATTGTATGTACAAAAATATACATATAAGTCCAACAGGGGCTTCTGAACTTTCACAGTTGTTAACTGCCATCTTGTTGAAGCTACATCTGTCAAATTAGTTGTCATTTATTCGATCTTATTTGCCAAATTACCATTCCAGAACACATGCAAATAATAAAATTGTTTTATCAAAATAAGTGTCCTGTTTGTTCAACGTACCGCACGAAAAATCATCTTCAGCGAAGAGGTCCATTTCTGGATGAATGGTTACGTGAACAAACAAAACAAAAAAATACATGAGATCTAAGAGCGTCCAATACATCCCGAAAAAGTCACTGTTTAGTGTGGATTTTGGGCAGGCAGCGTCAGCGATTCATATTTCTTTGAGAACTACGTTGGCCACGCCATCACTGCCAACGGCGAGCGCTATAGGTCGATGATTATCAATTTCTTTTGACCTGAATTGCATATTATGGACACCAACGACAGTACGACGCTACGTGATACACAGTTTATGCCACATTGGATATTCTGTCATCTCACGTGGAGGAGATGTAAACGGGAGAACGAGATCGTGCGATTTCGCGCCGTTAGACTTTTATTGTGGCTTTGTCTGAACTAAGATTCGGACTGATTTATCCGCCAGAGTCATGGATAATTTGACATTTCGGATGCGGTCCACCCATAGTAGCGGTGGCGAGCATTTTTATGATGGTATATCCCACACATAATGCCATCAATAGGTATTTCAAATTCATTCAAAAATAAAAACATTTCATGATATCTCAAACACACTTTGTTTTATTTAAATTTAAATTAGGGAAGCGCTTAATGAAAGACCCTCTACATTTTTTTTCTTCAAGTTTTCAATTACAATTACACTTTCTTTTTGTAATTAGAAATGTTTGAATTAAAATTACATTTTAGCAATTACAAGTTTGGAAATTTTGCTCTCATATTGGATTCTTTATCTGCATATTTGTTAGTCTGGCTAAAAATCGACCACGGCTGGACCAATTTGGCTGAAAAATAGAATCAGGAAAGACCATAGAGAGCAATATATCCCTCTCCTAAACCATCAAACCGATTTTGCTGAAATTTAAAACATAAATATAACTGCGTCTCGACATGGGTAATACATTTTTTTAAAAATAGGACCACGAGTGGATGTAGGGCTTAATATATGCCTCTCCAAAACTATTTTATATTTTGTTGCCTTTTAATGCGCTGAAAAATTGATTCTTTAACGGAGCAATAACGTGCAAACGCTTAAAAAAAATAAAGCAAAATCGGGCAAGAAGTGCAATGCAGTTTTGCTTCAAAACAAAGCACCATTATTAATAAATTACCTTAATAATAATAAATAATTAAAACAAATAAACAGGAATAATTTCATATAATGTTCCACTGTGCAGTTTAAATCTACAATTTCTTTTGCCCTCATTAAGAAACAACGATTCTTTTGTGATGTCCTCTGTTATTTCCATATAAGTTTCCTTTGCTTTTTAGAAAATATCCTTTGTAGCTTAACATTTCTATAATTCTTATTAAAAGCCAAATTTATATTCAACACTTCAAACTGATTGCGCAGAAAAATTCTTGAAAAATTATGATTTTTAAGATCGCAGATAATTGTAAAAGGTGCAAAAGATATTTATTTTTCTTGCATTTAATTTTATCTGCTTCAACATTCAACTGCATTATTATTTCTTGCATTTTGCTCATTTGCTATGTTGCGTAAAATAATGTTTATGCCTGCCATATATGATGCGATTGATGACTGACTGAGATCGGGATGATATAAATAGATACACTTGCATACAATAAATAACGAACAACAAGCAGTTATAGGAAAGTTATAGTAAAAATAGTTAATATAATTAAAGTAACAATGAGCATGTATGTTATGAGGAGAACATATGTTTGTTTATAAAATTGATACAAACGCAACTGGAAACGGGTTCGATTAGGATACTGTTGGAATTTTTACACTTAGGGAAATACTATGGCAAACTAAAATTTTTGTAAACCTAAACTGGAAAGTTGAAATTTCAGTTACTAAAGACGCTTTTAAATAAAACAAGCTTTTACGTCTGCCGATTGGAAAACTTGAACTTTACTGGACAAAATTAATTCTTGGAATTGACTAAATTCCATAGAAAATAACTAGCGAAACAAGTCTATTGTACATTTCATTAAAGTTTTGCCAGTTTTTTTTTTTTTTTAATAGTTTTTATAGTTGCATTAAATTAATTCGAAATAAATATGTAAGAGCGCTTGTATGTATTAGTTTGTAAGTATGCAACTTTGTTTGTAAATATTGCACAACGGAAATAATATTTCATACACTCGGCACCAGAATAATTTTTTATAATTTAATTTTTTAAACAATAAGCAATTTACAACTACGAAAAAAAAAAACAATAATAAAGGCAACAACAATAGCAAAAAAGTTGCAACAATTAATGCAGAAATCACAAAACTATTTGACCAGTTTTTTATTGTTCAAATTGAAGCGCATTAAAAAAAAAAAAGAAACGTTAAAAATCTACACGCAACAGGTGTTTTATGTTTTATAACTTTAAAAATTCTCTATTAAAGTTCGACTTGCTTTAAATAATGCATTAAAGTTTTGTTGGAATTTTAAAGAAAACTATATTTTTCTTAATTTAAAATTCCAAAAGCAAACATTTTTCTAAGACTGTGTATTATTGTACAGGCTACTGAAACAAGTTGCTTGTGCGAACGCTACTGTTTGTTATACATATTTATTTCGTAGGGGAAGGAAGTGACTTAACTCTTGAGTTTTTTAAATTTAATTTGTAAAAAAAAATCAAATGAAAAACGTACAAAAATTCTCTGAAAAAAAAACTAACCTTGACAATTGCCGATCAAATGAAGCCGACAATTGAATTGTGTTTTGTTTTGCTTTTGTGACTTCAGCTTTTTGTACATTAAAAACTTGAAGCAAGCAAAAAAGTTAAGCAGATAAAGGCTTTCATGTGATTTGCCATACAGGTACGTACTCCTATGAAATGTGATTTAGTCGGCCCTACATACATTTGCAATATAATTGTGCAATTTTTCGTATTGCACAATAATATCGCCAATGTGTTAATATGTCATACTAGCGCACGTAGGACAATATATTGGCAAAAATCTTTTATTTTTAAAAATATATTTACGTACCGTAATTCCAAAATAAGTGCAATAATATACTGTGAAATATGTTGGCAAAATTGTACAATAGATTATGTTTTTATTTCTATTGCAAGAAAATTGTGCCATATTATATTTGAAGATATTGTGTTGTATGCAATAAGCAACATAATATGTGAAAAATTGAAATGGTGAATAAAATATATAGGATGGGGCGCAGAATGAGCTATATGGTTTAAATGCTGCATAACTTTTTTATTTATGCGATTATTATAATTTTTTTTTAATACATTATATTATTGGGGATTTTTTTCCAATTAGCTTTGAAAAATGATATATTGTAAATGATGTCCATTTTCTGCTTCGCACATACATGCTCTTTTTAGCATATTTTCCATAACTTTTCGCAAAATTTCGGGTGTATTGGCCATGAGTTCATTTCGAATGTTTCATAATTAATTCCCCAAGTCTTCTTCACAGTATGCTGAAAATACAGACAAAGAAAAAATAATAATTAAAAAAGTTATAAAGAATTCAAACCATATAGCTCATTCTGCGCCACCCTGTATGATAATATTATATAATTGATGGGTCGCTTTGGTTACCTTTAAATTATATTTTATTGTAACTGTATTATAATTCACAGCTTTCGATCGTCTTAGGTAACGTGAAATATCAAACTTTCACAAGAAATTTAAGTATTTCGGCTGACATTTTGTAACAAGCTTCTGGTATACTGAACTGTCAATTTCTTTCATTTATAACAAAATTTCAATTACTTCCCAATGCAGGACAATAACAAAATAATGAAAACACAATTTAATTTTGTGTAGAGTGTAAGAAAAAGTATGTTTGTCAAAACGCATGTGTAGTCTATTTTGCTCGTAACACAAATAAGAATTGGATTTGGAAAATGAAGAAATACAACAGTTTCAATCAAGGCGAATTAATTTTTAAAATTAAAGTTCCTCTGCGATTATGAAAGACTTGTTGACAACACTTTTTTAAAATTAAGTGTTCGCGTCCGGTTAATAGAGTTCCCGGTTATGGGAATACATTTTGTAGGAAAAAACTGATGAAAATCTCTGTTCTACAAAGTTTGTCCGGTTATGAGAGGTGTCGGGATATAGGAGAGGTTTCACTGTAATTCTTAAAAAACTGAGGTTTTATTGCATTCAAATAAAATAAACCCATAGTAGGCAGCGGCGCTTTGGGAAATGCCATGGTGGAGAAAATGCTTAAGCTTTTTTTAATTAATTTTTTTTATATTGATTGAACAGCGAAATAAGACCTTTTAGGGGAATTATTCAATTGTTATTTTTGGGATTTCATATGTGACAGTTTTACTTAAATTTTCATTCAACCATAATAATTTCGACTGTTAGTTGAATTATATAAAACGTTTATATGCAGGATTAAAGCCTAGTGTATGCACGCTATTAAGTAGCAGATAGATTAGATATGTAGTAATAATGGATTAGATGTCTGCTTTATCAATTAAGATCTGAGTGTAATATAAACGCTAGAACTAATTGAATTTGTATGCTCGTGACCATGCAATTCTCTTTTATTTTGTATCGGGGACCAACACTCAGGTGAAAACCCCTCCACAAATGCGAAGCATTGTGCTGCAACTATAGAAAAGTTATAGTTTGAGAGATGATAGGAGGTTAAGCTTCACTATCTTATAACTCTGCTGTTGCACGTTTCATATTTATAGCAATGTTGCATCGTCTCTGATGTCAAGGAGAAGTATTCACTTTTGAAGCTTTGTTTTAGTAGTCATTTTTAGTAATTATATTATTCGCTTGCTGTTACACAATACCGACGAAGGAGGGCTTTCTGGTGTGCCTGTGGATTGATGTCAGCTGAAACCGGTACTGTTCAGTGACCAGTGACTATGCATTCGCCACTTAAACTTTCTGACAACAACTGACAGAAAAAATTCGTGATATTTTTATGACTTAATATAAAACAGGGCTCGAACCCTGAACTTTTTCGTTTTGTAGTCAATTTGCAGACTACTTCAGCCATCGCCACAATCAAATGTCAATATAAAAATATTTTTTTTCTTAATATTTGCGAGATACAAATAAATTAGGGAGAAATTATCACTTGAAGAAGAAAACAAACAATTTACCCAAAAAAAAAAAGAACAAAAACTGTATTTTGATTAAAAAAAATGTGAGGCGTAGAGTGCATTCTATATTCGGCTTTGATTTTCGAAATTAATTTTATTCATTTCTAAAAGTGTGACTACTCACTTAAATTTTCATCATTTCTGATTTCGCATTAAAATAAAAATTAAATTTTTTCATGAAATCTAGAATGTAGACAGTATCATTAAGATTTTTTTATTTTTGATTCCACAAAAAATGTTTTTTATTTCGCAGGTGTATTGCACATTGGAACATTTGTAATAATTTAAAATGTTGCATGTGAGGTTTTACTTTTGGTTTTTTTTTTTGCGTCATATTTCAAACACAAAACGACATGTACAGAGAGTCACAATTTTTAGCTTGGGTTTTTGCAAAAAAAGTAATTGTTGTAAAGCTCGATAGAAATCTCAAAGGTTAAAACATGGGAACAGTTTCCGGATTTTTTATTGGCGAGAATAGTCAACATAGTAATAGTAAGTACAATAAAGAAAGAAAAAATAACACACAAAAAGTCGTCATTGAAAATCTATGAAAAACACAATGAACAAAATAATTTCAAAGAAAAGAAAACAAAAAAAAAATTTATATATAAAAATTGAAATAGTAAAAATTCTATGACGCCATATAGTGGAGATACCCAACAAACACGTAGGCTTGATTTCAAATTCAGAATGATTTGAAATCAAATCTTTTTTCAAAAGGCAAACGTTAGTTTAAAATCGAGAAATTCCTTTATTCTCAATGCTTTTAAATGTTATTCTCAAACGTTAGTCAAATGTGGAACATAAATGAAATACAAATTTCGCTTTTCTTCACATCGCGTTTTATATTTTATTTTTCACGTTACTGTTACATTTTTTACAAGAAACATTAAATATCTTATATTTTTGTGAAATGTATAAAATATTAAAAAATGATTTTTGGCTTTAAATAGTGCTGCCACGTTTATTTTTAATATGATAATTACACTTGACATGAAATTGAAAACAAATTGATAAAAATACTGGGGCCAAATCGCCGTATTCGTGATCGAATGAGCTTTCGTATCGAATTTTGGTGCCTCCGTAGTCTAGTGCATGAGCATTAGTCTTATCAATATGGAGGTGCGGGTTCGATTCCCGTTTAGACCGTAGCCAACATAAAACTAGTTTACGAAAGCTTTTAAGCCAACGAATGACATTTCAAGAGAATGTACTCGTTAGACTACTCGTTATCGAATGCCACTAACTGAAATTTTGATACGTCTTATTCGATAACGAATATGACGATCTCAAAAAGTAAAATTTCGATCAATTTCATTCGATCACGAATACGACGATTTGGGCCCTGATTTTCAAATGTTTATATTCAATAATATATAGATACGAGTATTATATTAAAATCGTTATTAACTTGAATTCGAATGTTAAACTCAAACCCTTAAAAAAGATTTGAGAATTGGGCTTGATATTAAATCTTAGTCATCTTATTTTAAATTTTCGACTTCGTGTTTGTTGGGTAACTACAAATGCACATATGTATTTGTAAGCTTACAAATACATATGTATGTAAGTATGTAGTGTGTGTATGAGCCAAACACACAACGGATGTGTGTCAACAACATCCGTTCAGACATGGTTATTCAGAATATTAGCAATATTGAATGTTTATTAGAATTTTTTACAAATTTGTTATTGTTTTAATAAAACTTTAGCTCAGTTCAGTACAGATTTTAACAAAAACTTGTCAGTATTTAGTTTACAGCACTTGATATTCTCATTAATGAAAAATGCTTTAGTTTTAACTACTGCATGTGTTGACTGTACGTACTGTACGTAATAACTCCAGCCAGCTGATTTAAATTCCCAATGATTAACTTTTAATATGAACAAATTTATGACTTTATAATGCTGCTTGCAAAGCGGATAATATTTACTTCTGTTGAACTTATGTGGCCAAATTATACATTTTTGGTAGGTGAAGTAACATGAATCATTCATTCACACTATACATATACTATATTCAATATAAGACAATCACGGCTGCCACTTAGGTGTGATCGGACCGCAATTGGTAGATTTCAGCAGTATGTGAAAAATTTAGTAGGTTCAATTTGTGAACTTCTTGGTAGAAACCAGTTAATATTAGTAAAATAGAAGTGTTGAAATTATCAATAAAAATAATTATCTTTAAATTGTTTAAGGTTTTGGAACCCCTATGTTGAAATTTATTTACACCTTAAACAAACTTTCAATACAACAGAAATAACACTTCTGTACATGTATGAGCACAAAATAAAATTATGATTTATTGTTTTTCGGTCAAATGTAAATTATTCGACTGAAATTTTTTCGATATTCAAGGAATCGTTTTCAATAAAAAATTATGGATGCTGACGGCGAGTATTTAGCGTGTTGGCTCTGCACCAAAAAAGAATTGGGTTCGATGCCCAGTCCGTCATGTCAAAAAAGATTATCTGAGTTGTATGTGCTACAGGGTGCTACAGCACCCTCCTTCGTTGGTATTTGAGTAGTAAAATCATAAAAAAAAACGCTCCCCTTAGCTTAAAAAATTATACGTCAAGATTAACATCACAGAAGCCTAAACGTTGCTTTATAATTAACACGCACATATACGTATAAGTGTGACTATTTTTATAAAATAAAACACACAACGACAAAAATATTGAAGTTGAACATTGATCGTGTAGCATTCGCTTAAGTCGTATAAGAAATTTTATGCATGCTCTCATTTTGTTATGTGAAAACTGTCACTGCACGGTCGTGCTATTGCAGTGGGAAAAATTGGCACAGTAGGGCCAAAGGCACTTTTTTCAGGATTAATTCATATCTCTACAACTGCAATACTGAGGCTCACTAAATTTTATGTGAGTAGCTCTTAAAATAAATGAAAAGTTCCAACGAAATCTTGGAAGTATAGGAGGAGGGGTACAGATAAAGGAGGGTTCATATAGGTATGTCGTATATCTGCAGAACTACAATAATGAGGGACACTAAATTTTATGTGGATAACCGAAATTTCCAACGAAATCTTGGAGGTATAGAAGGCGGAAGCGGGTACCCCCAATAAAAGTAATTCTTAATTAATTAATAAACACGTACGCTCCTGATGAATTGCCTGAATTGCATTGAATGATTTCAGGAACGGATTATCTAAATATCGATTTTGCATCAGTTCTTTTTTAATACCTTTAGAATTAATAAGGCTCATTTGTTCAACCTTTAAAATAAAATTAAAATCTCTGCTTAATCTCTTGACGATCAGTTAAACTGAGAAAAATCCATTTTTTTGCATTTCCAATATAAACATTAGAAACAAAAGCAGATCCACAAATAATTTTTATTACATAGTCAAGCAAAATAGTTCAATAAATACCTGAACTTGATAGTTCCACAGTTAGATTTATTACATTTTCAAAATTACTTGTTTCAAATATGATTTATTACACAAAGTTTTTAGCTTTTTCTTGCCCATTTTGCTCTCACAAAGTTTAATTTCAATGCGTCACTACAAAAGCACCGTTACCTATTTGACATTTATTTGTTGCCTAGTGATGTAGAATTTTATGGAATTTAAGCGAGTACTTTTAGTTTTCACGGTACTTGACCTTTTTTTTTTAATTAATCCGTGAAATAACCGTCTTTGTCCGTTATGTGCCATGTTGAGTTGTTTTATATTGTTGTTTTGTATGAATGTTAATAAAAAATTTAAAAGAATTAAATTTTTTTTTCGCATTTATATTGGTTACGGTGCACAAAATTAAATATTTTTTAGGATATTATCAAATACTATTTTAGTAAATTCTCTTAGAATAAGGTAATTCTTTACATCTCATACATACAATGCATATGTATGGATATGCAGAATAAAACCTTTTGTAATTTCTCACTGCTGATATATGCCCAACAAATCTATTTTTTGTTTTTCCACTGTTCATATATGAACAAAAAAAAATATTTTTTTTTGTTTCTCACTGCGCATTTATGAATGCTTCGAAAAAAAATCAGATGCACGCAACCATGTATGCGCATTGGCAAAAATTTATGAATTTGAGAAATGAGTGTGAGAAATAAATAACCAAATTTAGTATCCTCATTCTTGATAAATCTCAGAAATGTACATATTTTAGTTTACATACATACATGAACCTTTTCGGAACTCTGCTAAATAATGAAATATGAGAAAAAATATCTACATTTTGGGGAATATAAAAAACCAGTCCGATTTACGCTACGATTCTGCTCCTATTTGAGTATCAAAAAACCTACGCGTATGGCTTTTTGCCCACTTCTGGCAACACTGACAGTTATTTAAAGCACCATTCAAACTACAATTCTTTAATTCATTATTTTTTCCTCACAATATTGCCACAATTCAGCCAGCCAGTATTATAAAACATGATTTCATTTGTTGATTAATATGTTAAACTCTTTGTTTTAATTACGAAATTTTTTTAATTGATTAATTTGTTATTGTCAAAACAAATGCTTATTTTAGCAGTTAATGATGAAATAAGTTTGTTTAAATGTGTGTTTACAAAATAAACGACAACATAATAATAAAAAAAATTAAAATAAAACCATGTTATAGATGTGTAATAAAATGCTTAAATACTATTATTTAATGGTAGCAAAAACATGAACGCGTGCGTATAATAAATTATGGGAACATACATCCATCCATATGTACTATATGCACATTCAACAGTGTTAAATTCCTTTAACATCGGACACAGATGCAAGAACAAGACGTTCGTTCGCATTTATAACAAGGGCATACGTTGTATGTATGGATGTATGTGAAATGCAGCCAGCATCTTTTATTTAAAACCCTGTGGTATATTATTCTTCAGCCAACATTAATAGGTGGCAATAGTTCAATAGTTGTGCGTGTTCAAACATTTCACAGTTTGAACCTGAGAAACTAGATAAAGAATTGCTGTTAAAACATGTTTTATACTTGAACTCTTCTCTACTCCACTTAAGCACACGTTTACGACGAACGTGGTTTTTTCTTATTTTTCTTTGCTGATAAAGTTACTGATGATGTGGAGCTGAGGTTTAATAGATTTTCCTGTACTATTTAACGCCTTTTTTAGCTACAAGTTTTTGTCTTTTACTATTGTTGTTTTAATAACAATTTAAAGCGTAAATGTGTTTATGTGCTAAAGAAGGCAAAGCAGAAGAAAAAGCCTAACTTTTAAAACTCATAATTCATTCGATGTTTTATTCAATATTTCTTTTATATTTTAATAGATTGAGGGCTTAAGTGATAAGTCACAATGCATTTATTGAGTTGATTTGTTAACAACAAACTGAATTCTTCTTTTTCGCTTTTACTTTTGTATTTAGTTCAAGTTGGAAGAAGGTTTTTTTTTTGGTCTGTGGCTAGAGCTGGAAAAAATGTTGTCTGTCAGTCAGTCAATATACACGAGTTGATTTTATTTTTGGTTGTTAGTGCCTGGAATTGGCCTTGAAGCCTTTGAGGGATTTTCGTTGTTGGTTGTTTTTGATTTCTTGTTTCATTTTTATATTTCTGGGGTTTGTATTTTCTTTTATACTAAAAATAGAGGCGTGAGGGCGTTAACTTAAACTGCCTTTAACGTTTTTATTTGGAAATTCGTTGTTTAACATGCATATATTATATTATATATAAAAACATATAATATGTATGTAGTACATATATATATACAATGTTTTCCTTTACTTAAATTCATTTGTTGTTTTTAAGATAGTGGAATGAAAAAATTAAAAATTTCTTAAGCCATGTACAATAGCATGCATACACACATATGTACATATATGCTTCTGATTAAATGAAAATCTATTTTTTGGTTAATTTTTATCCATTTAAACCCATTAAAATTATGGCAAGAAAATTTTTATAAAAAAAACTAACGTAATTCAGTTAACTGAATTATCATTTTAAATATATATGCTCTAGTTTTATAAAACCACGTAGCTGCTACCTTAAACTAGACAAGGACACCATTTCCAAACTAGCAGGAATTAAGTAAATACCGCAAATAAATATATTTAAATTCAAATTGAATGTAAAGAATTATACTTGCTGAATATATGTGTTTCATTTACAATAAACAAGGAAATTCAGCAAGTAGTTATTAAAATAAATATATGAAAAATTCCACAGTAAAATCATCCGTATGGTTAAGAAATAAAATTTTAGAGAGAAACCAAATCTTGTAAAATATAAACTCTCGATTTGCAACAAAATTTTTTAAAGCGGATTTGGAAAAATAACGCTTGTTTTCGTAATAATAGTAGTAAAATATTATAATGAAAATTTAATTTCCTACCCATTACCTTGCAAATTCGATTTAGTATCGGCAAAAGTTGACGAAAATAACGTTTTAATGTTTCCTGAATTATTTTTTTTTTTCGTTTTAAAATAAGAGAAATAAATATTAAAATAGGAAATAAGTTTAGCTTGGTAATGACTTTTCCTTTGTTACCTTGGAATGATGTCTCGTGTCCACTTCTTGTTGACTAAAAACCCTATGATCTATAGCCTAATTTGGATTTAAAAATAATCAAAATCAAATACTAAAATAAGAAAAGTTTAATCATTTTGTACTATATTTTATTATTTAGCATGTTGGCAACAAACCAGGATATTTTATAAAAGTACGGTGTAACTGTGCGTGATAAATGTAGCATGTGCGTGACGATGTAAAAAGTTTATATATATATTTTAAATTATATATATATATATTTTTTTTTAGATAACGTAACTATTTATATAATATACGAAATCGTATAATAAGAGTAAAAAAATATGAAAATTTATTCTTGTTTTTTTTAACTTGGACCAGTGCTCAGGGTATATCCCCTACATATGCAATGCATTGCACTGGAACTAGAGAGAAGGATAGGGTAGAGAATAGACAGGTGGTGAAAGTGGTAGGAAGATAGAGCTTAATTCTTGCACAACTCTGCAGTTGCGTGTTAATTATAAAGCAAAGTTGCGGCGTCTCTGATGTTTCTTTTGACGCATTTTTTTTAAGCTAATGGAACCATTTACTTTACTTCGCCGACGTTTTATTGCTCAAATGCCGACGAAGGATGTTGCTGTAGCACAGAAAACTCAGAAAAAACTTTTTTTCTGATTTGACCCGGCTGGGAATCGAACCTGGGTCTTTCTGGTTGCAGAGCCAACACGCTGACTACTCGCTGGTCTATATGCAGCATTTCATTTGGTGCTAATATCAAAATCTTCAGTAGACCTTTAACCAAATTCTTAAAAAAACCTAAGAAATTTCACATGTTTAAGCAAAAACTCCTAAAAAATATTTGAGAATTACGAAATATACAAACAAAACTAATTGAAAGAATAATTAAAGTATGAAAATTCTATTTGAAGTAAATTCGCTGAAATTTTACATAGAAACTGACATCTAAATTTCAATGAAATTTAAAAACCGCTCCATAAAAGTTTTACCCATTTTGAAAAGAGTATAACATTGAAGATTTTTGTATTAATCAAATCCTCAAATCTGATTTAACAGAAAATATTTTCTCAACAAAATCATTTACAATTATTCGTAACAGTGCGTTACATGGATTTCTTGACATTACAAAAAATTGCAATCGAATTTGTTTCTAGTCACAGTTTCTTCTTTATCAAAAAAAAAAAAAAAGGCAATCAAATTCTTATTTTTATTATTATTTTTGCATTTATTATTATGATGCTTTCATAGGCTTGATGGCGATGGCTGAGGTAGGTAGCACATTGACTACAAAACCAAAGGAGCTGATGTAGAGCAAAATTTCGGACTAAGACGTAAAAATACTTAACTTTTTTTCTGGTGTGCATTAGTGTGGTTTGGTGTTGGTTGTTGTCAGAAGGTTTCAGTGGCGAAGGCATAGTCACTGGTTACTGAACAGTACTGCCTTCGGCTGATCCCATGCACAGGCACATCAGAGCACCCTCCTTTGTCGGTGTTGTGTAGAATCGGCGAAGTTTAATAATAAAACACACCTCCAAAGTTGAAAAAGTCTCCTTCAAATCAGAGGTGCTGCAACACAGCTATAACAAAAAAAACCAAAAAAAAAAACAAAAACGTGCAAAAACAGACTTCTAAATAGTGAAGCTTTTCTCCGTCTATTCTTTCATCGCCTGTCTTTTTTTCTTTATCATTTTTCTATAGACGGCAACACAGGTAGTCATTGCCTGAGTGTTATTTCTCTTTAAAACAAAAAAAAAAAAACTAAAAAAAAAAATGTGGTCTTATCAACCTGATGGCATGTTTATCGACGTTTTATGTAAATTCAAAAAAAACCTGAAGTTTTAAACAATTGAACTACTTTCATTAACACAATTTTATTTGGTTTTATTGAATGGTTTTTTGACATCTAGCGGTTACGTGCGTGCATATGTTTGTGTGCACTCGCTTAACACGGGTAGTCACAATATCTTTAGCAATATTAAATACCACTCACTCAGTCACTTCTTTTCTAAAAACACTAAACGTTCAGCCAATGTGCATGTGCGTATGTCCGGCGGGCAAAAATTCAACATCCATGCTGTAACGTGACTCTTGGTACATGACTTTTACATCCCAGCCTCTTCAACTTGTAGCAAAACTTATCAAAATGCAATCACTATTTTTTTTTTGTACTCGTATTGCTTTATTTTCTGCTTGTCTTTTTCTTAGTTGAAATATTTAATATATGCCGGTTTATTTATTCGCATTATGAAAGAGAGCTGAACAGAATTTATATGCTTGTAATATGAAAATTTAAAATTTTTGATTTATGATCTTGTCACTTAAAAGTTGTTCATCATCATCTATGAGATGCAAAAGCACCAGAAATTATAAAAACAAAAAAAAAATAAGTTTATTGTAGTGCCGCTTAACTAACGATTAATCGGGTACTTAATTGAAGCAAAACAGAAATATTGAATATACAATTTGAAATTCTTAAATTGGATGCGTATAAAGCAGTTACAGTTTCTGAATAGCAAAATTATTGTTTTCAGGAAAAACAAAAACCGAATATATATATGTACTCGTATAATTGCAAAAAAATTATAAAGATTCTTTCTTTTCGCTTATTTGGATGATATTTTTGATAGCATTTTTTAGGTCTGAATCGTTAAAAATTATCAAAAAATCTCTCTTGTGTAATACGAGCGGGCATAAATAAAATTTAAGACCCCATCACGGAAAAGAAACAAATTATACCAACCGATGCGCAAAAACAAAATTTATTCAATAAAAAGTGAAATAAAAATTAATTATTGAAATTTTTTATTCAAATTCTGGAACGCTTTATATTTTCTTTAGTTTGCACACTTATGTCTTAATGTATTAATACTAACATACATATATACAGAGGTATTAATATACCCAAAAGGAACTAATTTTTGTATATAATTAAAGAATTTTTTTTTAGCAATTTTACAACAGCTTTAAAATGATTCCTATATTGGCCCTATTCCATGGAAAATACATCCTTCATTCACAAATTTGTAATGGAACTCAAGGGTCATAACTCGAAATATAAGAGTTTCCGCTTATATTTTTATTGTATTGTTTCTTCTTGTCTTTCCATTTCTATGGCATGAAATACTTTTTGGTGGCTTCTAGTGGCTTTGGGGCCCTAAATTTTATTTGTTCTTATAATCGATTCACCGTTAACCAACTAATCGAATATATGTTTTCTCTAAGTTTTAAGAAAAGTTCGTAATATCTTCACAGAAAAAAATACAACTTTTTTATTTTTAATTAACACTTTTAATTAGAATAATTAATTTTTTCCATTAAGGTGTAATAAATTCAATTAAATTTTTAATTAATTTTTAATAAATAATTAAATTTTTGCTATGAAATATACAAACTGAGGGCTAACTTTTATTTATTTCAAATATGCAACACTATCTATACAGGGTGTCACAAAATGACAGAATGCGTTTGGGTTTAAATAGCCATTGTGTACCGAGCAGTGTGCGCAGTGACTCCATCCTATTGGAACCATACTTGCTGATGGTATTTCACGGCTGGCTTTAAAAAATTTTCCAACATTTTCCGATACCTGATACCAGTGATGGAAACGGCGACACCGTGTTCATGTTCAAAAAAAATATGGGCCAATTATCTTTTCCGCGAAACACCGCACAAAAAGGTGCACTTAGAAAGTTATAAGGAATTCAAACACCCTCGCTTCCTTCGGGTCACCCTGTACAAATAGAAATTAATACCCACTAAGCATGCAAATTGAATGAAAAAAAATTTTCAAAATATTTAATTAAATTTTTAATTATTATTATTAAATATTTTATTGAAAATTTATTCAATTAAGCCAACAATTATAAATTAACTGAAACTATTAATTTATTTACAGGCGAATATATAATTAATTGTTTAATTGATATTACAAAATTTTTAATTAAAATTTAGTTTTATATCGTTCTGTGTTGGATTACTTACAAGTGTGTTTATATTTTCAGAAATATACTGTAACTGTCAGAAATTAAGGCAAGCCAAAGCATTAGCGATTACTTTATTTTTCCACATACATACATAACAAGTTGTGCTTTTGAAAAAGCTACTATGCGAATAATGAATCTTTTTCTTTTAATATATCGTATGACTTGCATATTGCAGCGTTCACTAGCCAGTGTCTCTCTGAAGACATGGAACGGGCACATGTGTCCGTATGTTATAAAATCCACTGAAACGTATGTGTGTACAATAACAGCAAATGGTCATTCATAAAAGTATTTGAAATGAGCACGTGTTTAAATTTTCTAGCTCTCTAGCAAATATTGCATTCTGAAGACATTAGAGCAAAAATTTTTAAATTTTCAATTAAAAAGAAAAACAGCATGTTTAAACATGTTCAGACTTAAATAAATTTCAAAAAGATAAAAATCTGTTGTTTTTTTTTCATTGTTTTTGTGAAATTGTTTTATTTCAATTCAAGTGATATTTTATGAAGATTTTGAAGAAAAAAGCGTTATTTTTAATTTTTCATCAACAAAAAACAATGGCATTGATAACAAATTTTCCACTTGGCAAGTCTTGCGTAACCGTTGCCAAATGGAAAAATCACAAACACAAAAATAACAAAAACATTAATTAAATGAAAAAAAAATTAGGTTTTTTTTATATATAAAAAGTGTTTAGTGAAACAATAAAAAAGAACGATAAACATAAAATAAAATAAAAGTACAACGAAACATTGACAGTGAACTTAAGCACTCAGGCAGGCATTTGACTATGATTGTTTGGAAGTGATAGTGACGAATCACGATGACGATGTTGATCTGATCTAATTTTTAAGCTTCATTGATTTCGTTTTCCACTAACAACAATTTCAACTTTTGCTGAAATGATTTTTTTCTTTTGTATATTTCCCATCATAAGTATCACTGCAAGAATTAATAGTTTTTAAATTGATTCTTTTTTATTCTACTTTTGTGCATTTTCACACAAAAACCGCTAAATTATTAAGAAAAAAAAACTAATAAAATAATATTTGCAATTTTTAGATAAAAAAAACAAGCAACAGATAAAAAATTATAATCAATTATTTATCGCATACAACCAGCTGAATAACAAATTCTGTGGGAATTCTCAAATTATGCAAACTAATAATGACTGGCAAATAATTTTAAATAAATATGAGTAGCTGGCTGCATTGTACCTGTAAATTGAAAAGATTTCCTTCTCAAACTTAAATCTATTGAATTTTACAAAAAAAAAAAAAAAAAAAAAACATCATCTACTTACTTCAATAAATTATAGCAGGAGAGAAATTGTTAAAACATGTTTTATAAAATTTAAAATATGCATTGAAAACATTTATTAAAAATAGATGTGAGCTTTAACTCACTCGCAATAAGCTAAAGATTGATTATTAAAATGTAATTTTTTTTTGCCTTATGAATTTGATGGAAACACAAAATAAATACTGATGGGATCACACCAATTATCATGTCTGGCCCCGACAATGATCCGACCCCTCGCCACGAGAGGAGCACAACCAGGAACGTGCGAGTTCATGAGTACCCCATGGGTGTCATGTCCGCTAGTAGTCCATTTAGCACAGGATTTCATTATTAAGCTTGGGGTATATGCCAGTCTATGACAGTATCTTGTGAAGCTTACAGGTCTCGGAGATACCATCCGATTAAATATCATCATTTAATATTTTTTTTTTGATCAATTTTGTAATTTTTCAAATAATGAAAAAATTCCCGCCAATTTTATTCTGCTTCTGTAATACCAACTTGAAAACTAGTCTAATCGAAATTGTAATTTCAGGTTTTTAATCGCAACAAATAACAGCAACTATCAACAATTGATATTAAATGACAATTTAATTTTTTTTGTAATTGTTCCTACCCTCTCCCTCTATGTCTCTCTTTTACACGGCTATAAAAATATAAAATAAAATTACGTTTCTTTGGCATGAGTTTTTTTTTTTTTGGTATCCTTTCAAGTCTACGATCAGGTGCGATTAAAATCTTTTGTAAAATGTTGTTAACCATGTGTTTAATGAATTGTTAAAAATGTATTAAACTGGTTTTCATTAAAATTGTACAGCAAAAATGTATTTTAAATTTGGTAAAATTTCCTACAACAGGTAGTTTAAATTTTCAAAGCATACTACACTAAACAATAGTACGCTTATCTCTATGCATTAACTATAAGAGACCTGTGTGCTGTTGTCAGACCTTAGCGTCCACCGAACTGCCCCAGCAACAACTTTACTGGCAAAGTAATGAGTTAAAATACTATTAATAATGATATATTGGGAACACAATTGGCACGAACGACGAATTTTTCGTTGCAAACTTTCGTCATCAGAAATAAAACACATTTGTGCATATAAAAACTAACACAACATCGGCGTTGGACGAAATTCGTCGTATGTTACGAATTCTGTAATAGATTTATTTCTATTTCATACAGAGTTACCAATTTTCATTTCGGTTTTCAAATATATTGTGTAAATAAAGTTAATTTTAATTTTAATAATTGTTTAATTTTTAATATACATCATATAAGGTTTTTTTTTTAATGTTTTATTCATTCAAGTAATTTTTTTATACGGTAACACACACAGCAATTTAACTTTGCTGATTATGACAGGTGTAATGTTTTCGTCGCAATTGTGCGCCACACTGCGAATTTACGCAACGAATTCTTAATGCTAGACGACATTCGTCGTTCACCCCAATTGTGTTCCCAGCAATACTCTTCCCTACTTCTGCTTTGGCTTTTTAACTAATTACTTTAACATGGCGATATCATTGGAGGACAGTACTTACTACTCTCGCTGACGAATAACAACTGCTGAATGACATTACAAATTAAAAGTTTCGGGTAATGACTCATTAAAGTTGTTATAAATAAATAATGTAGGAAATTAAAAAATTCTTGGATATAAATAACGAGTGAAAAAATAACTGATGATTACAATTTAAAAGAACTGCTTCCGATCCGAATTGCAAATAACGAGAAAAAAAAAATGAAAATGCATTCTTTAGGTTTTTTTTTTATTCAAAATTAAAATAATAAATTGGTACTCATTGTATATGGTTTTGAAGCGTTAATAACAACTTAATTGTAATTTATAAAATAAAGTATTTAAGGTATCAATCGAATGGAAAAAATTAATTTCATTAAAAAACCTCTAATATTTCTATATTATTTCGTGATTTCGATTCTCGAAAAGTGTATTGCATTTTTCATATTATTTACTAAAAATATATGCACGTTATTGTTCCCTTTTAAAGTAAAATGGCTTTATAGCGGCTTTAATATAAAGTACAAATGTATAAAAATGGGTACTAAATGCAGCACACTTTTATTCCATTTCGATACAATTATACGTACTACAATGAGAATTTACAAGAAAATGGACATGTCCCGACATTTCAGGTTAATTTGGTTAGGGAAATATCGATATTAAAAGTATGTATTTCTGCATTTAGAAACGGTACGATAATACATTAATACCTACTTGATTTTTTTTTTATAAACAACACAAACTCTACGAAGCTCTTATTGCTTATCTGTAGAAACACCCAGGGTGGCGGGAATCGAATCCGCACCTAAATATTAATATGCACTAGACTATGGAGACCAAGTAATGCAGGCGTATGTATGTAGTATATGGTTGAAAAGTATGCTGTTTTATAGCTGTAACACATTCTCTAGTTTTTGCTGGAATGGTTTATTTTCATTGCTCGTACGCACCGTAAAGTTCAAAGATTCCCAGCAAAAGAAAGTGAATGCGTTCACTATAAATTGATATTTTCATGACTTCTGGAACACTTCTGTTTCTGAATTAATTTTTAATGCCATTTTAAATACTGACAACATTATTATTATTTGAACTCATGGAAACCGCATTCAAGTCTGCCGATTAATTCAAATGAACAACTGCGCAGTTATAATTTATGGTGTTTTCTTTTCTGAAAAAAATGTTACATATTTGCTATATTTCATTACTATTTCTGTTCCATTCTAAAAAATATTTAACATTAAAAAAAGCTATTTCGTTCCTTTCTAAATATGTTGCACAAATAACTGGCAAAATATGCAACATATTTGACCCTCTACTCTCAAGTCGGGGTGATATACTAACTTTTTTTACATCTTTGTTAAGTACTTTCATTTATACAAATAAGGATTATGAAAATCAATATACTCTTCACTTTGACTAGAGTCCATCAGGCTTTTGTTAGAGGAAGATTCTGTTTAATTTATTATTTATTTTAATGTAAACGTTTTTGATAAATTTTTGGTTTAAAGTTTTTACAGTTTGTTCTAGCAAATAGCAGCTGATTAGAAAACAATGTTGCTGGCGATTTTTATTGATAAAATTGTGCTAAACACCTTAGAAACAGTGAAACGCTAAGTATACATTAATGTTAAATCTCAAATATTTTGTACCACTGCGGCAGTAAAAAATTTATGACTTTTTAAAGGTTGAAAATGTTATCCAACGAAAGTGCAACATTTTTGTTCAGAAAGGAAATCACCTTTAATTTTTGTACTTTGCGTTGTATTCGTGCCGAGCTGTACCGTTAAATGTGAACACATGCTCGCCAATGACAGTCCTGTATTCAAATCATGTGTTCTTCTTGAGGGTGGCGATGGCACGATGGATGGTAGTCTGCACGTTGACTACACAACCAAAAAAAAAAAGACCTGGGTTCAACCCAGTTTCAGACAAAAAATTTTTAAAATAAAAATAAACATCTCGCATTTTTCTGATGTGCATTAGTGTGTCATTGTGTGTCAGTTGTTGTCGGAAGCTTTCAGTGGCGAAGGCATAGTCACTGGTCACTGAACAAAACGGCTTCAGCTGATAGCAATCCACAATCACATCAGAACGCCCTCCTTCGTCGGTATTGTGTAGCACCGGCGAAGTAAAATAATGATAAAAATGGCTACTAAACCGAAGCTTCAGCACTGCTAAGAGTATAAAAACAAAAAGAACGTGCGAAAGCAGAGCTGCAAAATACTTATTAAGCTTCACTCCTGTCGTTTCTCCTACTATCCCTTTCCTATAGTTCCCAGCACAATGCTTCGCATGTGTAGGAGTCATCTCCTGAGTGCTGGTCCTAGATAAAAAAAAAAAAAAAAAAAAAGTTACAAACGATTATTAGCAATAGAACCCATGCTTTAACTATTTCTTTTGCATGGCTTTTTTTCTGGGTTTCTTTTGCATGCTATAGAAATCTAATTTCTTTATTGTTGTTGTTGGACTTGAAGCGCACATCATTTTATTTGAATGAAAGGTAGAGCTCTACTTTTGTGTTTCCTAAGAGTCTGCTATCTTTCACTTATTTTCTTCTTCTTTTTTTTTTTGCAACGAAACAACTGCACAAAATAAATTATTTCCTTCAATTTCACAAGCGCCACTAAAGTTGTAAATCATTTTCTCGTTGAAGTGTTTTTGGCATTTATGCTAAATGCATTTATATCACTTTATTTGTTATACTCGTTTGTGAGCCAAGACTGACAAAGAGCAGTTTCTTAAAATACATTTTACTCTGAATTCAGAGCAACAATTGTTTAAGGATGTCATGAATTAATAATACAATTTATTTTTTTGTTTTTTTTTATATCCGTATTTGGTGTCTTAAACACATATTCCATTCAGTTCAATACAGTCCATTTTTTTTTTCTTGGACCGGCGTTTAGGCGATGACTCCTACACATGCCATGCATTGCGCCGGAACTAGGAAATAAAGTTTTGGGAGAGAGGATAGAGGGAGTTGTGTTTTATGTACATTCGATTTGAATTTTCCCACGTCAAAAGTTACTGGAAAGACTTCTGCGGGTAGTCCATTCCACATACGTGCTGTTCGGCCAAAACACTAATTTTCTGTTTAATGCGTAGTGCGATTCGCTGCCCTGTTGTGCACTTGTATGACCGGATTTCGGAAACAAGTTCCCTGATGGTTACCATACAGTCTCCAATGAGTTCCTTTGCCCTCTCTTTAATAAACTATTCAGAAGTTAAGTATTGTCAGTTAGATGGAAAATTCAAATGTGATTGGACTTTTTCCCTTCTTATAACCAAAAAAAGCCAAAATCTATGGAAGATTTTAACCGATGTTAAAAAAATGTCGAAATAATACAGCAGTTGTAAAAAAGCCTTTGAGCTTTAAATAAAATCAAGAAATATTTATGAAAAAGCCAAGTAAAATTCAAACATTTTTATTCAGCCAGCTGGATTTAAAATGTTGTTATTATAAAAAATTTAAATTTAGCCAGCTGAATTAATTAAATTTAAATACATTTATACAAGGAATATTTTAATGCAAAGCCTAAAGTAAATCTAAAATTCAGCAAGCTGAATAACGCATCCCTATGCTAATTCACTATAAAGTGCACTATTTGAATCAAATTCAGCTAGCTGAATAACAATTAAATTAATTCTAAAAATATGTAATGGAAAACTAATCTAATATTTTACCTACAATTAAAATTACAACATAAAAGTACAAATCAGAAAGCAAAAGAGCTGTGAACCTACAGATATTACGTATATAAAAGTATCAATGCTCTATGATTTAAGAGATTTTTTATATTATACAGCTGATTCGTTAAAACTTCAACTGTTGATGGTCTAGCTGCAAACTACCACTACGTAGACTGTACAACATAATATAGTTGAGGGATAAATATATAGTGTATGTTAATAAATAATTAAATATTTTACATGCAAGAATTTTCTCGTGCAATGGAATCCATAGAAATGTTTAATTCAGCTAGCTGAATATACAATATAAAACATATTTTATTATATAAAATTTAATTCAGCCAGCTGAATAGTATATATGTGGACTTTCGTAGTGACATTCTTCACTAGAGTAACATAATTGTACAATTTTAAAGTCATAAATGCAACACAATTTAACTTTCTTTTTCAGAGAATTAATACCTTTAAATGAATTGTACAATGTCTGCCTTTTGCATAGGAAACTGTTACATTCATCATTCATTTAAACAACCACATTAGCATAGAGTATTGTTAACAGAACGTCAAACGGCCAAGAATTTGTTCAAGCTTTTTTTTTTTTTGTTTTACCAAATATTTACGAAAACCCATAGTTACCAAACTTAACAGTCTAACAACGCCTTTTTCATTTGCAAGCACAATTTTATGCCACATTCTCTCCAACACAGCAGTAAAATTTCGCACAATTACACATAGTACGAGTCAAGTATTTTCACAAAATTTTTAGTATTTCATTTTTCGTTTGTTTAAAATAATGATGAGGAAAAGCAGCAAATAGTTTAGTAGTTTTACAATTTCAAAAAGTTGTTAATAAATTTATGGTTTAAATGTAAGAAAATGGACAATAGCAGTAACAAGATCAACGACATTAAAAATGAGACGAAAGAAGCAACAAAAAATATTTCCTCTTATTCAGTGCAAAAAGTAGCAGACCTGATCGTATTAATGAGAATTATATTCCCCTTTTTAAGAAATTGATCTAAAAGTTAAAATGAAGACCCTTTTAACCTGCTTCGTTTCTTGCCAATTTTAACAAGCCTAAACTATGCGCAGCCAACAGCACAGTCTCAGCTTAAACAAGAAAAGCCGCGGTTGCCGTATTACAAACAAACAAAACAATTTTGTTAAAGATTTTCATTCATAAATTCTTCGCTGGCTGTAAAAGAAACATCAGCAGCATTTTTTCTGTAAATTTTGCACTGGTATTTTAAAATATTTTTTTTTTTACTTTGAAAAAAGGAAAACACCGACAAAACATTCATTGTGTTTTTGGTATTCGTTTTATTTTTTAAGCCAAACAATTGCAATTGTTTTGCGGAAAAGTGAAAATCGAAAACATAAAACAAGATTTGTATATCAAGAGCAATTAAAGATGTTTAAAATTTAAAAAATTTCATTTAGCTGCAATAGAAATAAACTACAAATGTTTAAGGATTTGGAAAAAAAATGTGATCATGATGGACGAAGTGTTATTCAGCTGTGTTTTTTTTTTGTCCTGTTGCATTCGAACTTGAAAAGGCAGGAATATTGTTTAAAATGACTTTCTTCTTGTTATAAGCTGGTAGATAATTTCATGAAATTTATTTTTTATAAAATATGAGTTCCCCATAAAAAGTAATCCAGAGACGTGAAATCGTAGGAACTAGAGGGCCAGTGAAGAGAATCACTTCTGAAAATAATGTTTTCTCCAAATTGATTTTGCAATAAATCGATTGTTAAGTCCGATCGAGGTATGGCAAGTTGTGCCATCTTGTTTTCGACAAATGCAGTTGATGTTTAACTGATTTCTTTTTGGAAAGAAGCGAAAAAAGCCAACAAATTGAAAACGACGACGTCTTCTCCTATACTTCGTGTTACAGCAGGAATATTCTCTTCGGTACGCACATTCATTTCGCACTGATTTTACTCTTCTCGATGCAAAACCTTCAACGAGACATAGTAATATGAGTACCGAAGTGAATATTGCTATTGTTCCCAAACGCAGTAAGAATCTGCCGTTACGGTGAATGGCGAGCGCTATTGAGCAATGCTGACAGAATTTTTGTTTTCAAACAACAACGACATTTAGTTGACTGTGAAGGCACATTTAGCCAACCGCAACAGGGATGGAAAATGGTTCTTATGCTTTTGTACCAACTTTGAAAACAAAAATATTTATTAACTACAGAAACGTCAATACTCGACAGCTGTTATTAAACAAATTTTATTTACAAAATGTTTTTGATAATAATTTTTCTGTTATTTCAAAATTGGAGCACCAATAATTTGTTGACTTTAATAATCATTTTGTTTACAACACATTAGCAACAATAGAAATGTGTAGTCTAATTTGCGTTATTGATATTTTGCAGAGTAACAGTAAACATTTTGCTTTGCCCACTTCTTCCATTTTTATGGAAACCATGTGCCATGTGCGCCTTCTCTACCTTACGTAGCATTAGTTCAGCTGGTTGCTGAGTGTAAAGGCAAACGTCCCAGCCCACTTGGGCCCAAATTATTATGACCCAATTGTGATATTTGTCACGTGAGATATATAGTAAAGTCTCTTCTAGTAATCGTACCTAGAACCCACAAACTGATAATCTAGCGCACAACTCATTAAACTACCGGAGCACCCTTCACATAGTTACTTATTCTAAATTAGTAATATTTAAAAAAAAGAAATATATGCGGATAAAAACGATTTAATCTTAACCTGCATGCTCAATCTACCGCCTAAAATGATTGTCCAATCATTTTGATTTTAATGATGAAATTATTATACAAGCAAAAATTACAACAAGGCGAAAATTTATTTAATTATAAATGTATTGTACAATAATAAGTACGAACCGTTGAGTAAATCGCGGTAGTACCACGCTACAAACAAAGTTGAAAGTGTACCAAAAAAAATACAAGTGCGCCATGATTTCCATCCGTGAACCGTAATGTTTATGTAGTTGCATCGAACCATAATGTCTGATGTATGAAAACCTATGGAAATGCTTGTCTGAGGGTAATGTCGCGTAACTGTAACGTCTCCGATTTGTAGAACAGAGAAATTCATTACATCGTTACATCACTTTTGTCAGCATTTTCGTTAACCCACCAACTCTTGATGCATTGGAAGGCAATATTCAATGTTCAAAGTAGTCCGAAATTGGACTGATCGAATGGGCCTTCATGTAAGTCGTAGCCGCGGCGCACATATGCCGGAAATCGTATTTAAAAAATAAGTGGCATAAATTTATCTACAATAAATTTCATTCCAACAATATTTCTGTCCAGTATTATCTTTTGGAGTTCTCATGCAGCTAAAAAAAACACGCTATAGTTTGCTTTTTTCCTCTGAATCATTTGCTTTATTAAAACACTATTTTATATCATTTATTTTAAGGATCATCTGGTTCTCAATTGTTGACAACTATTGAGTTTTAATTGAATCTATGAAATCATCCATCTGTTATTGTATTTTGTTTTAATTTAAACTTGAAGTCAATTGAGCGTAACATTTGTTGGAATTCCATTTGTCTGGCTGGCCTGATGGCATTAAAATGTAATATTTTCTTGACATTTGTAAAGACAGTAAAAGTGTATTTGATGCCCGTATTTGACAAATATGTCATTAATATGTCATTTACTGCAATAACCACTTTCGATTTTAATAAAAGCAAAACTGCAATAACAAAGAGAAAATTAGCATACATGAATCTTACATCCTTTTTAACCTACTTTTTGTATTACTATTGCTTACATTGTTGACCAAGAGTCATTACGAAGCTTTGAAAGTAATGAAAATGAATGAGTATAAAAGTAAAACAACTTTAAGCCTGTTTTCCGTCTCGATCATTCACTTCCTTAACTTGTCAAGTCTTGTAATTTATGTTGTATTTTATTATTATCTTTTTCTCTTTGTTGTTTCTATTTTTGTAGTATTTTTTTTTTTTTTAGATGTTGCTCAACAGATTACAGACATTTATGACAGGTCTTAAGACAAGACGTGCAAGTGTTTCTTTTATATTTGACTTATTGTTAGTTTTCGTTCGTTTTGTGTTTGTTATTCTCTTGTTTGTTTGTAAATTAAGGTTAGATCTCGGGAGTATTCAATGTGTAAATACAATAAAGAAGCTTTAATGTGTCTTAGTGTCTCCATTGAATCTCAAGTTTTGTTGTTGAATCTTTGTTTTCTATCTATGGTCAGTAATAGATAAAATTATGAAGTAAATTAATAACAATAAGAAAAGATATCACACATATTCAGCAGCATTCAATTTTAATGCCTTCGAATATTACGAATTCAAAATCATTTGGTTTACTTTCATTATTGTTCAGTAGTAACTTAGTGCTATTCAGCAGAACAAAAAAAATTTAATTATATTTTATATAATTATAATTTTATAAAGGGGGCCACTTTTGCTGATGACGCCCAAATCAATGTGCTTTTATACTTTATGATGTAAATATCTGCACCCGTTCAATACACGTTCAGGTTGATTGACATCAAATTCGTTTGTACTTGTTACTGCTTGTCTAAGCGGGAATCGAACCCGCACCTCTATATTGACTAATGCTCATGCACTAGACTACGGAGGCACACGTATTTTGCCATATTCGAGCTAGCATTTTGTATCATAAACGAACCTTTTGGGAATCGGCATCATAAGGAAAATAATCGCATATGAGCTAATTTTTCGATAATAAAAACGATACCCTGCGAATGAATCATCTCAAAGAGTCATTTACGATACGATTTGCTGATCTATTTTTTTTTTGCAATTTCTACTACAAACAAGAGCAACAGCTTAGCAAGAAATTCGTTTTCGTCCAGCTGAGAAAAATGTGATTTGATTTTTCTCTACATTTTGTTGTTGTATTTTCACGAATTTATTATTATTTTTTTTTCTTGGACCGGCACTCGCCCTATACAAGCAGTGCATTGCCTCGGAACAAGGAAATAAGGTTTTGTGAGAAAGGGTAGAGGGAGTAGTATTTATTGGCATTCGATTTGAATTTTCCCGCGTTAAAAGTGGCAGGAAAGATCATACGGATGAATCGCTCTTTCAATCGCTCAAGTGACAAACATTTTTTAAGCAGTAAAAGTGATCTGCAAAGACTCATTTAGCTGAATTTGGCAAAAAATTATCACCAAAATTCTAACTGGGAAACCATCCATCATTGCCGGTGTCACATATATGTACATATATGCAAAGTTTCACTAACGCCACCACGATTTTTTTTTCAAGAATTTGGTTAAAGGCCTACCGAAGGTTTTGGTATTAGCAACAAATGAAATGTGCATATAGAGCAGCTAAATAATATAACAAACATAGATAAATAATTGTAATTAAGTTTGACTGGCGTTGAATAAATGAAAGAACATACAGTCGAACTTCTCTATAACGTAGCAGTTGGGGACCGTCAAATTTCTACGTTATAGAGAAAATTCGTTATAGAGAAACTGCAGAAAATTTTGACTACATTTTTTTTATGTAGAAAATATATTTATTAAGACAAAAAAAAAATTGTTTTTACATGAACACATTAATTTTTTTTTATTAATACATACATATGTAACTGAATTGGTGGAAAAAATCGATTGGTAAAAACTTCGGTCTTAAAACATTGTACGTTACAGAGAGAACTTCGCTATAGGGAAGTTCGTTATAGGGAGATCAAAATGTATGAATATACGCACAAAAATGTTGTGTTTACGAATTTTATTTGTTATAGAGAAGATTTCGTAATAGAGAAATCCGCTATAGAGAAGTTCGACTGTATACATAAAAATATTTATATGCTAAGAAATTTCAATTCAAATAGCTGAATTGATAAATATTTAAGCGATTGTATTTTGGGAATTAAAACTGAAATTTAGCTAGTCGACTCGCTAAAATTTAAATATGTATTTGCATATTAAAATTCACAAACAGTAAATTCAGTTTGCTGAATTTGAAAAGAACCGACATTCTATATACGAGTATGTTCTTGAACATTAATCCACAACAATATTAAAAAAACTTTAAGAAATATCGTTTTATTTCAAAAAAGAAATCATTTCACAAAACTAAAAATCACAATTTTTGGAAACAATCGAATACGCTAACACCACTGCAACAACAGCACCCACAGAAAATAGTATGTATGTATGTATGAATGTATGTATGTACTCGTATATGGTCATAAAAATTTAAAACTAAATTTTATCAAGTATTAATCGGTGGAAATGTATTTGCGATTAAATTGCATGTACTCTTTTATAAATTAATTAACTCTAGTGTTAAAATCATAATTAATTAATAATAAAACTTGCATTGCACTTGATTTCTACACTGAAGCTAAATGCAATACACCATTATGATTGCAACTGAAAATATTTTTATTACAAACACCCATAAAGCATTTTGGAGCACAGTAAAATTTTAAACTACAAAGTTGTTTTCCAAGAATTGTGTGTTAACAACTTTTCATTCATTTATTAGCCAATTCACTATTGGCCGGTTGACTGCTCAATTTGTTATAATTCATATTTTTTTTTTACTTTTGTTACTTTAAATTTAAATGACATGTGTTTATGTTCAATGCGGAATATAAAACAAGTTAAATTTACCAAAGAATATATACAGTACACACATATCTACTTATATCGAGTGTGAATGAGTATATTACGAGTAACATAGTTATTATGGAGTGTTAAATATTTATGACAGTTTGTTCGATTTATTGTCGTGGCTTCAAGTGATTTTTGTTTGCTCAATATCTACTATGCAAAACGTGGGAATATTACACAAAATATTAAACAACAATCAAGTCATAAGATTTATGGGAAAATTGAAAGAAAAAAAATTAAGAAAGATTATCTCAATAGAATAAATAATTTTTGAATAATTTCGCAAAAACAAAACAATTATAGCAAAAGAAAATTCTATAGAGAACCATGATTAATATGCAAATTTTTTTAATTCTTTTTTTAAAATATTTGAAAATTTTTTGGCATTTAATAGACATAAATTCTTTTAATTTTTTTCTTTGGACTATTTTCTAATTCAGAATGAACACATTTGCACTTCTTTCGGATTTTATTAACTTCCTTAAATATTTTTATGTTTCATTTCATGTTCTATAAGTTGAGTAGCATCATAATATAATTAGTTTTGATCACATTGTGATATTACACATACATTGCCTCTTATTTTTGTCGCTTAAAGTGTGGGCGACATCGAATTATTCCGCCAGCAAATAGGATCCCTTTGAGAACCACTCGTCGCCCAGTGGTTGCCGGTCCATCGAACAATTCTAAACTCGTTAACCATTCAGATCAGATTCTATTGACAATGGTGTTCAAGATTAACGTCAGCACCTGCCCATGGGGCCTTATCTGACGGTGGTCTTAACACCGAGTAAATTTTTGAAACGATTCACTAGCGCCCCCAGAGCACTGATAAGCAAATGAGCCCGTAGGCCACCTACTTCCAGAGTTGGGTAGCAAATCATGTATAGTTATCCCTGAATTCTATAATGCACCTTGTTGAGGTGTTCGAGCGGTCTAAACTCTTGTCACATCAGAATGTTTTTATGTCAAGACCCATTTAACAGTAATACTGTTGGTTCGAAACACATTCCGGCGACTACTGTTGAATGGCAACAGCACCTAGTAGAGTAAAAGTTATATCATTAATATGTGTGTTACGACTCACACATATTTCCGATTAGACCAAAAACTCCACTACCTGCGTAACTTTAGGTTACAACCACAGCCGCTACGAGTCCTTACCCATACCATCTCTAGTCAGATTTTGAAGAGTCACCTCTTCTATCATTTTCGATCCTCAGGGAGGAACAAGGTAATGCTGCACCTTGAGCTCGGGTACCGCGGGCTCGCTCAGACACCCGTAGGTTCCGAAATTCAAGATTCCAGAACCCCCCTGCGGGAACATACTACTGACAGGGGGCAGTCAAGTGGTAATTCTTGACCACCAACCTAATTACTCAGTACCTATTTATCGGTAGCATCTGAAGCAGACTAAGTTCGCCTATTGCACTCCCATCGAGGATGCCAAGCGAAAGCTGGACACAATACGTGCCGCCTTACAGTGTCCTCCAGGCATAGTTTGCAGATATCAACTTCTACGACACCATTCCGTTTCAGATGATACCTGGAGTTCTATACCTCAATAGCAGCGCCGTTTTTCAGCTCAAGGTACTTCGGTTATACTGGGTACCAATACCACAAGCGCCGGCCGACCCATGGCCTCCTTGAGCACCATATGAGACTTCATTCATAGCTTCCCCCATCGGATCTATTTGTTAAGCGGATATTATTTTGGGTATCAATCTCTTTACTACACCATCTTTTCACCATGGGGGTGGCGAAGGCTGAAGTAGTCTGCATCGTGCAACAACAAAACCAAAAAATTCCATACTAAATAATAAGAACATCTTACAATTGTCGGATGTGCATTAGTGTGTCTCTGTGTCAGTTGTTGTCGAAAGGTTTCAGTGGCGAAGGCATAGTCAGTCACTAGTCAGTGAACAGTACCGGCTTCAGCTGATAGCAATCCACAATCACATCAGAGCGCACTAGTTCGTGGGTATTGTGTGACATCAGAGGCCCTGCAACACTGCTTTAAACAAAAAAACGTCCAAAAGCCGAGTGAGTTAGTTGAGCTCCTTCTGTCATTTTACTTACTATTCGTTTCCGCTAGTTCCAGCACAATGCATCGCATGTGTAGGGGTCCTATTGCTCATTCAATTCAATTGGGGCTGCTGATGGCGAGTAGTCAGCGTGTTGGCTCTGCAACCAGAAAGACCCAGGTTCGATTCCCAGCCGGGTCAAATGAGAAAAAAGTTTTTTCTGAGTTTTCTGTGCTACAGCACCCTCCTTCGTCGGTATTTGAGCAACAAAACGTCAGCGAAGTAAAATAATAAATAAAATGGCTCCATTAGCTTAAAAATAATGCGTCAAAAAAAAACATCAGAGACGCCGCAACTTTGCTTTATAATTTACACGCAACTACAGAGTTGTGCAAGAATTAAGCTCTATCTTTCTACCACTTTCACCACCTGTCTATTCTCTACCCTATCTTTCTCTCTAGTTCCAGAGCAATGCATAGCATATGTAGGGGATAGCCCCTGAGCACTGGTCCAAGATAAAAAAAAAAAAAAAATAATTCGATTATGCATAAAGCAGAGTCTCCTAAATACGAAGTTTTTTTTTTAAATAAGCAACCCTGCATAAATGGATAACGTATGTGTCTACCTATAGAACCCAGGGACCAAGTGTCTCCCAGTCATCACTTTTGTGGTCTGGTTTTAGTGACTTTTTAATGACATTGTTAACGAATCGTCTACACTTTTTGCCTCTGATGCGTAAAAACGTTCTTGACAGTTGCAAAATGATTTTTTTCTTCTCCCATTTTATTGTGTTTAAAATAAATACTGCTGCAAGCAGAATAAAATATTACATAAAAATATAATTAATTGCTTTATTCTGCAGTAAGTACTACTAGTGTGGAAATCTAGTAAAACGTTTCATAGGTGTTGACTGAAATCACTAAAATATATTAATGAGCCTCAGTGTGCAATATGGTCCCAAAGGAACTTTATATATACTGGTAGTGACTAAATAGTAGGGTTATCAATAATTCGACATTTCTCAGAAACCGGTTTTAAAAACACCGGTTGCCGTTTTATAAATTCAGAAAAACACGCTGGCCGGTTTTTTTTTATTACAAAAAATTGCAAGTATTACGCTGTATTTAATTAATTTTTATTAATGAAAAGTTTTAACAATTCAGATGGTATAATAATGACATTAAAAATAAAATTAAAATTTTTATGCTTAAATTTTTATAATTTTTTTATAATGCTAAAAACAAAAAAACTTGCAAAAGCAATTTTGTAGAGATAATGTCCATCAGCTTTACCATCTGTCATCTCTATCACTGTCCTTTTCCTATAGAACGTAACTCCTTGTAGTGGGCTAGCCGTGCCGGAGTGTTACTTATCTAAGAAAAATATATTTGTCTATTCCACAAATGCGTAAAGGAGCAGTTTCTTTGTTGAAAAAATAAGTAGTTGTTAAAAATACATTTTGCTACAAGCAGAAATTGCATAACATTTAATAAAACGGAATGAGTTGCATTTTTTTTTTTTTTTACAAAATTACACTTCCCTTCTTATGCTAATCGAGCTCACACTGTATTAATGAAAAGTCTGCTGACTTTAGCTAATATTTCTATGTCATTGTTTTCGCGCAAACAAACTTTTTTAATTTTGCAAATTATTATTTCGTAATTTGACACTTCTCTCAAATTTGTTAGTCTCTGAGGCGCTGAAATGAGACTACTCTGTAATATACCCTTGCCTGCTACAGCTGTTTATTGTACTGTTTCTTCATTTAATAGTGGCTATTCTGAGCATACATACCCCCTTGGTAATACATATTTTTGCGTAATGCACCAGCCCGCGTAAAAAATATCAAGTGAATTATTAACAGCGGTTTTTTAATTATTTTTTTTTTTTATTATGACAGGAAGCCATTAAATTCTGTTATAAATAAAAAAAATCTTTAATTAAAGTAACCGCTACCGTGCTTGTTGTTGTTTCACCGATTTTATTGTTTTAAAAAGATTTTTTTTCTATTTCACTTTTATCTCGAGCAAAAAAAAACCACTTTCGCTGTAAAACATAAACCACTTTCGAAACAATCTAGATATATGTTTGTTCGTAGTATATAAAAGCAAACAGAAACAATTTTTTACAGACAAGAAGTTTGAACAAGATATTTCATACTGACTTTGCATATGACAAGCACACTCTTGTTATATTTTTCGTTTTCCTTGGCGAAAAAAAAAATGGTTGCAGATATGAAACGGAGTCATAAATAAGTAGCGGCATGAATTATAATTGCAATAGAAGTGGAAGCTTTTATTTTCAAATGTCGGTTTATTGTCTTATTTAATAATGACAATAGCAGCAGCAACTCTTAATAATAATTACAGCGTTAATGAAATAAAAAGTTAATAAAATGGAAATGAAACTGAATGGTATAATAATACCCGTAATTTATAACGAGTTTTAATTTGCTTTCATCGGACGCCAATATAGAAATTTTATGTCACGAGAAAATTACTTTAAAATACGTAGATCTCGATTGAGTGAAATAATTTTTCTAAGAAAATGTGCAGAAAAAATCCGAATAGTAATCAAAGCATTCTGAGCGCAGCCATGCCGTACTAAATGTCATGTCAATCTGTTTCCTACATTTATTATTGAAATTTCGTTAATGGATAATTTTTTTTTCTATCTTGGACCATCACTCAGGGATGACCTCTGCACATGCCATTGCATTATTTTTTTTTTTTTTTTATCTAGGACCAGCACTCAGGAGATGACTCCTACACATGCGAAGCATTGTGCTGGGAACTATAGGAAAGGTATAGCCAGACAGATGACATGTGATGAAGCTGCACTATTTTACAACTCTGCTTTTGCACATTTTTTGTTTAGAGTAGTGTTGCAGCGCATCTGATCCTCTGATGTCCAGGTGACGTATTCTATTTTGCAGCTTTGTTTTTAGTAGCCATTTTTAGTAAATGGTGGTGCTATACAGTACCGACAAAGGTGAGCGCTTTTTATTTCTTTATTTTTTTAAAGACAATACATACTCTACGAAGCTCTTAAGCTTGTCTGTAGAAACACCCAGGGTATAAACGGGAATCGAACCCGCACCTCCAAATTGATAGGACTAATGCTCATGCACTATACTACAGAGGCACCCAAGTGTAATGTGACTGTAGTTTGCTATCAGCTGAAACCAGTATATGTATAGTGACCAGTGACTATGCCTTCGCCACTGAAACCTTCCGACAACAACTGATACAAAGACTCACTAATGTACACCAGAATATATGTATGCGAAATTTTTTTTATGATTTTGTCCGAAAATAAAGTCGAACGCAGGAGTTTTTGGGTTTGTAGTCAACTTGCGGACTACTTCAGACATCGCCATCCGCAACACATTACCAAGTTGTGGTTTTGGAAGTATTTTAAGTATATTTTTATAAACATTTTTAAAGAATAAAAAAAAATTGCTCTTAATAAATATTCATATGTATGTACTCCCTATACACCAATACTATATTTTACACCTATACACTGTTTTACACGTTAATATGTTTTCGATATAATAAGTTTAAATTTAAAGCCTCTGTTAGCCTACCGCTGAATCCAACCATCATCTTTGCTGTATGAAATCCTACGGAAATGCTTAAGGTCCCAGTTAAATGGCCGTGATATGTAGAATTGTGGTTGTAGTAGCGCCAAACATTACAGATTGATGCAACTACATCAAGAGTACAGTTGGCTAACAGAGGTTTTAATGCCCCATCAAAAACTAAAATTAAAAAAACAAATCAATATTACATGGCTGTTGGAAGGCAATATGACCAGATTTGTGTGAGTTGATAGGTTGGTTCACGTGGCTGCCTACCTTTACGTACTCAACTAGAATCGCGAGATTCCGTTTCGAATATACCACTCTGTCTTAACTCACGTAGAGATCCACCGCTGAAACCACCGAAGGGATGTACTAAACACACCCCGTTGCGTAGATGTCTGACAAAAAATTATATAAATAATTTCAGGGTACATAAGACAAAACTAAATTTAACTGAAGATGATGAGAGCGCACTAAATGAACCAAACACGCAAAAGTTGTTCGTGAGGGACACTGGCTGCCATCAATGGGATCCAAACGTTGAACGAGGTAGGCGATTTCAGTGGAATATCGACACTTCTTTCTGTTAGTATAGAAAGGTTTACAAACAACATACCAAAATCAAATTGTAACTGCTAATAAAGCATATTTTCTAGCAAAAAATAAACTATCGGTACAACGTGACAGAAGTTAGTTTCTATATAAATTTAGTCATTAAAATTTTAATGCTATTTGAGCAATAAAGACCATGGGCAGTGCGAAATAGTGAAGAAAAAGTTACACAAACAAAGTTACAAATTAAGGTGCCAACGACTATTAGCAGAGTTGTATATATGGAATTCTTACTCCCGTCTATTTCCTACCTTATCCTTTTCCACTAGAAGAAAAGGTACACAAAATGTGACCATTGTTGGTTCCCATCGTAATTTCCTGAGTACTAATTTTTTTCATTCCCTTCAAACTGTATAGTTAACGCACTAGCTACTTCAGGCAAGAATACACTCTGCTTGTTTTTTCTTGCGCCAAGGCTCAAGGCAAGTCCCCTACGTATGCAATACATTGCAGCGTAACTAGTTGCAAAGGGTCTACACTATCCAGCTGGTGAGCGATCGATAGGTGAAGAATTCATTTTTGTACAATTGACAATTTGTAAAGTAGATTTGGCGCGTCTCTGGTGTTATGCTAATAATTTATTTATTATTTTACTTCGCTGATATTTTAGTGCTCAAATATCAATGAAGGAAATTGTTTAGTCTGATGATTTGTTCAATAAATAAGAAACACATAAAAATATTTGTATCGCTTATTTGTACGGGGGATAAGTGTACATACCATAATAATTTGTGGCATTAATTGCAATTGTTGCTGTCGTGATTATTTTTAAAAACTTTTTGAACATCACTTTATTGCCTTGAAACATAATTACTTTATGACCGTTGGTTTTTCTAAATTTTTCACTTAACAAATTTGTTCATAACACGAACTTATTTTGTATAAATTTAATTTATTTTATTTAAACGAACGTGCAACCATTGTGAATTAATGATAATTTCAACTGAACTGACGAATAAAATTAGAAATGGTGTTGTGGAATAGAATGTGTGAATCGGTGTTAATGGTGTAAATATGTGTTTATTTAAATATATTAAAATCTTATTAAATTTATTGTAACTTGTTATTTACCAGCATTAAAATGTTGTTATTATTAATTAATGCCACCAACTACAAATATTGTAGCTGCCTAAGCAGGTAGAGATAATGTTATTAACGAAGTTAACGGTGGCATGCTTTTCATGAGAGTTATTAGTTAAACAATTTAATTGGAGGAGATAAAAAAGTCAAATTTTCAAAATATGGAAATTGGTTAAGTGCACATTATTGCTGTTAAACAATATTTGCAGTTTTTAGATGGGAAATAAGAATGTGATATTCTAGAATGTATCCGTTATCGTCGCCTTCAGTGTTCAGTCTGACTTTAAGACGTATTTCTTGCGAGCAAAAATGTTTTTATCTTAGAAATCTGCTGGAACAGCACTGTCGATGCATTTCCAACACTCGATCATTACGAGTACATGTTAACGGTCCCCATTAAATTGTTGGTCACAATAGTTGATTCTATAAAACATTTCAACAAACACCATGTTATTATATTGTATGTATTTTTATGATTATTTAAATTATTTAATTATATTAATAACATCCAATTAAAATTACAATGAAACGCTTTTTTTTGCGTTAATTTAGCTAATTTATTTTCTTTGTGTAGCTTCGCACACCTTGTGAAAAAATGAAAAATGACCCATAATTTTTATTTTAACACACACATGCACACAAACCCAGAGCGAATCACATTGCTCCGCTCTCCCTACCAACTTCTGGCAGGCAGTTAATTTTTATTTGTTTTTTTTTTTTTAATTTTATTAACAGCTCCATTAATTTGTCAAATAAAAGTGTTAAATTAATTTATAAACAATAAATAAATACATGTTAAGCCGAATGTGGAAATAAAAATGAATTATTTTATTAGTTTTAACGTTTTAAGTTCAAGTCGAAATGTTTGGGAAAGAGCTCGTAATTGATTAGTAATTTTTGTAAAATTTCCAATTGCAGGTTAAAATATGGTTTCAAAATCGTCGCTCAAAGTACAAAAAAATGATGAAAGCCGCCCAGGGACCTGGGCAAGGTAGTGGCATGCCTTTAGGCAGTGGTGGTCCAAATCCCAGTCAACATAGTCCCAATCAAAATATACACAGTGGTGAGTTTTCCTTTTTTTTTTTATCACATTGAGAAAAAACATATTCAATTAAATTGTTGATTAATGATTGTTAACAAAGAAAAAAAATATTAAAATGTGTCTAAATTGTTTGTTTATTTGTAGGCGGTAATAACGGTGGCGGTTCAAATAGTGGTTCGCCATCACATTATCTACCTCCCGGACATAGTCCGACGCCTTCAAGTACGCCTGTATCTGAGTTATCACCCGGTAAGTTTATCAATTCAGTTTTTTATTTGTTTTAATGCAACGATTTCGAGTTACTTTTCGTCACTTTTGTAAAAGTAATATTAATTTTTCAATCATTATGATTTCAATTCGAATTTATAGACATTATTGAGCCACTGAGGATTATAATAAAACAATATAACAACTTTGAACTAATCACGTAACTTAGCAAATAATTTTTGCAATTCAAGTGAAATATATGTTTAATTAGTTTAGCTAACAATTTGAAAAACTTAACAACAACAGTACATATACATTTATAATTAATTTTTCTTTTATATAAAAATATAAATATTGTTCATATTTTTTTTTACAATCTCAGCTACGGTTGTTGGGAATTCAGCAAAATGAAATCAAATTTATCCATTCATTTAATCTTAATCTATTTATGTCTCCATTAATTAGCGAAACTTCATCTAAGTTATTCCAAGCAGTTTTATCTGTAAAAAGACCATATTAAGTCGCTCCTTTTTGATTTGAAATTAAAACAACACTCCAAATACAAAAACTAAAATGCAATCAATATTTATTTAAAAAAGCTTTCAGATCAATTCAGCTAAATTATCATCTTACATTCAAATATAATTATATTTAAGACAATGTAGCTATTATTTGTTCATATAAAAGAAGACTTTCGTGCCAAAGCTGGTTTGATATATTAAGATTACATTTATCATTTATTCAGCTGAAATCTCAATCCATTAAATCATGCTTTCAACTCGCAGAAAATTGTTTAATTCAGGCAATGAAATGCATGTTCATGTTCTGCATTATATTAATAAAGGTGTATACAGGATTCATCTCAATTTACACTTTTCTCAAATTTTTCATTTTTATTGTATTAAAACCTTCGCACTACTAAACCTATTTATGTACGTATTGAGCCGAAAACCACCCGGGTGGGTTATTGCACATATTTTAGACAAAAATTTTGTATTTATAACAACATTTCGTGTTTTGTATATTTAAATGTTTTAAAATTTTCCATTAAAACTAAGAGAATTAGTCACTGAGTCGAAATCATTTTCAGTTTAAATTATAATTCAAAAAAAGTTATTGCTGATTGAAAATCGAAAATGCGACCCGGGTGAGTTTTGGTAGTGCGAAGGTTAAATCAATTTTTTTTGACTATTCTTCATAAATATATATGATTTTAATTGTGCTTTTTTCCCTTAAAAACTATATGTGAAATTTATATAAAAAAAATGTTATAAAAGTAAACCCATGGATTGTTATATTTTTGTTTATAGATTTTTTGGTTTGTATGTTTGATATTCAATTCAATTCTCGATTGATTAATTGAATTATAAACATATAGATCTTGGGTTTGTATTCAAAAATTAGGAAAAATCCACTGATGAGCTAAATAAGCGTTAGCGAAATAGTACTATATGGATATGCTTTCCTCCTCAATTATTGAGTTGCTTTTGTAATAAAATCCTTTATGATATTTTTCATACTGTATGAGAATATCATAAGGTATGTAATAATAAATTTCACATATAGTTTTTAAGGGAAAAAAGCACAATTAAAATCATATATATAAATATATATTCCCAAAATAAATTCAGTTGATATAAAATATTCTTCATAAATATACGAAAAGAAAATTTATGTTTTTTGTTGCTTATTTTTTTCTTTAATTCAAATTCGACTGGTTTTGCTTTTGTTTTTTTTTCTGCTTACAAACATCCAAATGTAAATTGTTTGCTCATTTAGTTTATTTTTGCTTTTACTTGCAGAATTTCCACCAACGGGGTTAAGTCCGCCAACGCAAGCGCCATGGGATCAAAAACCGCATTGGATTGACCATAAACCACCGCAAATGACGCCACAGCCACCTCATCCAGCAGTATCACATCCGCAAACGCATCACCATAATCCACCACCACAAATGGGCGGCTATGTACCTCAATACTGGTATCAGCCAGAAACAAATCCTTCGTTATTAACGTAGGTAAACTATTTAGTACACATTGAGAAAAAATTATTTTAAACTCAATCCTTTATACTGTTGACAAAAGAACTTAAGTCAGCTTAAGAAATTTTTCCAAATTTTTTTGATCATAAAGATAAATTTTCAAGACATTTTCCAGAAATGCTATATATGAAAAATCAACTAATCGCGAGTTTTAAGCGGTTTGCATTTGGCAAAGCAACTTTATTTTAAATATTTTTTTGTACAGAATTTTTACAGTACTTTTGTTACCTCGAAAATTTTTATTATTAGACTTAAGCGCTTTTGTCAAAAGTCCATTGAATTTAAACTTCAGCTGGAGCCATCACTTTATTTTCAATCCTTTAATTTACCAATGATGGCAACATGGGAGTGGTCTTGGTTTGAACGACAAAAATGTTGCCGCTTTAACGAATTTTTATCGATATATTAGGCTATTTTTTTCATTAAGGGCAGCATTTATTGATAATATGAATATCACAAGCATGTCTGCAAAGCTGTCTAATTTGTTAGAATATTTCGGTAATATTAAAAAAGTGATTTCAAAGTTTAGATTAGACATTAGGTTAGGAAGGTTGTAGCTTAGATAACCCTTGGGACCATTGAGAAAAAACTATCAACGTTTAACGAGTTCAAAGACGTGTTGAGGGTGGCGATGGCACGATGGATGGTAGTCTGCACGTTGACTACACAACAAAAAAACAGACCTGGTTCAACCTCAGTTTCAGACAAAAAAATTTTTAAAATAAAAATAAACATCTCGCATTTTTCTGATGTGCATTAGTGTGTCTTTGTGTGTTAGTTGTTGTCGGAAGGTTTCAGTGGCGAAGGCATAGTCACTGGTCACTGAATAAACCGAAGCTTCAGCACTGCTACGAGTATAAAAAACTAAAGAACGTGCAAAAGCAGAGCTGCAAAATAATTAATTACGCTTCACCTCCTGTCGTTTCTCCTACTATCCCTTTCCTATAGTTCCCAGCACAATGCTTCGCATGTGTAGGAGTCATCTCCTGAGTGCGATTTAAAGACTCGCGTTTTTGAAAAAGTGGTAAAATATTAGACTTTCACAATGTGCGACGTCTAAGCGCCCAAAAATGCCATCTCTTGTGATGAATCGAATTTATATGCACACATAAAACATAAAAAATGACTTTGAAAGGGGGTGCTGATGGCTGAGTGTTAACGTGTTGACCCTGCAACAAGAAGGCTCTGGGTTCGATGAGACAGTCAAGTCAACATTTATTTCTGAATTTTCTGTAATACAACACCCTCCTTCGTCGGTATTTGGGCAATAAAACGTCGTCTAAGTAATATAATAAATAAAATGTTTCTCTTTAGCTTAAAAGTAATGCGTCGGAATTAACATCAGAGGTTAGCGCACAACTGCAGAGTTGTGTATCTTCCTTCCACTTTTACCACTTGTCTATTCTCTACACTATCCCTCTCTTTAGCTAGTTCCAGTGCAATGCACTGCATAAGTATGTATGGGACTTCCCTGAGCACTAGTCCAATATCAAGAAAAAAAAGTCATCGAACCGATGTGCCGCAAAACCGGTTACATCAGAAAGCTAAAAATGCGAAGATAGTTATAGACCGGGTTAGCCAGAGGGTTACTTTGTTATTCGAAACGAAAGGGAAATTATTCGAATTTGTAATGTTATTTACATTGGCATACGAAAATATTATCTGTCAAGTCGAATTACAAAGTAACCACCCGGTTTTCGAACTCGTGTTTGTATCGCACACATAAATTTCTTTGTGTTATTTTAAATTATTTTCCATAGCAAAAGCAGCTTCTCGGCAACAAAGAGCCATGAGGCACGGCTGTACACATTGCAATTATGATTATTATTTATAATTCTTATAATCCATTTAAGATTAATATTATTAATATTATGTTTAATTATTATATTTTAATTCAAACAATTATTTTTGTCCGTTTTCTTTCCAGGGTATGGCCAGCTGTTTAACAAACACCTCCCTCTACTCTAACCACAACAACCTTTTACCAAACCGATCCTATAGATAATTCTATGCATATATATTAATGTAAATTGAATGGAAATATCGGAAGATAAAACAAGTTTAACTAAACTGTAATAAAAATTGTAATTAAATATGTTTTACTTTAGGAAAATGTCAAAAAACAAATTTTATTTCAAATGAAATTGAATATTTAATTGTGTGTAAAATAAGTGCACGTCGTGTAAAAAGTTTTTTTTTTTTCTATTTAATTTTAGCATTAAATTAAAATAATATTTGATAATCAGATGTTTATTTTAAAATAATAATAATAATAATTAATTAGCTGTAATTTAATATAAAGAATAAAGTAAGTTTTAAATGTAATTTTTATGTAAGACATAAAACAATTTACTTTAAAATAAATATAAAAATAATGAAATAATTTTTTAAAAAAAATTATAAAAAAATATAAAATTATAAATTTAAAAAAAAAAAAACATTCCTCATTGTTTAAAAACAAGCATTTCTTTTCAGTTAAAATCAAGTTTTGTAAATATTTATAATAATTTTTTTGTAATTTATAATAATACTACTAAAAACAAAATAAAAAAAAATTAAATGAAAAATCAGCTAATGATCTTAAAGTTGTCTTAACAAAAAATTAATAATAAAATTTTAAATAAAACAAATTGTAGCAAAAAACCCTATATAAAATAAAAAGGAAATAAAATGATATTTAAATTAATAAAAAAAGAACTCCGAAGTTTATTTACTTAATTTTCTTCAAATATTCTTAAAGCTTCTTCATATGCCCAAACTGTGCGGCATGTTAAAATTCAGATCACACTCTTTCAGGCATAACAAATTCTGTCTAAATATACCGAGCAATTGCCGAGTTATAACGTATTTTTCTCAAACATAGTCTGCGGTAATTGATCAATAACTACGAAGTTTGTAAAAGTAGAGTAATAAATTTTTACAAACTGCTAGAAAATAGCTTCACGATTCGTAGAGATGGCGTTTGAAAATTATATTGGCAATATTTACGAAGAAATTCAGGTCTATAATAAGCATATTTAATATCAAAAAATATGGCGTGTCACCAGACGAGCCAAAGGTAAGCTATTGTGTAGGCTAATTTCCTATTTATCATAAAGTAAAAGATTCATCCAAATTACTTAAGCCGTTGAAGAGTTATGGGTTTTTCTTCACCTGGTATTTTACAAAAAAAATTGTCATTGGTGTTGTTGTTTCTTAATTTAAGAAGTAAAGAATGACATAAAATTTGGTGAGAAGATATAGAGAAAAAACATACTCGTACACCTCTGTTAAAAGTTACCACGCCACTTAATGGTGGTGAAAGGGAGCGTAATACAATAAAAGTTTTCACTATATTTTCTTAATGCTTCGTGTGCGTAACAGATATATGTATATGTTGATATTCAGACAGGGTTGCCAGAAGAAGACAAAAGTAAAAAAGTGCTAAATCCCCCAAAAAAAACTGCTAACATGTTCTACAGTTTAAAAAAGAAGTGCTCGTTTTTGTAACATTAGTTTTTATTAATATAATTAAAAGAAACCATTTACATTTCAAATATCTGTACATATTTTAAAAATTTTTATCATTTGGGAAATTTTAACCAGTTTTTATCATAGTTTACGCACATATACTTTTATAGTAAAAACTTTTGTAGATAAAATCTAATTTATTTAATATAAACACTAATTTCAGTGAGAAATACCACTCCACTAACGAACAAAATTCCATTTTCCTATCTTGAACAATTTTCGGAGTAGTTGACATATTTTTACAGGGTATATTGTTGGAAACTACACGTTTATATTTCGAGAACCCGTATCATGTATTTGGAAGAATTTTTTTTCCTATGCAAGATTTCTAATTCTACGAATACGAATCGGATTTGGCAAATCAAAACTTAAATTTTTTATAACTCCCACTTTCGCCTAACAAAAAGTGGGCGTGACAAAATTTTATTACCGTATGCTTTTGCATTATGTACTCTATCAGCGTATGAAGTTTACTGCAATTATCTGAAAAAACACGCGAGTTCTTAAGAAAAACACAAAAACATTTTCTGAGTGAAAAAAAATTTTAAATGATAAAAATAAAAACGTATTTTTTGTGAAACATCAGGTCAATAGAAGCCGGTAGCAAGTAGATTTGGGGCAAAAAATTTTTGCGAAACGTTATAACTCGGTAACCGTAGGATCGATTTCAAGAAAGCTTCCACCATATGATAGGCTGAAGGTCAGGCTCCATTGTCGACTATCATTGGCCCGCCTGGTGGCTGAGCTAGTTAGTTATTATATGGGTTTTATTATACTTACAATCATATCTCTGCACTTAGTAACGATTTAGAAAGATATAAATTTTAAAGTAGTTTTATGAACTAATTGAAAAGTGCAAAATAATTATAAAAAAGTGTTAAAGTAGAATTTAGCACATTTTTGGACATTTTTAATGCTAAATCGGAAAAAAAGAAGAAATTTCGAATACGAAGTTTCTTAAAGCAAAGACATAAAATGTACCAGCAGCTGCACGATTCGGAAGTACAAAATTCAAATTTGTAGTTTAAATGAAGTGCGGCGACGTGATATTTTTGCGATTTATGAGCTTTTGGATTTTTTAATTCTTAGCAAAAAAAAAAGTGAAAGCGTTCATTATGAATTGGTGTTTTCATGAGTTATGAAGCACTGCTTTTTTGGCATTCTTCTTTAATGATATTTTAAGTGTTACCAAGAGTGTCACTTTTGAACTCTGCAATTCTGCTATGAGTAAACTGAAGCTAACAAAATGAAAAAATCAATTAATATTCAATATGGAAATGCAATTCCAGAAAAATATTTTGTGTCAAATACTCTCATTTTGTACTCAAATTTATGTTTATCGACCGAAAAATTCTGAAAACTACTTTTTTTTTTTTTTTTACACAATATATATTATTTATTGAATCTTCAAAATCAATTGAACTAACAATAAGTATTCAAATCTTAAGAACTAATTGCTAATTATTATTAAGTACAGCTTAGCTGTACAAAATTATTTATTGCTCGTATAGTTTTATTTCCGCATCTACTACGTTCGGGCTAGGGAGAGAGTATCCCTTCTTTTCAGTCGAATGAACCCTCTTTCGCTTAAAATATTTCGGGCTAGTATATTTGGATGATCTTGGAGTTTGGTTAGGTATGACGTTGCGTATGTTGTTATCTCTTGTTTGACTGTCGGAATATTTAAATCCTTGTGTATGTTAGAATTTTTTATATACCACGGCGCATCTGTTATCATTCTCAGTATTTTGTTTTGACACCTTTGAATTTTTTCTATATTGGAAGCTGAGGCAGTGCCCCATAGCTGGATACCATAGCTCCATATTGGTTTTAAAATTGCTTTGTAAAGCAAAAGCTTACAGTCCAGTTTTAGCACAGAATTTCGACCAATAACCCAATTTAGTTGAGTTGCTTTTAATTTCATTTGAGTTAATTTTGCATCGATGTGCTGTTTCCATGTTAGCCGTCTATCAATGTGCATCCCTAGATACTTGACCTCCAAACGTTGAGGTATTAACTGGTTGTTGATCAGAATAGGAGGACATGTGTCTCTGCGCAGGGTGAAGGTTATATGTACGCACTTATTCTCATTAACTTTGATTCGCCATTTTTTTTAGCCAGCTTTCCAGCTGCGAAGTTTGGTGCTGTAGGCGACGAGATGCTTCGTCAGCACTTTCGTGAATGCTTAAGAAAGCTGTATCATCGGCAAAAGTTGAGGTATGGATGTTAGCGACTGTTGGCAAATCTGCGGTGTATATCAAGTACAGCAATGGACCTAATACGCTGCCTTGGGGAACTCCAGCTTCAATCGGCTGCGGTGATGACAGCCAATCACCTTGTTTTAAAATAAATTTGCGACAAAGCAGGTAACTTTCCAGTAGCTTACAAATATTTTCAGGAAGGTACTGGGTCAGTTTATATATTAATTATGCCACACTTTATCAAAAGCTTGGGAAACATCGATAAAGAGGGCTGAGCAGTACTTTTTTTCTTCTAGGGTATGCTTTATAACATTCACAAGTCTATGTGTTTGCTCAGTTGTGCTGTGTTTACTTCGAAAGCCAAACTGATGGTCTGGAATGCAGCGCTTTTCGCTAATGATTTTATTTAACTTGATAGCTAATAATTTTTCAAAAAGCTTAGATAAATTTGGCAAAAGGCTAATTGGCCTGTAGGACTCAACTCTGGTGTGGTCTTTACCTGGCTTAGGTATCATAGTTATTAGTGATATCTTCCATTTAGATGGAAAGTATTCAATGCAAAAGGAGATTTTTTAGGGTTCAAGTTGGCGATAGCTTCTTCGACGTCTTTCAATTTAAACTTTATCGAAACTGCTGCATCCGTAACTATCGATGGAAGTTCTTCAGGGTCGCTTGGTGCATTGGGGGTGAAAACAATTTTTAAGTGCTCAACGAACAACTTGCCTTTTTCTGTGTCGTTTCTTGCCCAATCCCCAGTTGGGGTTCGAAATGGAGGTTTACGAATTACCGGTCTTTTGAGATATCTGGTAGCACGCCATAGTGAATGATCGGATTGCGGTGTTGCATCAAGACCTTTAAGATACTCATTTAAATAATCAGTTTTTTTGCATTGGAACATCTCTCTTAGCTTTTTGGTACACTCTATTAGTTTTCTTTTGAGTTGAGGGGATCTATGAAGCTGCCACTCTCTTCGAGCTCTTCTTTTTTCAGTTAATAATAATTCGATGTCTGTGGAGCAAATTTTTTCTTGCTTAATTTTGCGTGAATTAATAATAGCGTGCTGTGCCGCCAGCTTGAGACTTTCGTCCAGTTGTGTAAGAGATGCATCTACATCGTCTGGTGTACGAAGTAATACGTTTTGACAGCAGTGAGTAGCAAGGTATTTGCGAAGTTTCAACCAATTTGTGTATGTTTTTATTTTTTCAGCTATCTTAGTCGCGTGTGAGTTTTGTGAGAGTGATATTGTTACGATCAGTTGGCCAATATGTTGGTTGTGCGCTTGAGGCGACCGTCAAACACATTTTGGAAACTACGTTGTATAAAACGCGACCTTTTGGGGTAATCAGGCGTGATCCCCAATACGTGTGCTTTGCATTAAAGTCGCCAGCAGCTAGGAAACTATTGCCCAACGATTTAAAGAATTCAGAGTACTGATCCTCAGCAATTGAAAACCGCGGAGGCGAGTAAATTGACGATATAACTAAGCCTTTGAAAAATTCTTCTAGACAGATCGAAGTTGCTTGAAGATAGTCTTTGCTGACTGCACCCACTAAGTAGTGCTTTATTCTGTTCTTTATTAATATAGCTGAGCCCCCACATGCTCTACCACGGGGATCTTTGGCGTCATAAAATGTATAGCCTATTACCTTAAAAACACTTCTAGGTGTTAAATGAGTTTCGGCAATGAGCATAACATCGATTTGTTGATCCGCTAGGAAGTGCTCAAATTCGTTTTTTTGTTGGCGTATACCGTTAGCGTTCCAGAAACATAACCTTAGGCAGTTCATGGACTTTTTGTTACAGCCTGCAAAAGCGCAGTTTGCATATTTATCAGTGTTTGCATCATTGGCAACATGGCATTAACGAAACTACTTAAACAAATTAATAAATTTAACGTTTCATTGGCGATAATGTATTCACATTTAACAAAATAACGAGTGCTTAGAACCAAAGAATGTTCTATGATTTGGTTACGTTTTCGCGTGGCCTACTGAGTTGCAGTAACACATTTAAAAATTTATTTGAATTATAATTACAACTGGGCAGTTGTTCATAAACTCAGAAAATTATTACAGTAACGGACTGTAGTTTTTCGTCCATTAAATTTTAAATGAGTTAACATTTTAAATGCTAAACAATTTTATTTTTAACTGATTTTGACATTCATTGAAAAATCCAAGTACATTTAATATGGATTTTCCGGGTGACTTTCAAAATTGTCCTTTTTTTTTTCCGCCACAGTAAAGTAAATAAAATAAAAGAGTAATAATTCTAATTCAGTTGTTTTTACGGAAGTTGTGGTTTGTTTTTGGTACGGTAAAATAGTTAATTATTCTCAAATAGTTTAGGGAATTGTTATATAAACCTGTGATTTTGTTCCGCTTATGGAAAACAATTTTAAGATCCATGACCCTAGACATATAGCCCAAACAATAAACATTAATTAATAATTGAAAAAAAAAATATTATTAGACTTCTATTTGATTTATTTATGCCACAGTTGAAATATAAAAGAAAACAATGTAAAAATCAGTTGTTTTTGCGGGATTGGTAGTTAATTTTTTATGAACTTTTACTCAGATTTAAAAGAAAAATAAGTAGACCGGTTTTGAAGAGAAGTTTAATTTAAATTATATTTATATATTTATTAAGCCTGAGGTCTTTTTTTTTTTTTTTTTTTTTTTATCTTATTTTGTTTATTATTATTCGATATTTCGTTAACAGCTTGTTAATTCCTGATTGATGTTAACAAGCTGTTAACGAAATATCGAATAATAATAAACAAAATAAGATAAAAAAAAAAAAAAAAAAAAAAAGACCTCAGGCTTAATAAATATATATCAAAAAAAAAAGAAGTTTAATTTATTTTAAATTGCAAAATCAGTTAATTTTATGCAGAAAATATTTTGAGTGTATGGCAGAGTTGAATACGTTTTCCATGAGTTCAAAAGTGATAATATTTTCAACATTTAATATAACATTTGAAATTATTCCCATAAAGGAGTGCTTTAGAAGTCATGAAAATACCAGTTCATAGTGAAGGCATTAAATTTTTTTGCCGGGTGTATAATAAAACGATTACATAACGCATACGACGTTAATGCGAGGTTGTGAATTGAACAATTATCTTATTTTTTGCTAATAGAAAAATATATTACTGTACTTTGTTTTTATCAGTTATTTATTAGAATTTCATTTAAGTATTTAATTTGATTTAAGTTACTTTTCCTTATTGCCACCGATCTCGAATTATTTTTTTTCATTTACAGCTTTTTTTTATACAAGATGAATTAGTCTACAGGTTTAGCTATTTAAATTAATTTTATATATAAATTTTTCAAAAACTTCTAGTTTTCAGAAAACTTGAAACTAAAAAAAAGTTATTCGAATTTGTATGTCATTTATATTGGTATACGATAAGATTCTTTTACGATTCGATTTGCAAAGTAAGGCCCCCATGCCCGTGGTTGTCTTCTGGAATATTCGTGTAGTGTAAGTGGGACATCGATTTTTTTAAACCAGAAGAAGATCTCATTTGAAAGTCATCGATATCCTAAAAATAAAATACTGTTAGTTTTATTAGTACCATTTTAAATAGAAAAGAGCTAACCGCCTGCTTTGGTTATTAAATAAAACTTATTAAGACAATTTTTCCAATAAAAGAAACCAAACAGTTGTCGTACATTTAAAAAAACGATTAACCTTTCGTTTACAAAGTGAAAAAATTTAAGCCCATGTGCATTTTGTTTCTTTTTATTGATTTTGTAAACCAATTTGATACATTTCTTTGATTTTTTCGGACAACTTAATTAATATACCATAAAAAACTTAATTAATATACCATGAAATAAAATACCAAACTCTTATTTTTAGCAATTTTATTAAAAAAAAAAAATATGGAGGTAAACAAAAAAATCTTGTATAAAAGTCTACAAAAAAAAAAATTTTTAAATAACTAAAAATAATTACAAAGCGCTTTTCAAAACAATTTAACTTCTTTTCTTATAACTAGAATACTGTATGAGAGATTGGATATCAATAAATATATAAAATTAATTCATATAAATATTTCAGGAGCGAGATTACGTTTTAGCAGTCTACAGTACAGTGTGGTGTTAAAAAAGTCCAATGAGTTTTTAAACTCGGCGCTGTCACATGGTGTACTGCTTATTATTTTATTTTATTGTACTAGAAACCGTTTGGTCCAGCTATAGACAAAATCACGGTATAAAAATTATGTATAATGTATAAAACAATAGTTTTAAAATCACCGCACCTCGTACACCGAAGGTTAAATTTATTTTTCAATAATAGCTGTTTCTGTCTTCAAAATATAATATGGAACGTCTATAATAATTTAACACATTTTTTTCTTTCCGAAGAACGTGTTTACATTTCATGTAAAGTTATGATTTTCATAAAATAATTGAAAATTTTATTTAATTTAAAATTTCATTGCAATAATATTAACTAATCGCCATGTAATGTTGAATCCCAATCTCTTTCATTAAATATTTAAAGCACGAAGTCCTTAAAAAGTTAAGTGCACCATTTACACCAGCCATCCATCAGTCATCACTATGTACAACTGAAGACATGAAATAAAGGAGACAATTTGCAAAACACTTGATTTTATTTATAATTTTAATTTTTTTTTTGTTACACTTCTTCCTTATTGTCAATTCAATTGAATTCATTGCATTTGTGCTTACGTTGAGTTTTTCTATTTTAATGTACGAGTGCTACAGTCTGCAATAAAGCAGCGGAAGGAAACATAAAATCTGTTCCATTAAACACAACAACAACAACAACAACAAAAAGAGCGAAAAAGGCAGAATGCAACAGGATACAGGGATTCGTTTATACATTTAAGACTAAAAGAAGTGCTCACACATATACACACCCACACTCCCATTTTATCACATGCATGTGAATGTATGTACAGGGTGTTCTTTTATAAGTTTACAATGTTGAGTAGGAAAACATTATCTTTTTTGGTTTGCTAATGCAAAACTTGTAGGCTCACGCCAGTCCAAGTACAAGTTGCTGAAATGGTTCATCAAACTATTGGTTTTGTTCACCAGCCTCAGCATGCAATAGTTAGTTGGGCGCTACAGCACAGTTAAATCCTTTAATTATAGATCGTTTCTAAGCAACTGTAAATTTTAATATGCATACAGTGAAACGCCGAACAGTGTGGAATACAGAATGAGGACACGAAAGCAGTGTGAAAATTTAACATTCAAAATGTGTCACGTGTGTGACAACTGTGTGTTCAAAAGAAAGAAAGCTTGAAAAAAAATATATGTATATAAAGTGAAATCTCCCATAAGCGGACACTCAATGTTCGTGATATTTTGGTCGTTAGATCCAGAAGTTGAATACAAAGAAATTAAATTTTATATTTTTTTATGGCCGACTTGACTGTGAGAGATGTACGTTTGTAGGTGCTGGCGGCAAGTAGATTTTTCACTGTATTTCTAAAGCAAATTTACACATTTGCTTGGTTTTTTAATTTAAAACAAAATTGGAACTGAAATTATTGTTTGTTCTTATCAGACTGAGTGCAATTAACCAAAAAACAAAATAAAAACCAAACACAAACATAAAATAGAAACAGTAGTATGTGTGCTGTCAAAGTTACACAAGTGACTCTGATCAAAATGTTGATGCATTGTTTCATTATCTGCTTCAATGACTTTCAATACTCCTTCATTACGTTACGATACTTAGTTAGTGGTTTTTTGTTTATGTCAGTTAATGACATTTCTTTCTTTGAATAACAAAATGAAATATTTATTTAATAATGTCTCCAGAATCGATGACAGATTATTTCTTACACTCAAAGGCATAAAGAAGTTGCAACAAATTCAAACTAAAAAAAATCTCTGAAAAAGTCATACATCAGCATATTAAATTTTATTTCTCTAATCGCATTACGGAAATGGCAAATAAAATGAAACATTCTGTAGTCATGTGCACGATTAACAAAGAAGAAATGACCGTGGCCGGTCCGACTGTTGTAAACTTAAAATGGTAAAATTTACAAAACACACTTTCAAGAATTAGTTATATAAAAAATTGAAACATTCTCGTCTTCTATCTAAAAGAAAAAAAAAATATACACCCAACTCTTTTTTTACGCGGTCTTTTTTACACGATTTTGAAATAACACAGTTCACAAATGAGATTATGTAACTGAATTTTTTGAACGTTCACGATTCATTCCCAGCTCTTATTGCAAATAATGTATATTCTTTGGGGCCAATATTATATTTCGATTTGTAATTAACTTTTTTAGCTCAATACTGAAATAAATAAATAACAAAATTGTTTGCTCTGAAATGTAGCAAATGACGGCTTATGTTTATTTAAATAATTATTATTATAAGCAATAAGGCTTTATTTCTACTGGCTGATCCGGTCCGCGTTACTGGCCCTAAGCAAACATTAGTGTTGTATTACCACACGACTTATTTATTTAAAATAAAAAAATAAAAAAAAATAAATATATATGTAATAATAAATTTCACATATAGTTTATAAGGGAAAAAGCACAATTAGAATCATATATATAAATAAATATATGTATATGTCATTGGTGGTGCAATATGAAAATTGGATTTTGATACGCCCTTCCGCCCGCAGACCTAAAATCAAAAATCAGACTTCACAGTGTCAACTGCCTGAATATTTGAAGATTCCCTGAAAATTTCATCAAAATCGGCCCAGCCGTTTTGGAGTCCATACGTTACATACAAACACACATCCTCTTTTATATATATTTCATATATGTTGTTTTATTATATATATGTATATGTAATAGCTAATAAGTATAATAAGTATATATTGCAAATTGTTTTTTTGCTATTAAAATTTTTTTTGGAAACTCTCAAATTTTTTTATTAAATTTTAATTGTTCGGTGTACATGTGGTTGAGGGCGCTACAAAACAAGACGCCAGGAAATAAGGTTCCAAAGTCTGAAATGAAATAAAGTCAAATATGGAGCAATTTTTCATTATTAAAAATTACCCCAATACCTTTTATAAAATATCACCCCAAAATAATGAAATATTCCCCCAAAACCGTAAGTAAAAAAGTGGCCCCAAAGTTGGCCACATCGAAGGCCGGTCATGCAAATAAACTTTATTTAGCGAAGGCGCAGTTCGCAGTTTTAGCATAGTGGAGAAAATCGTTGCGCCCGGCCGAAGTCCGGTCATGCACACAAGCTTGAAGAGTTTAGAAAAGGATGAAAATTTAATATTTTGAGAGTGGCGAAGAATTCTCACGTTGACTACAAAACCAAAATAGACCTGTGTTCAACCCCAGTTTCAGACTAAAATTATAAAAAAAAAAAACATCTCGCATTTTTCTGATGTGCATTAGTGTGAATTTGTGTGTCAGTTGTCGGAAGGTTTCAGTGGTGAAAGCATAGTCACTGGTCACTGAACAATACCGGCTTCAGCTGATAGCAATCCACAATGACATCAGAACGCCCTCCTTCGTCGGTATTGTGTAGCACCGGTGCAGTAAAATAAGAATAAAAAAGGCTACTAAACCGAAGTTTCAGCACTGCTATAAACAAAGAACGTGCAAAAAGCAGAGCTGCAAAATAATTAATTAAGCTTCACCTCCCGTCGTTTCTCTAACTATTCATTTCCTATAGTTCCAGCATTATGCACCGTATGTGTAGGGGTCAACTCCTGAGTGCTGGTCCCAGATAAAAAAAAAAGTAGTCATGGAACATCTGGAAAAAGTGAAACGAATTATATGTACAATATAATATAAAATAGTTTTCTTTGGGCGTTCATTAATTTATTTTTTGACTTATTTCATTTCTGTTCTGTTTTAAGAGTTATTTTATTTATTTGAATTTTAGTAATATTTTGAGAGTTTTATAATGGAGAAAAAGCCAAAAAATAAATAGTAAAAAATGTTGTGGGGTCTTCTTACATTTCTTTATTATAACCCTGGTATATTTTATTATCGGATATTAAAAATATGACCGCAAGTGACGCTAGTTCCAGCAGAATGCATCGCATGTGTAGGTCCAAGGTCCTTGAGTGCTGGTCTGAGATAGAAAAATAAAAATACAAAATGGAAAAAAAGCCCAAAAATCAAAAAAAACGCTCCAAAAGTTTCATGTTTTTTTTGTCTCTGTTGACTTTGAGGCTTTATTTCATTTCACACTTTGAGGCCTTAGTTCGCCGTGGCTGTGGTTGTGCTAATGGCTTAGTAGGTTAGCATATTGGCTCTGCTACCAGAAGGATTCGGGTTCGATTTCCTACCCGGTCAAGTCAAAAAAACATAAAAAGTTACAAGTAATGCTCCAAAATAAGAGACGCAGAAAGTTTGCTTCTTAATTAACACGCAACTTCAGAGTTGGGCAAGAATTAGCGCGATCTTCCTACCACTTTTAACAACTTCTAGATCTTAATTAAACTTGGAACTTAGAAATATTTCTCTGAAAGCGCTCTGCAATTAAGAAAATATCGGTGAAAATTGATACACAAGAAAAACGTACAAGAAATTTTTTTTCATCGGCTCAAAATGGGTTTCGCAATTTTTAAAAATTTTTTTTTGTTTCATTGTTTACTTTCTCCCTTTGATCTTCGAGTTGTGCTGCTGCTATTCACTTAGTTTTGTTTTACACTGTACCTCAAGTAAAAAATTCTTGTTAAAAAAAATTTTTGTTCAAATAAAATAAAGTGAATATCTAACATCGAAGAGCAACTAAAAACTATTTTAAACATACTTGTGGGGGATTCTAATGGTACGTATAAAGTCATGAGTTTTAAAATAATAACAGCTGTGAGGGACCCATCTATACCAACAAAACATTCAATCCGGTGATAAGAAAGAAACACTTGTAAATATTTGCTATCAAAATGCTAAAAACAAGCGGAAAAGCTAAAATAATTCGACTTCATAGTCAATAAGAACTTTCTTGTAAATCTTTTAATAAGTGCATTTTCTATAAAAAAAAAATTATAAAATGCTTCTTTAAGCACACAAAATTGTTGAAATAAATATAGTTGAAAACAACTGTGATATGAATACTTTTTTCGGATATGTTACACAAACATAATTAGCTCACTTGTATATTTTTAGATGTTGCGATTTTTTCGTTTATATTACTTTTAAGTTAGAAAAATGTAATTTAATGTGGAAGTAACAACGACAATTTTTTAAAATTATCCAGGACAATATGACTTAATAGCCCTCCATGTGAATCCCCCAATTATTATACGAAACATAACATGGTTGGGATAACCTGCAGTTAAAATGCCATTATCTCCTACTCCTTGCTATTGGCAAATATTTAAAAGCAAAACCTTTAAAAATTCTTGACTAAAATACACCCAACAGCATCTCCTTAAATATTCCAAAAAAATATTAACAAGTTGTCATCATTTTTATTTAAAAATTAAAACTCGTTCGCCACGCAATAACAATGAACAAGCAGTAAGTTGTTGCATTTCAGTATTAAAATTAATATGCTGATCACATTGTCATTTGTTAATTAATTAGTAAATAATTTTCCTTGATGTTTTCGCATGAAATTGTTGCACATCCATCCACCCATCCATATCATTCGCTGCAAACACTTGCCACACTTGACTTCTGCCATGGAAATGAAGAGGAAAAATTAACGACGTTCAAATAATGAATAATTGTTAATGCTGATGATGAAAGACTTTTATATCTGTCGTCCATTTATTGAAATTGTTATTCAGTTATCAGAAGACATCATCAGATCCAATATGAGAATACGGCAGAGCTGGTCTTGTATCCACTCGAGTACAACATTTAAATTGTTCGATATCACCATTTTTGGTTAAACAAACGATACGAGCACTTGGCTGATCATGTTAAAGTTGATATTTCTTTTAAAAGCTGCTGCTGCCACCAATAAATTATCAACATTTTCACAAAAATTTGCAAACAAACATTTCTTCGACTGCGTATGATATTTTTCAAATCACGATGATCAACTCATCAATATATTTAACATAGCTTTGTCATCAACAAGCGGCAAGTAATACAAACGACTACAAGCAGTAAAAAGCCATCTATCTACCACATCAACATCAACATCAACATCAACAGCATCATCACCATCGGTTCTCATCTCTACAACTCAAGATCTGTTGAACAATTTCATTGTCATAATCACAAATTCATAGTTGGTTAATAACGTTGTGCATTTGTGCATCTTTTATTGCATTGTTAACAATAATATTTCTTTTTATTGCTGCTGTTGTTGGTGGTGTCGTTGTTCGGTCCACGTGCCATCACATACGCTTCTATAAATTTTATATTTTTGTAATTTTTATCAGACGTACTTCTTCTGTCCACATGCATGTATTTTGTCACTTTATCCTGTTCAATCATCATGTTTTCCATTTTTCTTGCTTTTGATATTCATTTCTGTATTCGTATCACTTTCCACCATAAACATGTGTACGAATGGTCACTCACTCACACTCGTGTTACAATCCCCATATATTTTACAATTTGTTTTTCTTGTTTAAGCATGAATAAATTTATGGTTGTTTGAATACACTCATGAAAATGGAAAATTTCGGAACATTAAAGCAATCATGTGGCTGTGATGACAGCAATATTGTAATAAAGATGGTCCATGTGGCCGAATATAGCCAAGGTCTTTTTCCTATGACTAGAGCTTATGCGAACAACTATTCTATGAAAAAAAAAACACAGCCGTCAATTGCGATGTTGGGAATTTTAAGTCGAATGTCGACTAACACTACCCCCCTCTATCCTCCTACACAGAAACTATTTTTCCACTTGCGGTGCAATGCAAGTACACTTATGGGACATACCCTGAGCACTGGTCCCGGTCAGCAACAAAAGTTTGGAAAATTGCATTCCAATTTGAAAGGAGAAACCAATTTTACCAAGTGCTCAAAATATAATTTCTAACATTTATATTAATTGTGGAATATAATATCGGTCAAATGCTCCACACGGCTTCTTTGGGCGAAGCGCATCCGAAATATCAAATTTTCCATGACTCTGGGGCATAAATCGGGCTGAATTTGACCGATGGCATGGATTATGTACATCTTGAGGACCGCTGTAGTTTGTGGCTTATTCGCATACAACTGCGACTTATGAAAACCCCACAAGAAAGATTCTGACTGGGTCAAATCGCACGATTTCGGTGGACCTAATTCTATGTGAGATGATCATTCCCTCGTTTGTCTATGGTCGTTTACCTTCAGTTCCCGGATCAGTTGAATTTTGTACGGGTGCAGGCCCAAATCGCGACGGAATATTCCCCAAGTTGTGGTCTGTGACAGGCCGAGTTCTTGTGAGCGACGTGAAATCAGCTGCCTCGGACTGTCCTGCACACTCTCACGGACAGCGGCGATGTTTTCAGTAGATCTTGCGTTTCGTTGACGTACGGGTGTTGGTCGATCGTTTACTGACCCACATTTATGCATCCCATTGCGAATAGTCCCCTTGGTAGCATGATTAAGGCGACCATAAAGTGGACGAAGCGCGCGGTATGTTGAACGAACAGAACACCCATTTTGATAAAACAATTTAATTTTTTCAGCGTGTTGTTGAACGCTCTATCCGTCCATGGTGATTTGGCAAGAGAGACTAAACAAACGACAACTAATTTGACAGATGTAGCTCCAACAAGTTGGCCGTTCTCAACTGTCAAAGTTCGGGAGTCCCTCTTGTAAGACCCTATACTACTATAAACCACTACCAAAGAACAAACGAATTTTGAAAATTTCTGCGTGTACAGGAATGTCTGTACGAATTTCCACTCGCTTTTCCCTCTTCTCCGATAAACACAGAAGTTTTCTAAGTGAAACTTTGTATGTCTGAACAAATTGAATGTCAACATTTTTCCTTGAGTGTAAAACCTTTCAACCAACAGCATTCAAATGGCATTCAACTAATAAATCTATTATTGGCAATAGGTCCTCTAAAGTATTCCAACTAAAAAAAAATTAGTTAGAATAGACGGATCGTATTTGTTTGTTTCGTCAAACGAACATGTGCTTTTCTTCAATCTCATTTTACCATTAACGGACCATGTTTTTGTGTAATAAATGTTTATGGCCACAATGGTAGTATTTGGTACTTGGGACATGTTTTCACAGTCATTAATTATGGAAAAATGTGCCTTAATCGAATTAGTATGCAAAAGCAAAAATAGAACAGTAACCATACGAGTAACGAACAACGATCAAGTCACCATATTAAGCTGGTAACCGTCCGTCCATCCGTCAGGCTTTGAATAAAATCAATTCATGCATTTAGAATTGTACTGCCATATTAATAATGCTAATATACTACTCTACTACATACATAAGTATGTATTAAAAGACTAATGTACTGAATGTACATATACATACATATGTATATTATTTGTCTATTTATTTATATGACTTATTTCAATCATATTGACAACAGCATAGTCAAATAGTCACCCATATGAAAACGATTTCGCGTTCATTTTATATGGAATTTACAATTCACTCATGCTCTTCGATTGCCTCTGAACACAAACTACTTAAAGGATACATTACTATGTAGTTGCAGTCTTAGGTAGAGCTCATCAATCTATAGATTAATTAAATAGCTGGATAATAAAGATTGGAAAAATTAAAAAATACCTTTGAAATGATGACACCATTTTCAGCGAAGATATTTTACTTGCAAACAAACAAACACTCGCTGATCATTTTTCATGTCAACTCATGTTGCTGAAATTATGAGAATGATAATATACATATACATATATCTTAAGTTATGGCAGGATTTTGCAAAATTTATGTTTGTTAATAACTTTACCATTTACAGATATTTTCATATTCGTTTTATTTTAGGCTGCATCGAATCTTTTTCTTTTAATTTCTTTGCAAATAGTTTAATTAACTGCAGCTTTATTTGTCTACCCTAAGAAGTCTAATGAACAAATACGTACTTATGAAGAAAAAAAAAAGAGAATATAAATGAAATGGTAAGTCATTACATTACAGTCATTGCTTAAGGAAATGACATCAATTTATTCTAAAATAGGCCTTAAGGATATTTCCAGCCACAGAAATCTCGGGTATTTAGAGAGGAATTTGGAATATATTAAAAAATATGTTTTCTCATTTACTATACATGTTCAATTGGAATTCAGTGTGTAAATCTTAAATAAAATTGTAATATTGTGAAGGTTGAACCATAAAATAATAGCCAGTCCTTGTGATCCTTATTTTTAAAAGAAAAATTTTTACTGGTCTGTAATAAACTACTGTCCAGCAAAAAGGGACATACACATGAAATAGTTAATGCATGGGATCTATTGCAATGGAACTACTTCAACTTAGGTGAGGAAAGCATAATTTTAAAAAGGGGTGTGTTTGCCCAGCATACGTTCACATTGCACAAAACAGCTCATTATTTAAAGGAGTACACTGGAAAAAAATCCTTCATTAATATAATGAAAACGTTTCATTAAATAGTCTTCTTTATAATAAAAGAATTTTTCATTAATACTGTGAAGAATTATATTAGATACATGAGTTATTGCAATCTATGCTCTACATAATTTTTTAACAGTTTATACCACGATAAAATATAATTAAGCTGCGTGTTTTTTTCCCCCTTATTTAATGTATTTTTTATGTGATGAATATTTCTTTGTATTGATGAAACACTTTCATCGTATTTATCACAACAATATTAACAACAACTTTATGAATTAATTTCGCATATTTTATGTAATAACATCATTACATCAATGAAACATTTTCATTTTATATATGAAAATGGTGCTACTTTCACATGCAATTCTCAGAATTGAGTCCCAAAATCATGTGTTGTATTGTGTAATGCATTGCATATGTCGGAGTTATCCCCTGAGCACTGGTGCAAGACAAAAAAAAAATATACATGTATTTTCTGCAGGCCTATAAAGGGAGACTACGTCTCGATGAATTAACCTTGAAAATATATTCGAAATCTGAACGAAAAGATTTATATTCTGGTTGCAGGCATTTTATTTTTACATCCGAAAGTTGAAAATTCTTGTATGTAACTAAAGATCGAAAATTTCGTCTAAAGGAAATCTGTAAAAAATCGGTTTTTAAGAAAAATCTCGTAATATTATTGTAAAAGAAAACTGTTGCAATTGCATAAGGTAAATAAATTAAAGAGTTTAATACGTATGTATTTAGAATGACAAAACGTGGAGCTGCCACAGCCACATTGTCTTTTTACCTCTAATTCCATGTAAAAAAATGTTTCATCAAAATTTAACATATGTCAATCATTTCCTTCTGCTCATTAAGTCAGTCACTTGCTACTTCTGAAGCATTTTTTTGAATAAAAAACAATTTTTTTTTGTTTGTTTAAATTCTCATGTCTTTATATGAAAATATAAACAGTAAACGAATGAGCGAGTCTTAACGTTAAATCCAAAAAAGCAAAAAAAAAAAACAACTACAAAAAATGCAAAGATATCACAAGATTTGTGGTGGTTGCCTAAAACGGTGACAAAACTGAAGGAACGAATAAAAAAAATCGCACTTTAACAATTTATGCCAACGCCAAAGGATTTGAATCACTTTTTTTTCCATTCGTACATTAAAAATCCTTTTTTTTTAAATCAAATAAATTTTATTTTTATTTTATGTATTAAAAATTGAAAACGTTTCAGCATGTTGGCTAAAGAATGGGTTGAGACAGTTAAGAAGAGAGACCGAAAGGGAGAATGGAAGTTAAAGAAAAACAAAAAAATGAATTTTTTCAGTTTGGAAAAAATATGCCAGGATTTTGACTACCGAATTACGTGTTTGTATGTGTCTGATCTCGTTTTGAATCAAAATACGATAAAATAAGAGCAGACGAAAAGAGAGATTTTTTTTATTGTTTAATAAAAAATTACAGAAGTTTAAAAGTGTGTGTATGTTGAATGGCACCAACGGTTACAATATTTTTCATAAGCCAAAAGAACAAAGTGCATTGGAATTAAACAAATTCAAATAGAATTGCTAAAGAGAATTGTGATGGTGCGCTTTAGTAACTCTTATGCAGGTTAAATTAGATTAGACAGATCGCCGGAAAAGTAAGAAATCATGTTAGAGATAGACTAGAATGGAAAGATGAGCAAGAGGCATCAACTTTTAGCGGCTCAACTCTTATATTTGCAATATAGTTGTGCAATTTTTAGTAAATATTTGTGCAATTATAACGCCAATGTGATTGTCATATTCGAAGGTTGCACAATATATTGGCAAGAACGAAAATATTTTTGATTTCAACAATTTTCAATTGAACAACGTTCCAAAATCGTTAAACTTTATTTCTCAAACCAACGATCCATTGTTTTAACTCAGCGTGCATATCGTCGTTATATTAATTTCCGGGTTGGACCCCCCAAAGTCAACAATTCGGCAACAAGGGGCAGTAAGGAACCTTCCTGGTGCCGACAGACGCCGAACTGGGCACCCGAATGACAATATTCGGGAAGATAAAGAAACATCAACTAAGAGACGTTCGACACAACTTGGCCTCTCACGAGGGTCGATGCAGAGAATTTTGCATAGAATAAAAATGTTTCCATACAAAATTCACACTGCGAGGGACTCAATGGCTATTCGACGCGACATCTTTTGTGAACGAATTATTTCCCCTACAACCGCTTTTAATTGGCCACTGCTTTCACCGGATTTAACCGCTCCAGACTGTTTCCTTTGCGGTTATTTGAAAGAAAAAGTCTATATTAATAAGCCTAGCACACCATAGAGCAATTAAAAAATAATATACGCGACGAAATCAACAACATAACACCTGAAATTTTGGGAAAGGTTATGAAAAATATTTTGAAACGAGCACGATTATGCGAAGCACAAAAAGGCCACCACTTGCGAGATATATTTCTTCATAATTAAATTGAAAATATTCTCCATTAATATACTGTATTTAAAATAAAATAATTTAATAATAATGTCTTATTATTCGGTCATTTTGGCCACCCTGTACAACCATAAGAAGTCAAACGCATTAGCAACATACTTCAATAATGTTTTCCCGAAAAACAATAAGACTACAGCTGTTTTATAAACGCTAATCCTTTAGAAATTTTAGACTTACTGATTTTTATGTGATAAATTCTTTTTTCTGGTCGCTCATATATCCCCTACATATGTAATGCATTACACCAGAACTAGACAGAGAGAGGGATAGACAGGTGGTGAAATTTGTAGAAAGATAGAGCTTAATTCACAACTCTACAGTTGCGTGTCTGATGTTATTTTTGACCCATTAGTTTTTAAGCTAAGGCGAGTCATTATATTTAATATTTTACAAATAACGATGAAGGAGGGTCCTTCTGGTTGCAGAGCTAACCAGCTAACTGAGCCAACGCTACTGTTGTAGTATAGACATAAATAACGGAGTATTGAACGCATTCTAATAGCACTTAGAACGGTCAGAAAATTCCATAAAAAAAACAGTTGGTGACATTGTGCTCTCCTCCTAGTTGGTCCCATTTAGTCTGTGCCTGCTCTTAAGTCAATGAGCGTGCATGATCATTTCGTTGCATTGACTGAAGATGTGCGGCAAATCTTTTTGTTGACATTATTGAAATTATTTTGTCCGAGTTGGAAGAAACAAAGAATTGTACGTTGAACATATAAAAACATACGTATACGTACATACAACTTGTGCATTTGTTGAAAATGTTTTACTTAAAATATTTTCCTTATTGTTTTTTTATTTATTTATTTTTTTTTTTTGTTGGTATAACAATGTGAATAAATCCCCTGTAATATCAGAGTAGAAGTATACAAATACACCGGAGTTACTGTTTGAAGGTTATGAAATGAATTATAAAAAAAATAAAAAATACTTGAACAAAATCAAGTTGTGTCTCTTAACTTGTCCTAGAACTAGTTAAACAATATTTCTTATAAAAAAAAACAATGCAAATTGTTAGTGTGTTTTTTTTTTCCTAAAATTTTCTTGTAAAATGTTACATTGTTGCGATGGTTTTAGGTGTTAATTTATAATAGAAAAATTAATTATAAATAGAAACAATGAGAGAAACATTTTTATTTGTATTCGTTTATTTTAAAGAACAACTAAAGTGCGTTTCTTAACAATGCAAATGCTCCTCTGTCTGTGAATTTTTTTCTTAAAATGTAGCTCTCTGTTCAAAATATTCACATCATTTAATATGATTTTCTTTAAATGTTGTACTTCAGGCTTCTGCAGTTGGTGTTGCGAAATTTCTTAAGGAAAAAATTAACTGTCTAAATAACTTTCTTTTCTAATGATGTAGGACATTCAAGTTAGTTGTTATTGCCATGATGTCCAATGTCATTACGACATGCTTGAAAATAATGGGGATGTTTATTTATTATAGTTCTTAAACTTCTGTAGAGTTCACTATATAGCATAAAGGAAATTCTAAAGTGAGTCAGCCTACAGTTTCATGTGAAACAGATCCTAATCAAATATTATCTAAAGCTCAGTCACTATGTGCAAATATACAATGACATTTTAGTGTAGCTGCGCAGATAACATGGGTTTGCAATATAATGAGTCTGCTTCTACTAAAGTCATCTCATTGAAACCGTTTTTAGAGCATATGGCAAGAAGCTTTGCAGATGTGAATATTCATTATACTTATGGACAGTTTATCTTCATCTTTCTATTTAATCCCACCCATATAAGAAAAATGTCACGAGCACTGGATAGACGGCAATTAAATATTTTAATTAATAAAAGAAAACTACACTTTTTTCTATTTTCAATAATTAATTATACTCTAACCAATAAACATTTTCATACACATCAAATGCTTTAAGTCTCTAGTGTCTAATTGTTAAAAGATTTAGACCTCACCGTGATTCTCGGAACGGAACAAAACAATTTAATTCTATTAAGATTTTACAATGTTCTACGTTTAATGAAAAATTCTCTTCAATATTATTTTACTTGTACAGTAAAGTTTCCTCTTTTTACCCAAACAACCTTTCAGATATTCATATCGTACAGTTTTGTAGAAGAACAGCGTCGAAATGACTGTCAAGAAAACACACCAGTCGATTTTGTTGTTCACATGACAAAATACTTGAGCCTCTTGCAAGTACAAAGTTAGTTGAACTTTTTTATAATGCGTATTAAAAGAGAAAATTAAATATTGGCAAGAGGTATAGTTAAAATTTTCCAAGTATATGAGATAAGCAAAAAGAATACAGTACTGGTAATAGCTAAAGGGTAATTAAATAGAGAATGTATTAATAAGAAGAATAATAAAACAGATTTATAGAATATTTTTTATGATATGGTGAATTAGCTATAGAAAATTTTGAAATTTCCGTCAAAATAAAAAGTTTTTTTGGGGTGATGAGGTTTTAGTTCCTTGATCAACAAAATAGAAGGCATGTTTTTTTTTTTTTTTTTTTTTATCTTGGACCAGTGCTCAGGGGCTATCCCCTACATATGCAATGCAGTGCACTGGAACTGGAGAGAAGGATAGGGAAGAAATAGACAGGTGGTGAAAGTGGTAGGAAGATAGAGCTTAATTCTTGCACAACTCTGCAGTTGCGTGTAAATTATAAAGCAAAGTTGCGGCGTCTCTGTTGTTTTTTTTACGCATTATTTTTAAGCTAATGGAGCCATTTTATTTATTATTTTACTTCGCCGACGTTTTATTGCTCAAATACCGACGAAGGAGGGTGCTGTAGCACAGAAAACTCAGAAAAATTTTTTTTCTGATTTGACCCGGCTGGGAATCGAACCTGGGTCTGGTTGCAGAGCCAACACGCTGACTACTCGCCATCAGCACCCCCTTTTGTGTGAACTTTCCTTTATAGAGTGGGACAAAACGACATTAATTATATCAGGTTTTAACGTAATTTTATGAACTAAATAATAAATGTTAAATAACCAGCCCATTTGCAATATACATACCACATGAATTAACTACTTATTTTCCAAGCCTTTTTTTGCTAAGTATTTTGAAAAACTTTATAAGTTTTCTTAATAACAGTAAATTAACTTCAAAAAATCACATTATCATCCATTCACGACAAGGAACTTTTCATAGCTCCGTAATAGTAGTAAAAAATTTCTTCCACTGTACGGATTAAAAAATATTTAAAAAGTAGATTTACTTTGCATCACGAGCATTACTTAGGATTCAATGAATCGGCATTAAAAAATAAAACTTCGACCAATGAAAACCGTATATGAAAAGAAGTGGAACTGTTCCTATTTCGCACTACTTCTATATCATAAGTTCAGGATCTTATTGATTTCTATGGATGCACTTTTGTAAGTGGGATATTTTAATAAAAAGAGAAATATTTGTTTAAATTTATGTATATACTAATTATTGTTCAACAGCTGTTAGTTCGTGACTGCTCTAACTAGAGTTTAAACGAATAAATAAAATTAAAATAAAACCATTTATATACGAGTATGCTTGTGATATGGTTTAGGTGGCCTATATGTGTATTTCATTCGTTGCTCATAAAACCAATTAGCTTCTTTAAGAATTTTCCTTATACAACAAACATTTTATTATTCGATTTAAATGTATTTTTTTTTGAGCTTTTGGAAGTGTATGACATATACTATAACAGAAAGAACAAACCTTTGATAGTTTCCTAATATGTTAAGTGTGTTGGAAATCTTCATTTATATGTTTTTTAAAATATTTAATATACCTGTTTTATGTTCAACATAAACTATCTAGTTACCCTTGCTTTATAAATTTTCACTCTGAAAAATATAAAAATTATTTTTGGTAGATTGTCAAATAAATGAATTGTTAGATATACTTTTGAACATTGAAGAACGACTTTTATTTTTATTAAGAAAGAAAATAACGTTTTTGGCCTTTTAGATCAGAAGTGGGATCGGAATCAATACAATAAAAGATGAAGAAGCTTTCAGAATTAAAGGTAGATGAGCTAAAACAGCTATTACGAGAACGAGAGTTGTCTAGCACAGGAACAAAAGCTGAATTGATTCAACGTCTTGAAAGTTATATTGGTTCAGACGTAATTGCTAATTATGGTGAGAATATTGATACTTTTCAGGAAACGTTCTTAACAATTGATGAACAAAAAAACGTTACTACAGTTCAACAAAGCAACAGTGATATCATACATTTACAACGACAGGTGAATGATTTGAAGAAAATTTTGGAAAATGCCATGAACGTTCTGCAAACGGTTACTCAAAATGTACATGAAGTAACAAATGTCCAACGACAGGGATTTGACAATGTTACAACGTCGAATGTCTATTCAAGTTTACGAACGCCTAGTAATTGTTCTGTTCGTGAAATCGCAGAAACTATTCCAGAATTTGATCCAACGAGTGAATCTTCACTATCCGTGGAACAATTTGTTGAACGAGTTGAGAGTGCAATACAAGCTTATCAATGGGACGAAAAATGTTTACTTCTCGCAGTATACAGTCGAATGAAGGGAGCAGCACGTTTATGGTTGGACTCGCTTCAAATTTTACATTCAAAATGGAGTGATTTTTCAAGAGAATTGATGAATGAATTTACTTCTACCGAAGATGAAGCTGAAATACATTTTAAAATGATAAATACGGTGCGTAGAATTGATGAAAAGATTGCAGACTATTGTTTTCGAATATGTGCATTAGGGAAACGTTATAAAATGAGTGAAAGAGCTATTGTCAAATATGCGAGAGAAGGATTGCAAAATCGTGAAATTCAAATTGCTATCGCTGCTCAGAAAATTGATTCAGTTAAACAATTGCGTGATATATTGAGTGAGTATGAAAGAAACTTACCATTAAGACCAGTAACGAAAAATGTTGAATTCGGAAATAAAACACACGATTTTATAAATAAGTATTCCAACTCTGAGAATGCGAAAAAAGATAGTTTAGTAAAATCTGGTAGAGGAATTAAATGTTTTAATTGTAATGAAATAGGTCATATTTCTACCAATTGTTTGAAACCTCAAAGACGTTCCCGTTGCGATAAATGCAATAAAGTTCATCCTATGAATGAAAGTCTATGTAAAAAAATTACTACTACTCGAAATACATATTGTAATAACGACGATATTTTTAAAATAAAAGTTAATTTTAATAATACAGTTGTAACTGCTTTCATAGATAAAGGAAGTCAATGCAGCTTAATAAAGAAATCTATTTGTAATCAAATAATTTTAGAACGTATTAAATGCGAAATGAGAAATACCGGTATTTGTGGAGGTATTCGTGTCACAAAAGAAAATATATTGGTCAATCTAATTATTAACGATATCAATGTACCCGTAACTTTATATTTGATTGATGATGAACTCTTGTTATCAGATATTTTACTTGGTCAAGACGCATTTGTTGATGGTAATATAGTAATGGTAGTTGAAGACAAGAAAATAACGATTATTGGTAAATCTGATAAAAAAATACGAACTAATAGCAAAACTGAAGAGGTATTAAAAAGAAATTGTAAGAAAGCACCGATTAAAGCAGATTTTGTTAAATGTGAGTTAAATGAAGAAAAATCTAAACTACTAGATCTTATACATGGAAATAGAGATGTGTTTTTAAATAGTTTGAAAAATTTGGGAAAAACAGATTTAGTTAAAATGAAAATAAGTTTAACAGATTCTAGAATTGTCAAACAATCTCCATATCGTGTGCGAAGAAAAATGTAAAAGCAAAAATGGTTCACGAACTCTTGGAAAATGATATTATACCATCATCCAGTTCAGAATATGCTAGTCCGGTTGTACTAAAAAGAAAGAAAACCGGTGATGAAAGATTTTGTATTAATTATAGATATTTGAATAATCTTATGTTAAAAGAGAATTTTCCATCACAAAACATCGAAGAGAACTATAATCTAACTGAAGATGAGGTAAATGCAATTAGACAAACAGCTTCCGATGATATTAATACAAAACGAAAAAAGAATAAAGATCAATTTGATAAGCGACATTCAACTCCTCATAAATATAAAGTTGATGATCTTGTAATTGCTGAAAACGAACCTTCAAGTAGTGGCACTTCTCGAAAATTAGAACCACGATACAAAGGCCATTTCAAAATATCTAAAGTTCTTCATAATCATAGATACATAATAGAAGATATTCAAAATTCCAAAAGAACGTCATATCATTACTCATCGGTTTATGCTTCTGACAAATTGAAACTTTGTTGGGAATTACCATCCAACTTTGATAGTGAAACTGATTATGATTCTTCCAATGACCAAAGCGAGGACGCTTTAAATACAGGATAGCCGACTGTTGGAAATCTTCATTTATATGTTTTTTAAAATATTTAATATACCTGTTTTATGTTCAACATAAACTATCTAGTTACCCTTGCTTTATAAATTTTCACTCTGAAAAATATAAAAATTATTTTTGGTAGATTGTCAAATAAATGAATTGTTAGATATACTTTTGAACATTGAAGAACGACTTTTATTTTTATTAAGAAAGAAAATAACGTTTTTGGCCTTTTAAGTGGATAACAATAGGTTTTTTTCGTATACATTTTCTTTAACTTTGTTGAGTTAAATACATGATATTAATAACTTTACAACGACCTCCCTGATGACGAGTGTAGTGGCATAGAAAATATGTATGTATGTGCGTGTTCTACTCAGCTGGTCTTGGGGATTGTTCTTTTTTTCCAAATTCTAATCAAAAAGTAGTGTTTCATATTATTGTGAGCATTTTGAACTATCAACTTAAACGCCGCAAAATTTTTATTCAGTCATTTATAATAATTGTAGTTCAAATAAATATCACTAATTCTAAATAAAATAAATTTTATTAATTTTTTTAATTAATTTTGTTGTCGCAAATTGTAGCAAATATTTTATTGAATTTTTCCTTTTTTCTTATTAAAACTTTTCTATGGCTCTGTTTTAAACGCGATTTAAGGTAAAACTTTATCTCTTCTTGAAAATTAACAGATTATTAACCGTCTCTCCGTTGATACCCAGAATTTATTAATATGGATCTTAAGCTGTGCAAAGTACTTTCCGAGATTCAAAATCAAAATATCACTCATAAAATGTTGATGGAAGAAAACTTTATTGGTATTTTTAATAAAAAAAAAATTTAAGTTTCTTCTTCTCTAAATTTTCTTAAATTCTTACAAAAAAGATTTATTGAAAGTATTATGAAAAATCCCAGATAGTACAACTTTATTTTTCTAATGCATTTTAAAAGAAAATTCTAATTGATTTTATTGACTTTCGATTTACAAATTAATTCATTCTAAGTACCTTTAATTATGGCAGCCACTATAAAGCAAAAGCTATGATACAAAATATTAGGACAGAAAAACTTGGAATCGTCATACCAAATTAGTGATCGAAATACAGTAAAACGAAGTAAAATCCAAAAAAAAAAAATACAAACAAACAAATAAATACAACGTCAATAGTGAAATAAACACGCTTAAAAAAGCCCAAGACAAAAGGAAATAAAAAACAAGTAGGAAAGGAAGAAACAAAACAAAAAACAAAGTTATTTCTGAAATGCATCCATCAAAGTCTGCTTCACCAAAGTCAAATCAAACAGAGAAATGCTGAATGCGATTACGCATACGCGTACGCATATCACAGCCCAAACGTACTGACAAACAGTCCAAAGAACACTCGTACACAAGTTACGATGCAACGACGAACAAATACTGAAAAGACCGCAATCCAAGAATACTACGGATGACTGACTGTAGTGAGTTCAGTGTATTTGGTTTTGGGTTGGAGCTTTGCTGTGGCGTAAAACATAAAAAGCGTTCCTTTAGACGAATATTTCGTTTTACGTCTTCTGCTAAAAACTCCAACACCGAGACATAAAATAAATAAAATTTCGCTTTTATTTTATTTATATTTTTTTATTGCTGTTTTTCGTTCGTTTTGTTTGGAAATATATGCTGGATATGCTACTGCAATGCGCATTCCATTTGCAAAAGGATTCATGGTATGATGAACGATGTGTCGCTGATGACCTGATCAAAGTGGAGCATCTGTACGCATATCGATTGCACTGCAGTAGACCCTTTGAAAAGTACCAACTTACGACTCTGCTACCAAGTTGTCCGTTTGATGTCAATGTTTGTAAGGTTTTGCTCTTTTCCAACTGTTTTTGCAGCTTTTATTATGGCTTTTCTGCCAGCATTTGATTTAAGCAAACACAAGAGTGTAGGAATCTTTTGTCAATAACTTTGGGCCTTTTTTGGACTTTTTTTGTTTTGTTTTTTTTTTGTTTAATAAATAGAAGACCATACGGCAACAATTTGGAATTTGTTAATTTTGGTTTGTCAAATAAAAGAACAACCAAAAAGTAGGCAAATTTTTAAGGTTTTTTTTTTGCCTTGAAGGTTTGGAATTGTATTTAGAAATTTTACAGAGTAAAACAATATTTCTGTACAATCCCTAATTTTTCTAAGTAAAATTTTTAACCATAGTTCAAGTTTATCAGAACTGAACGCGCAACTCAATTCGAATACGAGTTGTTTTCGTAATAAATACGAGTATGATATTTACAATATTGAAATACACACATATGTGGAGCAAAATAAAAATGATTTTGCTTTGTATCGGAAATTTTTAAACGGGTTAACCGAACTTTTCTTCAGAATTAAAGCCCTGTACTGGGCATTTCTGTACTTCTTCTTCTTCTTGCAGATGTGCAAAAAAATTACATGAGGTGTGTTCACGTACTTTTTGTGTGAAGTTCATTAGAACAAGTATAAACAAAACAATTGATAATCATTATTATCAAAACTTATTGCTTTTAGTGTCAGTGATATATTCGAGCTTTCTCAGAGATCGCACAAAAAAAAGTTGTTTTAGTTGGGATCTCAACTGACGACTTCTTGATGAATTCAGGGGTATCACAAGGCTCTTTTTATTATTGTTCTTAATTACCTTTTGTTTGAAATTTTCAACCCTATCCACTGTTCAGCAGGTGACAGCAACATTTGCCATGGTTTATTAAATAGTGACCTACCATAAATATCCGAATGGTGTGACGCCATGAAACTCGATTTCAACATTCAAAAGACCCAGCGGTGCAGCTTACGCACCACCGACGCATGTCCGATCATGGTGCTTCATTTGTAATTATAGGTGGTTAAGTATTGAAAAAGCAAAAGTGTAATGTTCTATGGATTGAGCACATTTTTCAAGTCTCTAATAAAGCTAACAAATGCCGTGGTTTTATAAGACGGTGTAAAACGTACATCATTCCAACTGACATCATTACTATTTATAACGCTTACAACCGAACGAAAATGGAATACAACTCTCATATGTATGGGAGGGTACTCCAAAGCTTCTTTTGAAGTTACTCGACCGTATTCATGAGAGGTAGAGAAAATCATAAGATATCCAACTCTTTTGAGTATCGTCGCAAGGCGGTGTGATTTTCATCGTTCTATCATTAATATAATGGGACGCGTTTATGCGTCCATCATTAACAGCGCATCCGTTGTGGTCGATTTAATAGCGAATCACAGTACGCATTACAGAGAAAACCAATTTTTTACTGAAGGGCTGGCTCGTTTGTGCAATAAACTTCCTGCAAATTGGAAGATTCAAATCGAAGCGCTATTCCCTCTATCCCGCATTTCCTATGTCCAGCACATTGCAATACACGTTTAGAAGTCAACACCAGAGTTCCGCAACAAGATAACAAAATTGCGTTAAAATCGTAACGGGTAGTTAAAAAAATCAAAACTTTTATTTAACAATTTTTTCATTTATTCAACGCAAGTCAAAATTCATTACGATTATTTATCTACGTTGGTTACATGTTTTAGCTGCTGTATATTAAATGAAAAGATAGTGACATCATTGTATTAGAAATTTTATTTTAATTTTACCTTTTTGATACAATCATATCAAAAGTTGAGTAAATATAAAAAGGTTTAGGAAAATTAAATATATTGAAATCGAATAATAAAATATTTGTTTTATCTATATATAAAACAGGATGTGTATATGTATGTAACGTATGGACTCCAAAACGGCTGGGCCGATTTTGATCAAATTTTCAGGGAATATTCAGGCGGGTGACACTGTGAAGTCTGATTTTTGATTTTCGGTCTACGGGCGGAGGGGCGTGTCAAAATCCAATTTTCATATTGCACCACTAATGACATATACATATATTAATTTTTTTTGCATTTTTTTATTTTAAATAAATAAATCGTGTGGTAATACAACACTAATGTTTGCTTAGGGCCAGCAACGCGGACCGGGTCAGCTAGTAAACAATATTTTTGGATTAAGTTGCTTAGTTTATTTTTTTTTTTATATATTTAGTTATTCTCAAAGATTTTTTGGGAGTTGTTGTATAAACATGTGAAACTTCTTGTTTTTTTTTTTCAAGAATTTCGTTAAAGGTCTACTGACGATTTTGGTAGTAGCATCAAATGAAATGTACATTGAGACTATCTAAACCGTGTAACAAACGTAGATAGATAAACAAAACATTTTTTGAAAGTTGGTTTTTTTTTTGTTTTCAAAATAATTAAAATTTTTCTGTAATATTTTGGTTTTTTCGGAGTTGTAATAAATTATACAATTTACTCGCATACTTTCTATGATAAAAATTCACAGAAAGCAAAAAAAAAGTTCTTAAAACCCAATAAAATTTTCCGAAATTCCAAAAAGAATTCGAAATAGGTTTAGTACTATTGAAGTATTGTCACAACAAGCAAAGTATAGTCACAACAATAATTTTATATAGAAAGTGCTGTCATTTATGCCGCCTGACTGTTGCTCATCGGGTTTAGATTTGACAGAGTTGCTTTTTAATGGGGCGTTTTGGGCATTCAACTACCTGGATCGGACTTTCTTTGCTCTGTTATAGATTGTTGAAATGGTTTTCAAGAGACTATGAACTAATATTTTCACGCTATCTTTATGCAGACATATTTTTCGTCATCGCCAAACAGTCACAATTTTCATTTACAACTTTTCTCGAATTGTGGAATCATTAAATTCGATTGGTCATGCTGCCCTTATAAGCAGATCATAAATAAAAGTTTTATTTCAACAAATTCTGTCTGCCAATAAAATCCAGCTGTGACATAAAACTTGAAGTGGAATAGAAGCTGAATGCAAAAAAAAAGAATTCCACAAAGACTAAAAGGCAAATATTTTATTTTCTTTTTGCCATATCAACCTTCTTTTGGACAAACTGTCAGACAGAACATACAAGTTTGAACTGAATTTTCAATGACCATTATAAATCGTAAGTTGGCTGACGCAAAAAATAATGAAAACAAAAATACATATCTAAAACTCAGAGGTAAGTATATCAGCAGCCTTTTAACAGAGTTTCAATATATATTTTTTTCAATTTCAAGGAACACAAACTTTGCCAATAAGAAGTACAGCTTCATCTGTAGATGAGATCTCGCTCAACTAGAGAATCGTGAAATACAAGACCAACAAACAACAATAGCAACAACAAAAACAAGCAAAAACAACAAAAACAACAAAAATAAGAAAGACACACAATTGAGAAGTTTTATTTATGACAAATGTATTTTATGAACTGTCAAAATAGGTGTTGAAAATGATTTAATTTGTAACTGTCATGTTTAAAAAGGCGGCAAATTTGAACAAAAAGGAACCGTAGAGCAAAAAAAAAAGGAACAAACTTCTATAGCAAGCAGTGTTTGACTTACTGAAAGCTCGGCGAACGATCGGTATAAAAATTTTGTTTTCAAGTAGATAAGAAGGTTCGCAGAGAATGAGAGCGAGTAGTGTATGCTTTTGCTATACCTTTTTAAATAGTGCTTGGGTACGCATGTCAAATGTAATTCAATACTTAAAATGTAATTTTATCATAATTTTATTATTAAAAAAAAAAACTTGTATTTGCCTGTTGTTTGCTTGTTTGTTTGTATTTCAATAATTGTAGCAAATACTGTTGTAGTGAACAGAAAATTTATAAACAGAAATAATATTTCAGTTAATTAAATTAACCCTCATTTTATGCGAGTAAAAAATGTTTTTTGTTTTTTTCTTAATATGATTTTTAATGTCATGTTTTCTTGTTCCATTTGCCGTTCAAATGAGGATTTCATAACGTTTATTAATAACAATTCTCGTAAACGATGCAGCCAATTATTAGTTGTGTAGTGATTTTCAAAATTTTAGAGGGGTGAACGGAAACTGTATATGGGGGCGTTGCGCAAAGAATATAAAGCACGTGACAAAATTTTCGAAACTCTACTAACACCGTTTCGATATGTACGTACATACATACGTACCTCAGTATTTTATGTCTAATTGAAACAGCAGTTCAAGTTGCCGGATGCTGTAATGAATTTCTAACACTGGAATTTATGACTTGATGAAAATATTTAAAGTTTAATTGAGATAAGAAATTATTTATGTAAAATGGACTTAAGGGGACCATTTACTTGTAGAACACCTATTTTCATATGAATGTGTTTAACACAAAAATATTGTAACGTTTTTTGCTTAATTTAACATTCCATTATCACAGCTGAGATTTACTCCACATACATAGTGCAAGTCAAAAATAAGAAAATATTGTAAAAATGCTTTAAAAAGGCATAGAACTTCAGTTGCGTTGCTAAACGTCACATAGTCGCCAGAAAAGCACTAAAAAGCAATTCAAATTAACAATTCTCAGTTACTGCAGTCATTTTCACTTATATCGATCCCTGTGCGCGAAATTATCGTATGTTACAAAAACTAAATTTCACAGGAGAGCGTTTTTATTCGTTTTTTTTTATTTGCCTGACAGCAGTAAATGTTACATACGATAAAATGTACATAGTGTTATCTCCATAACTATAACAATTATCGCTATAATACTTTATCTGCAGATGAATTAATGGATTTAGAACCAACTTAAATAAGAAAGTCGTTTTGGAAAAAAGTGTAACATAGGATAATTTCGCGCACAGGGGTCGATATAGTGATTTCGATTCTTAAAAGAGTATTGCGTTTTACTCTTTATTTTTTGAAAATGTTTCTACTTTATTATTCTCTTTTAAAATCCTTTAAAATTGCTTCATAGTAGAACAAAAAAGTGCAAATATTTTATATTAATACAGTCGAACTTCTCTATAGCGAACTTCTCTATAACGAAATCTTCTCTATAACAAATAAAATTCGTGAACACAACATTTTTGTGAGTATTTTCATACATTTTGATCTCCCTATAACGAACTTCCCTATAGCGAAGTTCTCTCTGTAGCGTACAATTTTTTAAGACCTAAATAGAATTTTTCCCACTAAATAATCTCTCTATTGCGAAGTTTTTAGCAATCGATTTTTTTCATCAATTTAGTCACATATGTATGTATTAATAAAAAAAAAAATTAATGTGTTCATGTAAAAACAATTTTTTTTTTGTCTTAATAAATATATTTTCTACATAAAAAAAATGTAGTCAAAATTTTCTGCAGTTTCTCTATAACGTAGAAATTTGACGGTCCCCAACTGCTACGTTATAGAGAAGTTCGACTGTATAGCAAAATCGGGCTAGAAATTCCATGCACTTTTCGTTAAAAGGAAAACGCCATTAGCAGCACAATCAACTTTGCACGGTTTTTTGTGCAGGTAAGTCAGAAATGCGGTTACCTTAAATGGACTAATGTGCCTAAATGTGCAGGTAAGTGCATGTTTAGCAATTTTAAAACCAACACGTTTGTGGTAATGTTGTTAGGAAATTTACACCACATTTTCTTAAGCCGCTAACTTTAAAATTTTTTATTAAAATAGTTGAAAATAGTGAAAAAAATATGGTAAAAGTCCAGCGACCTAAAATGCCTAGCAGCTAGGCTCTGCTGGACCAACCTAGATAGAAAGATAACTAAGTTTCCTCTTGAATTGCATGGCCATATATGGCATGGTAGCGGTTCTCATTATAGTGGGCTATTCAGGGCAGGAAGTGCATAGTCATGGGAGGGTGTAGAATAAAGAATAAAACAACAGCTTTATTTCTTGAAATATTCACCCAAAGATACATAAAATTTTAAATATAATATTTTTTCCTTCATTCTTTTTTAGGTTTTATTTTATTAATATAGGGGATTTACATATCTAAAATAATAACCAACATTATTTTTAGTGTATATACTAGCGAAGTAAAACATATTCAGGATAATAGAAAAGAAATACCCCAATTTAGCAAGAGATTTGTCGGTGTTATAGGTAGGTCACGTGTGCAAAATCGTTACATCGTTGGAAGGCATGCCAATAGACTCGCCACAACTATGTGATATTTTTATCAGAGCTTTGGGTCTGTGGAGGTGGAAGAGATTGTTGCTAATAATATGTAGATTTCAGTTCCTATGGTCAAATGACCGATGGTATGGTAAGCTGAACTTTAGGCGATTTTAGTATGCGCTGGCATAAACAGCCAGAATTCATCAGGTGTGCACATAACTATATTTGTCTATATAGTCAGGCGAACTGAGGGTACTGCCTTCGTGTTCATTGGAATCGGAGTTATTCTTCGCGAACTACATTGGTTATATTTAACGACACAGCGGTGCGGCAAATGAAGTATTGTTTTAATGGTCTCGCATCCTACCCTGATCTATGGCAGTACAACTGCTGAAGAACTGGCGATAGCAGGGTTCGCAGCGAACTTTATTGGTCATAAAGTTAGCTAGAGGATGAATAACTGGGAACACTCTCTTAGAAGTACACACTGGGCGGGGCCCAGGGACTATGCTTGAAGGGCTGTACACATTTCATAGGACGACATTCATTGACAAGATAGTGGGTTTTCTGTCAAGACACTACGACCTAAAAAATAATTTCAACTGGTTACGTCTTTTGGATGAGACGGGGTGTGGACTCTGTCTGGCACATTTTGTATAGATTCATGTTCGATCAGATCTGTTGCTATCAGGGATTTATTCGACTTTATTCGGAGGGTGTACATGACTTTCGAAGTACCCCTTCATATTCGGGAACTAAACGTAATGTACGGTCGGGGTCTCAGTAACGGTTATGGTTATGGTTGAACACAAAAGATATTTTAGGTCGAAGTTTATGCCATTGGCAAATACAAACAAATAATATAATAATAATTCACAGCGGGTGCTGCTGGCCGAGCAGTTAGACAAAAATGTATCTAAAATGTAAATGCTGACATCATCAACTCCGTAGTCTAGTGCATGAGCATTAGTCCTTATCAATATGGAGGTGCGGGTTCGATTCCCGCTTAGACCCTGGGTGTTTCTACAAACAAGCTTAAGAGCTTCGTAGAGTTTGTATTGTCTTTAAAAAAAAAAAAAAAAAAAAAAACATCACACAATCAGAAACTGTGCTTTACAAATTCACAAACCACATGCTGCAGATTAATTATTATCTCATTATTATTAATTATCTACTATTCTCTTCCTATCTCTATTCCGCGTGCAGCGGAACTATATGTAAAGTAGAAAAAAAGACAAAGTGATACGAAGGAATAGAGCTAAGTTCTTTTAGAGCTCTGCAGTTGCACGGTTTTGGTGAATTTGTAAAGCAGGATTCATGCGTCTTTATTATTATATATTGATGTTTGTATCAATATCCACTTTTCAAAGAACGCGCAATGTATTTAGAACCGATGCTTTTTACTTGCGATTACCAAAGCACAACAATTCCGAAGTTTGCATGTACATCTTCTTTTCATCATAACCCAATCTAATATTAAATTGACGTAGTAATTCTTAAGCTGAAGTGGGACAATTTTTATTTATTTATTTTACTTATGGTGGAGGGTGCTGCTGGCATAGACATATAAGAAAAATGTTTTCCCTCACGAGATGTTAAACCCACGAACGATCCACGTTCTTACAATGTTGTACGCATCTCTTCCAACTATTTCACCAATTCTCGGCTTAGAGGTATACTTGGTGGTCTAATCCACTAATATTGCAGCACCATTGCTATGAAACTTATGTTACGATCAGATGGGCCAAGTACACTGAAAGAATTTCTCTTCATAAATTCAATGAAACAATTTCATTAAAGTTTTTCCACGAATGCGATGAAATATATCATAATGTCGATGAAATTTCACAAATATTATGAAATAATTTCGTTGAAATTGTTTCATTAGCTTTCATAGTTTCGCTAATTTTATTAATTTTACGTAAAAATTAACAATATTTGCAAAAAGTCAATGAGTAAAAAATATTTTTTCAATGAAAAATATATACATTTTCTTTCTATAAAGTAGTTGCAATTAACTTATGAAATATATAATTCAATGAAACTTTTCATTGGTTTATTTGCATTAAATTGTTTAAAAGACTTCATAAAAAGGAAGAAATAACTTCGTTAAAATAATTAAAGTATTTCATTGCCTTAATGAAATTACTTCATTATATCATTGACATTATTACATAATTTCAATGAAATTATATCATTAAACAAATGAAATATTGTTGTTATTTCACAGATATAATTTAATAAAATCAATGAAATAATTCATTGTTCTGATGAAACCGTTTCATTATACTACTGAATTTTTTTTCATTATTTTAGCGAAATTATTACAATACTTTAATGAAATTATTTCATCAAATTGATGAAATTTGCGTTAAAATAGTGTTAACGAAACCTGTTTCATTAATTTAACGAAATGCTACTTTGGCTGAATTTTATTGAAGTTTTTCCTTGGATCAACGTCGAGATTCACAAAATTTGTGACGAAATTTCTTTCTTTTCAAATATTTATGGTGCTTAAATTCTTTAAATTTATCTTCCATATATTCAGAGAGGCCACAACGAATGTATTAAAATGTTTTTAATGAAAATAGATAATAGATAAATAGAAAATATCAAACTAAATGTGTCAAAACAAATGCATTTCGTACCACATACTTCTAAAGCTTTTCCATAAAAGAATTTTTTTACAAAAAAATTATCGATTTTATTATAGAATTTCTTCTTTTATATTTCGAATTTATTAATCTACGTTTGTCAATAACGGCTTTCAGTTGCCTTTAATTCATTATGTATTCCGATAGGAAGAAAAACTATCAAGTGAGAAAAAAATGAGTGAATAATTCTTAAGAATTTTTTGCATTTTGATTTGTGCAAAATAATAAAAATGTAACTTATGAAAAGTTATTCCACATGTGTGACAATGAGAGAAAATAAAACTGAAAGAAAAAAGTTTTTAGAAAAAATTTACAACTTGTTAATAAGAAAATGTTAATTTATGCGAAAAAAAAAAAGTTAAAATGTCATCTGCACATAAACTACACGAATACAATCACATACTCAAAAGCTCTTTTATGTGGCTGCACAATTCTTTTTTCTTTCTTATTTAACTTGCACTTCCTATTGTAATCAGTGTCACCCTTTTATATATCGGCCAGCAATGAAAGCTTGTTAAAGTGTGTGTCCTCGTTCGAGTTTCCAGCTCCTTATAATGTCACAAAAACATAAGTAGTTTTCACTATTTAAGTCAGCTATAAGTTTTTGTATTGTTTTTTTGTTTAGCAAATTTAGAATTGTTTGCTTATAAAATTAATAAAATTATTGTGCCATATTAAAGGCATAAATTAAGTATAATGGAGGTGAATCTGTATTATCATACAGGGATGGGGGCATGCAAATCGTTTTACATGACAGTTAAACAAGTGTATAAAGTCCCTGTTCACACTTGCCATTTTTCTTGTAGCAATTCTTGAGTTTGTTTGAAAGAGAGGTGAGAAGATTGCGGAAGGGTACATGGTTTCATGTGTTCTGCAATTCTCACTATCCAATTTGAAGCATGATGTACAGTCGAACTTCTCTATAGCGAACTTCTCTATAACGAAATCTTCTCTATAACAAATAAAATTCGTGAACACAACATTTTTGTGAGTATTTTCATACATTTTGATCTCCCTATAACGAACTTCCCTATAGCGAAGTTCTCTCTGTAACGTACAATTTTTTAAGACCTAAATAGAATTTTTCACACTAAATAATCTCTCTATTGCGAAGTTTTTAGCAATCGATTTTTTGCATCAATTTAGTCACATATGTATGTATTAAAAAAAAAAAAATTAATGAGTTCATGTACAAACAATTTTTTTTGTCTTAATAAATATATATTCTACATTACATTTCGATACAGAACAAAAATTGTTAGAACTATAAACATATATAAAAATATAAAAAAATATATACGATTCTAATTGTGCTTTTTTCCTTATAAACTATATGTGAAATTTACTATTACATACTTTATGATATTCTTATACAGTATGAAAAATATCATAAAGCATTTTATTACAAAAGTAACTCAAAAATTGAGGAGGAAAGCATATCCATATAGTACTATTTCGCTAACGCTTACTTAGCTCATCAGTGGATTTTTCCCAACGTCTGAATATAAACCCAAGATCTATATGTTTAAAATTCAATTAATCAAACGAGAATTGTTTGAACATTAAACATACAAACCAAAAAATCCATAAACAAAAACATAACAATCCATGAGTTTACTTTTATAACATACTCACATTTCTATTTTTAGCTTTATTTATAATAATAAATTTCACATATAGTTTATAAGGGAAAAAGCACAATTAGAATCGTATATATAAATAAATATTCCCAAAATAAATTCAGTTAATATGAAATATAAAAAAATTTTAAAAATAAAAACTTCCTGAAGATGTTAACCGAAGGTTAACGAAATATCGATAATAAATATAAAAATAATAAATAAAAAGAGAAAAAACCTTAAAGCTTAAAAAATAGATTGTTAAAATAAACATATAGTTAATTATTAAAAAGATATAGAAAAAAGATTTTTATTATTATTATTATTATTATTATTATTATTATTATTATCATTATTATTATTGTAATTATTGTTTTTAAATATTTTATTATGTTGTAACATATTCGTAAAAATGTATTTTGGATTTGGTTCAAAAACAAAAATTTCAATACAAAATCGAATATTTATACTTATTTCAAATCCAGAATATATTTTTATGAATATGGCTGTTAATATTTTAAATTTTGAATTTTCATTGACAAGAACTTTTCCTATATTGTGAATTATGAAAAAAAATATTTTTTCATTATAAACAAAAACCAATTTTCCTGCAGAAGCTACACAAAGGAGTAGCGAAATATCGAATCAAAATAAATATTAAATATATTAAAAAGACCTAAAGCTTAAATAATTAGTGTTATTAATATAAAAAGAGGTCAAAAAACTAGAAAAATTATATTTTCTACATAAAAAAATGTAGTCAAAATTTTCTGCAGTTTCTCTATAACAAATTTTCTCTATAACGTAGAAATTTGACGGTCCCCAACTGCTACGTTATGGAGAAGTCCGACTGTATGTAGGTTTATTGATATTATTGGTATTGTACTTGAAAAAAATCAAGAAAGAAAAAAGAGGAAAATTAATACAATTTCGAAGCAGAGAGAAAAATTGGAAGTCTGGACAGGGACGAACTGGATGGACTTCTAAAGCTTTTTTTATATTTTTTTATTTTAGACCAGTACTCAGGGGATGACCCCTACAGATGCGATGCATTGTGCTGCAAATAGAGGAAAGAGACAGTGAGAGAGATGGCGGTGGTGAAGCTTCCCTATTTTATAACCCTACGTTTGCTCGTTTCTTGCTTTATAGCAGTGTTGCTTTGTTTTAGTAGCAATACTTCGCTACACAATACCGACGAAGGAGGGCGCTTTTATGTGCCTGTGGATTGGTATCATCTGAAGCTTGGTATTTGTCTGGAAATTGAGAACCAGCCAGTGTTTATATACTATAACATTTTACGGAGAATTATTACACGTTACAATGATAATGATATGAAATGATGTGAAAACTACAGTGTACATGAGTGATGGGTTCTAGCCAAAAATTTTCAATTATTTTTCATTGAATATGGCGAAACGTACTGTAAAACCAGTATTAAGTGATGTTTTCTTAATTCTGGTACGTATAAAATCTTATAGAAAATAATGGAGTGACCATTACAAAAACACTTTTACAGTAAAGTTCTCCAAGTCCTTGATCAATAGTTATTGGATGCGTAGTTAGCGCGTTGATTTTATGTGGCGAAAGTTGCTGGTTTAAATCCTATTCCACTCATCAAAATGTATATTAGTTTCTGTGCTAATGTACAACACAACGCCTTCCTTTACTTAACGCCAGAGATGCTGTAACTCTGCTTTACATAATAATGTAACGCGTAAGAATAAACCCTACTCTAAACGAAGCAGCAGATAAAATCGAGAGAGGGAACCGTTGGATTCTGTTAGCCGTAACAGGGGGTGGAGTCTAGATGTATGTAGTCTCGGAGCCCATAAACCCGGTCGGCGCGAGGGATACTATGATATGATCAATGTATCTTGAGCTGGACCATGGCGTTCGTAACGAGCTGCGGTATTGAAGAAGGATTGGGTTCCTTGAGAATAATATCTGCTGTCTACTTGAAAAGGCTGAGACTGTGACACATATTGTGTAAATATGTCTAGGTTTGGACTATTTTATACTCGGGACCATGGGTTTTCCTATCCTCTATGGGACTGCGATAAAGGTTTAGTCTGAGGTAGATACTAGCGGTAAATTAGGACTCAGTTATGAGACTGGAAGTCGATAATTACCAGTCGACTACCAGAAAACAATAGAGTCTCGAGCAAATTTTATGTTTGCCACGCATCTCAATGGTGAATGGATGTGCCACTTGATGGATGGGTCGGTAAGCATTGGAATAATACGAAGGCAGTCGAAAAGAATCCTATTTGGTTGGTGGTCGATGTTCCCCCAAACTAGAGAAAAGAAGCAGTACTCTATCTAATATACCTCCGTAGTCTAGTGCATGAGCATTAGTCTTATCAATATGGTGGTGCGGGTTCGATTCCCGCTTAGACCCTGGGTATTTCTACAGACAAGCTATAAGAGCTTCGTAAAGTTTGTATTGTTTAAAAAAAAAAAAAAAAAAAAAAAAATCACTATCCCTGTCCGAAAAGAAGTTAACACATAATTTAAAAATTCAACTCTGTAAATGCGGAACAGCTAAAGTGTAGGGTATTTAAGCAACAGCTATAATTCAATGAAAACAACTGGACACGTCTTAGGCATTCATTTTGATATCATGTTTTTGTCAAAGTGCTACCCTTTTCAAGGCAATAGAGTGTATATATGTATATGTCTGTACCTTGTAATATTTCCCAGGCGATTTTAGGCGTGAATCTATTTGGTTTCCTATTCGATAAACACAATCATACGAAAACCACAAACAAGAACAACAGCATTATCTTTGGAACGCTGAAACATGAATATAAAAAACGTTTTTTTCTTCATACAACTTGTCTTTAAGGAAAGTGTGAGCGGCAATAGATTCTGTTGTATGTACATAATGTTTTGTTGAATAGTGTTGCTGCAACAGCAAACAGCAGAACAAACAAAATACGTACAATGTTGTTTGTTTGTGTTAAATGTATGTTAAGAATTTATATCGCTCATGTTTTATGCGCATGCTTAAACGTTTGAGATGACATTGTTGTTTTTGTTTTTGTTTTATTGCTGACTGTTGTTTGTTCTATTTGTTTTTGTGCAGATGACTCTTTCAAATTGTAAAAGTTTTTGTTGAGGTTACTGTTTGTTTGCTTGTTTGCTGTAAGAAGCAAAGTTTAATGCCGGTAGCAAAATTTTAGAAAAAAAAAAAACTCTCAATATTGAATGATTTTTATTGATGTTGCAACAAACACAACAACAGTATTCATTGGAATTAATTCGTATTTGGTTGTTTTAAACATTGAATTGCACTTTTTGTTGTTGTCGTCGGCTACTCATCGTACCTTGTAGCATGTGTTGTGTGCCCAAGTCGATTGGTTTGACACCTAACATCGTTTTGCGCAATTGTTACTGTTCAATAGTTTTCTCCTTGCTGTTACTTTGCTGTTGTTATTGTTGTTTTTTACGACTGTTAATGTTTTACTATGGAGCGACGACCAACGGACAAGGAAGTAAAAGTAAAGTAAGCAGCTTAAGAATTATAAATTCGATTTTGGTGATTATTTTATATTTGAGGCTGTTAAATTTACATGATCAACACAATTTAATCGAAGAAATTTCGTTGGCTTTATACTTGAGGGCGTTGTAAGAAAGAAAATCCTTCAGCGCTGACTAATATCATACCATGGCACGATGGATGCACGTTGACTACGAATCCAGAAACAGACCTGGGTTCAACCCCAGTTTCAGACTAAAGTTTTAAAATAAAAATAAACATCTCGCATTTTTCTGATGTGCATTAGTGTGTCTTTGTGTGTCAGTTGTTGTCGGAAGGTTTCAGTGGTGAAGGCATAGTCACTGGTCAATGAACAATGCCGGCTTCAGCTGGTAGCAATCCCCACAATCGCATCAGAACGCCCTCCTTCGTCGGTATTGTGTAGCACCGGCGAAGTAAAACAATAATAAAAATAGCTACTGAACCGGTGCAATACCGCAATAACTCAAAATTTGAATTTTTGAGCTGGGTATGATATTTGGGGAAATATATAACCAAAATGAAAAAAATATTATGGTTCTATCTCTAACTGTTCAGATTCTACAGCTACAAATGTCTTTATTGCCTCCAGCTATTTCCAATAATGAATATTTCCTTTATGACAAGAAATTTACAAACAGAAAACATTACAAAAGATGCCTCTCTATTTAAAAACTTGTAAAAAAAAATAACATTAGTAAACGAAAATACTGTCAAAAAGATGGCTCTAAACTTCAAATGCATTTTTCTCAGTTCACGATTTTTTGAATTACGACGGTATTGCAGCAAAGGCTCGATATGTAATATTTATTTTTATTCTAAATATTTTTTCCTATATATTTATATGCAGCTTAAATAATTAGTGTAATTAATATAATAAGATGTTAAAAAACTAGAAAAATTAACGTACTACATATAATAAAACGAAACATTAACCCATTGCCAGCCATTGTACTCGCTTGAGTACAGAAAAAAGGCAATATTTAAGTACGTATAAATTTGCTTGCAAAAAAATTATACAACGTTTCTTCTGCTTTTGCATTTGTCACATTGTGCTTTAAAACACACATAAAACATATTTTGAAAAATATACCGTTATTGCTTTTTTTTTGTTTGTTTTTGTGAATCACTTTATCATATTTGTGATTTTTACCTAGGTCAGTAACAACTGATACTGTTTCGTCCAGATAAGAGTTTCTTATAGTTTTCTGTAGAAGAGTGATTATGTGTACGATAAAAAGAAAGTTACAGGACAAAAATTATTTTTTGGACAACCATATGTGAGTAACAAAATCGGTGTACCCAATCGAGTACAATGGCTTGATATGTATACATTTTTTAGAATTTTCCTTAAACCAAAATGGAATTTACAGCTATCAAACCGTCAAGTTTTTATGGTAAAGCTTTTACAAATTTAAGCAAGGCTCTTGATTTTGTGGATAGAGGTGGTCACGAAAATTTCGATATAGCGATTATTCCACCAGAACCGGACTATAGCACAGACGAAGAGGAGGGTAATGCTGATGATATTCTTTTTGATCATATGCCAAATGATGTACCAGCTGAAGTCGAAGTATTTTTCGGCAGCGATAGCAAAGATGATATTCCACTTGAGCAGTTGCGACAGACAATGATGTCTTCAAAATCAAGCGAAATAGCTTCTAAGTGGACAAAGAGACCTTGTGATATTCAAATGCATCAAATCAATTTTTTTTCGGACAATGAGCTCAATATGATCGCAGAGTTAAGTGAAAAATCGCCGGTTGAGGTTTTTGAAGTCTTATTTAATGAAAAAGTGGTTAATTTAATCGTTGAGCAAACTTGTATTTATGCGTCACAAGCTAACGCGCACAATTTCTCCTTCAACGCAGAAGACTTGAAAGTATTTATCGATATTTTATTATACAGTGGTTACCACTCAATGCCTAAAGAGGATATGTATTGGCTATACCCAAAAAACGAATATTTCGAAACGGTCGCTGGCTCCTGGTGTTGCATTTAGTGGTGAAAACCACTTTCCTAAGAGGGTAAAAAATCAGTTACGATGTCGTGAATGTCATAACAGAAGAAGATGGTTATGTGAACAATGCGATGTTGCTCTATGTGTTTGAAAAAGTATGCTTTAAAAATTTTCATACCTTAAAAAAATAGCATACTCATGACGCCACTGTACTCGCCCGAGTACAGCACTAAAAGTACACTTCCAAATATTTTTTTTTAAATTTTTTGTTTTTTCTATATAACTTATTTAAGTTTAAAAAATAAATGAGTTACAATCTTTTTTTATGTGTAATGATCTTGGCGTTTAATGGGTTAATACAGTATATTAAGGGCTTTATTTCTCTATTTGCTCTATTTGTATATAAATAACAAACTTTGTTTCTACTAATTAGTACCGATTTCAGGCAATTCAATGGCAATGCATACAAACCTAAAATATTATAATATTTTACTTTTTAATTCCTTTTTTAAGTCGGTTAAATTTTTTTTATAATTTTTATTTTAATCGGCCATAAAACTTTAACTATACGAAATATTATCTTTACTAAATGACAATAACATGCTAAACTATCGCATGGAGTTTTCAGTTAGAAATAAAACTTGTGGTTAAGGTTAAGCCTCACGAAATCTAAGCGAGCTCAATGCCATTAGAATGCGCAATATTTGTTTCAGACCGGCTATGGTAATCTTATTTCGTAATTTCGGTGCACAGTATTTATTAAAAATATGTGCACTTTATTGTTCTCTTTCAAAGTGATGTAAATGTCTTTCTAGCGGCTTTATTATAAAGTGAAAAATGTTTAAAATATTTCATTTCATTGCGATTACTTTATACATTATTATTATTATTATTATATGATTTATATGAAATATGATATGAAATATCGATATTAAAAGTATTTCTGCATTTAACGGTAGTAGACCATATTTTTCTAGAATAATAAATACTTTTGCATCAAGTGATAATAAAGTCGCAACTTTACTGCTTCTAAGTAATACAGACGGTAATTAGTACATGATAGTACAAAGTGTGATGTAGCTATAACGCACTCTCTACCTTTTGCTGGGATCGTACTAACTAACTGAAATGTTTAAAACAAAATTTCCTTTCGTTTCGAAAACTTTTCAAGGTACCCACTTGGAATATTTCGCATATTCAATGTACAAACAATTTCATACTTAAGACATATACATTCCCTATTGATCTCGGAATAATATATGTATATAATATGGTGGTATGGATTTTGTAATCCATTTTCATTATTTCAAATGCCAAGTACTTTCCCTCATACGTGTGTTAATTTACAGCAGCAGCAACAGCAACAGCAACAGCTTGCCAAGATCATGACCGTACTATTGTTAATCGTAAAGTCAAATTGAATGTAGTATACTTATACAGTAGTTCAGAAGCTTGTATGAAGTATGAAGGGTATTGAATGCATCTGCAACATCTTTTCCCAAGGGACAGAAAGTGATCATCGTGGCCGGGCAATAAACACATTAACGCATTATTTAGTTGTCAACAGACAGCAAAAGTTAAGTTCGCATCATTGGAAAAATTGTGTTTTTTCTCGTTTTTTTTTTAGCAATATTTATTTAACTTTTTTTCTTCTTTTATTTATTGTTTATTTTTTAGATGTTTTTCCTTTAGTGTTTCAACAAATGTTTGTTTGTTGCATCTTCTCGATTTCCTTTTGTTTGTGTTGTTGGTGTTGCATGAAAAGAATTTCTGTTAGCTCTTGGAGTTGGGATGATATTGTGCTCTTCTCCAGTTAGTGGCCAGTAGTCGGTAGCCGATAGTCGGTGGTTTTGTGATGGCGGTTTATGTGTTTGATCTTGGCAAAACATACGCCTTTTGTCATCGTCATGTACGAAACTGATGTTCCTGCTGCTGTCGGTTTGTGTATTGGAATTTTTTGGAGACATTTTTAACCTGATTTGGTTTGTCAGAGTTGTTGAACAAGAAGTTATTGTCGCTTAAAAGAGCAGTACAATAAATTCCGCATGTATATTCATGGCAATAATAATAACTATAATAATTGCGTATTAAATGCAATAGCAACAGCACCAGCACCAGCACCACCAACAGCAGTTACATGTTATCGGCCTTTTTGGTTTAAGAACTTTACACAACAAATACCATGTTGATTAAGAATTGTTTGGAAATTTGATCACTTCACAAATAGAAAATTATTATCTATTGTGTATCATATGAGAAATCCTATGGGAAAAAGTTTTGTATTCTCCGCTTTTAATAAAATAGAAAACGTTTAAATGACGTTCATAAAAGGAAATCGATTAGAAAATATTTTACAATTTTAATGTTATGTTGCATGATCGAATATAAGGGCGCCGAAAGTAAAAAAGTTAAAGTGATATTCATCGCTTTTTGATTTGGACTTGTGGTTTTGAGAAATTCAAGTTCTGCAGCTAATGAACGCGGAATAAAATATTTGCTGCCGGTTTCAAAAATAACAAAAAAAATATTTTAGATTTATTAAATGTTTAATAAACAAATTTCAATACAAAATTGAATTATTAGCCAATCCAAATGCAAAAAAAAATATTAAGAATACAGCAGTTATCATATTTTAATTTGAGATGCAACATTCAATCCTATTGATGCATGTGGTGATTGTAGCGTTTTGTATTCAACCAAAAATTCAGTGCTTTTCTTACCCGATTTTCCGTATTGATCTAAAATATTGCATTTTATTGTTCCGCAATAAAGTGAAAAATGTAATGCACTTTTCGAGAATCGAAGTCAGTAGTAGTTTTATGGTTCCCTCTGTCTCTGTCTCTCTCTCTCTCTCTCTCTCTTATGTAGTCTAGTTTTATGGTTCCCTCTGTCGCTCTCTGTCTCTCTCTCTCTCTCTCTCTCTCTCATGTAGTCTAGTTTTATGGTTCCCTCTGTCTCTCTCTCATGTAGTCTTACGTAAGCCCTTTTTTTATCTTGGAACAGTACTGAGGGATCACCCCTTCACATGCGATACATTGTGCTGGAATTAGTCACGTTCAGTCAATTTCACTGTGAAAATTAACAAAAAATTCATTCATCACGCAAAACAACTTCAAACCAGCAATTTATGAAATTTATTTATCATATCTATTCACGGCTGATTGTTCGAAATGACAACTCGGAATTAACAAGGGTACCCTTATGTAGAGGTATTGGAAATAAGAAAAATTTTCAATACGTATATAATGGTTTATATATTTCAAAAATTAAAGATGATTTCAATAAGTTAAATCAATGCATATTATCGAAAAAGATTTATAACCTGACCCACGATATCGAGCTGTCGCTTACTTATGGTGTTTTCTTTTCTGACAAAAATGTTACATATATGCTACATTTCGTTACTATTTCTGTTCCATTCTAAAATATATGTAACATTAAAAAAAGCTATTTCGTTCCTTTCTAAATATGTTGCACAAATAACTGGCAAAATATGCAACATATTTGACCCTCTACTCTCAAGTCGGGGTGATATACTAACCTTTTTTACAACTTTGTTAAGTACTTTTTTATACAAATAAGAATTATGAAAATCAATATATTCTTCACTTTGATTAGAGTTCGTCAGACTTTTGTTAGAGGAAGATTCTGTTCAATTTGTTATTTATTTTAATGTAAACTTTTTTGATACATTTTTGGTTTAGACTTTTTGCAGTTTGTTCTAGGTAATATCAGCTGATTAGAAAACAATGTTGCTGACGATTTTTATTGAAAATAGGGTGCTAAAAACCGTAGAAACAGTGAAACGCTAAGTATACATTAATGTGAAATCTCAAATATTTTGTACCATTGTGTCAATAAAAAATGTATCACTTTTTAAAGGTATGGGCAAACTGTAGAAAATGTTATCCATCGAAAGGGCAACATTTTTGTTCAGAAAGGAAATCACCATTACATATAAAACAAAAACAACATTTTAACTTATTTTGTTTTGAATGAAATTAAGCGACATCTCGATATCGTGTAACATCGTGAGCGAGGCAGTAAAAAGTTTTTATTTTAGCCCAGTGATGAGAACATCACTAGGAGATATTAATAAAATGGTTAGGTTTGCTAAGTGGATGCATTCATAGCCTTTGGCGAAACCACAATGTCAAATTTCGTAAACACAACTGATTCTAAGTTTGTTTTTTATAGTTCAACTGTGGAGTAAATATATATAATCAAATACAAGTTTCGTAAAAAAACTGATTAATTTTTTTTCTATTAATTATATTTATTATACTGCATAGAAAACTCATAAACATAAACAAAGGATAATTTTGAAAGCAGAGGTTATGTTAGTTTAGGTAGCTGGGTAAAGAGAGGAAAAGAAGAAAGGAGAGGTGATAAATTCAGGTTAAAAACGAAGAAAATAGTAGACGAATACACTATAGAGTGGAAAACACAATGAATGAAAAGACCGATGAACCGACGAAGACGACAACCAGCCACTGTGCCCGATAAACTCGTTCAGCTATCAGAGCCCCACCTCAGATAGGCTGCCGCACGTCATGTGCAACCCGCAGCACATTGATGCGCAAGTTACCGAGTGCCGGGCATTGCTAGAGAGAATGAGCTACACTATACTACTCCACATCATCATTGTATATAGAGCATAATGCTGCAGACAAGCCATAGAGGCTTCGCAAGGTTATTCTAATATTAATTTGTACACGACAGAATTGATAAATAAAATTAATAAAATTGAATTGAATGAAATTATATGGTTTAGCTGGTCTATAAACGGCATTTTATTTTTTGCTAATATCAAAATCTTCAGTAGACCTTTAACCAAATTCTTGAAAAAAGCTAAGAAATTTCACATGTTCATACCCAAATAGCTTCTCCGAAAATTCTCCTTATAAAACAAACCACATAACAAACATGGATAAATAATCGTAATGAATTTTTACTAACGTTGAATAACTAAAAGAATAGTTACACAATATATAAAATTATTTTAGTACATACATATTTTCTTGACATTTTCATTTCATTTCATTTATATATACAGTACGAGCTCGGTATGCGCAACCGAAAGGAAATCGGGGTTGTTGCTTTTACCGAAAAGTTGCAATAACCGACCACTAAAAATTTAATATTAAAACACACCATTATTTAACTTAAATTCATTCATTTTTATTACTTTAACATAAATTAAGCATAAAATTAATGTTTTATACATAAGTACATACTTAAATAAAAAGCAAAACAAAAAATAAAAATGAACTTCATATTTTATACGTTTATTATATATGAATGTATGTGAGTTCTATTATAAATAGAACTTAGTTTGAGGAAAAGAATGTTGAAATTTTGGTTTGAGTTTTAGACTTTTTAACCTTTTGGGAAATCGCAGCTTCCTTAATTTCTTGAAGAGCAATTAATTTTTCATAAGGAATATCATTTTCTGTTGCACACTCCATACAAATGTCAAGGGCTTTAATGGCATCATCTAATTTAACTTTTTGTGTTTTTTCAATTTGTACATTCTCTGCAATTTCTTCGTCTGAAAGATCTATAGCTTCGGGCTCATCTGTATAGTCTTCTCTGATCCATTCACCGATTTCACCATCTGTCAAGTTCATATCCGGTAAAATATCCTGTAACAAATTTTAAATACATGGCGTAATTGAAGTCAGTTCGTATCGCAAGCTCATTTTTTTTGATTCTGCTGACTGTGGGCTTGTTAACTTTGTAATCAATACAAATCTTTTTAACAGATTCACCATTTTGCAATTTGCTCAAAATTTCTAATTTTTGTTTAATTGTTAGCTTAATCACTTTTTTTTACTACTCCCATATTTTTTAAATGATGTGTACTTAACAATGATTTTCACTTAACTCATGTAAAACTTTAAACGTGCAACGCATTGCAAAGATTGAGATTATGAAAACTGTTTAAGCGCCGCTCCTGCGTGAGCACAAAAAAGTAAAGAGCATAAAATAAATAAAAAAAAAGTACCACCACTGACATGTGGAAAACATTTTTAAGAAGGGTTCTTTGCTGATATCTTAAGTACTTGTTAAAACTACGTTTCTGAAGAAATAAATTCAGAGAAAAAACGCTTAAAATTTAATAAAACAGAAAAAGTTGCACTTATCGAGACTGTTTTTTGAAAAAAGTTGCACTTATAAAGACTGTAATGTAAAAAAATTGCCTGTTGCGCTAATCGGGGTGTTGCGATAATCGGTGGTTGCACAAATCGAGCTCGCACTGTATATTCATATTTAATCGAGTCAATAAGGTCATATTTGATTAACAATTGGTAAATAAACTAGTAATGAACTAAATAACAAGAGTATTATAATTTCTTTTTTACATTTCTTATCTATATAAAAATAAAATAAATATTAAGTTTTTTAATTTTATCTAAATCTTTTAACTAATTAGCAAATTTTAACAATTGGAAAAACAAATTATTTTTATTTCATTTGTTGTTAACTAATTTCATGAAGACTCAATAAAATTTTTCTTATTCTAAAAAAAAAAAAAAACCTACCTGTCATGGATCCAAATAGACTAATGCCCCGTTGTCGTACCCGTTAGGTTCCGCAGCCGCAGCCTCAGAAAAGATAACCTGACATCAAATCGAGGCAATAATATCTTCATATTCGCGCAGGCAGCGAGTCAGCTTCTCCGAGCCTCTCCCAGAAAATATTCATCCAAGCGTTTCCAGCACGATGCAAGAGGAAGCCCGCGAAGAAAGCAACAGAAAATCCGTATGTGTATTTAATTTTTTAAATGAATGTCAGAATGAGTTAGAAATGAAATTACTTCGAATTTGAAATGTTTATTCATTTAAAAATAACTGAACGGAATACTTCTAGAATAAACGACATTCAGTTACTGCAATAATTTTGCGAATGTACGTATGCGAGCAATGTTCGCTGCCGCGTTTCTTTTAGCTTTTCGTTAAAAATAATTTTAATATTTTTTTCTGTATATTGTGTATTGTGGAAAAAAAAATTATTCTCTATGACGCTTAAAGCAGTAAAAGTGATAAATGCTAGTTTTTGGTGGTTGGCTGAGTAGCTGGCGCAGAATATCGCAGGTCCAATCCCTCATGCAGCAGCAAAACATTGATTTAGTAATAAAATTCAAGGAATTAAGATTCCTTCCAACAATAGCGAAATTATGATTTACATTCTTTGAAAAGAGAAAGATTCTGTGGTGATGTGATGTACTAGATTTTAAGCAATACACGACTCTGCTGTAGTGATTTTGTGAATTTGGAAAGCAGAACAACAGATTCTCGTGTTTTAAGTAAACGTTATCATTTTTAAGCTGAAAGAGAGTTATTTTGTTTTGCGATTTTACTACGCCGACAAGGTTAAGAAATTGACTAGGTTTCTCTTTTTCTTGAATCACGTGGCCAGCCATCTCAATGTCGCGGTTTTCACGGGCCTTTGTGGCATTGGAATGCAAATCGATAGACTCGTCATTCTCTTGCAGAATTTTTGCATGAGCTGTGGATCTGTGGAGGAGGAGGAGACGGTTAGTCACTTATGTGTCAGCTTGCTATGAAACGTCCTGTATTTCCTGTCATCATTTACTGAACTCTCCCAAGTGAGTATTTCTGCAATATCAGGACTTTTTCCGGAGTCCGGCTGGTTTCATTTGGCGACTGTCTGATCCGCGTATGCCCAACCTAACATACTATGCCGACATATTTCACTGCTCAAATATGGTTGACGTGCATAGACAGAAAAAATTCCATGCCATGCAAGTTTTCAAAAGAGAAGCAGTTTTACAGCGATCATATTTGAAAACAATTGCAACGTTTTTGCAAGTGTGCATTATATTTATTATTATTATTAATACATTTTTTGTATTGTTTGCTAAATACTCCATAATGCAGAGGAATTAACAATTATCACCATACGAAACAATTGCCCTTTTTAGCAACAAACCCCCCTCGGTGATAATTATAGGAACCATTAGGGACACATTTACACAAAAAAAAATTGCATTTAGCAAAAACATATTTTATAGCAATAAAATCACGCCTCCAAAAAAAAGAAAAAATTTTAAACAATTAAAACAGTTTAATTTTGCAAACTGTGTGAATTTTGAAATAATCCTTATTGAACGTTATCAACCAGGATAACAAAAGTATTTTCCATTATTTGTAAGCACTTTAGTTTTATTTTTAAGCGGATTATAATCCAGTGCCTGCATTATCAATTTCAATAGTTTTGCATCAAAATATTGATTTTACTGTCTTGTCAACTATAACGCTGCAATTGTATCAAATATTTTGTGTGTGTGTGTTTTGTTTTTTGTCATAAGCAATCAGGGATCAGTTAATTTGTGCAAACGTTTATTTTTTTTTTATATTTATATTTAAAAGAGTCGCATATATTTTACAAATAAAACAGTGTTTGCAGGATAACACCATTAACGCAAACGAAATAATACAAAAGATAATCTTCTTTCTCATTTGCCATTGGATATTGATGGGTAACCATATCAGTTATTGAGGTAAAAAAAAGCTATTCTACATTGTAAGAAAAAAACATGTTTAAAGTGAGTGATTTTATTTATGAGTGAACTCTGCAATTGAGATTGTTATATAAAATATGAAAAACATTTGCTCAACTGTATGGTTTATCGTTTAGTAAAACACCATGTCTTTATGTGAACAGGCAAACTTGTAGTATCGTGTATTTTATGGTATTTTTATTTTTGTGTTTATTTACATTTTCTTCCAAGGCATATTCACTATCAGGCAGTCACAAGCAAATTGGCCTAAAAAAAAGAGCGAATTCAATAATTTGAAATGTCAAAGAGTCGTCATAAACGAAATTCAACAATGTGTTTGTAATTTTAAACGCGATAAATAAAATTTTGAGTTTGTTAAAAAAAATAGCGGATTCTGCAAGCTGCAGAAGTAATATTTTGTTTGATTGATGTTTGCAAGGGTCTAAGAACAAGTATAAATTATTATTAGACTGTAGAAAGCGATAAATAAAATGGAAAGGAATTTTAATTTTGGTTTTGAATCTCACAATTTAAAAATATAATGGTAGCTAATCGTCTAATTTGTATTATATAATTATATATATATTTTATACAAATTTGTATATAAAGTTTTATTTCCATTATGCGATATCCAGGTCAAGTCAATAAAGAGATATTTTCTTGTTTGTCTGTAAGAGCTGTTAAAACTTTTATCGTCAGAGACATACAGTCGAACTTCTCTATAACGTAGCAGTTGGGGACCGTCAAATTTCTACGTTATAGAGAAAATTCGTTATAGAGAAACTGCAGAAAATTTTGACTACATTTTTTTTATGTAGAAAATATATTTATTAAGACAAAAAAAATTGTTTTTACATGAACACATTAATTTTTTTTTATTAATACATACATACATATGTGACTAAACTGATGCAAAAAATCGATTGCTAAAAACTTCGCAATAGAGAGATTATTTAGTGTGAAAAATTCTATTTAGGTCTTAAAAAATTGTACGTTACAGAGAGAACTTCGCTATAGGGAAGTTCGTTATAGGGAGATCAAAATGTATGAAAATACTCACAAAAATGTTGTGTTCACGAATTTTATTTGTTATAGAGATTTCGCTATAGAGAAGTTGGACTGTATTTAATGGGAGCTTTTGTGCGCTCATATAATGCCACATACGGTGTCAATGATATTGATTTATCCCAAGTTGTAGTTGCAGTTTTCATGGATACTCTGCCAGTATAATCACCACCAAATTGTTGGTCACTGGAATATTTAACAAACGAAGTTTTTAGATCAGAACGCAAGTCTTATATTTGTTGAACACCAAAAAATCCGACAATAATGATGAGTCCACCCATGCTTATCTAGATTATCACACATATCACACCAGTACATTAACCTTTTCCCTTTAAGGCTGTATACTACATCAAACCCATAACCAAACATTGAGAATCGCAGGTTGTCATGTCGAATAATTTAATTACAACAACTTTGTAAATCATCCAAGCCGGTCCTGGATATCATTTTTTGATTATCGTATGGGGTATTAACTCTGGTTTTCAAATAATCCTGATGACCAAATACGCAGTTATTACTATGCCTAGCAGCCAACTAATGTTTTCCATTTGTTTTTTACCACCAGTTTTGCATATTTTTATATTTTTATAATAGCATTAACAATTTTTTAATTAATAACACTAATTATTTAAGCTTTAGCTCTTTTTAATATATTTAATATTTATTCTGATTCGATATATACTGGTTTTTGTTTATAATGAAAAAATATTTTTTTTAATAACACTAATTATTTAAGCTTAAGGTCTTTTCAATATATTTAATATTTATTTCGATTCTATATTTCCCTACTCCTTTCTGTAGCTTCTTCAGGAAAATTGAAAAAAAAAATTAAAAAAAAAATAGCGAAATATCGAATCGAAATAAATATTAAATATATTGAAAAGACCTGAAGCTTAAATAATTAGTAATTTTTCTAGTTTTTTGACCTTTTTTTATATTAATAACACTAATTATTTTAAGCCTAAGGTCTTTTTATATATTTTATATTTATTTCAATATTTCGCTACTCCTTTGTGTAGCTTCTTCAGGAAAATTAGTTTTTGTTTATAATAAAAATTTTTTTAAAAAAATATTAAATAATTAGTGTTATTAATATAAAAATAGGTCAAAAAATTAGAAAAATAATCAAATATTTTTTTTAAAATTCACAATATAGGAAAAGTTCTTGTCAATGAATATTGAAAATAAAAACATTAACAGCCATATTCATAAAAATGTATTCTGGATTTGAAATAGGTATAAATATTCGATTTTGTATTGAAATTTGTTTTTCAACCAAATCTAAAATACATTTTTACGAATATGTTACATATAATAAAATATTTAAAAACAATAATTACAATAATAATAATGATAATAATAATAATAATAAAAATCTTTTTTCTATATCTTTTTAATAATTAACTATATGTTTATAGTTGCAACAATTTTTGTTCTGCCTCTAAATGTAATTCTATGTATAAGAATAAAAACTACAAATACAATTATAATATATTTAATCTCTTATTAAGTATGTATGTAAATGTCTATAAATTTGAACAACATTTACTGTATCTGCCTTAAAATTAATTCTGTTGGTAATTGGTGTATTAATTATATGTAACATTTCTAACATAAATCTACGTTTATAATTATTATCTGTGTCCAATACGGATACATTTTCAAAGTTTGGATAGTGATTTAATCTAGAAGAGTGCGAAGATAATGCTGTTTTTTGAGAATTTATATCCTTATATTTTTGATCAGACTTGTGTCCTGCAATCCTAGTCTTTAATTTATTTTTAGTTGTACCCATATATATCTTATCACAATCCTCATTGTCATTCCCACCACAAGGTATCTTATAAATTAGATTAGACATATCCAATTTCTGCATCTTATCTTTAGTCTTACTAACCAATCTGTTCAATGTGTTATATGCCCTATAAGCAATTTTATATTTCCTTGAATCATATATCTCCGACTTTCTTAAACGTCAGCTATTCCAGGTACATAAGTAAGTAATTTGTATGTCCTAGTATTATCTGTATTGTTAATATTATTCATACTTCTAAATATGTGTTGATTAATTAATCTATAAATTAGCCAAACTGGAAAATCATTGTCCATAAAAAGACCTAAAGCTAAAATAATAAGTGTTATTAATATAAAAAGAGGTCAAAAAACTAAAAAAATTATAATTTTTTTAATTTTTCACCCAAATATTTCATTTCATTTCATTTATTTCAGAATTTTGTAATAATAAAAGCCCTCATCTGGCCAAAAGAATATTACAATAGATTTAAAACATAGATTCTTAAAACATTAAAAGTAACCCTAAATTTATAACTAGATAACAATCGTTTTAATATCAGCATAGAATTTAAAAGGTAAAGATCATAATACGGCATCAATTTGTTAAAAGTATAATTTATCAAAAAAAGTAAGCGAAAAATTGTAAGCCCGATGGCTGCGATGTCACACCAACTTCCTGCGAGTCGCATATAAACAAACTATGTCATATTGCCAACAAAATTAAAATGAGCAATGAGCAATCTTCGGTAGGTCTTGGGGGGGGGGGGAACTGAAAACATCTTAAAACAACTGGCAAGCGATTCCATACACGAGCTGTACTTACGAGGAAAGACTTATCCAGGAGGGAAGTGTGTATTCTGGGAATGAAAATTTGTGTATTTCTAGATGAATGACAAAATCGAACGCATTGAACTAAAAACGCAGGTGTAGAATTTCTAACAAGTTTATAAAGGCTCATAAGCAGCTTAATTGTTAAGAAATTAGAGAAACTACACTTTAACATTTGAGCAACATACTCCGAAACATGATCCCTGTATGTTAGCCGAAATACGAATCGCGTTATCTTATTGACCAATAGCTTAACTGTATTAATGTTTCCATTCGTTGTGCATAAATACACCTCCATACAATAAGATATCTGAGAAAATAGCAAGGCATTAGCTAACTTAAACCTTACTCGAAAGGGTAAATAAACATTCAGGGAGTATAAACGACGAAGCGTGAAGTTGATATTCGAACATAAGCTATTAATATGATAGGCATAGTTCAGCTTACAATCAAGCATCACACCCAACACTTTCAATCTGTCATATTTATTTAAAGCAAATTGCTAACATACACAAAATTAAATATAATGAAATGTTGACGGTTTAAATCATTTTCGCCTTTGTTTACAAAAGTCACCTGAACTCTTGAGTCTACCTGGTTCTTCTTTAAAAACTTTTTGATATTATTTTTTTTTTATTCCATAAAATTTAACCAGGTATGAAAATTTCTATTTGATACGAATTAGTTGTTAAATTTTTTAAATTAATTGGAACAAATTAAATATATACATATGTATATATTTATCTTTCAGAAGAATATAATGTATTGTATCACATATTTAAAATATTTTTACAAAATGAATCAAAGAAATTGAAAAATTGAAACAAAGAATTTCTAACACTGTTTCAAAATTACAATAGAAATTTATTTTATTACGTTCCTTTTAAACGATATTTTCAACAAACGGCCAAGAATTACATCAACGTTAAATGTCTATTTATTACAGCTGAAATTCAGTCACTGAATTTTCTATCAATGATATTGTTGAATTTAATTTTACTTTGTGAGAATTTTCTTGCAGATTTTCTTCTGTGCCATGTGAAATTCTAAGCTGTTCAGAACGAATTCAATTTTTTTTATAAATATCTTGATGCTGACCCACTGTTCCGTATTAAAAAAAATCTAGTTTATATTGTTACAGCGAAAAGCTGAAATATTAATGTATGTAGCTAATCAAATGGACGAAATATAGGGAAATAGCTTCTCATATACATTTCATATTGTGGAACTTTAACACAGAAGCAATAAAAGCTCTTCTGTAAGTTGCCTACATTTAACCCTGATATCAAAAACACTCCAACTGCCGGAACTTCCGGTGTGTAGTTGGTTCGTTAATTGCCCTATCGCTCTAAATATGCTCTAATAATAAAACAACAACAGAAGTAGCAATGACAACAACGAAATACGAAATAATATTTTTATAAGACAATTCTCATACATTTAAACGTGTAGAATTAATGATTATTTAATTCAATTATTTATAGCCATAAAGAGGATACAGACACACACACACACACACAAACACGCATTCAATCTCAAATAGAGAAGAACACTATCGCGTATGAGATTCAAAGCACATATAATTGTACAGTCGACTCTCGATAATTTAATACCCGCGATAATTTGAATTGCTTTCCAGGTCCCTTGAAAAACATTCAATAAATTGAAAAAAAAAAATCCATGTAATTTGGTCCCCTCGGTAATTTGAAATTATTCGAATGGCATCATGATCGAATTGCGCTCTATATATTTTGAATTATTTTAATGTGCTGTGTTTTAAGAAAAATATAAAATAAAAACAAAAGAATTATTTATTTTAGTTTATATGGTTGGCTCATCTTATATGGAAATGTCATCTTGTTCGCCGAAGTTCTATAATTTGAAGTTTGGCCCTTCTACACTCTATAATTTGAAGTCGTAGTGTGGATGTATTTGTGGTTTTGCGAATGGTGAAGATTTGCTTTCTTTTACGCTCTTGTTAAAATCTCGATTATTTTTGAACTTTTACTTTGGCCTCTTGAAATGCAAATTATCGAGAGTCGACTGTATATACCAATACTCATACACGCACACTTATACTTATATGGGTAAATTTAAATGTTTGCGTGTAAGCAAGTTGCTGTTGTTTTTTTTTTGTTGCGCTCAAATGTGAAACTATTTAATTGTAATAACTGCATTAAAATAGTTGTGACGAAAAATTAAATCAAGACAATTGTCAAAGGCAAAGAAAAAATAGAAACATACACAGCAACAGAAGCAATAGCAACATACGATATCATCACTATTAATGCAATACTAAGCAGCGACACACCAAACGTTAACAGCGAAACGACACCCAAGAACAACAACTAATAAGTGGCGACAATTTAATTGACCTCTAAAGGTCAAAATGCCAAAAACTCAAACAATTTACTCGCCAAAGAGCTAAACGAATGTATGTACAGCACCAATGAAATTAATTTGTTGCCTGCAACTTCAAATAAGCAAATAAACAAAAACCGCGGCGGACAGACAAACGAACTGTTGTCAATCCATTAAATATTGAAAAGACAACTAAAATAAATTGCAACGTACAAATTAATTGTCATTGAAAATTAAACTCTTTAAGGTTGAATTAAATTTCGAGGGAACAGCGTAAGAAAATTTTAAACCAACGACCGAATGCTCTTAAGGGAAATGTCAGATGTTGGTTACTTGCAGTTGTCAATATGAATGCAACACTCCTTCCACCATTTGCAGATGGAACGACGACAATGAAAACAAATTGTTATGCACTCATATAGAAAAGAAATCATACAATTCAACCCTTTAATTGATTTAATTGAATTTTCAAATTGACGCTCCCACAAATTGTACGATTTTTAAGTGAAGTACAGTGGACCGATTCTTATAAATGAAATACTAAGCCATACAATATTTGATGTGCCAGCCAAGAATGGAATGATCAACATGCATTCAAATCCTCTCTAAAACAGCAAAATACCGCAGTATCCAAATAGTACAATGGCAGCATACAATATTTACTGTAAGCGCCAAAATGCGACCACTTAAACAGTGTCGATTTCAATGCCAATGCTTTATTTGCAATAATGGATAGTGTAGAAGAATCAGGAGCTGTGGACTTCTTGGCATGAAAATACACTGTTATGTTTGATGGATGGAGCACATTTTTGAAGTCTCAAAATAAGCATTCAAGTATCTCGGCTTTTTTAGAAGAAGAAATACTGTACTCCATCTCATTTTCCTGCTATCTATATCGCCTATATCCGACCGTAAATGGAATACAACTCTCATGTATGGGCTGGTGCTTCAAAGTATAGTTTGAAGTTACTTGACGATGTCCAAGATAGGGCGAAGACACTCGTTGGGGACAGTAGTGCAACGATTAACTCTCTTTTTTTATGAACAAGTTCCTCTTTAAGAGCCCATCCATGAAGATGTCTTTCCTGACACATTTCACGGAGGAAAATTTAAATCAAATATCCATAACCACTACTACTTGCATCCCCCTCCCAAGATCGCATTTTCTACCTCTATCACAATGTATTGCATATGTAGGGGTCATCGCCTGAGTGCCGGTCCAACAAAAAAAATCTAACTCCATTGAATTGAAACAGTTTCTAGAGTGGCAAAGAAGAAAACCGGCTGCTATTAATTGATAACAGACATTACCCACTATACAGTCCGAAGTGCTATGTTCGAAGGATTCGCCAATCGTAATAATTTGTTCTAAGGGACTGTACGAAACATGGCTCAAAGCACAGAAAGAAGAATCACCCAAAATTGTTGTTGGGTGAACCGCCACAGTGACGAAACACCCCAAAAAAAAATATGAACAACAGACCAAGATTAAGATTAATCACTATGTAAGACTATTCGCCCAAAATTCAGAAATGAAGAAACGCCCAAAAAATTTGGTGGTAACAACGAATTTCATTTGTTCAGGATCGACACCAAGTGCAATCCGACCGAACTTCGACTTGCCTTAGCCACATCAGGCTTTAAACGCCGTATGGCAGCTGGTTCAAGTGGACCCCGGCGGCAGCATATCAATTATCAAAACCGTAATAAGAAGGAACCACATGGTTTACCTGTTTTTCACGGCACCAGATCAGAAGACATATCTCCTATCTTATTTGAACTCAGAAAGTTTCAGGCGGTACGTCTGTCATGTGCCGAGACACTCCCTTTCCCGATTACTTAATATGGCAAGCACCCGTTACACTGTTATTTCAGAGATTGGACTGCGATATATATTTCTTACTATTTGTATAAGATAATGACGGGAAATTTGTTATATCAATTAGAGACTAGGGCATTCTAAGATTTTTCCTTATAAATATAATTGCTCGTCATAGCTCTCATACCAAAAATTAGTCCGCTTCATATGAAGTTTACGGGATATCAGTATAAGGTATAGTCTCCAAACTCTTGATAAACTAGCATGGCGCCGCCACACCGCTAAGTTCATGTGGGTGTACAGCTAAGCAGCAGATCTTTAATCCGCTAATCCGGTATTTGATGTACGCGGAGCAAAAGATTTTTAGGCACAGCATGTAAGATTGTGTCGAACTTCGCCAGGGCTTAAATAAAGTTTCCTCATCGTATGTGAAATACCGGCTTTGCCGGTGAAAGATTTTCTGTATAGCCGGCCGGTCTTATAGATTATAAAAATTAAAAAAATTAAAAAAAAAATTTGGTGATTCTTCTTCAGAATTTGGGAAATTTTTCATAATGATTAATGGCCAAAAATTGGCCATTGTTCATTTTGCACTTTGGGTTGTTATTCAGATTTTTTTTGGACGTTTGGGTACTGTGTTTTGGGTGTTTCTTTACTGTCACGGTTCACCCAATAATTTTTGATGATTTCTGTTCTGTGTTTTCGCCGATTATTCGTAGAGCCCCATTCTAGGATAGGTTATGTTAGCAGGTCGCTAATTCCATTGAATCAGACCATTTATTTTCTCCCGGGTAGCGTTCTGTTGCCTGAGCGGAACCGATTGTCGTTACGTAAAGGGCCGGACAGTGACTGAGAAAGTGTTCAACTGACCTTCTGATCTCATTCTAAGAAGCATTTATATTTAAGCAACTTTCTAAACCACTGTATCACGCAGTCTATAAAACATACATAGATATTCAGAGTAATTGCCTGCGGAATAAACATAAATCATTTTAATAGTTTTTTTTTTGTTCTTCTTTTCTTTGTCTTTAAATAAAAAAAAGTACAAACATAATCTTTTGGAAATGGAAGACACTGAGTTCCCAATTCCATTCGGAATATATAACGGGTGAGTGAGTTTGCTCCTCTTTGCCTGTCTGTTGAAAATTAACAAGTTGAGTTGATCATCAATTTATGACACTGACATGTTCACACAATTTGACGGCTTTTTATGTTTTGCCTCCTTGAATAAGTAGCCTGTGAAAAAAACGCATCATATTGGATCAAATGTTTAATAAAATTGTAACTTTACTTTTAGAGACGTTCGTTGTTGTAAAACGATGACCGATTGCAGGGAGTAAGTCATCAATGTGATCATCCTGTTCGTCATTGTTTTGAACTGATACAAATCTTGAAGTCTCTATCAAGTGCAAACAAAATTTTCGACAAACTTAAAAAAAAAATAACAAAAACGCACAATTGAAATGAACCGACAAATCGCACTCGTATTTATTTGGTTTATCTTGGCGGTGATGATGATCATGACGATGAGAATGATGATTGTGCGTTTTTCTTTTGTGTTTTATATTGCACCATATCCTCAGCGTCTGGGAATCTTGCAATGCTTCTTCAACAATCGATTCAACAATTGTTTTCTCACTCATATTTTTGTGAAGGAGACAAACTGGTGTCTATTGTTTTGTATCTGTTAAAGTTTTGTGCCCCCATTCATGTAGACTCTTTCAGTTTTTATGCAATTTTATTTGAATTTGTTTTTTATTCAATCTGTTTCATTTAATTTAAATTTTTACTCTTTGAGACAATTGTTCTTTATAGAAACAGCAATAACAAAAATTAAAAAAAAATAAATAAACTTTGCAAATGTATGGGCTGTTTGGTCATTCTTTGTATTGTCGCTATTTCAAATACAAATTTAAGCTCGAAACAAATCGAAATATTTAAAACAAAAATTCAAATAGCACATTCACTACCTGGTCAAGATTAACACGATTACATGAAATTTGTAATTTTTTTTTTCTTGATGCAGGATTAAAGAAGTAAAATAGGAAAAATATAAGCTCGACAAAAAAACGTATAAAGGTCGTTTAATAACTTTATTTAAGCAATTGGAACATTATCAAATAGACAACAGCAGGCTGCACAGCTACACGACTACAAATGTTGTTGAACGTCGCCTTGTATTTTGTTCAAAAAAAGAAATTAGAAGAAGCTGGTGACAACTACAGCCACAACAGCGCAGGAATTTAAGAAAAATTCGTACTTTTATCACACTCATATACAAATAATTACGAGGTGTACTGTTTGTATAATAATAACAAAAATTTTTAAATGAAAATGGTTTCATTGCTTTTCGAAATGTTCTCCTTGATGATACACTTTTGCATTCGTTCAAACAATTTGTCATATCAGTTTTTACATTCTTCTGGAGACACCTTCAAAATATCGTTTTTGAACTTCAACTGCTTCTTCGGCGCTCGTAAATCGTTGACCACCCAGTTTACATTTGATGCCATTGGGTGCCAAATCAAAATAAAATTGTCACAAAATTGATTTTGCAAGAAACCGATTGTTTGACGCACAATTTACGGCAACTTACGGCGTCTTGTTTAATTGTTCGAAACAGCAGCTAAGTCAGCATGGCTCGTTAGTACTCGTTTTTCACCCCAACCGTAGCTCTTTGCCACCACATTTCTTTGAAATATTGATAGTTTTGAATCGAGAAGAGTAAAATTATTGGGAAAACGATCAATAACTGCACGATTGGCTGATCGTAAAACAGATTTATTTATTTTTCAAAGTATATTTCCACAATTCGAAAACGTTGTTCTAACGTTAAACGTTAACATTAAGTGGGGTCTTTTCCTTCACGGAGGGTGGGCAAACTAACCTAAAATCTGTTTTTTTTTTTTCATAAAGAGGTTGGCGATAGTCGAAGTAGTCTGCACGTTGACTACAAAACGAATAATTTGTTCTGGGACCTCAGACTTATTAAAAAAAACATCTACCATTTTTTCTGATATGCATTTGTGTAGCTTTGTGTCAGTTGTCGTCGGAAGGTTTCAGTGGCAAAGGCATAGTCACTGGTCACTGAACAGTAACGGCTTCAGCTGTATCAAATCAATAGGCATTTCAGAACGCCCTCCTTCGTCGGTAGTGTGTAGCACCGGCGAAGTAAAATAACTACTAAAAAATGGCTACTAAAAACGAAGCTTCAGCATTTAATGACATCAGAGACGTTACAGCACTACTATTAAAAAAGCAGTGTTGTACGCTAGTGAAGCTTCACCTCCTATCATTTCTCCTACTATCCTTTTTACTCTAGTTCCAGCACAATGCATCGCATATGTAGGAGACATCTCCTGAGTGCTGGTCCAAGATATACAAAAAAATAAAAAAGAAGAAAAACTTAATTATTTGTCGTGTTTTAAAATAATATTTAATAATTTATTTAATAAATCTATGATGTAAAAATATTATAACTTCTTTGCTTGTGAATATTTAATTTTTTTTCTATTTCATAAATTAAACTTGGGAGAATATATAAAAATGGAACGCTATATAATTCCGCAATAAACTAAGACTGTTATTCTATTCCTTGAAAATAAACGTTCGATAATTAATACTCAACGAGCATACAGAATATTTTATGATGTAAGAACTGCTCCAACAGGTCCAACAATTCGTTCGTTGGTGGATAATTTTGCTGAATTTCTAACTGTAGGAGATTCAAGATGTACGGGCAGACCTTGAACTGGCAGATCGGCCGAAAATATTGATGCTGTGAGACAAAGCGTCGCAGAAAATCCGGAGACATCAACAAAAAAACGATCTGCCCAGTTCCAGCTTTCGGACCGCACTCTTCGGCGAATTTTGAAACACGGTTTACATCTCTTCCCTTACAAAGTCCAAAAACTAAATCCTGAGGACTTCACATTGTGCTAGGAATATGCTAGATCACTTTTAAATCTCGTTGATCAAATTGCAAACTTTTTTGTCAAGATTATTGATGACGACGAAGCGCATTTTCACTTGAACGGTTTCGTAAATAAACAAACCAACAAATTTTGGGTATCACGAAATCCCAAAAATCTTCATCAAATATCAAATAGTATACCAAATAGTAAACAAAGTTATAGAAAATGCTATAAAAAGTGCATATTTTTGGGTTAGCGAAAGCGGTTCTAATATAAGTGACATTATTTTTCATAATTAATGTAAAAAAATAACATAAAATAAACTTTTTTTTATTCTTCAATTTGCTGTTTTTTTAATTCCATTTAATATTTATTTAAAAAACAAATCATACAGTTACTTTAGCCGCACTCTGTATAATATGCGGACGGAAGGGCGGACAAGGATTACTTTTAATTTGTCAGCAAAACAAAGGTATATTTTTAACGAATCCTAACAACAGCCATATAAACATATCCTTATTTATGGAGTTATATTGGCTTTACACAACGGATGAAAACAAATAAGTAACTACTACGCACTTCTCATACAAGTACAAATAACATAAATCTGTCGTGGACGGAATTAAGTAATTTTTATTAATTGTGAATTCTACCGACTCACTGATCCGTCAAAAATATCAAAGTATAATTTATCATTCGTTTACTACAGTGGTCCTGCAGTCATGTAGCTGTGTTGCCGTCAAAATATACATTTTCGTATAAGCATGTGTATTTTAATTTTGACAGCTTGGCGTCGTTAGCTTGCTCTGGCCTATGTGTTTAATTATTGCATTAAATAAAAGCAACATGCAATAATAAATGAAAATCTAACATAAATTTCAGTTTTAGGTTATTTTGTCTACAAATTAGCGTGTGATAATTGCTACATACAGTTACAGAACTGTTCAATTTCTTCGAGTGTATCTTATGGGAAATTTAAGCAAAGAATCTCATCATTTAAGTTATGGCTTCGCGTTCACGCAAAAATATGCTGGTTTGCGCCGATTTAAATGTGAATAAAAAATGCGAAAGTAAAAAAAAAACACAAATCATAAAACAAAAATCATCACGGAACTACAAATCAAGACATTATTAATTTTAATTTTACTTAATTTAGTAAAATTTATGACAATACCAGTATTTTCATGTGTCTTATGTTGACGACTGAAATAAAAGTCGTATGTGTACAGTAGATGGTTGCATATTGATGGACTCTGAAAGCTTTTTCCTTATTAAGTTTTAAAAATACATTTGATGAGAAATTATATAAAAATAATAGTAATAAAGCCAATTAATCTGAGCATAAGTGACACTAAAACTATTGAATGTATGAACTGGGTGCCAAGCGGTTCTTAGATTATAAAAGATGTGATTGGTAAAAAACAAAGACAGACTTTGAACTCAGTCACTTGTAAAGGGTGGTTAAATTTTAAGGGCCGATGTTGAATGTGAACCACACTTAAACGACAAGTTTTTTTCTGCATTTGATTTGACATTTCTCAATTTCAGACTAACTCAATTTGGACCATGGAAATATACACAATCGAGCAACGCGTTGAAGTTATTCAGGCTTATTATAAAAGTGGGCTTTCAAATCAGAGCACGATTCACAGTAACTGTGGGTGCATCGGTTTTCCGACAATCGCTCTTGGATTATTATTTCTCCCAAATGTGGCAATTTTGCTTATTGACAAATCCACTGAGGTGAAAATGTGCCTCATGTGATTTTGACGATATGCATTTTGATTTGAACGCCCATTTTCATAATAAGCCAGAATAACTTTAACGCGTTGCTCGATTGTGTATCTTTCCATGGTTCAAATTGAGTTAGTCTGAAATTGGGAAATGTCAAATCAAATGCAGAAAAAAACTTGTTGTTTAGGTGTGGTTCACATTCAACATCGGCCCTTAAAATTTAACCACCCTTTATTACAATTGATTGCTGATGGCGAGTAGTTAGAGTATCGGGTCGAATTAGCAGCCCGGTGAAGTGAAACAAAAAGTTTTTTTTATGAGTTTTCTCTGCTGTAGCCTTCATCGGTATTTGGCCATGACTGAGGTACTTAGCACCTTGAGTACAAAATCAAAGGTGCTGGGTTCGAGACCATTATCCGACTAGGTCCTAAAAACATTTTGTTTTCTTCTGATATGCTTTAGCATATATAGCCTTTGTGACAGCTGTTGACGGAAGGTTTCAGTGGTGAGGGATAGGCACTGAACAATACTGGTTACAGGCGATCGTAACATCAGAATGCCGTTCTTCGTAGGTCTTGTGTAGTGAGTGTTCCTAATATCACAGGTGCTGCAACTATGGTATCAGCAACGGGCAAAAGCAGAGTTGTAAAAGATAATGCAGCTTTCTGCTGTCTATCCCTTCACCGCCTGTCATTGCTATCTCTATCCCCTTCCTATAGAAGGTAACACCTATTGGTAGGTAATCAGTGCCTGATATATCAATACTTTCTCAAAGTTAAATTTATATTGGGAATTCAAGAAATAACTTGAGATAAAATTTTGTATAAATGCTTTACCATTAATTTAACGTTAATTTAATTTGAGAGTGGCGATGGCTGAAGTAGTCTGCACGTTGACCAGAAAACCAACAAGACCTGGATTCGACTCCAGTTTCAGACAAGTCATAAAACATTTCACATTTTTCTGATGGGCTTTAATGTGTCTTTGTGTCAGTTTCAGGTACAGATACTAATCCAACGGCACATCAAAGCGCCCTCCTTCGCCGGTATTGTGTAGCACACCTTTCCTATGCAAGGTAACACTTAGTAGTAGGCAAACATTGCCTGAGTTTTACTTCACTTTAAAAAATAAAATTAAATTTCGAAAGCGAATATGTTTTGTTTATTTCTGATATTCGATAAACAATATTTTTCTCTTTCCAAAAATCAACATCATTAACGTTACACCGTTCGTATCTAATTATGTGTTGGAAAGAAGGTTGACTCTTTACAGTTGTCACTGTAAATATTTCTGTGCATGGCTGCAGTTTTTGTTTTATAAAAACTTTTATTTTCAAAAATAATTATTCAATTTCATTACCTAAGGTAAAGAAGAAAAAACAATAGCAACAATAAAATAATGAAAAAAAAACCAAATTAAAAACAACAAAACAGCAGCAGTAACAACAAATATCAGTCAATAATTATTTTCTTTTTCAAGGTCATCAGGCAGACAGACACAAGAGCAACATTTTTGCTTTCAAATTGACGTGTATAATTTAGAAAACGGCAGACAGACAGACAAACAAACAAATTATGGACTGATGCTTATTTTCTTATTAAATTTTTTCTTCTTCAAGTTGTTGCTGTTGAGTGTTGGTGCTGATGTTGTATCTGCTGCTGTTGCTGCTGCTGCTTCTGCTTCTACAATTCCTTTGTAAATACTTTTGAAATTATTATTGTCGTTGTTGTTTTTGTTATTATTGTTGTTGCAGTGGATGATGATTATGTAGTTTTCAACAGCAAAAATGAGCAAAAAAACATGAAACGAGAAAATTAAAAAAAAGAGTACGAAATTATACATTTCGTTGGTGATTATAATTTTATATAATTTAAAATTTCGTGCGTTAGATGTGGCTAAGAAAATCTTCGGTAGATTGAAAAGAGCAAAGCTATTTTCTGCAATTCTAATAAGTTTTACAAGAGTGAAGGTTTGGGATCGAAAACTGAGATAAACAAAAAATGTTTTATAAAAAAATGACCTTGAAACTGTTTTTTGATGGCCAAATTAATTGAGTCAGTATTCCATAACTATTTTAATACGAGGGTTACATACATACCGTTTCTGATTGCCGCAATAAACTCGTTGGTGAATAGTTTTTTAAACACTAAATCTGTACTTAACTGGCCAACTGTTCGTAGAGCATTAAAATTCAGAAAGAGAAGAACATGAGATAATATTCAGATGAAAAATTATCAACGTTTATCTAATCATAATACGGTGTTAGCGGTTACAATCTTCCGAAACGGCTCCACCTTTTATTTGTTTTTTGACATGTCTAATGCAAAGTATTATAATATGAAACGCTCTTAAGAAGAATTTAATATCTACTCTATCACATACTTGAAAGATTTTTACAAAATTTAATAAAAAAAAAATGTCCTATTTAAAGACGTGCCCGCAATACAATTTTTTCAAAAACATACATATAAAATTCGATTCTATGAGCAGAACACACTTTCGTGTGAAAATTATCAATAACAAAAATACAATACTGTATAATAAAATGATTACACATAGCATAGGACGTTAATACGAGATTATGAATTTAACAAATAATTCACGTCTTCCGATCATCTTTTGGTGAAAAGTTTCCCGACCGTTTACTACCTTGAAGAAGTATTGGCCGCCGAGATCTTGCAATTTAACATCTTTAAAATTTCTTTTTAGGGTATCTGATATATAATTTCTATACCAATGGTCCAAAATTCCTTCAATATGGAATTCGGAAAGCTATGACGGATACACAGCCGCGGAATATTGTGCTACATAGGCGGATGTCAGAGTGCAGAGCGGAAATGCCACATTTGTTATGGTAATGCTACATTGGGTAAAGCATGCCTTTATGCAGCGCAAACAGTTTGACCTATTTTTGTACTATCATCGACCAGCGCTCAGAGGATGACCCCTACACATGCAATGCATTATAATGAGGAGGAAAGGGATAATGAGAGAGAAGACATGATGAAGAAGAAGATGATGAAAGGATAGATAGAGGAAAGCTTCTCCATCTTACATATCTGCTTTAGTACGTTGGTTTTTTTACAGCAATGCCAGAGCATTGGGAAATCTTTCTTCCTAAGTATGAATGCGTCTTGTAGTCTGTTTCTTCTATATGCCAGTACTTTGCAGGTTGTTCCATGTCCTCTTTCTGGCAGCAGAATCTGCATGCGCTAGTGCCAGAAAATGCCATTCTGTGCATATGTTTGTTGCATGTAAAGTGTCCTGTGAGTGCTCCCGTAAGTTTTCTAATTTTTCTCTTATTCAGTCTAAGGGTAAAATTGTCCCTTCTATTATCAAAGTTAAGGAACGTCGTCCAGGATATTCATTCCCGTGTAGTGCGTATCTAATAAAAGGCCCTCCGCCAGACTTTCTAAGACTTGGTACCCAGATAAGCGAGATCCGGTTATTTGTATCCAGATCATTGAGTGCACAATAACACCCCTTGAGAACTTTTGAGGTGTGTGCGTAGTTGTACAGAGTTTTAAACGCCGACTGACTGTGAGAGAGTATTATTTTGAAAGATTGTCCTTCGGTTTTTTACAGCACTTAATTTAAATAATACGAAGGAAGACTCTCCGCATAACGATTGAAGTAGATTTTCAAGCAAATTAAAAAATGTTATTCATCTAAATCCAATCATACTGTTGTTAAGAAGTTAGTGCCCCCCAAAACAAGATAAACGAAAATATATTCCATCTTTGAAGAAATAAATTTGAAATAAATAAAACGCAAAAACCCATGAATGATTAATTAGTTAAGAAAACACAATTTCTTAAAGAAAGCACTGTGGGAGATGTTTGTGAAAGAATTTTATAATGAAAGCAAAATAATACAATTTTAGCTAAAAGAAACGCATTGTGTTACATGTGGAAACAGCTTGATAGTTTAAAGAGAAAAAAAAGCTTAAAAAAAACAAATATCACACACACCCAACCATTCATTATTAACCATGGATTTCCATTCATGACGTTCATCTTCATTATTTTCTTTTTTTGTCCATATGCACGTTGATCACTTTAGAATCAATTTATTTCTTTGATGCAACTATTTTGAATGGTATTTCTAATCGTATTACTTGATTTTCTGTTTTCGTTCTTTATGGTTTTCTCTAATGCGTAGCAGGCATGTAACGAAAGTGGTAATTAAGCAGAAGCCAAGCATTAAATTATTTATAACAAAAAAAAAATAAAGAAAAGAAAGAAAATCTACTTCAACACTATTATAACCTTATAACAGCGGTAAATATCAGCAGGTTATTGGTAAAGCTTTGTTAAAGAAGACGTTTTCAAACAAAAACAATCTCATTCCATGGCTAAAACTAAACAGCACTGCTCACAGCCAGTCACCGAGTCCTCTTCTTTGTATGATCATTACAAGATTTGACGAACGTCAATGTCGATCATGTCGTTTTCACTCTTCTGCCATGCAGTGTAGTAGAGCAAGTTAGAGAGCGAGATTTGCCTTCCATCTAATTTTTAACGTACGAGCTGAGCTGTTGTTCAAAATATTGCACTGTAAGATTCTCATAAATTTATAGCAGAGTTGTGGAAAATCCTAAAGTTCTTCGATAATTGCTTTTACACTTACACGGAATCAGCAACGTACGAAATAGCATGGATGCTGGATATAGCTTGAGAACTTCTCTGCTCTGGATAGTTTATCGATTGACCGCATCGGAATTGTATTCTAAAGCTGCTGCTACAGATTTGTTTCCAAGCCCGAGTTTACGTGAATGAATTAAAAATAGCTAATGCTGCGAAAAATTTAACTCGGCACTGCATTGCAAAATAAAATTAATAATTCTTTTTAAAAAAAAATTACCTAAACTGAGTTTGTCAAACTAGCCCTGAAAGAGCCCTGGGGCCAAGTGTTGTCAAGTCACCAGTTTTATTGTGCTGTCATTATCAACCTGACTTTTTGGTGACATTGTCAACTAATGGTCCACACTTTTTATTTGTCCCTTGATGGCTTGAGGGGTTTTAGACATGTGACAAACATTTTGTTTTTATCCTATTTTGTTGTGCTGACAATACAAACTGCTGTACATAATTTAACTTAATTTAATTGTTTTATTCCGCTACAAGTATCTATGGAAATGGTTCAGTTTCGTGACAAAGGTTCATTCAGTTTTCAATTATCTAAAGTTCAGCTTGTTTAAAAGTAAACGTGTATTCAAAAATCTACTAGGGGCGTTCAACTATAGTATTACTAAGTGACTGCTCAATAAATACCGGTACACATTCAATTACTGGAAAATTAAACGTATGTTCAAAAAGAACCTAAGCGCGTTTAATATCTTTATTACACAAGTTTGGTCCATTATCAAACGCATTCAATTAATTAAATGAAACAACCTTTTGATTATTTTTATTTGCTTTATTAATATCCTTTTTTTTTGTTAGACTTATATATACCACATAAAATTTTAACATTTTGGCAACGCTCATACATTTTCTTTTATCTTGGACCAGCACTCAGGCGATGATCCCTACACATGCGATGCATTGTGCTGGAACTAAAGGAAAGGGAGAGTGAGAGAGAGAGATGACAGATGGTGAAGCTTCACAATCTTACAGCTCTGCTGTTTGCACTTTTTTATTTATAGCAGTGTTGCAGCCAGTTTTAGTAATTATTTTACTCTGCGCAATCCGACCGCAGATTTGACTTGGACTGTTGTCTTTGGCTGTCTGAAAGCAGCCCTTGTCTAGTCTCGTTACATGGGCTACCGGGTACCCGCATTGCTTCGTACTGAGTGCGGGTTTAATGACTGATGTACCGCCACTAGGGTTCGCTTGGAACGTAGTGCAGCAGGATTTCGCGCTTAATGACTGATGCGGCAAGTCTTCAAGTCGGATACCTTGGTCGGAGCGTATTTCGTGTCCACCCCAAAAAGGTTGGAGTTGTGTGGATAACACCTAAAGTTACGCGGGAAGAATAGTTGTTGATCTGTTGGGCGCATATCGTCATTTTTATAACATGTGCCTGATACGACTTTTACTATTCTGGGTACTGTTGCCATTCGACAGTAGTGACCGGAGTATGTCGCGGACTGTGTATGTGGAAGTTCCCATGGGTACTCTATTTCTGAATGGGGTTACTTTTGATTTATATATGTTCAGAATTATTAAATATCAAAATCCTTTAAGTATTGTACAAATGATTTCTTTTACAAGAACTTTAAGAAATCCTCAAATGGTTATTCCAAGAATCAATAATTCCACGTATGAACGATCCTTGATAGTTCGTACTACACAGATTATGGAATGTTTTGCCTAGAGAGTTAAGCGTCTTCTCGTTTTCTATCTCGGCCTTTAAGAGGAGGCTTGTAGATTTTTTTAACATGGATACCATGTAAATTCTAACATACTGGGTTCATATTGTACTTCTTATTTTTATTATATTATTATTTTTTTTTATATTTTTTTTTTAAATATATTTATTAAGCGCGAGGTCTTTGCTTATTTTATTTGGTTTTATTATTCGATATTTCGTTATATATATATATTATAATTTCACAATAATAACAATTATAATTTCCTATTATTCCTGATGATGTTAACAAGCTGTTAACGAAATATCGAATAATAAAACCAAATAAAATAAGCAAAGACCTCGTGCTTAATAAATATATTTCAAAAAAAAAATATAATAAAAAAAGGTCAATTAATATTATATTAATTTTTAATGGGAGATGTAGGAGTCGCTAGGATGTCTGGTGTATTGTTATAATTGTTAAATACTAATATGTACATAACATAATGACATGTAATACGAATTAAAATGGCCTAAGGCTATATGCACTATGAATGAAATAAATAAATAAAATAATGTAAGTCAACATGTTAAAGACTGTGATGTTAGGCTCTCTGATGTGATACAGGGTTGAGACGACCCAAAACACCTTAGGAAGGTATATATCATAGTCAGAGATAGCTGTGCCACCTATGTGTACTTGATAATTAAGAGCAATGTCGAATTAAGCTACACGAGCAGTTGTCGACATTCACTTAACACAATCTGTCTATAACCCGATTTCTTAAAAATGTTTGACCACTCTTCGAATTCTTCTCAGCATAACTTTCAAAATTTTTTAAATAATTTTTTTTCTATTAAAACGCTTTGTTTTTACGTAAAGCGCTCAATTTGTAATAATCCGAATAAACATATGTGACTGCTGTCAAATTTCAGAGTTGCCATTTGCACAAAAAAAAAGTACAAAAATTTTAAAAAGTACATTCTTACTTAAACATCCACCTGAAGGCGTCACTCTCAGTTTTCAACAAGTGGATTCACAAGTAGCAATTCATTGAACTAGAAATCCTTGCTTACAACTGGACAAGAAGAAAATCCAAAGCATACACAAGTGGCAAAAGTCCTGAAGATACAAATTTGTTATAAAAATTAATCGTTTTTTTTTACAATTTTGCGCAGCGCTGTTAACAAATATTAAAAGAACAATCAGTCGTTCATACAAACAAAAGTACTGATTAGTTTCTCAGTTCTACAATAAACTTGTTCCAACTTTCAAGCCATCAGGCCCCTTTAACACGTTTACAAATACTTACAACTTCGAAATACACATGTGTATTGATTTAGAAATCAATTATAAAGACCATTTGACTCCAGCAGTTAAATATTCTTCTGGCGAAGATTTTAACTCTGTACATCCATCCACTCAGAGTTTGTGGTTTGATTCAGGTGTGAGTTTTTCCTCTGTGGTAATAAAAAAAAAACGGAAGACTACAGGTGCTTTTTTCATTTCATCTTCAACTCTCAACAGCAATGAAAATATGTAAGTTAATTTAAGCTGCTCTTGTGGTTACCGCTGACTGGCTTGTACCAGTTTAGAAAAATATTAGAAAAAAAGTTGTTTTTATGAAGTTGAGAAAAAAGCAGCTGTAACGAATTTCTTTCATCAAACCTCCGTTAAGTTTTATTTCATTTATTATTTGTTTTTTTTTTTGTTATTAAAGGCACAGAATGAAAAAAACAACGGAAATGGCCAAAACATATGTTGCACCACCTCCAGTTCTCGTTCGATGGAAGCAAAAAAAAAGAGATCGTATGACATTAAAAATATTTCTTTGAAGATTCATTTGTTAACAATAAAGTGCGATCATGTTAATGACACCACCCCTTAAAATAAGAATTAAAAAAAAGTGTGATGCACGAAAGAGTACTTGTGCAAATTTCAGGGGTGCAACATTTGTTTTTGTCACATTTTTGGTTTGGTTTCAACTATTACGCAATAGTATACCAAAGGACGGATTAGAGGCCCAAAAAATTAGAGTATTCCATGACAATAAGCCAATATTGATGAAAAAGATTTTAGTGTTCGAATAGAAGAAAATGCGATATGACTGCATGTCTGGCTGCTTAGTTGGGTGCCATCAAAGAATACTAGAAAATATTATACTTTCGAAGTTGCGAGAACTTGATGTGTTGGTGTTATTTGCTATCGATTCAGGGGTCATATGCAACTTTGAACATTAATGAGTCTATTGTTTTTCAAAGATATTTACTTTCGGTCAGGAGTAAATAAGTTCATGCTTTAATGAGAAGTTTTAAATATATAACAATATTTTATGGAATTTTCTTACAGAAATACGAATAATATTGAGAAAATAATTTTTAATACGAGTATATGTATGAAACTGGCATTTAGTTACAGTTGATTGTATGTCCTTAATGTTTGAGTATTATTGCGTCTGACAATTAAAATTTTGACAAATTTTTAGCAACTTCAATATTTGGGAACGAAGTCGAATTTGCTGATTTAAACTATAAATAAATTAATATGCATTCATATTTCATAAAAATTTAAGGAACTTATTTAATGTGCGATATTAGACAAGTATAGGACAACGAATTTCTATTAAGAAATACTTTTATGGGAATAGGGCCTATGAAAACGGCCACAACAGCGGACGTTAAAGCACCCCTACATATAGGGACTGAAGATGAGGTAACCATACAGACACTCGCGCTACATATGAAGAAAGATTTTAAAGCAGGCAACCTCAGTGGTTACCTAAGCATTCTGAACGAGATGAAAATGGTCATGAATGACTTAACACGGGCTACTGAACTAAAACTCTGCTTCGTAAATGGATATGAGGGTATTTTCCCCAAAAGAAATGAGTGGAGGCCAAATGATGATGATTCACTAAAATAGTATACCGATCGATCGAAAACTATCGGTGTCATCGGTGAAGGGATAGTGGGACCCAGAATCCACATGTCTCTTGCTCTCAACATACCATACTTGTGATGGAGCTTTTCACTGGAAGCAGTACATATTCTGCAGGAGAAAGATTACAGGGGGATAAGGATAAGAATACTCTCGAACTGGCAGTCTATCCTGAATGCTTATAACTCGACATTGATGTGGATACCAGGGCATCAGGGGTATAATGGCAAATGAAAACGCAGCCTCGCAAGCGAAGAGGGAAGCGCGACAGGGATTCATTCATTCATTTGGACCCAGACCCATGTTTTACTTCAAAAAGAATGATCTGAAATAGGACGTAAAAGACTGTGCTAAAATCTAGATAGATCGACATTGGCACAACATGGTCAGTTTAAGACATTCCAGGTGATTTCAGGATTTTGATGCAACTAGAAATTGCAGAAATTGCACACAGGCTCGATAAAATTAGAATTCGTATACACAAACTCACAAGAGCGCTTACAGGCTATTTCACCTGCAACAAGCACCTTTAAAGACGAGGCATCACTAATACGATCATCTGCAGGTTTTGCTGTGAGGATGATGAATATATGGGGCATCTTGTCACCAACGGTGCAGGAATATTGAAGAGGAGGAGAAGGTTCTTGGACGAGTTCACGCTCGCTCATGGAGACCTTCAGTCTGTCCCCCACAAAGATTCAGTACTGCGACTCAGTAACTTTTTCCGATGCGACAATTGTTGAATTTGTCGACGTTTCAGGTTGTTTGCACTAACGATTGTGTGATTCTGTAACTTGATGGTCACGTTAGCGATAAACATTGAAAATTTGAGGGTAGCGATGGCTGCAGTCGTCTGCACATTGACTACAAAACCAAAAGTTTCAGGTTCATAAAATAAAACATCTCGCAATTTTTCTGCTGTGCATTTGCGTGTCTTTGTGTCAGTTGTTGTCGAAAGGTTTCAGTGGCGAGGGCATAGTCACTGGTCACTCAACAGTAACGGCTTCAGCTGATACTAATCTACAGGCTTATCAGAGCGACCTTCTTCGTTGGTATTGTGTAGCACCGGCGAAGTAAAATAATTAGTAAAAAAGGCTACTAAAGCGAAGCTTCAAAAACTTAATACGTCTCCTTGACATCACAGGCGCTACAACACTGCTATAAAGCAAAAAACATAGAAAAAAAAAGAGTTCTAAGATAGTGAAGGTTCACCTCCTACTATGCATTTCCTCTAGTTCCACCACAATGCATCGCATATGTAGGGGTCATCTCTTGGATGCTGGTCCATGATACAAAAAAACATTGAAATCAAGTGGCATCTCTGTGAGAAAATACGAAAAGCACAAAGAGGAACGTGGAAAAAACAAACAAGTGCTTCGTATTGAAAACGAAAACAAATATTCTTTTTATTAATTTTATTTTATTTAATTATTGTTTACTTGTTCATTATTTTTGCAAAATGTAATTTAAAATCTTTATATTAGTCTCATTTCTATTTTTATTTTGACCTTTATTAAATTTTTTATTTATATTTATTTTCATATATTTATTTGGAAATATTTTCATGTAATTTTTTTAAATACGTAGCAAATACACAGGCAGGATGTGTGTTCACACACAAATATTCTAACAACAACATTTTAAACACCACATACAGTTTGCCGACAAAAGAAACAGCACTTAAATTATTGTCGCAAACTTAACGATAACAGCTGATTTGAAGCGATAGCGAATATCGGTAAACATTTGACTGAATTGGTACGATACGAACGATACAATCGTACTCGGCGCCCGATAAACAGTATGGAGTGCACAATCGATCAATTATTATCGGGGTCGGTGCAGCCTCCGCCTCAACCCTTCTCCCATTACATTACACACATTACATGGGAAGAAGGGTTTTGGTAACAAACAAAATGCATAAAAATTTCTTAGTTCGATAACATGGCTTTCGATATCGAATAAAATGAATATAATTTGGAATGGTAGTTTCGATATCGAGTAACAAAACATGGTACATCATTCGATCTCCAATGCGATACTTCAGTGTCTATCATATGGAGAAAACAACAATTTATTTAAAGCGCTGAAAGTGTTTCATATTTTACTAAACTACAAGATATCGATTCCTTTAAAGTGAGACAGTGCAGCTAAAACATTGGAATGTGTCACAGATTTTAGAATTATTTCATAAATTACGAGTTCCATTTTTACGTGGCTGACAAACATGTGTGACGGCAGACTTTCGTTCGATTTTTTTTGCAAAAAAAATCGTACGACTGTGTAGGATAGTCAATCGCGCAACTGAACGATGATAAAAACCGCGGAATTAAATTCAAATAAAACCGCCTTCTGTTCTAACGGACTTGCTGAATAGAGGATTTGGTAAGTGTGATTATGTCCCACAGAAGTAATTGAAATAACTTGGAAGTTTCCAATTATGAAAATATCTTCAGATTACATGAACTGCCCGTCATGCGATACCTCATACATTTCAACTAACTATTTAACTTTATAATCATACCCTTGAAGATCATCCGCAGACAGCGAACTTGGGCATTTCATTCACTTCCCTTCCAAAGTCAACTTGTTTCTTTATTTACATACATTCTGTGTTAAAGAATTATTAAATAAATAATAATTATTTCTCAACTACAATAAATCAGATTAATTGACGTATCGTACTTTTAAGGTTTTCAACACCACTAAACCAATAATTTTCGACATCAACATAATAAAGACTTTTTAAATACGACATTCTACTTGAAGCGCACAAAACAATGGCAACAAAATACAACAACTGAAGTACTCAAACTGGTGTGCCAACAAAAGAAGAAGAAAAAAACACACACACACACAAAAATTATCAGGAAGAATTGAATTGTTGAGAGAAGAAAGAAGAAAAAAATACATTGAATTGAATTGAATTGAATTGAATGAGGAATAAATAAATCTGAACCAAAATAAATATGGTCATACAAACAGGGCATTTAAGCGTTGCACTCGCATTTGTATAAGTTGAAGTTAAGGACTTGTTTGTTCATCTCGTTACATGTTGTACGCAGTTCAAGTTGGCAAAAGGAACAATAGAAAACGGCAGTTATTTAGCAAATTATAACAGAAAAACAAACACACACTTGTGCCCGAACGTTTTAACAGGAACTTGAGAAAAATACAACGAAATTCCGGTGTAACGCAATAACAAAGAAAGACGAAATGGTGCCTGAACTCGAGATTATTTTCTTTGTATGAAAATGAGGTCGTATATGGTCGACTGGAGATATTTTTGGGCTATGTTTTTCTTTTTAACAAAAAAGTTTAATTAACAAATGATTTGCAGGTTTTCGTTATCGCCATCTACACAATTTTGTTTAGAAGCCATGGCCGCATCGGAAGATGCAAAATTTCGGTAAATGTCAATTCTACTGTAACATTTGTGAAATAAACATAAGCAGAAAGAATAATTGTTTCCATTTTTATCCATCGAAAATTTACAAGAGCGACGAGACCCATTTCGGTCTCTGTGGATACGTGAATAAGCAGAGTTATGGCTTCGGGGCCACTAAAATCCGCGTATAAATCACGAAGACTCCATTACACTCGCTCAAACTTACTGTATGGTGTGGTGTTTATGCTGGAGAAATCATCGGGTCTTGTTTTTTTTTTTTTGAAAGCCCAGCTACAGAGGCATGCTCTACAAATTGGAACTCCACAGAATGTGTAATTAATTATAATGGGCTAATGATCGGTGACATACAGGCAGAATTACTAAGAAACAAACTGAGTCAAAGACAAAAATTGTAAGTCACACTGACAAAAACTAGCAGCAGGGAAAACAACATGCTTTTTTGGAAAGTTGCTACACTTTCATCTTCAGCGTTCTTCGTGTTTTTTGTCTCTGGCTCTGTGTGTGGTTATCAATAGATTTAAATTATTATCTTTATATATTTATTATTTTCTATAAATAGAATACGATAATTAATTCAACGTCATTTTTTCTCTGCTAAATGAAGATCTAAATTTGCCACCTCTAACTTACAATAGTCCTTGGCATTATTTAATGTTTTTTTCCATGAACCGTGTACACATGTTTAGTTTTTTGCTTTTTCCCTGTTCTACTCGAAGAAAAGACATTGCTTTGTTTCCTTGTTTGTTATACTTGAAGCAAAGAGTTTCATTTGTGTCGCCAAGTATTTTTTATTGTGTATCTAATAAATTATACTGCTACGGGCCCCTAACCATTATTATATATTGTTAGATAGTGCTTTAATTGGAACGCCATTTTTACATACATATGTATGTAATTAATTAATATGGGCTAATGATCGATGACATACAGGCAGAATGTGGTTTGAACATGATGGAGTAACGGCGAATACTGCCCAATCCACAACCGAAAATCTGAAGGCTAATTTCTCGTTTTGGTGATTAACACTGGCCGGCAAGATCGACCAATTTAATCGTTGTGCTAGACTTCTTCAGTCTGACAACAAGTCTCGGACTCTGAAGAGTATATCTGCCAGGAATGCTGAAACTTATCGCCAAACGTTCTGGAAAGAGTGATGGAAAATTTTATAAATTGGAACCGTATGGTCATCAAGCCAGGCTTGTTCACTATTCTCCATTTAATGAAAAAAAAAAAATTGTATATCAAGTAAACACAATCCAAAACCACAATCAAAGTTTTCCATTTATTAAAAAAAAAAATGCTGTCAAGGATGTTCGGGTGATAACATTTGCGCCACCTTGTACAGTACAGATGGCATGCTGTAGGGTGCTGAACAACAACAACAATTATTAATTGAGAAAAAAAAAAGAACGGAACAAAAACGTTAGGACGATGTTTTAAAAAAGCAAAAGAATCGTAACAAAACAATTGGATTCAACAAACTCACACCCAGAGTGTATAATTACACAATCATCACACAATACGAGTATCCACACATTTGAATAAGCAGTTGCCCAAGTACGAATACTTGCGTATTTCATTTCTGTTCGTTGGCTGCGAATGCGATTCATACTATTTTCGTCGCTTCTTGTACCATACGCGTGAGTGTACTTGCTGGTTATTGTTGTTGCTGCTGCTGATGCTTAAGCGTACGGAGCGGAAAAGGTTGTATTGTTGGCAGGGATCCTTTGTATATCCTTTTGATCCTTTGATATGGTTTCTGCAAATGTTGAATTCTGTATGTTTTTTGGTCTTTAAGAAAATCATAAAAAAAAGAACTTCGTCATCAGCATCAGCATCATCATCATCATCATCATCATCATCATCATCATCATCATCATCTGGCACCTTGAGCGTTTTTACACATGCTCAAGTTTTTTTTTTAATTTCTTTTTTCAACCAAAATACAGTTTTTTATTTTGAGAGAGTGTATGTATGTATGTTTTTAATTTATTTGTGGAAAATATTCAATTGTTCATATTGTAATGCAAAAAATTTTATTCAATTCTTGCTTTTTTATTATTTCAAGAAAATTGGGTGTGTCTTAAGATTTTTGTCAGACGATTTCCTGCACGTTTAATTCAGTGAATACGAAATACTCGTATTGGAACAATAATGATGCTTCGCGCTTATTGAAGACAACCGTTTTTCCAAGTTACATCAAAATATTGTGTTTATTGCACGAAAAATTTAAATTTGAAAACTGTACTCAGAAAGGAGTAACATTTGATTGCACAAATATTTAGTTTTATATAATATTTATTCTTAATACTTGATGCTATATAATATTTATTGATACAACGGCGATTTCATGATTTATGTGATAAGCCCAGCCGACGACTATTTGTCATGGATGTCAAAATTGTATGAATTATTATTGTTGAGAACGTTGAATGAGTTTTGTGGTTGTTCGACTAGTGAGTTTACGTTGTATGAATTCGATTTGATTGAAACATATAATTTTAGGACAAATGTGCATAAATTTATTTTGATGACATACATACATATAATGCGATAATAACTTACTAGATGTTCGGGTCATTAAATTGCAAGTTAGATGTCAGAAATTACGCATTTACATATTTTACTTATTTCGGTATTGAAGGTATAATTCTGCTTGAAATCTTAACTTCATACAGCATTATCGATTATTCGTTTTCAAAAGTAGAATTAAATAAAGCACACATAAGGTTAAGTTTGCTATGTAGCTTTTGTTTCAGTTGAATGCTTAAACCTCGCCTTTAGTTATGTACGAAATACGTTGCCATTTAACTGACCGCCTCTTGGTTGGTTGCAACAGTCGATCTTTTTGCGGTAGTTTTCGACCACTTTTTCACACATGTCGGGCGGTATCTCGGCGATAACTTGATGAAGTTTGAATTTCAAATGATCCAACGTTAGGGAATTATACGTGTAAAAACGGTCCTTTACGTAGTCCCACAAAAATATCTAACGGCTTCGAATCGTAGGATCTTTGTGGCCAATTGCCGGTGCCAAAACGTGAAATTATGAGTTCTGGAAATCCGACGCGTTGTGTTGGTTCTGGCAGCGTCTTGTCGAAACCACACATCCAGCAATACATAATTGGAGGCCAAAAAAAGTCGATTATCATACGGCCACAGAGCTCTGAATTGCGTTACTTTGGAAAAAAAAAAATATGGATCAATGGTATCTCCAGTCCATAATTCGAAGCAAACAGTAAATTTTTCCATATATAATGAAAGCTAGAGAGAAATGAGTTTCATCGCTGATGGTCATATTCAGTAATGACATCCTGTTACTGTAGCGCCCAATCAGCATATCAAAAGCGTTGTGAGTGGTCAGGCGTTAAATAGATAACCGAATATTTTACTAACTTAAGTACTAAAAAAGGATCCACTAGCACCCAAATAATTGTTACGGCTAGACCATAGTCGCTGGCAGATTAGAGTTCATTCCTTTCGAGACTTTATGGGAAGATTCCATAATTTATTTAAATTTATTTAAATTTTGGAATGCACATATGTGTGGACTGATATTGACTTGAATCGAATCGATTCTGATCTATGTGACGACGTTGCTATTCACCTAAACAAAATACTGATAAACACATTAGAACTAGACGGAAACTCGGACCAAAATTGATTAGTATCAGAGATTAGACAGCTCTGGAGAGGCAAGAAGAGTTTATGGTTCCAGATCTTAGTACTGTCCAGCAGATTGCAACTTATGAGACAGGTCTGTTTTACGTAAGTATGCTTCTTGTTACGCAGTCATGGAAAATGCCCACGGATATCTGGAACAGGACTTGTACGTAAAAATTTTCGAGTTTCGGCAATGACTTTCCGATGATAGCATTGCAGAACATTCCATTGAAGTAACAATAAAACAGTGTTACATAGACCACTTTGCGACGATGGTCCACCGAGACAATAGAATTGGCTACTCTACATCGATGATTTTATTCAATTTTCGGTCGCATATAGGCGATGTAAATAGTAAAGGGATCAGAATGGGTGATTCATCTCTTTCAGCGTCTTACAAAAGACTACACACTGGAATGCTGCTTATGTGACACCATTCTAAAATTGCTATAGGATGGCTGTTTAGTGTGTAATTCGAGTTTGTTCTCGCGGCCCCATGGTCATACAGGCCTCTTTTTGAAAACCATGTGATTTTAAATCAGCTGACTGTGTTGACAGTGTCTTTTTATTTTCTTATTACCCTCTTAAACAGCCTAATTCTAACTTAAATTCGATTTTATCAAATGGAACCAGTTGAAAAATAAAAATTTTTATATCCCTGATTTATTAAAAATTACGTGATTTGAAATCATCTGGTTTTCAGAACAGGCCTTTTAATTGATATTTTCTTATGAAATTTGCGATATAGAAGAAACGTCACAGACATAAGCCATCACTAGTGAGAACTTCCCCCTATTGAAGCGATATCGCTTTAAACTTGAATGAAAAAAATCAACTAAAAAACATAAAAAGGCAAGTACCTTTTCAAGTGTGCATGTTGCCATAAAAATGAACACGAACATTTAATGCAAAAAAAAAGTTAAAAAAAAAATTTAATGGAAAAAGGAAAAAAACAACAAATTTCTTACTTTTTTATGCTGGAAAATAGGCAACGAAAAAGAAAGGAAAATACGTATGAAGCAACTAAGCCAAGACTCTTAAGCCGCCATATTTAATAACACACCTTCGTTCAACATATTTTCATGTTTCTTGTTTTAGGAGTTTTAGGCCTCCTGCCAGGTATGAGTTGTATACAAACATGCACTTTATGAATATAATCGCAAAATGAATACAAAATGCAGTTTTTCATGCTAATGCAAGTCAATAGTTTGTATATACAGTGGCGTTCGGTTATAACGAACAGTCGCTATAACGAATTTTTGTTTTCAACAAACAAAATCTTCAATTCCAACGGTTTCAATTTCATTTAAATTCGTATGGTTATGGCGAACTCCGCTTATAGCAAGATTTCGTTTATTCCGAACTGTTTCTTAACTCCCATAAATAAAAATGCATGGAAATTTATAAGGTTATAACGAATAAAAATAAAATGTCAATTTTAGTGTGGCGTATTTTGAAACTTTAAATTATTTATCGCTTTTTGGTACCACTATCAGTTTTTCTTTCTCTTAGTTTAAAAAATAAATAATAAATAATAAATGGCTGAGACAAGAAAATATAAAAGAAATTCTATATTTTATTATTATTTAGAGAATTTCTTTTCTATTTTCATGTTTTTACCTCTTTTTTTGTTGCTGTGAGTTTAAATTTCTAGCTATAGATTTGAAAAAAAGTGAAATACATATATGAAAGTCCTAAAGTCTACATTGTCAACTATTTAAAAAATTAAAAGAAATATTGAAAAAAAATATAGTGAAGACTACCAAGAAAAAATTATTTACTCCGGTTATAACGAACTTCTTTATAATGAAAAAAATTGCCCGCTCCAGAGGAGTTCTTTATAACCGAACTTCACTGTATATATATTCAATATGAAGAACTATTCAGATTTACTCAAAAATGTTTCTGGAAATAAACAAGAACGCGTTGCATTTTAAAATGCAAAAAGATTCCAAACGACAAATGTCTGCCTAAAGTTGCCACTAAAATTAAAAAACAATAAAAATAAAAGTTTTTATATTTTTATATTTCATTTAGGGAAAGCAATGTTTGTTTAATTAATAAAAAAGACAAACGTCTTGTTAATTTATTAGAGGAATGTCGCATGCGCAGTGCCACAGAATTAAATAATTTTGTAGATAAATTAGAGCTGTATACACGGTGGGCCAAAAGTAATCACCAGATGTCTGTAATTTTATTTAATAAAAACCTTTGGATTTTGCATGTATGGTCATCAACTCTGGCGGCGGTCACTTAGCTCATATCACAAGCAGTGTCAAAGTTTGTCTTCAAAAAAAAAGTTACAGCAAAAGAACATCGGGTGATCATTTATGCCCCGGGTGATTACTTTTGGCTCACCTTGTATTAAGATGAGCATCGCAATAAAAGGTATTGCTTAATGGAAGAGTTTTCTTAAGAAAGTCAAGATTTTAAAGAAAGAATTACTGAAGCACAAAAAAAATTAAAAATAATCGTATGGAGAAGTTGTTATTTTTTTTAAGAGAAATAACATTTAAGCATATCGAAAAAATTTATTTTTCGTACTTTCACATTACAGTTCTATAAGTTATATATCGGGTTTTTTTTAGCTGCCTGAGAACTATCGATATCGATGACTTTTTTCTTTTTGCACTGTCTGGGAAGGATGCGAATCGTTGCACCGAAAGTTTAGAAATTTTATATTTGGTTACATTTTATTAATAAAAACATGTGTGAGAAAGTAGTGGGCACTTTTTTTCTGTTTTTCTTCTCTGTTGCTTCGAAACTCTTGTCGCTTTTACATTTGAGTTTTTCCGCAGCATTTATTTTTGTTAAATTTTTAAAGGATATCGATCAAATTCCGGAAAACCGGGCTGATCACTTTAATGTAGCGCTAACTTCTAGTTGTTCTTCAATATACAATACTTTTGTGGGTACTCTTAACATCCAGGTCTATGCGAATAACAAACACATGCCTCAGTTATCAGATCAAAGCAACTCTCCTGATGACGTTCTGCAGGGTTCATGAAAAATCGTCATACTGTCTAAAATTGTTTGTTTTCGCTTTTATACGTCATTTTATATTTTTAGCCATTGTACTCCAGTTGTTACCTACACCAGTTGTTGCTGTATCGATTCAGAGCCGCATTGCCCTTACAATTGGACCATGGCCATGGTATCTATAACATTCAAACTAATTTATGTGCTGCAGTTGTGAAAATTTTCTAGTTAGTATTTTTTTTTCTTGGACCGGCACTCAGAGGATGACCCCTACACATGTGGTGCATTGTGCCGGAAGTAGGAAATAAAGTTTTGGGAGAAATAGTAGAGGGAGTAGTGTTTATTGATATTCGATTTGAATTTTTCCACGTCAAAAGTCACCGGAAAGACCTCTGCGGGTAGTCTATTCCACATACGTGCTGTTCGGCCAAAAAACAAATTTTCTCTGTAATGCGTAGTGCGAGTCGCTGCCAAATCGAGCACAAATAAATGCGCTGCTAACAATGATCGCGTTGTGAGCGCGAATGACCTGGTTTCGCGAACAAATTATCTAATTTCATTAGAACACATCCCATTATAATAACGATAGAACAACGAAACGCCCAGGCGTGCGTCTTCCATCGATGTCATTGCAGATGCATTTCCCATACATAATCGTAACCATATAAATCTTTCACGCAAATACAAAATTACGATGAATATTGGAAGATTTTAATGAAATACTCTATTCATAATTAACGTAACATTTTCTAAATTAAATGTGCATGAGGTATTCATTTAGTGCTATAATTTTGACATCAGCTGTATTTATTTATTGTATGTAGGAAACTTAATGGCAGTTGTTGAGTCGTCACAAGACAACTAAAAATTTCTGTCTGCCAGAGAAGTGATAAAAAAAAGAGATCAACACGAGTTTTACTGCCATCCATAATGCTCAGCAAATTTTTAATTTATTGAAAATTATTGAATTTTGAAAAATTAGTATGTTATTATATTTATATTGAATGATTTTCGGTATTTAGAGCCAATCCGCTAAGTACTCAGCCTACAACAATACCTAGAAACATGAATATGTGCCGATGTAGTTCGAGCTTTTAACAGCTATGTGATTGCCAACTTCAATTTTCTCACAAATCATGGTGAACAAGTTCTTAAATAATAATAATAAATGGACACGCTATTTCTATTCTTCTTTAAATATTTAATTAATTATCTTATTTATATTTATATTTAACCTTGTAAAATTCAGCCTTCACTTTTCTGTTAAAATCTTGCTGAACAGCAATTGTGGCAACATGGTAGCTTCTTTTGGCCAGCTCAATGACGAAAATATGACCCAGACCTCTTGCAGAACCAGTTATTATCCACAATTTACACAAAAAAAAGAAACTTTAGATTAAAAAAAATTCTGGCAAAAAATTATTAACAAATTTCATATAAATGAATCATTGCAAAATATTTTAATGAAATCTATACGCAATACAAAATGTTTTCTATTACTAAACATTTACCACAGAATTACTTAAATTTAAAGAATAAATTCTTTAAAAGCACAATAAATGACAATTGTGCAATTGCAGGTATTGGTTACAGTTTTTAGTCACTACTGCTGTTCTATTATTCCCCAGAATATGGTTTATGCATCCCAGAATTGCATGGTGTATCTCTCTAAACCAGTTTATCCAAAAATCAAGGCTAATATTTACAATGAACCAACCATTATTTCTCACAAATCTTTTCTCTGAAGTTAATTCAAAAACTATTCTATCGAATAATAATAGCCTGGCGTCAGTCTTCCATCCTCCTTGCACATGCATAGATTTAAGTTCTAAATTTAAGGAAGTTTCCAATCAATGTGTTGGAAAAAGTCAAAGCATACTATGATAGTAACACTTTTGTGATACCTGCTGTAGGCTTATTAATGAAACAGCAGCTCCTAAAAGTTAGATAGATCTAAGACAGTGGAGAATTTAATACTGAATACAATAGAGAACTTATGGAGAAGTTTCGCTGTAGCCTTCTGTATATATTATACAGCACTCATAAGTTAGATATATGTATGTTAGTGTTTGCACTAATGAGAATTAAGACTGATGCAATTGAACCTATGCAATTGATGCAATTGAACATGTTAAGTCACTTTTAGCTTGGGAAGATTTAAATCAAATGTCAATAAACACTACTCCCTCTATCCTCCTTCCCATAACCTAATTTCTTAGTTCCAGCACAATGCATCGCACGTGTAGGGGTCATCCCCTGAGTGCCGGTCCAAGACAAAAAAAAAAAAAAAAAAAAAAAAAAAAAAAATGGATGCCTCCGTAGTCTAGTGCATTAATATGGAGGTGGGGGGTTCGATTCCCGCGTAGACCCTGGGTGTTTCTACACAAAGCTGTAAGAGCGTCGTAGAGTTTGTGTTGTTTAAAAAAATTTCCATGGTAATTTGCCTTGTTTTCAAAGGGTCGTCTATGTGACAATAGATCGAATTAGATTCTAATTATAAGACATACACTTAGCTGTGTTTACATGTCATTTTTTAACATAGTAAATTTGTGAATGCATTCTGAACACCTTTAAACAACAGCATGTGTTATTTCTCTACGTGCAGTACATACGAAACTGGCGATTTAAAACGTGTTCTATTTTCAAGTGACAAAGCTTATGAAATCAACGCTTTGTGGTTCGGCAAAAATAAATTAAACTCTATTTAGTTGTGCCTATTTTTTAAAAAGACTAAGGATCTCTTTCACCAAACATATATAAACACAATTTAATTTAATTAATGATCTTTATTTAAAGTATGTTTAAAAAAATGTTATTTTCACCAACTGAAATAATGAAGCACAAGAAAGTATGGTAACGCTCTGATATTTAATATGATAGCGACAACTTACAGCTTTTTAATCAAAATCAATATTTAAATGCAGAGTGCTCACTACTTAAACAGTATTTAAATATTCAATGATTATATCTAGATGAAAATGAAAATCGACATTTAAATATGAATTGATATTTAAATAGAATTGGTGAAATAGGCTCTAAATTTTTATGTAAATTAAATACAATTAAAAGTGAATAGAAATGTAAATCCGTTTTAATTTTTCTTCTGTATAATGATGTGAACTATTATAGGCTATGTCACAACTTTTTTAGCTTGGACCAGCGCTTAGGGATGACCACATGCGTGAATTGTGCCGGAACTAGGGGAAGGGGATAGTGAGAGAGATTACAGGTGGTCAAGCTTTACTGTCATACAACTCTGCTTTTGCACGTTTTTTTTTTCGTAATACAGTGTTGCAGCGCCTCTGATGTCAAGGAGACGTATTAAATTTTAAAGCTTTTTCCAGTAGCCATTTTTAGTAATTATTTTACTTCGGTGGTGCTACACAATAGCAACATAGGAGGGTTAGCTGATGTGCCTGGGCATTGGTTACAGCTGAAGCCGGTACCGTTCAGTAACCAGTGACGATGCCTTGGATCTGAACATCGAATGATACTCAAGCCTCAGCCGTTTTGGCTGGGCGATGTTACGTCAGTCGGTCACGTTACTCTTTTATTTACAATGTATATAAGATTATTGTATTTATATATTATTCGTCATAATAATAAGAAAAAAATCTCAATTACACTGTTGTCTATAAAATTAAACATTTTAAATTAATGAAATGCAACTGAAGGCATTAAATATAATGCAGTGGCATTAAGGTTACTAGCTGTTGGGTAACACTTACGTTTTCTGCACTTTCTTTGCCGGATGGTGTTAAGAAACTAACTATTCTCTATAAAAGCCAAAGAATATACACAAAACTTAATCGTTGTTAAACATCTTAAAGCTTGTAAATATTTACGTCTCTTGAATGGTTTCCTTTTTGTTATTCGTGTAAAATGTGCTTTTGCAACGAAAATGAAATCAAGTCACGTATTGTATTAAAACATGGCTGCTGCCATGCTGTTGGACATTGAATTGAATTTCCGTTTAAAAGTTATTAAACATGAAAGGAGACACATACAAAACCATTCACTCACTCACCTATTCACTCACTAGCGTATCATGTACTGATGGCGTCTACTTTTAATAATTTCTTTATTTTTTTTCCCTCTTTTCAATTTATTACGAAAGAAGGAGTAGTGTTTTGGCAAAAAGAAATCCTCCATATTTAACAATTATAGTTATTTTTAAACATTATTAAAAGCACTTTAACGCAAAAGGATACGAGAGCAAATAAATACAATGTGTAACCCAATGAACAAAATTATGCATAAGATAATTTATTTATAAATTAACGTCACCACAGTTGCGGCAAGTTATTAAGAATATAGAATTAGAATTAGTAGTGCAGTTTAGCAATAAATTCAGATTAAATATTATCGCTTGGTAGGGCAAAATTTACTGGCTTATGATTTATCAAAATTTTAACAACCTTAAAAAATATTCTTTCCGTGCGAATTAAAAAAAAAATAAATAAAGCAAAAGTAATGTTTGTAAAGATAAAGTCATCCAATGAAATATATTTGTAAAAAATGTTGAATGCAATATTTTTGAAAGAATTTTGTATTGAATTTCAGGTCTTATTTATAAAGCAATTTGCTACATCTACCATCCTTACTCCTCAGATAATTATACTTCGTGAATTAAAGAGGATATATGGGGCTATAAAACTCCGGTTAAATAACACTTTAAAACACCATGTCTGTTGAATGAGATTTTTTACATGAATCTGAATAGTTTTTCCACGCTGATTTCAAAAATATATGCCGTTTTCATGTAGCAGCTCTAGTTTTGGAGTTATGAAGTGACAGGATTTTTCATGCATATTTATTCTGAATAAAATTTCCTTTTTTTGGATTTTCTAGAGTGAGATCTGATATGAGTACTATTTGAATGCTCCAACAATAATCAGCCATCATATGTTCATTCAAGTGTCCCTTTAACCTCTCCTCCATAGTGCGAATATCCTGGTGAAAGCGCTCTCCTTGTTCCTCGCTTAGGTCACCGAGATTTTCAGGAAAATAGTCTAGATGGCTGTGAAGGTAGTGAAGCTTAATACTCATGTTGCATTCAAGCCGCTGGGAGTGTATCAGGAACTGTTTAACGTGATGAATGTAGCCGTTACATTTCCTATTGCCCAAAAAATTTTTCACTACCAAACAAACTCTTCCCATGCACATATCTCGACAGCTGTCATGTGGTTGATGAAAATTTTATCATCTATCAATATCTTGATTTAGTGGTCGGGGACTACCGTAGCAATCAAAATTACTATCGCTACCACTGTCGTCGTTTTCGCTTTGTCCGCTGCACTGGTCTGCATTTTCCGAAGATGTATGTACATGGATGCTGTGGTGTTGATGTGTCACTAATACTCAATTTTTATGGCTTATTCCTATGATTTTCGTTACACAGAAATAACAGTCGTCATGATTGTTGGATGGTTCAAGCCAAATCATAGGAGCTTTGTACTTAAAAGTGGGTCTCTTTTTGTTTGCCCACAGTCGCAAAGATTCAACACATGTTTTACGTAACAACTTGATAACCACGGTTTAGCGTTTGACGGCAACGGAAACCCAAAGTACTCCAAGTATGCTTTTTTCACAAAGTCCGACACATTTAAAAGAAATTTTTGGAACATATATTCTCCACAAATAACACAAAAACAATCAGGATTATATAAACACGTCCTTCTTGAGGAAGACATACTGAAATTTATAAAGGAACTAGTTAAGTTACACCGCTATTGATAGAAACGATCGACTACTTATGTAAATTTAAGACGGTACGTGTATCTCATTAACTAGAGCTGCTACAAAAAATCTGAGGGTAGATTTGAAATCAGCGCACCCAAATTAGTAAACAGCAGTAGAAAAACTTTATGCAACAAAAAAGAAGTTTTATTTTGATTTTCTGTGTAATGTGTGCATTGTAAGCTTAACTGACACATTTTGTTCAGTTAAAATTAACAAACGTTTTTCGGTTAAATTCTGTCGGTTAAAAGTTAATCAGACATTGTGCTGTATCTAACCGACTGTTAAACTTCCAATTAAGTTTTAATCAGGCATTGTCAAAATGGCAATAAGAATGAAATTTCATATCTACCACAAGGCCCTTTACAGAGATCGATTCTTCGGGCCCAATTTTTTCTCGCACAGACAATTTCTAGTCTGACGGAGGTTTGAACCGCTGATCTTCTGGTTACAGAGTCAACTTGCTATCTATTCAGCCAACCGAATGTTGACAATTTTGCATTGGATATAATCTATGAGGTCGTCTAAAGTTCCCTGTCGACTTGACCCCAAGAAAAGAAATCCAATGATGGTAGAGGGCATGAACGATGCGCATATCGTCAGAAAGGTCGTTCGCCGAATTTGCCTATAAATATATTGCAAGAGGGGCTGTGCACCGTATGGTGTCACTAGCCAAATTGAGTCAATTTGATCATGTAAAGATGTAAACGAATAACGAAAGATCACCAATTTCTGAGAACTGCGTTTAATCGGCTTACTTGAGTAATTTTTAATCGCTACATTCACGCCTATTACAGTTTTATCACTTCAAGCGAAACAGTGTTTCTTTCAGTATTGGAAATGTGGGGTCAAATTTGTTCACTGTAGCAGGCACACCTTTACACTTTTTGTCCATAAGTAAAACACATTTTCTTTGAAATATTTGCATCAAAATTTTTTGACATATCGCGGACTAAAAGCATGGATTGTTGTACAACAACTCGATTCTATATCAGCTAGTTAAAGACGCATTGATACGTGCTTAAATTTGCAAACACCGGAATAGAATTTTGGCATTTGATGTGATTTATTTGTAAACGTTATTCTTACGTCTATTTTGTCATTGACAGTTAAATGACAGCTATAATAGAGCATTCATAATAGAAGAGAAAAGTTGATATGTCACAAGTGGAAAGACCTTTATTAAAAAGGAAACAATATTCCTTCCTATACACTATGCTTTTTAAAATAATACTGTTAAGTAAAATAATTATTTTTTTATTATAGAATAGTTAGAATTAAGTAAAAATAATTATTAAAAATTCGTTTAGTATTCATTCATAAATGCATAAAAAAAAACTCATTATACTTTTAGTATTTTTGCCGCATATTAATTAGTAGTTTTATTCTCAGTGCGTTATACTACAATATTGTCAGCAGTTACTTTCCACTAGTTTTATTTCTTTTGTAGTTGCCTTTCCAATATCAACTGCAACCGACCGAACATTGCATCAGCAGCATTGCTAGCAACAACAATTGCATTCAGCTTGAGGTTTTCATGAACAATTTCGTGTCTGTTGAAACATATAATCTTCGCACATTTCTATGGAAATGTGCAAAACATTGTAATGGGCTTTTCTTTTTTGGTATCAATCACTCTATAATGAACTAGAGCATTCTTTAGTTATCTTATCAGCTTTGACACATTTTCAGTAGAAATATTCTTAAATTTAATTATTATTAATTATGCCGTTGACAATTATTAGAAAGAAATACTAATATTGAGTGACTGATTGATTGAGTGACTTGCAATTTTGTAAGCTCTATTTTCCTCCCACTTTCACCAATTGACTATTCTCTACACTATCCCTCTCTATCTAGTTCCAGTACAATACATTGCATACAAAATACATTGCATACGTAGGGGATAACCCCTGAACCCTTGTCCAAGAAAAAAAATGTTTCCAGTCTTCTCTTGTTTTTTTTTGTAAAAAAAAAAAGTAATAACAGAATATTTTTTGATATATATTTATTAAGCCTGAGGTCTTTTTTTATCTTATTTTGTTTTTTATTATTCGATATTTCGTTAACAGCTTGTTAACATCATCAGGAATAATAGGAAATTATAATTCTTTGAAATCAAAAAAAAAAAAAAAAAAAAAAAGACCTCAGGCTTAATAAATATATATCAAAAAATATAATAAAAAAGGTCAATTAATAATATAATTAGTAATAACAGAATAAATATATTGATTATTATTAATAATTTATTCTATAATACTCGCAAAAAGAAACACAAGTAACTGGAAAACGTTAGAAGGGCCTTAGTTAAACGTTTTAAAATCACAAACAAACATGCACTGAACAGATATTTTGTGATTTCAAGTCAGTTTAACGAAAAATGATTTTCAGAACAAAGTTCAGAATAAAGTTCTTTTGCTTTATATAAAGAATTCGTAAGCAAATTATACTTAAAACTGTGTTCTTTAAATATTATTTTTCCAAAAACTTATTTAAAAAATAATTCTTAACAAATTTGTAGTTCGCCAGTGGAACGACTTCTACGCATTGCATATCTTTAAGTTTTGAGTGTCGTAAGCGAATGTATAAAAATGTAAATTTGTAAATAAAACAACACCAACAACAATCCATCAATTTAGAATTCGTGAAAACTAAAATAGAAACAGCATGCAAAATATCGTTGATTTGTTACGTGTTTTCAAATGCCATTTACCACGAGTTGCCACAAGAAGGAATTCAACACAGAGAGCACACAACGAATCAAAAGAGCTGTACAAGTGAAATACATTTAAATGCTGTCAATTGCATAGGATTAAGACTTTATCCTTTTGGCAAACCGTATGAACAATGTATGTATGTATAGCACTCTATCTATTACATATTGAAGCGTTTGATGAAAGCTTTTTATTGTTTTTTTTTTTTTTTAAGTGAATATAAGGTGCCAATGGTGTTCACAGGAAAATCAAATATCATCATACACACAAACTCAAACACTTTGCAAAAACGCTGGGTTGTAAAATAAAGTTTTTCGTTGTTGTTGCTAGTGGTGCTTTCATTGCATGGTATGAACGAACATGTAATTGTTGGTGTATGTACAACATGTTGTATGCAAATATGCAATTAGTTGTTTCAATTGTTTGTATTTTTTCACTACAACAATATGTATTTGATTTTAAAATGTCGCTATTACAATTGTTTTTGGAAAGTCGGCATATAATCAAGACATAAAAAACACATGTTTTTAAGATTCAAATAGTTAAAGATATTCGACAATTATATTGTCAACTTTGAAATTAAAAAACACACACAAAAATCGAGAAAAACGCGTTTTTTCGAACAAGGCACTAAATTTAAAAAGTTTTATTGGAAATTTATAAGAAATATTTCAGATGTATTTGTACCAAGCTATTTCTCATGCTATTTAGTTTCATATTCCAAAAAAAAAACGTTTTATTTTTCTACTTTAAACAAAAGAACTTTTGACTTAATTTAATACGTATCAAAAAAAATCACCAAAAAAAATTTTTAATAAGAAAATAAGATTTTTTTGATGTTTTGAAGAGTTTTGGGGGAAAAAATGGCAACACTGATTATGGGGCTGCAACACAATATTCGCAGTTGTTCTTGCACGTTTTTTTTTTGTTGTTTTTTTTTATTTTACTTCGCCGATGATGGCAATACTGATGAAGAAGGTCACTCTGTTGTTACTAGTGGGTTAGAATCAGCGGAACGTACATGAGTACGATTATTCGCATCAGTAGGTTATCGCAACGGCGCATTTGCTGGCCGATAAGGTGACTATAAAATGCTTCAGTTTTAAAAACTGCAACCGCAAAATTTTCATAATTTTTGTATGAATTTTAATAATTTTTTTTATCTGGGACCAGCACTCAGGAGATGACTCCTACACATGCGAAGCATTGTGCTGGAACTATAGGAAAGGGATAGTAGAAGAAACGACAGGAGGTGAAGCTTAATAATTTTACAGCTCTGCTTTCGCACGTTCTTTGTTTATACTCGTAGCAGTGCTGAAGCTTCGGTTTAGTAGCCATTTTTATTATTATTTTACTTCGCGGGTGCTACACAATACAGACGAAGGAGGGCGTTCTGATGTGATTGTGGATTGCTATCAGCTCAAGCCGGTATTGTTAAGTGACCAGTGCCTTCGACACTGAAACCTTCCGACAATAACTGACACTCAAAGACACACTAATGCACATCAGGAAAATGCGAAATTTTTTTTTATAATTTTAGTCTGAAACTGGAGTTGAACCCAGGTCGGTTTTTGTAGTCATCGTGCAGACTATCATACATCGTGCCATTGCCACCCTCGTTCTATATGAAATGTTGTGGTGGTTACTGTTCTTTTTACATTTTTGTTAATGTCAATTTGAAAAATAAAAATCGCTGTAATTTATATGCCGCACAGTTGGCGCTCTCACTAAAATCGTTTTCACATAATTTCGATCAAATGACGGCGTGTAAATCGACCTACCCTGATTTCCAATGATTTTATGTCTTAAGCCTTTATCCAAGCATTTGATAGGAATTGATTTGGCATATAATTAATGTCATACACTTCACTTGAAGTCGGAAGGATAATTCCTTCAAATAGCTGCACGAACAATTGTTGCTTGATTCAAAAATATTAAACTTCTCAAAAAGAGAAAGAAACCTAAATTGATCATACAATAAACCTGCGAAGATTATCAGTCCAATTTTATAAATTTTTTGCTATAACGTCAGCTGTTTTGACTAATATGCACCGGAACTGTCTGGGAAGAGGAAGTGTAGTGTAGTGTGGTGACGCATTAAGGACCCCTAGGGATGATGGTTGATTGCCAATTTTTTCGAAATCAATAAAAAAATATCGTTACTTGACTTTTAGCATATGAAGTGACTGTGAGTGACTACATGGTCGTCGTGAATAATAGTCTGCTAGCGCACAAGTATGCAAGCCTGCTTATATGCCCTAGAAAAGCTGTATATAAACCAGAGTACATGCACATGCACCATGTATACATTTTTTTTTTTTTTTTTTTTTTTTTTTTATCTAGGACCAGCACTCAGGAGGTGACTCCTACACATGCGAAGCATTGTGCTGGGAACTATAGGAAAGGGATAGTAGGAGAAACGACAGGAGGTGAAGCTTAATTAATTATTTTGCAGCTCTGCTTTCGCACGTTCTTTTGTTTTTATACTCGAAGCAGTGCTGAAGCTTCGGTTTAGTAGCTATTTTTATTATTATTTTACTTCGCCGGTGCTACACAATACCGACGAAGGAGGGCGTTCTGATGTGATTGTGGATTGCTATCAGCTGAAGCCGGTATTTTTCAGTGACCATTGACTATGCCTTCGCCACTGAAACCTTCCGACAACAACTGCCACACAAATACACACACTAATGCACATCAGAAAAATGCGAGATGTTTATTTTTATTTTAAAATTTTATTTTTGTCTAAAACTGGGGTTGAACCCACGTCTGTTTTTTGGTTGTGTAGTCAACGTGCAGACTACAATCCATCGTGCCATCGCCACCCACAAGTGATGCACACTCAATCGCAAATCCGTACCCTGATATAAACAAAATCACATCTCTTGTCAACATGCATGATCTTGATTGGGAAGCTACTCTCGATTCCATCTTTAAGGAAGGCTATAGAAAATTCAACATATTTAATAAATCGTATTATATGAAAGAGCACTTACCTTCTGACATCACCCTCGTTTAAAATAAGTTTTAACATTTATTATGTGCGCAAGAACAAAATCTGTTCATGTTTCCCATCGAAAAGCCTTTAAGAAAAATAAAACAACTTTCATTTGAAAAGAAAAAATACATTTAAATTTAAAAAACGAATTGAAAACAGGCAAACTCCAGTCAGACAGGCAACATTTTGTTTTTGTTATCAGTGAAATAAAATCAAAGTTTATAATGTGAATAGCAGGCACCTTAAAAGAATATTGAACAGAGAATACAATTTTAATACAAGACTGGAAACAACCCCCCAATGGCCGCGCAACAACAATAAACTGAAACTACAAAGTTTTGTTATCGATGGGGAGTTCAAACTGAACAGAAAAAAAAATATTGCGCATGTTTTTCTACCGCCATCATTGAAGTTTCTCCAATACAGACGACCGACGAACGTTTGGTATATTAAAAATTCTGAAATGTTGAGAAATTAATTTTTAAAAATGAATTTTTTTCACTGGTTACTACGATTGTATTAAATTTTTCAGTATGCCTTGGCGTTTTTATGGATTTTAGTCATGCGAATGTTGGGAAAAAAACACTATATTTTCTATACCACATAAAAATTAAAAATTATAAAAGTAAACTTTTTGTTTTCAGTATGTATATACTACATACTTATATACGTATTTATTTATGTACATAAGTATGTATGTTTGTATGTATATTGCTGTATTTAGCACAGTACAAAAAGCAAAATAACAAAAACAATAAAGATGAAACATAAAAAATGAACGAGTACTTTTTGGGTGTTGGCAAACATAACGTTTTATGTACGATATTGATATTTTCATAATGGCATCCATCATACATTTAAGTTTTAAATAAGAGGCAAAGAACAACAAGTTAAAATACTAATGCAGAAGACTTAAGGACTAAAATGGCTTAGTGGATATTGCTTTCATTATATTTATTAGGGGGTAACACATTTAAGGAGATTTTTTTTCAACAAATACGAACGTTTTGACAGACTTTTCTACCGATAAATATACCACAAATTGAATCCACAAGACGAAGATTTATGGGATGTTGATAACAATATTGCAGCTAAGTTGTGTCCAATTGTACAATTTCCTATGACACCTGTTCAAAAGTGTTTATTAAGATTCCAACTCACAACTCTCAGATTCCTTTAGTCTTGGATTACCGCTCCATTATCACTAATTGAGTAAGCTCATAGGTTAGGTTAGGTTAGCGGGTAGTCGACCATAATGGGTAGACATAAGTAGCACCGTAGGTCCCTGTTAAGATGAGTTTGCAGCTTATATATATATTATTTTGATATATAGTAGATCTAACATATTTACCAATGAATTACTGTGAATTAATGTGAACCAGGGTTTTCCATCCCTGAATATTTAACAATGAATTACTGTAAATCAGTTGTATTCAACAAAGTAGAAATCTTGCCCCGAGATCTCTACTCCTTTTAAACATAACCACTCGGTTCAAATTTAAACAGTGCCGTTGTGTTACCTCCAAGTTGTCAAAGAAAGGCACCTCAAGTAACCTCAGCCTCAGCCTAACCAGACCAGGGCACTCACAGAGAAAGTACTCAACAGTCTCCCTCTACGAATCCTCCTCACAGCCCCTACACCGAGCATTGAACGGAATGCCCATCCTCTCAGCATGGCCGCCGATAGGCCAGTGGCCGGTGCAGACCGCCGCGAACCTACTAATGGACAATCGGGAAAATCTCAGAAGTTGCCAAGTTCTAAGTAAATCATTCCACGAGCACAGAGCTCTTGCTATGGCACAGCAGGATATAGAACCACACTTCTCCTGAGCCTTCCACCCAAAAAACCCCTCTATCGGTCCGTTCGCAACAGAAAATGAAACCCCTATGCCAGAAATAATAGTAGCAGATGGCGAACCGTCCGAAGCCTTTTCATCAGCCATGCCATTATCCCTGATGTTGCTATGGCCCGAAATCCACACAAGGGAAACGGCCCAGAAAACGCGGAGGACAGCCAGCACCTCCCTACACTCACAAACAACACGAGAGCATACGCCCTGTGACACCAACGCCCTCAACGCCGCCTGACTATCTGAAAGATAGCGAAAAGACTATCTATAAGACACTGCAGGTATCTGGAAGCCTATAGGAAACAGAAACTCTCAGATCATCGGAGAAAACACGCGCCCCCGCTTCTGAATACCGCCAGACCGGGATTCCCTGAAGTACCCGTCCCCCTTAGCTTAATATCAGAATCGTGTTCACGGCCACCCCGGAGCACGTATTGCATGCATCAGACAAAGCAACCATAGGATAATATCGAGTCTAGTATCACCCCCAAATACGTAACACTCGTCGTTAGACGGAGGACCTGTCCTCCAAGGCGAGGAAGACTGAAAACAGGTTCCTTGTACCACCTGGTGAAGAGAAGCAGCTCAGACTAGCACAGGTTGACCCTGAGACCGCAGTTTTCCACCCGGCAATATTTGCCAAGACCCTAATCAACGTGGAGGGAAAAAGTACCGATAGCAGTAGAGCTACGTCATCAATATAAACCATCACTTACACCCCACCTCAACTGAGGTCAACCAGAACCGAGTCCATGACAACTACACACAGTAAGCGCGTGCCCCTACCCACAAATCTAGTGATGCTAGTCCCCGCTGACCATCCACCCCCCGCCTATGTAGAACCGAAACAACCGATTCCGCCCTGATTAAAGAACCCCATGATATCAACGAAGGCCACCAACATTTTCATTAGAACTTTCGTACGAATTTGGCTTCTGTGACATACCTGAATACGAACATTTAATAAAATATTTCCATCTCTGTCATAAGTTCACACCTCCAATATTGTAATCCATTTTGGTAAAATTTTAATTCTAACAAATTAAAAAAAAAAATCACTTTTTCCGTACAGTTTGAAAACTTAATTTAAAAAATGTGAACACTCACAGCTGTTTATATTTAAATTGAGTTGCCAACTGGCACACATTTTTGGCATTTCTGTCGTCAAAGTGTTTGGAATTGAATCGTGGAAAGCAAAATGAAAAATAAAATTTTATTAGAATTTGTTTTCTTTAATTTTTAATTGAGCCAAGATAAAAAAAAAACTTTGGCTTTTTGTAAATACAATAATTTGCCACCAACGTGCTGTGAAATGATTTACAAAAATTCGTTCGATTTAATATTGGAAAATAAATAAAAGAAAAATGTATGTTGTACATATAAACAAATTTTTCTTAATACTTTTTTTAACCTTTTTTATTATTTTAACAATCTATTTATTTAAGCTTTAAGGTTTTTTCTCTTTTCATTTATTATTTATTGTAAAATATTGTAAAATATTTTTGAATTTTATACATTTTGTTAATATTGTAAAAAAATTTTAAAATATTTTGAATTATATTCTTTTCACAATTTTTATGAGACATGTTATGTTAGAAAAATTTTTATATATATAAACTTCAAAAAAGAGAAAAAAATTTTAAAAATAAAAACTTCCTGAAGATGTTAACCGAAGGTTAACGAAATATCGAAAATAAATATAAAAATAATAAATAAAAAGTAAAAAAACCTTAAAGCTTAAAAAAATAGATTGTTAAAACATATAAACAAATTTTTACAAAGGCTAATAGCAACTCTTTAGTAGACAGACTTTCAAGCAATTTATAGAAAAAGTTCACAAACTTCATATGTTTATGTAAAAAGTTTCAGAAAACACTTGAGAATTACTAAATATACAAACGTAACAGTTAAGGAAACTCTTCAAAATTGCACAACATACATTTTAATTTGCTTTCAACCCATTTAATTGTTTATGCATGTTTTACAATCAATCAACTTGTTGTTGTCAATGTTGAAAAAAAAAAGAAAAACTGATCAATTATATCGCAATATAATCTGATTTTAAGTTCTATTCATTTCATTCAGTGCCAGTCAAAAAAAATTGAGAATATTAATTATAACAACAATTCTAAGTTAGGTTAGGTAGGGAGGATGCTGGATGCTAAAACTCACAGCCCCCTGGTGTCCAATTTATTATGGTGTCATTGTCATACATGTTGTGTAATAACTTTTGCAGTGAAACAGACCTGAATCTATGCAAAGAATCGAACCTAGAAGCCCCAAACTAATAAACTAACGCACCAGTCACTAGACTACAGGCGCACCCAAGCATAATTAGTTCATAATTATAAAAATCTCGTTCTTATCTCCTTGCTGCATTTTCGTTATTTTTTATCCAGTTAAAGCGCTAAAAATTCTTTACTTTTTAATTATTTTCCTTTTTGCAAGCCAACAATTGTTTTAGTTTCGTTACTTCTTACAACATCCGGCAAGTAAACCACTCCTATTTCCTTTTCCTTAAAGGTACTTTTTTTCAAACAGATTTATAAGTACCTTTGGACATTGTAACTACGGGTTTCAGGCTAAAACTCTTGATGCTTTGTGCTCGTGTGTAATCAAATAATGCCAAACAAAGTAGCATAACCGATGATTTAGTTGATACAACTAACATCCGTTTTTTTTTATACATTTCTTGCTGTAATTGCAACTAAATACTTCATTAACATGATTGATAATTTGATATTTAAAGATTGAGAGATAATTTTAATTAAATTAAATAGTTCAAACAACAACATTTTACATTATACGAGTAGTTGGAGAGGAGCAGGCGAATCATGTTTCCATTTTGAACGCGTGCTTCTTTCTGCTTTTGCTTTAAAATTTTAATTCATTGTCGCCTGCCTGCCTGTCAAGTTGTTGCTTGTGTCCACTTCATCGTTAATGCACAAATTAGTTTATACAACTGTAACATAAATGAATTGATGATTGTGGAAATACTGATATTTAATAAAAATATTTATGCCACTACACTCGAAGAAAATAAATATTGATTTTATTGATTTTTTATTCAATTACGTTACCTTTAGATATAATTCAATGGTGATAAAACGTTTAGCTTAGTTCACAAATTTAGCCTCGAAGCCCAATCGCTCAATGCAGATTCCTATTAGATTTGGAAATGCTGGTAGCAGAAGTAGTTTGCACTTTTCGTAGCAAGCTAATGGCAATTAAATAGTTACGGGTTCGAACTCTCTACGATATATCAGTTACTTCGTACCTGAACAATGCATCGTCAGGGAGCAGTCAAATAATTAATGAAGTTTTGATAATTTTAAGGATAACAGTGGTGTTAAGTAAGTGTCATATACTTAACACCACTGTCAGCTCAACACTTAACATAACCTGCCTTTATGCCTACACTTCTTTTTCCAATTAGTAGGCAGTGCAGTCAAGTTACTTTGTATGTATTAATGCCCAGAGTGTAATAATATATTTGCATTGTCTTCTAATTCACTGGATTTGATTAAATGCAGGCATTAGCGCGTTACAGTCCAAAAGTCAAAGGTACAAATCCATATGCATTCGCTCCTACTTATTTGAACAATTAAAATGACGCGAAGTAACATACAAAAATATTGTCCTTTCACCTAAAAACTAATGCGTGTGCTTAACACTGGCGATGTGCAAATATGCTTCAAAAATTAACGGAAGGCTCAACAACCTTCACATTGTAACAGGAGGTCCAACCAAAATGCACGATATTAATTTACACCTTAATGTCAAGTTTTATCCCAATCAGCAGCTATATATGTACATGTTTAGATTCAGTAAGAACGATCTTAAGAAGGTGATGACGGACTGTGTTAAGATCCATGTGGACCAGTATTAGAACGACGTGATGGGATTGAGACATTCCAAGAAGTTTTTCGATTTTTATCACAAGTAGAGCCAAAATGGCTCTTATACTAGACAAGAAGAGCATCCATATACTTACGGGAGGTCCTACGGACCATTACGCTTGCAACTGTCAATGTATAAGATAGGAGCCAGTAACACGAGTAGCTGCAGGTTATGCTGTGAGCATGAGAAGTCTATCGAACATCTTATAACGAACTGTGCGGGGATATCGAATAGAAGGAGTAGATTCTTAGATAATTTCACGCTCATGGACGATGACTTGTGAACTCTCCCCAGAAGGATGTGGTCCAATTCATAAGTGTGCTTAATGGCGGTGCTAGAGGTCTCTGCCTTAGCCCTCTAAACCATTACATTACATTACGTCTGTTACTTGGATTAGTACAAAAAAAATACTTCCATTGAATTAATTTCAATTTTCGAAGAAAATGAATATGGAAAATATTTTGTTTTTAATTCACAATAATATTCACAAAATTTCCATATTTACTCAAATCAATCTGAATGAATTCACAAACTTAGTGGAAACATATTACAACCGACTCTTGATAAATTGAAAATCGTTAATTTGAATTTCGCTATAATTTCAATTGGTTTCCAGGAGCCTTGAAAAACATCCAATAAATAGAAAAAAGCGATGTAGTTTTGCCCTCTCGCTAATTTGAAATAATTTGAATGACATCTTGAATGCTGACGCGTTATAATTTGAATCTGTCCGGCTCTGCGCTCTATAATTTTAATTATATTAATAATTCTAATAAAAAAAAAATTATCTATTTCATTTTATTTACAATGCTTTATAAATAGAATTGACATCATGTTCGCCGACGTTCCATAGTGTGAAGTTTGGATTTTCTACAGTCGATAACAAATGTGGCCATAAAGCGGCTAGCGAGCTACATTTTTTATCAAATAAATAAATAAAACTTGTTACAAATTTTTTTTCAGGCGCTCATATTTTCTTTTTTTAATAAATTTATTAATACATTAAAAAAAACTAGAATGTAAAACGGTAATAAAAATTTTTATTTTGTTTAAATGTTTTTAATTAAGCTGAGTGCCTTGTATGCCATCAGACAACGAAAAATATTTTCTTTCAATGTAATTGCATCAATACATTCTAATTTTTATTTAAAAAAGTCACCAATATATTCTCTTTGTGGGTATTACTGCTTTAAACTGATTCACTTCAAGATTAGACTAACAGGACTATACACACGCTGCGATCTTGGAGGATTAGAAACACGTTCGGATCGACTATATGCTACATGCTGGCGATACGGAGGTTTCTGCCAATTGCCAACGACTCTAGGATGCTGGACGAAGTTTTTCATATAGGGTACCTGAGCACCGCAGTGTATTTCAGGTCATGGCCATACGGGAAGCTGTGCAATGCTTATTGGATAGCCGGATTTTGACTGAAAATCTTCAGATTTACTCTGACAGTCGGCCTGCAATCGTATGTTTCGGGCGGTGTATGCGGAGGCCCAGTTTCGTTGGCAGCATGAGGGAACGTGCAGTAACCTGGATAAGAAGAGGACTAAGAGTCTTTTTTCCTTGAATCGCATGGTCATCAATCGCACTGTCGCGTTTCTCACGGGTAATGGCCACATTGGAAGGCATATCGATAGGCTTTTAGAATTTTTACAGGAGCTGTTGGTCTGTGGAAGAGGAGCAGACGGTTGCTCACCTCATGTGCCAGTGCCCAGCTCTTGCCATGAAACGGCAGAGGTTCTTCGCCTGACTTTTGTTGTCATCATTGACTGAACTCTCCCGGGTGAGAATTTCCGCAATAGGGAGATGTATCTTGGAATCGTGGTGGTTTCGTGTGCCGAATGTCTGATCTCCGGCTGTGAATGGCTTGTGGTATCAGATTGGGTTTAAGCTCTGGCTTAAGTGGGGTATTCTCCTTCGTGGAGGGTCCGACACCCAACCTAACTTAGATTAACAAATAAATTAAGAAAAATATCGTCGCGTACTTTTCTTTCTAATACTTTCTCACTCTAAGTTTAAAATTTAGAGTTATTCAATTTAAAATTTCATTAATCCTACATTTTTTTTATTTTTATTTTTATTTATCAACGAGAAAATTATTTCGCCTTTTGCCCGTAAATAAAGTTATTAACAAATAAAATAAATTTTGCTAAGTGCACAATTTTTTACCCTTGGCATAATCATCATTAGAATAACATTAGTTTCCGCATATGTACATTCTATTAACTGTATTTAATCATTAAACAGAATGCAAAACGCTAAACATTTATCATTCGTACCAATTTATTCTTCATCAAAAAGATACAACCAACTGAGATTTTTTGCTTCAGAAAGCTGGCCGGCCGCCTGATGTCAACATGATTGTTTATGAAAATCGGATATGTAAATTATCATTTAATTTCTTTGGAATTTAATTAATTTTAATATTGTACCAACATGAAATCATTGCTCATGTTGAAGTTATATTTAATAATTTGTACGGTTACACTGTCGCGTACCCGCTAACTTGACACATCAGATCGCTGTAATTGTTGACATTAATTTAGAGACAAACGTCTATTTGTGGTAATTTATTTTACTGCTGCCGATTAAACTATTAATTTATTAGTTGATTTCTTATTGTATGAAATTTTAACAGTTAAGACAGTTATGTAAAGGTTGTTCCAAAATTAACGGAATATTTCCATTACATAGAAAAATAGGTTTTTTTTCCTTAGGCTGTTGTTTTATTCCATCATAGGAAATAACACATCGGGAAAATTAAATTTTTATGGACATTTTTCATAAACCATTTTGCACAAATACTGCATTAATTTCGAATAACCGTGCAATTATACTAAGTTAATGGTGTTTTCTTTTCCAAAAAAACAAAATGTATCACAAATGTTACGTGTGATTTGACAACATTTTAATGCTCACCTGATTTTGAAAAGAACACATGTTTCCGCATGTTCACACGATTGTCAGATTGTACAATATTGTAGGATACGGCAATATGGTGGCAATGCACTCACAATGAAAAATTGTTACCACGTGGTAATTTGTCTGTTCACACTATTGAAAGAAATCCACACAATTTCATTGGCACACAGTTCTGCGACAATAAATTTTTCCGCCAGTAATAATTGTCTGTTCACACGGTTGTCAGATTATTGTATGGCAAACGTTGCCAGATCCGACTTTTAACATTGTATCTAAATATTTATGGGCAGCATTGCCAACAGAAATATTTATCTGCCAATGGTGTGATTGTACGGTGCACTAAATGAAGCACATGCGACAATAACAAATGACTGTAAATTGTGTGTCAATGGAAATGAAGGGTGTTCTCACGATTGTCAGAATTGTGACAATATTACTGGTATACAATGCACCGACAATACATTTTGTGACGATGTTGCCACTCAAAAATTGTGTGTTCACATGGTTGTTGCACATTTTATAACAATTTTTCTGTCAATATTGTAGTAAATGACAATCGTGTGTACATACCTTAACACAATAAAGTACAATTATTCAATAACAATAAATATAAAGAAAATAACACAAAAAATATGAAATGCAGAATAAACTGTCAGCTGTTAAATGGTTTACTCAGAGTTGTCAACATATAACATTGAACATACGATGATAAAATCGAATCATGCGCTCGTTTATTTTTGCCAAATCATTTATTTATAATAATTAGTATATTTAACTTGGGGATTACACGATCAAGTTATGCCTATCAAGTTGTAATAGACTCATACTTTTTAAAACTTGATGCGAACTTGATTTAAAATTCTGTAGTTTTGTTTCAATTTATGGGCAAGAAAGCAGCTGAATACTATTTTGATGAACAACGAAGGCATCTTGAATAAATGAATTTACTGTTAAATTGCTTAAAACTTAAATGCAGCCTACGAATTTGTACGTGCTGTATGTGAAAAAAAACTTTATAGAAAAACTTGGTCGTGTGGCTGCCAAGCCGTGTTGCCACATTTTTTCAAAAATCTTCATATCGAACAAAAAAAATCTTATTTTCTCATTAATAAAATTTTTTTTTTATAAGATTTTATTGAAATTAAATTCGGTAAAATATTTATTTATTATACAAACACCCAGGGGTATAGGCGAGAATCGCGCCCGCAACTTCCATATTGATAGACTAATGCCCACGCAGTTTAATATTTGCTTCACTTAAGTGACATCATTCTCAACATTCCTCATCAATTTGTTAAATATTATTCCAATTGCTGATATTGCGAAGAATTTCGCTAATTGAGAAATACATTTATCAGCATGTTTAATGAACAGGAACTTCAATTCTTAAAAATGTTTTTTTAATTATTTACCTATGTTTGTTATGTAGTTTAGCTGTTCTATATGCACATTTCATTTGGTGCTAATACCAAAATCTTCAGTAGACCTTTAACCAAATTCTTTAAAAAAAGGTAAGAAATTTCACATGTTTATAGAAGAACTCGCAAAAAATATTTGAGAATTACGAAACATACAAACAAACAATTAAACCAAATTGATTCTTTAAAAATTTCTTTTATACAACAAACATTTTATTATTATTATTTACGTACGTTGAATACTTGAAAGATTAATTACATAATGTTATTTTAAGTTGAAAAATCTTTTAATCTTCTTGAGGTCTCAAAAACCTTCGAATATGGTATCACTGCCGCCGAGTAAGATGTGCACACTTGGCAATTTGAGTAACAGAAACTTTTGTCCATTAGTGGCATCTGAACTGCTTTGCACTTCTTTTTTTTAAATTTATTGCGAGAATTAATTTCAGAATTGAAAGTCTTTCGAAATTTAAAATATTAGACATATACAAATAATTAATCCTTAAGAAACTTTAAAGTTCCTAGTTGTAGTTTTTTTTTTTAATTTGTGTTTAAAGTAGCCTCCTTTGCCGCATATAATTCATTATTCATGTTTTAATAATTAGTTTGTAGTTCTTTAATTGTTATTTATAATTTCAAAATAACTTTCTCTATGGCCAAGTTAATTAGTTTATTAACTCTGAACATGGCAGCAAGAGCAGTGTCATTCAAAGAAATTAATTGAAAATTTTTTAAATCAACAAAATTTTTTTCAATGCCCTCCTCGAAATAACCAAGTGGTTCTTTCGTGCTGATAAATTATAGAAAAATTATCCAAATCTGTTCTTAAACATTTTATTTGACCTGAATCTGTTCACTTTGAAATAAGAATAAATATAGTTGCTGGTAAAAGTTCGCTTTGATATTGCCGCTGTTTAGCTTTGCTCGAAATAGACTGGTGGTAGAAGGTAGAAGTGGTAGGAAGATATTTAATTCTATGCAACGCTGCAGTTGTGTATTTATCAGAATTGAAAAAGCAGAGTTGCTGCATCTCAGGTGTCATGTGGATGCACTTAATTTTGTACGCCATTTAATTTATTATTTTACTTCCAGTACGGAAATAGAGGGCGCTGTTAAAAATTGTTTGGTTTGCTCGTGAATTCGAGCCATGTATTGTCTAGTCCACACATCATTGAATAGTGGCATGCCCGATCACGCTGCCTCATCTGTAATTATGGGCGGTATAAACATAGAGCAATCAGAAGCTCTTGGCATGAAAACCCAGTGTGATGTCCGATGGACTGAGCAAATTTTCCAGGTCTCAAAAGAAGCATTCAAATGCTTAGATTTTTTTAAACGGTATAAGACATACTTCACCCCATCTGATCGCCTTACTATTGATACCGCTTACATCCGACCGAAAATGGAATACAACTCTCATGTATGGGCCGGTGCTTCAAAGAATATTCTGAAGTTACTCGACCGCGTACAGGAGAGAGCGAAGAGACTCATGGTGGACAGTGGGGTAGCCAACTCCATTGACTACCTTGAGCATCGTGCAATATGGGATGTGTTTCGTTCTTCTGTCGCTACTATAATGGGGTGGGCTTCAATGAAATGAAAGAAAATGTTTTAAATAAATGTTGATTTGCTCACATTTCTTCTTATATTTTATGTTATATGCCTATTTCTCTAAGTACAAGCTAAAGCGCTAATTTCCTTTTTGTACGTTATTAAACAAAATTAATATTTATTTATTATATAAACACCCAGGGGTCTAGGCGGGAATCGCGCCCGCAACTTCCATATTGATAGACTAATGCCCACGCAGTTTAATATTTGCTTCACTTAAGTGACATAATTCTCAACATTCCTCATCAATTTGTTAAATATTATTCCAATGGCTGATATTGCGAAGAATTTCGCTAATTTTTTATCAGCAGGTTTAATGAACAGGAACTTCAATTAATAGTCTAACAGTACAAATTCTTAAAAATGTTTTTTTAATTATTTACCTACGTTTGTTATGTAGTTTAGCTGTTCTATATGCACATTTCATTTGGTGCTAATACCAAAATCTTCAGTAGACCTTTAACCAAATTCTTTAAAAAAAGGTAAGAAATTTCAAATGTTTATAGAAGAACTCGCAAAAAATATTTGAGAATTACGAAACATACAAACAAACAATTAAACCAAATTGATTTTTTAAAAATTTCATTTATACAACAAACATTTTATTATTATTATTTACTTACGTTGAATACTTGAAAGATTAATTTCATAATGTTATTTTAAGTTCAAAAATCTTTTAATCTTCTTGAGGTCTCAAAAACCTTCGAATATGGTACCACTGCTGCCGAGTAAGATGTGCACACTTGGCAATTTGAGTAACAGAAACTTTTGTCCATTAGTGGCATCTTAACTGCTTTGCGCTTCTTTTTTTTAATTTTATTGCGAGAATTAATTTCAGAATTCAAAGTCTTTCGAAATTTAAAATATTAGACATATACAAATAATTAATCCTTAAGAAACTTTAAAGTTCCTAGTTGTAGTTTTTTTTTTTAATTTGTGTTTAAAGTAGCCTCCTTTGCCGCATATAATTCATTATTCATGTTTTAATAATTAGTTTGTAGTTCTTTAATTGTTATTTATAATTTCATTTTTAGTTTTTGCTCATTTCTGGTGTTAAAGTTGAATTATGTACTTAAGTGTGTTCGGAAACTTAGGGTCTCTTTCACCAAACATATTTAAACACAATTTAATTTAATTAATGATCTTTATTTAAAGTATGTTTAAAAAAATTTTATTGTCACCAACTGAATTAATGAAGCACAAGAAAGTATGGTAACGCTCTGATATTTAATATGATAACGTCAACTTACAGCTTTTTAAAAAGCTGTTTAAAAGCTGTTTTAAAGCTGTTTCATGCTGTTGCAAAATCAATATTTAAATGCAGAGTGCTGGCTACTTAAACAGTATTTAAATATTCAATGAGTATATATAGATGAAAATGAAAATCGACATTTAAATATGAATTGATATTTAAATAGAATTGGTGAAATAGGTGAAATAGTAAAATTTTATGATAGACAATTTCGTAGAACATTATAACTAATTTCATTGCTTTTTTAAAAGCGATTTTTGCCATTAAAAAAAGGACAAAGAAGACCCACTTTTTGAAAGAGATAGAGGGTTAATATGTAATAACAAAATGTTCGCTTTGGTAATGTGAATTTTTAAAAAACCGATACATGTACATATTTTTTTAGTCCCTAGTTGGCAGAATCTTGTTATTTTAAAAAAAGTTTCATACCTTTCACTAAATAAATGGCAGTTCAGATGACAGATGTTTAAGAGCTGATAGCCTTGCCATATTGGCGGTTTAGAAACTAAATGGATGACCCTATATCCATATATATAATGCGTATATAATATTTTTAAATATTATACTTCATTAGAAAATAATTGGTTTTATTCATTTGTGACATGTGACCTTTTCGAAATTGCATATTCAATTATAGTCCAATGTTTTTAAAGTTTCAATAAGCACTTTATTCAAATTTAATATTTAATTATTTGAATATTTAATTCATTTAATTTAATTTCAATTTTAGTCTCACTTCTATTTTTATTTTGACCTTTATTAAATTTGGTAATTATATTTATTTTTTGAGCGATGGTCTTTTTTATGAAAAGTTTTTTTCAATTATTTACTTTCTATATTTCGCTACCAAATAGGTAGCATCTTCAGGAAATAATAATTTGGATTAACAAAAAAATGTTTCTTTTAATTTCCTTTGCGAAATATTGAAAATAAATAGTTTAATTTATATTATAATTTATTTATAATAAAATTAGTGCATATGAACAACTGTACAGTTGTAATTATAGTTTAAACCAAATTTTTAAATATGCTACGAGAACTCATTAACCCATGCTTAAACGCAACCAAATCATGGAACAGTCATGGCTTATAAGCACTCATTTAAATGACGGGCTAATTTGTTAGAATCATGGGTTTTTCAGCTAACTTTAAGCAGTTCTTTTGGAATAGAAACCGTGCATTAACTATTTCTTTTGCATGTATGTTTTGTTGGGAACTGTAGCTATCGTGAAAATATTATAATAAGAAATATATTATGTTTGTCGGAACCATACTTTTCGAGCAAATAGAGCCATTTGAACTTTTAAAAGTATTCCCGTTTTTGTTTGTTAATAGACCTACATATTTTATTTGCTCCCAATTTACTTTAGACAGAATTGTTTGTGAAAAATAAAATTAATACAATTTTGTTAGAATATTGAAGAATTTTCACGAATACGTGTTGTAAGTGCAATTATTTCATACACATTTTTAAGCCATTTTCATTTTCTTGGATCATTATTTGTGAAGCCACCCTTAAGATGCATGGAATGTAATGGAACAACATATAAAGCAGTATATACGAATGTTGTCATAACATTTGTTAACAGGGTCTAACAGTAGAGTTAATACAATTCCGTACATATGTGTATGTGTATGTGTAAGCACACATTTGTATACATGTATGTATGTATGTGTATATATGTATATTGCGGTATGGAGTTTAAGTAAATATTGTGGTCTGACATATTTTTATTTTATTTATTTTTTTTTTTATGACAACAGAGAACAATATACGGAACATAAAATAATACCAGCACGCAAAACATTGTGGTCATATAAAGGGGCGTCAACAAATATTTATTATACGAGTATGTACGTGTATTAATATTTAATAATAAGAATATTTTCTAGGTTTCCAATAAAGACAACCCAGCAAAATATGTGTGTCAAAGTTTTATGAAATATTTTTATAAAAATTATTTGAAATGAAATTCTTTTAAAGGGCAAAGGAAAATTCATTTTACAGATGGTGTTAAAAACACAGCTGCTGTACTTTTTTTCGACTAACTACCTCGAGTTAGTTAAAATTTTTATACTCGTATGTTTGCATGGAGGCTAAAATGCCTTTTGTTTTTATAACGTTGTAATTGTTGTAGATCTCGGAAACAACTGGAGGCACAGATTGGCACCATCACGACTGATAACTTTGTTGACAAGATGATAGGGGATGAGGAAATATGGGATGCGGTGGCACGGTACAGTGAGTGCGTGCTCCCCACAAAGCATATGGATCTGGATGGCAGGTAGGACTAAGTGCCTAACGCGGATCCGGATGGTGTCTTTGAAGGGCTCCAACGCAGCAGCGAACTGGAGGTAAGCGAATGGAGAATGGGTGATTCTTGAATCAAGGAGCGATTCAACGCAAAATAATGCGGTCACGGTGCCGGGAGGAGGTGGGAAGAGAGTTAAGGTGGAGTTTTAGTCTGTAGGCCCTTTAGGGAAACCCCGACATACCGCGGTGTATGATGATCGACGAGTATGCTGTAATGAATTTGCCCATCTTATTAAAAAAAATTTAAATTAAATTAACAGAGATTACTTTTGGCCTGATTTTTCGTGACAAAAATCAATAACTGAAAATTTTGCACATCTCTTGTCGATATCAAAGACCTTGAGAACTGGAGGGCCAACTCCGGAGACCCCAACCTGAAGAACGGTATAACAAGGCCGCGAATCAACGAGCAGCGATTGAGGAAATCACTTCTGAAGGGCGGAAGTTTATCGGAATATGTGTGAGCGAATTAACGAAATTTAGAAGCACTACAAGCTGTCAGAAGCAGTACGTTAAATATTTAGGAACAAATGATTACAAAATCGCAACCGAAATGCAGTAAATAAAAAATGTTTCATTCATTATAAAAGCGCAATTGCAAGTCATTCTTGCAAAAATGCTTCCACACTTCCAGATCCGGAACAGGGCAACCTCCCGCCAAGACCAATGTGTTTCGATTTTTTGAAAGTGACAATTGTTGTGAGAGTGCGATTATTCTGCACTCGCCAGACATGGGTTTCTCCTTTTGGGTGACATTGTTGTGCTTTCACACGTTGTAGAACATCAGACTCCAAATGGTGCTTAGATTCCTTAAAATCCTTAGAATGGGGTTCTAATGTGATGGCCTTTGCACAATAGAACGTCTTTTGTGCTTTGTGGCCCCAGTAATTATAAAAATATATGTATTTGCGAACAATCATCGAAGAGTAACTTCATTTATACGATGCACTATGTTTCAAACACTCACTTTTTCCGTGCGAAATTAACAACTTTTAAAATATTAAACTGTTTGGAGCCACATTGAGAGGGAAGCTAAAGACAGACATTTTTGGATAAATCTAAGAAAAAATTAACCCATTGGTGACCAATAAGATGCTAAAACAAGTCAATTTATTTCATTATTATTTTTTTTATTAAAAAAAAAAATTATTTTACTTTATTTCGTTGCATCAGTTAACTGCAATTCATTTTCTAGACACATTTGACTCAAAATATTTATTGAATTAGCGGATAAAAATGCGCCTTGTTCGTATTGGTTTTCTTCATCCATCTCTATAATCTCTATAGCTTCCTAGCTGAGGTTGCTGCTGCTTGTACTAGTACATCAGTTTACCCTAATATAGCCGTCGAAAGCTCCGCTGCTACTCTTCTTTTCCCATATTCAGACTTTTTGCAAAATGGAACCCCTGCACGTGCCACAGTGGAAGAAGTAGTTTTAATAGGTGCTTTTTAATTTGGAAAGATATCTCGCTATTTAGCCATGAAAAGTTTTCATTTCGAAACTGATTTTCTCTTCTTCCACTTTTTATCCATTTTGTTTCTAGATACTTACAGAAAAGGTGTACCTTCTCCACCAATAATTTCTCGCAATCATCGTCAATCTCAGACGCTTCAACTTTATTTAAGACATATCGGACAAGGATATCATTTTTTGAGTTTTTTGAGCATTTTTTTAACCAAATTTCAAAAAGTTCGATTTTTTTCAAAGCATAGGAATCTGCAAAAAATTATATAATTCAGATTACGCAACTTTACGCAATATGAGATAAATCCTAGTAAATGAACCACACTTTAGTGTATTCAAATATGTTTACATTTGGTTTGCCGAACGTTAACATTTTTTTAAAAACTTACATGAAATTAAACTTTTGAAAAAAAAACCCATTTGATTTAAGGTTATGTGAAAAATTTAATTTTTCAATAAAAATTTTTAAAAATTTTCAACAATTTATGAAACAATTCTTAAGTACTTACATGATAGATTATTCTCCATTACAAACTTTTTATAAAAATTTTAACACACTTTTCACAATAAATGCTCAAACTTTCGATAAAAAAAACAGTGATATTTTACAAAATTGTATCGACACGTATGGGAACAATGACTTTGACTGCGCGCTGTCAAACAGTATTTTGTACTTTTCAAAAAAAAGTATCACTTTGTTTGAATTGGAGTATTAGTAATTGGTTGACAAAAAAAAAAAAACAAAGCTATATGGATAGTTGCGAAATTTTAATTTTGCACGGAAAAAACAGGGCCGAAATCGTCGCAATCGTGATCGAATGAATTTGATCGAAATTTTACTTTTTGCGATTGTCATATTCGTTATCGAATAAGACGTATCGAAATTTCTGATCGTGGCATTCGATAACGAGCAGTCGAACGAGTATATTCTCTCGAAATGTCATTCGATAGACTAAAAGCTGTCGTAAACTAGTTTTTTGTTTGCTATTTAAGAAAGAAAAATATTATTTTATTGTTCAGTCATATTTTTTTTTATTAAACATGTAAGTACATACATAAATAAATAAAAAAATATATTATAATCAATGGAAAAGTAGATTTTCAATAGGAGGTAGCACGCCTACTTGTCCAATCCCTCCCAGTTTTTTACTGATGATTTGTTTTAAGTACAAAGTCATTTGGACCATATTCAGAAACTTAGACTCCAACCGTTCGCAAGATATACAAAAATAAATATTTAGTATTTTAATGGCCGTAGCAACGCCCAGTTGGAATTTTTGAATTTTATATAGTTCATTCCACATACCAGGGATACTGTGAAAATTTTAAGAAGCACACGTACATATGTACATACAAACATGTAATTTTTATATATAAAGATTGTTACCATGTGTTTTTATTCTATGACAACGCACATAAATCTTTTACATTTTAAAACTAATTTCGATTCGAACGCTATCGAATGCCTCGATCTGGCTATTCGATACGTCACGAAATGTTATTCGATACGAAAGCTCATTCGATCACGAATGCGGCGATTTGGCCTCAGGTGTTTGAAATATAGTGCGACGTAAAGATTTTTTCAAATATACTACAATGAAAATGGTGAATTTGAGAAAAAGTTTAAATTGAGAAGAATCGTGCACACAATGAAATCTTTCGTTGTATTACTGAATATCTATGTATATCTCTTTTTAAAGGTGAAAATTTCTGAATGCGTTTCATTGTCAGAATGTATAATTTTTGTACCTGTGTACGTATAACGTAAGTCGTTTCAAAATATTATCTACTCGCCATTTTGGTATCAGTAATTGAATAAACACATGAATTAGCATGTGACCTATCACACGAGTATTTGAATAGTGTACAAGTGAGTCGTTGTTTTTCTCTTCTGTTTTTCTTGGACCAGTTCCCAGGGGATGCTTACGTATGCAATGCGTAGCATTTGGGAAGCTTTAGTCTATGGAGCAGGCACATAGTGAAGCGATAGGAGTAGTTCACAATTCTTGCGGAACTCTGCAGTTGTGCATTCTGTTAATTTGTAAAGCAGAGTTGACGCATTAATTTTTAAGCTAGAGCAGAGCCATTTTTTACACCATCAAAGTGTATTTTGTGTCTCATTTGAAGTCTTAGGAATTAAAACTATGTTCTGCGATATCGGTCATAGCAGATCGATCAATTGCACTTTGCACTCAAATTATGAACATTTATTTAATGAAACGTGAAATTTTAATGCCTTATAAATTCCGGAGCAACATTTATTGCTCTTGCAAGCTCAACATTTGTATGGCACATTCGTTCATCGAAATCAGGTATGCAAAGGTTGACGAGGCGTTTACAGAACACGAAAACCATTCTCTTTTCAAAAACATATTTTGTGTTGGGGCTGTGGTGGTTTTAAATTTAAACTTTTATCTAGTGCACACAAGTTTCTTCCAATTCAAAATACAAAACGAAAAATTGTGATTGTACCAAAGAATTTCCGGAATTTGCTAGAAAAATAAGAAAGCCATTTTTGAACAAAAAACCAACACACACACATACACAACACCAGCAATCCTTGTAACAATTTCCAAAGAAATAATAAAACTAAGCAAATACTTATGTATGTATGTATGTATGTATGTATACATGTAAATGTTTTTTTTATTCTTAAATATTTAGATAATTATATTGATACGTAATAAACAGAACTAATAATTTATTTCTTCAATATGTTTTTGACCAGTAATAATAATAATAATAAAATAAAAAAGTAGTAATTGGTCAACTATTAAAGTTTTTGTAATGAGAATTTCATAATTTTCATAATTGATTTTCTCTATCTCTGTTGAAAAATCTTTACGGTAACAAGAAATTCAAAATTCCTAAAATAAGTCGTTATTAAATTTCACTGTAACGAGTTGGGAGTTTTGTGAGCACTGAATGTATCAACTCCTGTATAAATTTCCTGATTTTAATGTTAATTTCTTTTTTTTTTCATTTCATTTTCATAATACAATAATTATCATCATGATTTTTGTACTTGATTTATTTTCCGTAATAACAAGTGTTAATTATCGTAATCAAATTTTATGTGGAAAAAAAAAACACTTTATGGTCAAGAAAATATTGTTTGTTATTAAGAGAGGCAAAAAAAAAATCAATATACAAAAATAAATAATTACCATTTTCATATTCAGATAGTCAGTCAGTTAGTTTGTTTGGATTTTAACACCTTTATAATTATGATAATTTCAACTAATCACGTTGTTAACTTGATTAAAAAGAACACGAACTATTTGATAAAAACAAAATGAAAAACGCTTAAATTGTTATATCGCCAGTGTTGCAACATTTGCTACAGATTGTCGGAAAAATGCACATTGCAATCATTGATAATTAAATATTGTTATTTATTGGTAAGTAGTTTTATTAAAATAAAAACATTTGTAACAGTGAATATCCTTATTCTCCAAATTTATGAAACACATACATATTTCTGTGAGCATATCGAGCCTTTGCTACAAGAATGTCACAACTCAAAAATGAAAATTTTTAAATTAAATATGAAAAGATTTTTTATGCGCCAGTAGTGCGATTCACTAACGTTAAAATAAGTATAACGAATTCAGTAAAATGTATAACGATATTCGCTATCGCTTCAACTCAATTGTCATCGTTAAGTTTGCAACAACAATTTATATGCTGCTAATTTTGTCGATAAAATTTATGCATGTGGTGTTTAATATGTTGTTGTTAGAATATTTGGTTGTGAACATACATACATACATATTCGAGTTTAGACAGGCGAATATTGGGAAGAAAAACACCTGGAATTGTCTTTTGTTTTTTCCTTTTGCGTTCACATAGACAAAAATGTTGCCTGCAGGCAGTGTTGCAAAATTTTTTTTTAAATCTTCAATCCCAAAAAAAAAAATGTTATTTTTCTACTAAAAATCTGTTTTTTTTTAGAAATATTTTTCTGAATAAAATTCAGTTAAATTATTTATTTACATACATTGGGTTAGGTTAAGTGGCGGACCCTTCCTGAAGGATAATGACCTTCTTAGGCCAGAGCTTCGGCCCATTGTGATACCACGATGTGCAATGCTAAATTTTTTCAGCGTTAGCTCAGAATGAATCGAAACGATTTCCATTCTAAATGATATCCTAAAATGTTTCAATATTTTCTTCACCCAATAAATTGTATTCTTGGAACTTGAAGTGACGCAATTCCCGCCATTCGTCATCAATTTGTTGAATGTTTTTCGGATCGATACCATTTGAAAGAATTTCACTGACTGAGAAATACTTTTATCAGCACGTTTAATAAACAGGAACTTCAATTAATACACTAACAATACTATGTCATATTTAAAAAAATCTTTTTTTAAGTTAAAAAAAAAAAACTCTTTTCAATATTTTTGCCATCTCAAAAAACTTTGAAAATAAGATAAATCTTCACACATGGTGACACTGCTTGTGAGATTCTTTTATTATCATTATTATTATTATAATTTTTTATTTTGTAAGCAAAGACAGTGTGAACAAAGCGTAACGCCGAGTAGCGATAATATGCTAATATGCGAGTAATATGCTAACAAACTAAATGTTTCCCTTCCAAAATTTTCGCTCGTCTAAACACAGACCATTAAATAATATGCCTGATTATTTGAAATTATATAAATATAATTAAAATTAAATATTTTAAATTATATTTTGCAAAAATATTGAATAAATAAATACTAAATAACATAAAATTAATTTAAAAATTATTGAATCCCTTTCATATACGAAGTATTTTTTTGTTTACATTTCCCATGCTTTTCGCATATTTTCATAGAGATGCCACTTGATTTCAATGTACATCTACTATCGTTAATAGCAAGTTACAGAATCGCACAATCGTTACTGCAAGCAACCTGAAACGTCGACAAATTTAACAATTGTCGAATCGTTAAAACTTACTGAATCACAGTACAGGTCCGCTACTTATTAGCAATAAAAAGTACATGAAAAGTTATTAACAAGGCTGATAGTTCTCACATGCAATAAAAAAAAAAAACTTTTTGAAAAATAAATTATTTCCTCCCAATAAATAAGTTGCTTACGAAAAAACTAACTTTGAAATTCCAACAAATGAAATTCTAATTGCACAAAAACTACTTGACTTCCTTTAAACAAACCGCAAGCAAATCTTAAGAAAGAAAACTTTGTCCTCAAGAAAGTTCATTTAACTTGTTATTTCATTAATTAATGAACATTTCCAATGACTAAGTAGAACATAGGAAATAATGGAATTTTAAATAAAGTTTGCCCGTACATATCAAGACGAAAAAGTTTTTTTTTTTTATTAAAGTTTGGAAAAACATTCTAATAACAATTTCAATGAAAAAAAAATTACATCAAACTTGTATCAGAGTAAATTTATTTAAGGGCTATAAATTCAGAATTGACAGGTTTCAGGTAAACACCACATTTTGCGCCGCGCACAGCAATAAGTTTTGAATGGACAACTCTCGGTTCGATTACATTGGAAATTAAACGGAAAAATCAAAAACCAGAGCATTATTAATAATTAAATTAAACATATTTACACCAAAGAAAAGTTATCAACCATTATAAGTGATTATCAAGGCAGGTTTTTTATGCCTTTTGCATGAAAAAAAATATACTTTTGCATGAAAAGCATATTTTTCATTTAATTTTTTTTAAATTTTTCCCAAACAGCACGTTTACACCCCTTTTTAAGCAAAATATTGCCGATGAAATAGTTTTGGCACATATTAAAGATAATTTTGAATGTACAGACGATCTTCGCTATAACGAACTTTAGTATAAAATATATTTCTCCTTTACGAATTATTTTTAAGAACACTGTATTTTGATAAGGTTTTCTTCACATTTTTATCCAAATATCACGAATTTCTGTATGGCATATTTTTCGCTGTAAAGAACCTTCTCTTTAGACAGAGCTTCTTTTTGATAACGAAGCCCTCAAGAGCTGTGAAAACCTTGTCGACGAGGTTAAATTTAAAAGTCTAAAACAAATAATAATAACGAATTTTTTTTTTCAAAATGTGTCTTAAATGTGTAATTTTATTTTTTCATATAAATTTGCTTGGATTGAAATAAATAGAAAATGTTTATATGGAATACAATGTGCGTATTTAAAGATGACAGCTTCTCTATAACAAATTGTCTCAATATCGTAGAAGTTCGTTGGTCGCCAGCAACTACGTTTTTTTGTTTATCTTGGAATAGCACTCAGGAGATGACCCATACGCATTCGATGCATTGTGCTGGAACTAGAGGAAAGGCATAGTTAGAGAAATGACAGCAGGTGAAGCTTCACTAATTTACGATTCTGCTTTTGCACTTTTGTTTTGTTTAGAGTAGTGCTGCAGCGCTTCTGATGTCAAGGAGACGTATTAAATTTTCTCGTTTTGTTTTTAGTAATTATTTTACTTTCCTGGTGCTACACAATATCGACGAAAGAAGAGGCTCTGATGTGCTGATGAATTGCTATCAGCTGAAGCCGATACTCTTCAGTGGCCAATGACTATGCCTTCTCCACTGAAACATTTCGACAACAAGTGCCACAAAGACACACTAATGCACATCAGAAATATGCGAGAAGTTTTTACGATTTTGTCTGAAACTGTGAACTGGCGAACCCAGGCCTTTTTTTGGTTTTATAGTCTACTTCAGCCATCGCCACCCTCAATTCAAAATATGCACTACTAAAAATGTTATTGTCTTTCGTTGCCCATAAAAGCAATCGAAAATCTTACTCTGTTTGCAGACTTTACCGTATGCATTCAAAATATACACTACGTTATAGAAAAGTTCGACTATATTTTCCACAGCATAATATAACTGGATACCAAAACACTCCCTTTACTGGAAAATGTATCCGTCGTAGAAGACGTTAAAGAAAAATTTCAGGATATTAACATTAAAATATTTATTGAAAAACTTAGATCGTAATATTGGTCTTCAAAAATTTGCCAAGATTGAAAACATCATATATTTTATTAAAAAAAAGGAAGATCGATGAATATATTGAAACACTATTCCCAAGTGAAACAATCAATGGTATTTAAGTATGTGCCAGTAACATCGACTTATTTTGAAGCTATATTTTCAATATACTATACGGTTTTGTGCAACAATACAAGAGGACTTCCTTTCGAAATTTAAAACATTTGTTCAAATTAAACTAATTAAAAATTTATATTTTGTGTTATTTCGCCTGCATATTTTTAAAGTTTTTGCAAATTTTGCTTGCATATTTTAAATATTTTTGTTCATATGTATTTACAATTGCCCTGGTGATTACGTGAATCACATAAGCAATTCTTATTTCCACTTCGCTCACACAATGCAAGACACACGAAGCCTTGTAAGCACATGCCACACAATTTTCCGCGCACACACACCCACGCATATCGTCATACGAATGTAATCGGTTATACATTTGAATGCGTCACTTTTGGAAAAATATTTTATTAGGCAAATTCAGAACTTTACAAAAGACCACATCCATCCATACTCTAATGAACAAAAATATTTTGTGTTCTTTTTTGTATCTTGTTACTGTCGTCTAACGAGAGTAGACGAATGTTTCAACAAAAGAAGGCAACCATAATGATGTTGGGAATTGAATTTCTATTGAAAGTCATCACTACAATCACACAAAAACACACACGCACAAATATATTTTTGTGGTAGTAGTACGCCGAAACTTGTGTTACATTAGAATTGTAAATTTTTAAAGAATTAATTAAAAATGTAAAAAAATATTATATTTTAGCTTTTCTGAAGAATTTTCGTTGATTTGTATCGTAATTTCAATCCATGAGCATTTCAATGCAATGAAAAGCTCTTAACGATTTTACTTTTTAACTTAAAATTTACTCATTTTGAAAAACGATTGATGTTATTCTTTTTAATTTTAATTATATTATTAATTGACCTTTTTTATTATATTTTTTTTTAAATATATTTATTAAGCTTGAGGTCTTTTTTTTATTTTATTTTGTTTTATTATTCGATGTTTCGTTAACAGCTTGTTAACATCATCAGGAATAATTATTATTATATATTATATACATAATAATAATTAATAATAATAATATATAAAAAAAGACCTCAAGCTTAATAAATATATTTCAAAAAAAAGAAAAAAAAAATTATTCTTTTTTATATTTAAAAAATCACTGAAAAGCAATTTTTTACGGCTCAGCATTGGGTACCTCATTTTATTACAAATGCTCTGTGAAATAATTCCAAGGTGAAACAAGTCCCTGTGCAATAACTCCGTTTTTATATAAATCCCAAAGAAAATGAAATAGTACCACAAACGAAAATGAAATAAATCCCATTTTTTGGGAGGTATTTCATTATGAAATAACTTCACCATGAAATTAAAGCTGAATTCACCCACTGTTTCGGCACGGAATTTTTGTTTTGAAACATTTTTTTTTATATGTAGTTTGACGTTTATCTTTTTGAGAAAGAGAGAGAGAGAGCGAAAGAGAGTTAACATGTTTCAGAACCTGAATTGGTTTAATTTTAATTTTTGTTCTGAAACATTTGAACTGTGCTGCCAGCTTCTTCAATTTCTTATGTACAGTTGAACTGAGCTGCCATATCTTACGCCATAAGCAGTTGGCGTTTATCCATTTTTATTTCTTTAAGATTTTTTTTGTTTTTAATACACAATTTCTTTAATACACAATGAAAAAGAAACCAAATACATTCACACAAATAAAAAATATGAATGTGATGCCAAAAAAAACCAGCAAATTGCAATTATCTCCTACTGTGCTGCCTAATTGTTAAACTAACACGCCTCGTTTCCAAAAATATTTCATATGGCAGCTTCGTTGTTCCAGAACAATTGTTCGAAGTGGGTAAATCACTTCAGAACAATCTCTCAAAAGAGTAAAAATGTTTCAGAACAAAAATTTCGTTCCGAAACAGTGGGTGAATTCAGCTTAATGAAATAATTCCCAAAATCGGAGCACTGAACAGAAGTGAAATAAGGCCCAAGAAGAAAGAAAGAACACCCAATAAGAAATTAAATCAAAATGTAACCAAAGTGCATTAGGGAACAAAAACTTCCTGCATATTCGGGTCAAAGGCTTTCGCGTCTATGGTATAATGAACACCGGCTTCGCTACTAAACGTTGCTGCCGCCCTATATAAGTTTCTTCCAATTTGTTTAAAACGCCCATAAAAAATGAAATAAGACCTAAAAACAAAATGAAATTAAATAACTCCCACATGAAATTCTTTTGGGACTTATTTCATTTGGGAGTAATTTCATTATGAAATAATATTCAGGGAAAAAAATTATATAATTTCCCAAAAAATTAAGTAAATCCCAAAGGAGTGTGAGTTATTTCATTCATGAAATAACTTCCACATTTGCCTGAGAATTTTTTGGGACTTATTTCATTTTTCCTTGGCACTTATTTCACCTGGGAGTTATTGCACACCGCCTAGTAACAATATACTAACTGCCTGTTCATAGAAGACGAGTGAAATTACTCGTTCGGCCTTTTATATTGAAAACAACAATAAAAAAATTCAAATTAATTTTGTTTCCAATTTAAATGGAACAGTCAGTTAAACAAATTAAATTAACCAATTAAAAATTCAAAACAATATAAAAATGTTCATCAATAAAATTATTTATGCAAAAAGTTCTCTCCTATAAATTCTGAAAATTTATTTAAAAATCTTTGTAAGGATCATAAAAAACACATTTTTAAATTGATGAATAAGAAGTGGCTAACGAAATCAAGTAGGCAGGAAGAATATCTAATAATGTTCTCTTATATATGTTTCATCAAAAGGCCATTAGTCCACATTCAGATCCATTCAAGTGTAAAACAAGACTTTATTCAAACAACACAATGCGAGTAGAACAATAACGTTGCTCGTCGCAACGCATGCCAACACAACAGCTTCCCATCGCAAACAGATTGTCGTCATTGTATTTGTGATTCACTAAATAACAGGGTCTTTCATTAAGTACTTCCTCTCTTTAAATTTGAATAAAACAAGGTGTGCATGAGATATTACATTCGTTTGAAAGACCCATTGATGCCATTATGTGGGGAATATGAAATCTTTTAAATGACTGCCACGGCTTCTCTGGGTGCTTACGAAATGTCACATTTTCCATGACTCAGCTGAATTTTACCGATGGCATGGATTATGTTGTCTTTGAGAACCGCTGTGGTTTGCGACTTAAGAAAACCCCACAAGAAAATTCTAACGGGGTCAAATCGCACGATGTCGGTGGCCAGTTCAATTCACCTCTACGTGAGATGTTTATGCCCTCAAATCGCTCGTGCAGAATATCGAAAGTGGCATGAGCTGTGTGGCACATACCGCCGTCCTGTTGAAACCACATGTCGTTGGTGTTCAGATCATCCAATTTAACATATAGAGCCCGCTGATGACAGTGGTGGTCTGCCCAATGTCGTGGTTTCAGCCAGCCGAAAATCCACACCAAGCAGTGACTTTTTCGACATGCTTTGAATGCTCTTGGATCTCATGTCGATTGATGTCGTCCCAAATTCGACAATTTTGTTTCTTCACAAACTCATTTATCCAGAAATGGACTTCATCGCTGAAGATGATTTTTCGATGAAAATTAGGGTCAGTTGCCAACTGCTCCAATTTTATTATTTGCAGACTGAATAGAAGACAACGAATGTGACAAATGTCAACAAGACGGTCGTTATCAACCGTTAAAGTGCGGCAGTTCCTGTTGGAAGACCCATTAAATTGACACAACATAAACGTGAATGCTTCCAATAAACACACATACACGAAAAGCTTTTTAACTCACACTCATACATTCATTGGATACCACATGACTTTAATAATGAATGTGCGTATATCAATGCGTAGTGCGTGAGAAACTAGACTATTGTCGTATTCATGCCCTGCAGTTCTCAGGTTTCACATATATAAAGGAGACTGATTTTGCTAGAATCTAATTCTTAAGGGCTGTAAAAAATACCAGATTGATGTGAACTGAAGAAGATGGCAATCACATGGTAAAAAATGTTCATGTTTAACTTGTTGAATTCCTTAAACGGTACTACTCAAACGAACGTATGTTAGATCTCATAAGCAATTACTCATGATGGACACTGCAAGATCTGCTTTGGAAGAAAGAAAGAAGAAAATTAGATCCAACGTTAATTCAGTGACATCTCGCTACATTGACAGAGCGAAGAATTGTAATAAACAGTTTATAGCGTTTGTGGTAACCGGCTTACCATCAGTGAATAAGCTGTGGGACATTTGAAAGAAAGAAGCAGTACCTTAGGGATTTCCATGAAGTAGAGACTTAAATTGTGAGTGCTGTTGACTGAGTAGTTATCGTGTTGATTCAGCAATCATAAGATTCGCAGTTTGTATTTCCCGTTCAGAGCAAAAATTTTAATATTGTGCCTGCAGTATCAGCGCCCTCTCTGGCTGATATTTGTGCAATAACGCGTCGGCGAAGTAAAATAATTTACAAAATGGATCTCATTCAGTTTAAAACTTAATGCGTGGCAATGGCTGAGTTAGTTGAACCAAATGTCCTCTGTTCGACCCCAGTTCTCTATTAAATAAAAAAGCATTTTTTCTGATGTGCATGATTGGGTCTCTGTGCCAGATGTTGGCAGAAAGTTTCAGTAGCGAAGTCATAGTCCCTGCTCACTGTACACTATCGGCTTCAGCTGATAATAATCCGCGAGTAACATCAGCTCGCGCTTCTTCGTTGGTATTGTGTAGCATCATCGTCAATAATTTCAGAATTGAATACATCTCATTAACTAGTTGCTCATTTCAATTTTAAACCGTGTTAAACTAATCTTCAGCGAAAACTTTCTTTAATTTCAAAAGCGTTAACAGAAACTAAAAGATGGAGATATAAAATATATGCAGCGCGGCGACATGTTGGCAATTTCTTGCAGCAAAGTGATTAAAATCCTTAAAAAAAGAATGGCTCTACAACTAGAAGATCAACGCTTCACTTCGCAGTCAGACCAAACATTTTCTATTGAGTCTGTTCTGCGCCTATTTTCGATGGTATTTGAGCAGCAACTCTGCTTTTTTAACAACACACAATGTATGAAGCTCTTAGCTTGCCTGCAGAAATATACAGGGTGTAGGTTGGAAACGAATGCTTATGCATTCGATGTGCTGGACTACACAAATTATCAACAAATAAAACGTGCAACTGTAAACTTCACGAGCTGTATCTTCGCTCAATATCTATTTCCAAATTTTGAGGATGGCGTTGGCTGAAGTGGTACGGTAGCAAACCACAGGCACATCAGAACGCCCTCCTTCGGTCGGTTTTTGTGTAGCAACGGCGATGTAAAATAATTACTAAAAGTGGCTACTGAAACGAAGCTTCAAAATTTAATATGTCTCTTTAACATCAGAGGATGTTTAACGCTGCAATAAACCTGGTGCAAAAACAGAGTTGTAAGACATTGAAGCTTCTCCTCCTGTTATGTCCATCACTATTCCTTTCTTCTAGTTCCAGCACAATGCTTTTTTTTTTTTTTTTGTTTTTTTATCTAGGACCAGCACTCAGGAGATAACTCCTACACATGCGAAGCATTGTGCTGGAACTATAGGAAAGGGATAGTAGGAGAAACAACAGGAGGTGAAGCTGAATTAATTATTTTTGCAGCTCTGCTTTCGCACGTTCTTTGTTTATACTCGTAGCAGCGCTGAAGCTTCGGTTCAGTAGCCATTTTTATTATTATTTTACTTCGCCGGTGGTACACAATACCGACGAAGGAGGGCGTTCTGATGTGATTGTGGATTGCTATCAGCTGAAGCCGGTATTGTTCATTGACCAGTGACTATGCCTTCGCCACTGAAACCTTCCGACAACAACTGACACACAAAGACACAATAGTGCACATCAGAAAAATGCGAGATGTTTATTTTTATTTTAAAATTTTTAGTCTGAAACTGGGGTTGAACCCAAGTCTGTTTTTGGATTCGTAGTCAACGTGCAGACTACCATCCATCGTGCCATCGCCACCCTCATATGCATATGTAGAGGTCTGCTCCTGAGTGCTGGTTCAAAAAAAAACTTCCGGTGCAATGCATTTCATACGTAGAGAACATCACCCGAGCACTGGTGCAAAAAAAAAATTGTATGTTCTCGGTAGAGGTTACCTTCCCAGACTGGTCAATATATGTTAATATTGACGAAATTTTTTAATTGCTGCTTATTTCTACGAAAACGTGACATAAAAAAAATTTAAATTTGGGCTTAAATGAAACGGCAACTACTTGAGAAATAAGACTAAACTAAGGAAATTCAATTAAAAACTCACTAATAAAATAATTTTCAATAATATCGATATGTACCACAAAATACCAGGTACACTACACGGCAAACTGCCGGGTACATCTAAAGTTACTTGTGTATTCGTCTTTTTTATTTGCACTTTTTTCATTTGCCATCCGTATCCGCTGGAAATTGAATTGGAAAGTAACGAACTTTTGTAAAACTTTCTCAATACAAATGTCACACACAATTAGTAAAAATTTATATACTTTTTTTATTTCTGCTTCCGATTGCAGTTTATAAGTTGTTGAATTTTGTTTTTTGTCCTTTTTACTTCGCAGCGCCGTTGTAGTTGATGTTTCTATTGGGGTTGTTGGCAAATATTTTGACTTCAATAATTGAGTTCATTTGTTTGATAATTTGGCAACTTAATAGAAACATTGTTAAACATTTCCTCGCAGGCGTTTTTAGATTTAGAAGCGTGCAATTCATTCATGTGCATCATCGTGCAAATTAACTTTTGTGGTCAGAATTTCGAAAAAACTTTTTTTCCAAATCAGTGAATTTAGAAAAAATTACTTCCATTTGCTGATAAATATTTTAGCATATTTTGCTATGACTGCATATATATTTGCTATAAACTGAATATATATGTTTTTGCAAATAAGCATATTTTTGCATATTTCGTAATAAATGCATATTTTACAAAAGCAAAAATATGCATTTTGTAAGTTCGCATCTTTCTTCATTTAGACAAACTTCACATTTAATATATGCATATTTTATGTATTTATATACATATCTATATATCGTCATATGAATTCACAAAAGCCCCGACTTACATTCAACAGATTTTACTGCAGAAGCAAAATACTTTCAAACTAATTTCTACGCTTGCAATTAGGCATTTCAGAAATTTTTTAATAATAACATTATTTCTAATTGCAGGCGTGTACAACTTTGCAGGCACTTGCATTTTGATACTATGGCTCATTATCAATCAAAAAGTCGATTTCGAATTTTTTGTAACTTGAGTTTTTTTTTTTTAAATCATATGACGATATATAAATGAGACTACGCGTTTAACTGAAGAAAGCCTTAACCGATTTCGATGAGTCGCATCAATTTGGACTGATCTCCGGCCGAACAAGTCGAATTCCAACAGGGCGTTGCTACGCCCTTCAAAGTAAATATTAATTTTAGTATATCTTGAGAACGGTTGGAGTGAAAGTTTCTGAATATGGTCCAAATGAATTTATAGTGAAAGCAAATCATCAGGCAAAAACTGGGAGGGATGGGACAAGTGGGCGTGGTAGCTCCCATACTAAATAAATATTGATTTTATTATATCTCGAGAACGGTTAAAGTTACCGTTTCTGTATTTGGTCTTCGTAACTTAATGACCAGTACAAATCATCGGTCAAAAACTGGGAGCGATTAGGCTTGATAACTCCCATACAAATTGAATATTGATTTCATTATATCCTGAGCGCAGTTAAGCAAAAGTATCTGTATTTGGTCTGATTAACTTAATGATTAACAAATCATCAGTAAAAAATTAGGCGGTATTGGACATATATAATGATTTTTAAATGATGAATGATGATGATATAATAATAATAATTATAATGAAATAATGATTTTTGTATATCTTGAGAACGGTTAAAGCTAAAGTTTATCATTTTGGTCTGAATGTCTTGATAGTCAATCTTTTTGGCTTCGGGTATACTTCGGTATACTGGTATACAATATTTGCAGAATATGACTCAAGGAAGCTGAGACTGTGACACGCATTGTAGATGAATGTCGAGCTTTGGCCTATGTCAGACGTTCAGGGTTCACGGGTCGCCCCATTATCAATGGAACTGCGATGGCCAAAGTTAATTTGGGGTTGATGCTATCGATAACTAAGGACTCAGTGATGAGGATGGAAGTCGAGAATTGCCACTCAACTGCCCCACGTCAATAGAGTCTAGAGCAAATGCAATGTTTGGCGTGAATCTCAATGGTTTATGGGTGTGTCGTTTGTTAGAAACACCGACAATCAATTGGAATACCAACGTAGTCGAAAAGGAGTCCGATTTGATGGTGATCTGCACCGTTATCGGTTCCAGCTTAACAAAAAAAAAACCACCATCATGAACGAGCGTGAGCACACACAACAAACATTTTTTTCATGCAGGATGCCTTTGGGCATATCTCATGTTCATCTTCGCCCAGGAAAGTGAAGAAATTTTGTTTACGATCACGCAAACTCACTACCACATCCCGACTAGAAATTCTCCCAACATACAGATTGTGAACAATTTAGGAATAGGTTTATCGTACTATATAGATCTGGATGACAGTTTATTCGTATAGTCCATCAAAAAAGTTACTGCTCTATCATCAGGTTTTCTCAAGTCGGGTACAATAAAGAAATTTTTGGATTATTCTAACACAAATAGAAAAATATACAAATTCTCTAAGTAATTTCTTATTTATGAAAAAATAATTTATTATGTACATGTTATTTTAAATTCATTTGTAAATATTTTTCGATTTTAATAAATAAAACAAAATTTTTCAAAAATTATTTAAAATGCTTACACGCTTGTAGGAATTTTACAGCGAAAAACTAAATACGACGATCTTTTTGATATTACCCGGTTGGGAATTATAACGGTATTGCTTCCTCAGTTCCCAACTTACTTTTTGCGTTACATCTCAAGTGAGGGATCCAATTGGGCAACTCAATAGGATACCATTCATGTGCAAATGAAAATTTCTAGTCGGAATACTAATAAAAAATTTAATTATAATTATTTTATTACGCGCACATATCTTCAAGTGACGTGGATGGGTGCATTTACGACTCCCCTTATATTTTGTTAATTGATATTATTTTTTTTTGAATCTCTAAATTTTGTTTAGATTATTCTGTGATGCAAATTGTTCGTAAATGCAAAAAGGAAAAGGTTATAGTACACAGTAGGGAAATTAACTACGACGATTAGACTTGCAGGTGCCTCCGTATAGCATAGTGCGTGACCATTATACTAGCAATACGGAGGTTGAGGATTCGATTCCCGCCTACACTCTGGGTGTTTTCTGCAACCGAGCGAAGAAGCTTCAGCGATATCGATTAAATATTTGCGGAACATTTTTTTCAGAGATTTACAGAATAAGACGGCGATGTGCCAAAAATGCTAACTAAATAAAAATTTCAATAGAATCGAAGAAGATTTAAGCGGTCTTGCATTCTAATTCTGTCATCGAATTTGATAAATTTTTAGATTTTGCAATTTTAAACAAAAATATTAGATTAAGCGCTCATTTATTAATAATAAATTAAACTGAAATGAATTTTTTTAAATATTCAACTGTATGGAAAAAGAGTTCTGGTTGCTGCCCCTCTCGCTCAAATCGCGAAACAATCATGCAACATTTCCAGTCGAGTCCAACTATTTTTACTCACGTTACTGCACAACACAACACACGTACACAACAGTGAAAACCAAATTTTGCACATGAAAGCACATGAGCGCGAGATTTAAGCATCGCGGGTAATCAGAAAGAATGCTACTTTACGGTAAAACTCTTCAGCAGCAAATTAAATAGAACTTAACAGCAGATTAAAATTTAAATATTTTATAAGCCGACAGGCATTCGTGCTGGCCCCATTTTGCATATTATTTTGTTTCTTAATTTTTATTTATTTTCTCTTTGTGAAAAATTATCAACATTTATTGACTGTAATTGTATGGCAATTAATTCATTTTCAAGTCCACCTTCAATATTTTATAAAATTTTATGGGAAAACAAGAAGAACCCAAATTGTTTTATAGAATTTAGTTCCTCTTTCAAATTAACATCCGTTCTTAGGGGCATGCAATGACGACGATGCTTATGACCTTCTAATTGTTACCATTGACTTGAGTAAATAAATGGTGGGGAACAGTGAAAAACAAGCAAAAACAACCGATCTTAGAAAAGCAAAAGTAACATTATTAAAGGGAAAATGAGAAAATGGAAAACCTCCAGTGTTGTGAAATTTTCTATTTTCTTTTTTTAATTTTTTTTTTTTCTAACAAACAAAATTTTAATCTTTAAAGAAAAATAATGCGGCATATAATTAGTGTCAGTTCCGTAGTCACATTTAGCTGCTGCAGGTAAACGCCTTCTTTTCTATTTGTATTTTAAGTCACAATTTTATATATACACACACACACACACGCACACACGTGCACTTATTTTCATTCATTACCAATTCAAATGTCATTCATTTCTAAGTGTGTGTTTGTGTTAGGAGACGTGTTTGATGGAAGTCTTTTTTTTGTATTTTTTGTTTGTTCTGTGTTCTGTGTTCTGTGTTCTGTGCTCATGTAACTTGTTTGAAATCATTCAAGCATGAGATGTAAAGGACTATTTTTCCCATTTCAAAATGTTGTCCATGTGTCCGTAAATCTATCTGCCAGTCTATCTATCCATTTGCCAGTTCATAAGCACACATACACATACATACATATGTATGCATGTTTGTGAATAGGTGTTTTTATGTGTGAGTGCGTGCAACCACCAATGTCGACTTTGATCATAAAGTTTCAAATCAACCAACACCATACAACGACAGTTGGTTGGTAAAAAGAAAAAAAGCCTATTTGTTGTTGTTTTACTTATTACCAACTACTTACTTGTGTGTATGAGTGTATGTGAATGTGCTTACATAAAGACCTATAATGTACAAACACACATATGTACTCATGTATATCGGTATACCCATGTGTATGGGAGTGTGTGCACATCTTGTTTTGTTGTAAAACATAATTATTATAATTATCCAAATGAGTGCAGGTTATTGCAGAGACCAAAGAAATGCATACATGGTTTGTTAGCCAACAAATGACTACAAAAACAAAAACTAAGTTGTAACAAAAGTTGGTAATAGAAACTCGGTAGTTGCCAAGTTGTTATCGCCGTATTTTAAAACCCTCTTCACATGAAGAGGGCTCGAGTGAAGAGAAAAACGAACGCAGTCAACAGATCTTTCTAATTTGAAAGAACTTTGCATTTGTTGCCATACAAAAAGAGCGCCTGTGTTGAACTTACAAAAACTAAAAATGTTCTAAAAAAGTTATTGTGTTTTTGTTTTAAATTTAAAACGAACGAATTTGAAAATATAATGAGAAATTTTTTTGGGGCACCACAACAACCTTCCAGTGGGTCAAATTTCTACAACTGCCCATGATATCCGACACACATGCTCTCCATCTCAAACTTTCCATACCTAAACTAAAAATAAGTAAAGACCGGGGTGGTAAAAATTTCAACATATGCCCGGCAATTCTGTTTCTCAATGAAAAATTAATATATATTACAAAGAAGAAAGTAAATCGAGATTCAATTAACAAATATGAAGATTCAATTAAAATAATAATTACATTTCAATCTATCACGAAATTTGTAGGACCAATTAAAAATTTTAATTGAAAAAATTCCATTTTTTTTTTATTAGACAATTTTATAGTATTTTGAGTGCAGTGTTTTGAGAGAACAACAAAATAAAATTAAAATAAACGTGGATTCAATTCAATTATTAATAGAGAAAAAAAATTTACTGAACAAAGACTTAATTGGGAAAAATTTAATTATTTAATTATTTAATTGTTGTCGGACAGTTTCCGTGGCAAAGGCATAGTCTCTGGTCACTGAACAGTACCAGCTTCAGCTGTAACTAATCCCCAGGCACATCAGAACGGCCTAAAAATGTATACTAAAACAAAGTTTTAAAATTGAAGACGTCTCCTTGATATCAGATGCGCTGCAACACTGCTATAAGCACAAAAAAACATGCAAAGGCAGAATTGTTGTACTGTGAAGCTCCACCACGTGTAATATCTCTCACTATCCCTTTCCTCTAGTTCAAGCACAATGCATCGCATGGACAAGGGCCATCGCCTGAGTGCTGGTCCAAGATAACAACAAATATTTACCCAGCAGATTATTTTTCATTACGTCAAATTGCAAAGTAAAAGCCGCTTGTTTTGAAGATTCAACAACCAGCAAATATATTTTTTCGGAATTTTGTTTACTTTGGAGGTCTTCTTGAACACTATTTTTGGGCAGGAGTCGCACTATTTACTATTTTTTCTTATTCTTTCTAAATGCGTTTATAAATTTGATATTCGTGCATATTTATCGACTGATAAGTGCATACGAGTACAAAGACCCGTTTTTTTACCCATAACTCACGTTTTTGAGGACTTTTAGGAAACCATATTGTTGTTGTTGTACTCGACAATACCTACCAATAAATAAGTATTACATCGCTGCTACTTCTTTTTGTCAGACAGTGTTTTATGTATTTTGGTAAAAATTTTGTTTTAATCAAATATTCAATAACATAGTAAATATCTATCAGGGTTTTAAAAGCAAACCCTCATTTTACAAGTAATCAATTATACTTTATAAATATAAACAAAAAAACTACGGTTGCTGTACAAAAATACACAGTAAGAACGTCTCAAAGTAGATAAATTGCAAATTGAGGGTGGCGATGGTTGTGGTAGTTAGCACGTTGACTACAAAACCAAAAGTCCTGAGTTCAACCCCAGTTTCAGAATGAATCATAAAACCACTTCGCATTTTTCTGATGTGCACCCTGTAGATGCCACCCTGTAGAAGCAGAACCAACACGCTAACTAATCAGCCATCAGCACACTACTTCAAGACAATATATATTGTTCCAAGTGTCTTGGTCTATCCCTTCTAAACTCGACAAAATTTTATGAAATTTTCTAACCAATATATTTCCCAAACTTTTCAAGAATGTTATTGAGTGCATATTAACATGAACATAAATGTGAAAAAAAAGTTTTTTTAATCTCCATACGAACAGCACAATTTCATAGAACGTATTTTAGCCATATTGAAAAAGCTTGATTTTCAGACATACATACATATGTTGTTATTCCGGAAAACCACAGAAGTTAGCTTCTAAAAAGCGAATATGGTCACTCTGATTGCATAACATTACGAATAGCAACCAAACTTCAGTTGTGGTTGGAGCTTCTGAAATGTCGACAGCTGGAGTGAAAGTGATTCTGATGTTGTCTATTACCCCATTTGAAAACCGGCAACTGAACTGAAGTTCTTTTATTATCAATATTATTAAGATTAGAATATATAGTTTTAAGATTATTTTTATTATTATTTATTTATTTAAATATAATAAATTATGAAAGATTTTTTAGAATAATATTTTTAACTTTAAGAGTATGTGAAGGAACTTTAGGAATTTCAATTTCAGTATCAATTTTCAAAGATTTAATATTTTACAATGCTAAAAATTATTTTTAAATTTTTTTTTTTTCTTTATGTTTTATAAAAAATTTATATTGAATGGTTCAAATAATATTATTTTTATTAAGTTTTATTTTTATTTTAATAAATATAAATACTAATTATTTTATAAATATTTCTTATTTATTAGGTTGTGATACAATTTCTTATAGTTTAATTTTATTAACATTATGAATTATTTCTTTAATATTAATAGCAAGTGAATTAATTTATAAAAGTAAAAATTATTTAAAATTATTTTTAATAAATATTATTTCATTATTAATTCTATTAATTTTTACTTTTATAAGAATAAATTTATTTATATTTTATATATTTTTTGAAAGAAGTACTTCAGAATTTAACAAGGCAAAAACCAACTCCATAGTTATATCAGTAGTTGACAGAAAGCTTTCATTTTAAATAAACAGGTAACACATTACTACTGACTACTACTGAAACTGCTGGGTACATGCACAAGTTAATGTTATCAATGTGTGTGTGTGTGCTTTGATTTTAGTGTTGAATAATCTTAATTAAATTACAATAGCATCATCAAATTGAGCCAACAATAACAGCAGGAATAAAAGCAATTTCATGATTTCGACTTGACGGAAAAGTTCAACTCAACTTGCCAAATAAAATCGAATGACGACATATATATATATATATATATATATATGTATATATGTATGTATGTATGTATGTATGTATGTACATAAATGAATGTATGAATAAGTGAGTCAATATCATTGAATGAATGAAATACTGGCTGTGTAAGAGATTAAAGAGATGATAATAAAGAAGAAGCGCCGCAAAGGAAAATCATTGAATGTCGTTGAAGTCATTGAAACGTGTAATCTGTAGCACGTGCAGACATCAAAATCAAAAGGCTACAAATTTGCACACACACACATACACACAAAATTGCTGAAAATGAGGATGTTGATGGTAAAATGGGGTTAAGAAAATTGGCCAGCAATTGTTGGGAAAAGGTTATTAGAGCCAAAAGCAGTTGTGGCGTGAAAAGTAGTTGAGGCGAATAACAATCGAAAAAGTTCTATGGATACGCTCACAGAAAAAAGAAATTCTGCGTCGTTTAGTTTAACACGCAACCAATTGGCTTGTTTTAGGGAGGCAGGATATCGCTGAGTTTTTACGTTACGTTAAGTTACTTTGAAAAGAGAAGCCAACACGGTCGACCCAATCACATACGAAATAACACTTATGCTTAAAACTGGATTGATGTGCGCTCTAGACGAAGCTTCCGATAAACCCGTCTGACAAAAACCACTCTGCTCTACATACTTCTTTAGGTCTCTCCCATCCGAGTCCCTTAGACATTTAAGGTTCAGTATGTTGGTCCTCAGGAAAATTTGTCCTCCAATTCGACTAAACGTTGGAGAGTATGAGAGACTCACATTACGACTCATATCATAGAGACCACTGCCCGGTGGGTTAGCATTCTGCGAGCCTATATAAATGTCGGTCCCTGGAATATTCCCTGCATCGCATACCAGTATTAGGGTCATACGGTTATAGTGTGTTTAATAGTAAGATGTCTACTATCGTCTTTTTCCTGAAGAAGTTACACGTTGCATCGATATATCGAACTGGATTTATATAAAATATAAAAAGTATAATACGAATAGACCTAAAAAGCTTGAATTTTTAAAAATAAAAATAATTATAAAATAATATTTTTCTATTTAATTCAAACCTTTGTTTTTCTATTTTCGGCCGCCCACACAACAGTGTGGATCGCCACAGCTCTACTCAATGAATCTACGCTGCATGTATGGACATTTTCATTTAACCAAATTTTTTCTCAGTCTATACAGCACAGCAAGTCATTCTAATAGTGTGACTTTCATTTATAAGGAAAAATAAGAAAAAAAAACAAATCAATTTCAAATACACCTTTTAAATATTAAAAAAAAAGAAAGAATGTTAGAATAACTATTTTAATAATAAATTCTTATTAATATAATTATTATTTGTATATTTTTGAAGCGAAAACACTACACAGGAAAAGTAAAATTCGTATACGAAATCTAACGCAGGTTTTTTTGAGAAATTTACTAAATATAGGGAATCACCTTCAAACCACCTGACTGGTGGTGCTCAAGTTTAGTTCAAAAACTATATATATATATATATCCCTTTTAAACACTTGGTATAATTTTATGTTCATAAATATGTATATGCTTAAATTTATATATGGATATAAAGCTGAATGTGTGTTTGTTTGTTTGTACCTTATAGGATCCCAAACCGCTGGACCGATCTTTTCACACCATATAATTGGGACTCTTGAATGAATTATAAGCTACTTTTTTTTAAACACGCCCACTTTTACGCCTACTTTTTTTAATGTGCTACTCCTTCCACATGGTTTTTAACCTATTTTATAATATAAACGAGCTCTGTGCAACTCCGGGAAGGTTATAAGGTATTGCTTTTTTCAAAACTAGGAGCAGGCAGGCGATAGGGGGAAATTTCTGCACCTCCGAAACGTTAAAACCGATTTTAATGAAATTTAGAACATGGATGGAGCTGCATCTAAAAGTGCTCTTAGGTAATGTACATTTTCAAAAGTATGACCAGCAGGGTGATAGGGGGGAAATTTCTGCCTCTCAAAAACTTTAAAATTTTGTTGTATTTCAGTTTAAACGACACATTGGGTATTAATTTCTTTCAGAACTACGACCACAAGAAAGGTATTGTCAATTTCCGCACCTCGAGAACATGAAATTTAAATCTATACATGTTTCTGTCTCTAGAAGGACACATATGCTACACATACATATATTTTTCAATAGGACCAGGAGGCGATCGATGTAGAGATAAGATATGCCTCTCCGAAACTGTATCACCGATGCAGATAATAACGGGAGCGAAGCCGCGGGTGAAAGCTAGTTTACATATAAAAGTGGTTTTGTAAAATATACCATTGTACACACAATGTAGGAAAACTAATTAGATATGTGATATAGTTTCCATACCACCGCCCCGGAAAGATTTAACAGTCCACACCAAAAAATAAAAATTATTTTGCATTGACAAAACACCTCATCCAGAAGCACACTTTGATCCACACATTTTTACATTTCCTTTATTTACAGGTATAAAGAATGAAATAAATAAATAAATAAAATAATAGCGGTACTCATGAAAACGCTTAAAATTGCCATTTGTGCAATTGGGCAAGTTTGCGAGACCTATTTCATGAAGCCCCCTTTTCAATTCTTGTGCAATTTTAAACAGTTAATCTCAAAGTAAACAAAAGCAGCTGACTTATTCAATGCACAATTAAGGTGTGCAAGTTTACGAGACTAAATTGTTGGGCAAATTTACGAGGTTTGTGTAAATGAATTTTCAAACAAATTTTGACAGTTCATTTACGAGAGCGCAGTTTACGAGACTTTTACACGTTTTCATGAGGACCCTTAAGGATTTGTTTGGAAATACATATTCAAGTGAAAATATTTTCTGTGTAGTTTAATTTTTAAATACTTCGTTTTTTGTTACATTCTTTGTAAAATTGAGTTTTGTAGTTTTGTTTCAATAATAACTTATTGCGCCATAATTTGAGATGGCATTGTAAAAACTTTTCATCAATTGTGAGCAGCTTTTTTGGTTTCGTTTGCTACACTTGTGCAAACCATTCGTCCAACTCACAATATTGTGAATATGAAATGGCAAACTTTTGAAATTGTAAAAGTTTCCCACCAATTGTGAACAACTTTATTGGTTTAGTGTATATTTGCTTCGGTTCTATTTTTAGACTTTTTCTCTTTTTATGAGTTTTTTTTTTTTGTTTTATTTTTCATTTTTGTATTTTTATTCTTTTATTGTTGGCTGTCACTTTGCAAAATATTGTAGTAAACGCATAGCAAATATCAGCTATAATTTTCATGGTAATTTATTTACATCACTGAAGCAAATGCATATCTGTTTATTTGGTTACAGTAGAATAAAACTTTACTACACAATGCAATGATGCAACACCATTTCCCCGAAAAGGTGGAGTTGGGCTATTTTGTTTTAATAAAAAAAAAAGTTTTTGTTTTTCATTTTTGGGAAGGGGGTGCCCTATCACTCCACAGAATAGCCCTTATGCCTGCATGATACGATTTCTGAATGCTGCTACATTTTTGCACAATGCTGTAGTTGCTACTGCCGCATATAAACACACAATTAGCTAATAGTAATGAAAATTAACCTCATAATTTTCTCTGCATCGTTGTGAATAAAACGACAAAATTTGTTTTCCAATTGCCAGCGACGTCAAAACAAACCGCAATAATTATAATTTAAATCAAATAGGAATTGATTAGCAAATGAAAACAGAATGGAGGAGAATGGAAATAATCCCAGCAAGACGTCCCGCTTTCCTTAAACTTCTTGTCGACATGACCCCTTCCTAAATAATCAAAAATGTGCGTGTTTCATACACTCCAGCAAATAAGAATGTTCTCGCGAAAAGGTGAAGGAAACAAAACGACCCCAACTTGAGATCTTGAACAAAAAAAAAAAAAATACCGCAACAAATAAAAAAAAGCCGCAAAAAAGAAAAACAAAAAAAAGTACAATATAAAAAGCCAACGAACCATTTATTCCTCATGCACTGGCCATTGCACAAATTCCTTAAATGCCAATAATTGTGGTCATACAAAGAAACTTAAATATGTACACAGCACTTGTACTTTGCTGTTTGTACCTTTTTCAAAAGAAAAACTCAGCCAGGTCTTCCTCAATTGCATCGCCGGCATAAAGGCAGCCAACTTGAAGACTATCGGTTAACCGGTTGACTAGAGTAGCTGGCTGATGCTTATTCTTCAGTTGCGGCAGAAGAAAAGAACAAAATAGTTAGTTCGTTAGTTTGTATGGCTTGCAAGTTGCTTTATTCGCCAAGAGAATGTCTTTGAAGTGCGGCCGCCATTTAACACATTCGTCAAACGGTTAAAATGTCACATACAAATGGAAATATGCACAAATAAACAGCGGAAAAAGAACTAATGAATTTTTCTCTTTTTACATACTGCGATCCATGCAAGTGGATGTTGGAATAAGATGGCTGGCCGGCTGACTGGCTAGTGGGTTTTGGATGAATGAAAAACGGCGCATTATAAAAATTTTAGGAAAATTAATGCTGATGAAATGTCGCTGCTCATTTAAAAGATATGAATGAAACAGATGTTGAGTTGAGGAATTGTGGCAGGGGAATCGACCGGCCGCTGTCTTACTTTATTAAATGTCAATCAAGAATAATCCATACGAACTTGCATTTCCTTAATTAAATACTTGTTAACTTCAAAATTTCAAATTGTATGATATGTGAATTGAAAAGTATTCCAATGAGAATGACGAATGGTACTAAGGTTGAGTGGTATAAAGTTGTAAAAGATTTCTAATAGTGTCATTTAACACGATCGGTCAGTTTTGGTCAGTTGGACCAGTGCTTAGGAGATGTACCCTACGCATGCAATACAAACATCTCAACTAGTTGAAAAGCGATAGTGTAGAAGAAGTACAGTTGGTGAAGTGAAGTGAAAGATTGAGAGCGTAATTCTTGCACAACTCTGCAGTTAACAACAGAGTTTGTGCGACTCTAAAGGAGAGCAATTTTATTTATTATTTTACTTCGGCGACGTTTTATTCCTCAAATACTGGAGAAGGAGGAGGCTGTTAGCGCAGCTACGATGTAAAAATGTTGGGTCTGATCGGTGATTTGCATTGTGGCGTTGGCTGAGGTAGTTAGCACGTTGACTACAAAAACCAAAAGTTCTGAGTTCGAGCCCAGTATCAAATTAAGTCATAAAAACACTTTGTATTTTTCTGATGTGCATTTGCGTCAGCTGTGTCGGAATGTTTCTGTGGCGAAGGCATAGTCACTGGTCACTGAACAGTACCGTCTGATAGTAATCCACAAGTTACATCAGAGCGGCCTCCATCTTCGGAATTGTGTAGTATCATCGGCGAAGTAAAATAAAAAAAAAATTAAAAATCCGTAGCGCTGCAAAACTGTTTTAAAATCAAAAGCGTCCAAAAGCAGTATTGTAAAAATAATAAAGTTTTATTCTTTCCCTTCATCGTCTGTAATCACTGTCACTATTCTTTTCCTAGAAGTTAACACCTACCCAGTGAAAGCAGTGCTTCCTTAGTCCCCGTCCATATTGTGAAGCATATGCTGCAAAAGTTTTTTGAATTCTCTTTTGAAAGTGCAGCAGTGTCCATACATGAATCTTTTGCTTCATGTTTAGTATTTTTTATTCCTCCCTTCTATCTTCTTTTTTTAATTTTTTTTTGACATTTCTCAATACCGAATGTAAATATAAAATAACTACCCTGTGATAGAAGGTGTGAATATTTTTTTTTGGATACACATTTGAAGCACAAGGTATAATTTGAAGCAAAATGGACGCTAAGAAGAAAAATTATATAATTATTTTTATATAATTTTATATTTTTTTTTTAAATTTTTGATTATATTTCACAAAAAATTAACAATAAAACAGGGTAGCTATTATTATGATAGAAGTTAACAGTATACCAAACGAAAAGAAATAAAATGAAACGTCAAATACACCTCAACTCAAAAGATGCAAATAAGAAAATCAACAAAAACTGCATGTACATGAAACAGCGTACATACTTCCACTCCTCTTCCCCTTCTCATCAACAAACTCAAAAGTTTTGCAGCATATGCTTCACAGTATGGACGGGGACTTAGAAGTCAATTAGATTAGTTATATTTCTTTTTACATAGGGCTGTCGTTGAAGGAAGTTCTCTTTTTCTCTGACCATTCATTAACCATTCAAATCCGAAGTGCTGCTCGAGAAGCTAAGTAATTCTACCTTTTTGAAACTGTTTTTAATCAGTGATATAAAGGGTGGTTAAATTTCAAGGGCCGATGTTGATTTTGAATAAAACACAAACTATTTAGGAAATTATTGTAATTTTATTTTATTATGATATATTGGTATTACTCAATTATGTATGGAACAAAATATCGGCCAAATGGGCGCCGCGACCACGGCGGCACACCTCCATCCGATGGTCCAAATTTTCGATGACCCTGAGGCATAATGGAGGTTCTATGCCGTTAATGTGCCGAATTATCTCATCCTTTAGCTCTTGAATTGTTGCTGGCTTATCGACGTACACCTTTTCTTTCAAATAACCCCAAAGAAAAAAGTCCAACGGTGTCAAATCACATGATCTTGGCGGCCAATTGATATCGCCATTACGTGAGATAACACGGCCATTGAATTTGTTGCGCAAAAGAGCCATTGTTTCGTTAGCTGTGTGGCAAGTGGCACCGTCCTGCTGAAACCACATATCGTCCACATCCATATCTTCCAATTCGGGCCATAAAAAGTTCGTTATCATCTCACGATAGCGAACACCATTCACAGTAACTGCCTGACCGGCCTCATTTTGGAAAAAATACGGCCCGATGATGCCGCCAGCCCATAAACCGCACCAAACAGTCACTCTTTGTGGGTGCATTGGTTTTTCGACAATCACTCTTGGATTCTCATTCGCCCAAATGCGGCAATTCTGTTTATTGACGAATCCACTGAGGTGAAAATGTGCCTCATCACTGAAGATGATTTTCTTCGAAAATGGATCATCCACTGTTGCCGTGGTCGCGGCGCCCATTTGGCCGATATTTTGTTCCATACATAATTGAGTAATACCAATATATCATAATAAAATAAAATTACAATAATTTCCTAAATAGTTTGTGTTTTATTCAAAGTCAACATCGGCCCTTGAAATTTAACCACCCTTTAGAACCAATTTTTTATTACTGCTACGGAGCTATGAAAATAAAATGTTTTAAAATTGTAGCATAGACTTTAGGAATCTATCCAAAATAAGTATATATAAATTCAAATCTAATAAATGTGCGAAATTAAGTGTTCTAAGAGCTTTAATAGATTTAGAAAAGACAAAATAAAACAAAGCTATAATTGATGATACACAAATATATAGTTTGGAAATATTTAATTGTTTTTTTTTGTCTATTAATTTATAAATTATTCAATACATTTTGTGCGGAACCAGCACTTAAGTTAGGTTAAGTACGGAAGTTACTGGATGGACCGGGAAAGGTTTCAGCCCACTTGGGGTGCAATTCATTATGGTCCCATTGTGAACCTAATGAAAAAGGCACTCCAGCTGAAATGTAGGTTTTTATGCGGCATTTATGGTGACTGACAAAGTTGAAGTATTTACACGGTCTTCGAATATAAATTAAATTCACACAGCAAACACTATCACAATTGGCCATAATTCATGATGCAAATTTTATGTTTTATGTTTTTGAAACATAAAAAAATTGCAATATAATAATATTTATTACATTTTTATCAATAATAATTAATAATAATAAATAATAAACCACAAAAATTGTATAGTTGTACTTCTGCGGTATTGTCGAAAACAAACAACCAGGAGTCGTATTCTGTAATTCGCTTAGCTAAAGCTAAAGCTCGATCACTAAACTGTGAAAAATATTGGGGAAATATTTTGGCGATGTCGCTAAATCCATATTCTGTTAGTTCAATAGCTAAGCTAAAATTTACTATTTTCGCCGCAGCTAATTTGTTATCTGTATACTATTTCTTGCCTTCTGGTTTGATGAACTGCTGTTCAAAAAAGGCGAACATAATTTGTTAATTTTTGACTTTAAATTACTGTAGCCTAAGACATATTCACTATCAGTTAGTCGCAAACGAATTTGCCTTAAAAAAAGTCAAATTGGATCATTTGACATGTCAATAAGTCGTCATAAGACAAATTCGACAATTTTATTTAAATTTTCAACCCGGTTAAATAAAATGTTGTGCACAAGGCACACGAAGGCACTTAAATTTTTTTAAATGTATTTTTCAGTTATTTTTTTTCACTTGTCCACTTTTAGTTACATTTTTAATAATTTAATTTATTTTCTTTTTCACTTTTTAATGTTTTAATTATTACTAAATAAATATTAAATGAAATGAATAAATATAACGACATATTATTTTCTACAAATTTAAATAAACGTTTTGACGTTTCAAATGATTTTCGCCTTTGTTTAAAAAACACGCACGAGCTCTTAAGTTTATCTCGTAGTGAATTTGCCTTGAGTGTAACCTAACTTTATAATTTAGTTCTCTTACAAATGCGTAGAATTTTTTTTTTTAATTCTTAAAATATATATACATACATATATCCCGCGTTTAATTACTTCTTCCATTCCATAATTCTGCTAAATTAAAAACAATTTAAACGAAATACGATAAATTAAAGTAACGTTTTGAAGAAATCAACAGCTTATTTGGTGTTACAGAATACAGAATTTTATAATTGTAGCGAAGACATTAAACGCCAAAATTACAGCGATTTGAATTTCTAAGCCATTGTCAAATTTAGCAATACATGTTACAGAATTCTATTTGTTGTTAAAAATCGCTAAATCGACTTTTTATTAGATTTTTAGCGATGGAGATTTAGCTTTAGCGAGTTACAGAAAAAAGCTGCAGGAAACAAATAATAAGTATTTTAATCACATGATATTCAGAATTAAATGTTTTAGAAAATTTTCTTAGCTTTATTCTGAAATGAAAACTTCATACATATTTTGACTTTAAGTAATGCATTTCCTTCTATTCAATTAATTAATGAAGAAACTGTTACAAATGAATTCTAATTCGGAAGAAAACAATCAGTTTTATATTACTTATCTGGATGTAGTTTTGAAGAACTTCCTCAGAAGTCGAAAATATACAGTTATTGACATTTTGGAAGCACTTCAACTGTTCTTTTTTAAGAATGACTTCTAATATTTTTCACTGTGTAGCAGTAGGCAATCATTGCCTGTGTGCAACCTTCTATTAAAAAAAAATGGACTGGTCGGGTGGGAAAACTATAAATCTTAATTATTTTTATTTCATATATTTCGTACATCGATGAAAAATTGGGAAGAATTTTATCTGCTATTAAAATAATACCGTACTGTTTGCAGTTGAGGTGATTATAGGACTAGGAGAATTAGGCTGCCATAAGATCTCTCAAGGGAAAGTACACTAATAGAAGTTCCCATGCGACTACTTTCAATCTCTCTACGGGGCGGCGCGACAATGTCATGACACCATAGCATGGGTGAGGGCACATGGGACCGTCTATCAAAGGGAGAAGCGATGCTTCAGGAGGCGGCTATCGATGATGTCTCATTAATTCTGTTCACATCATACTGGAAGTGCGTCGACCAAGTATTTTTAGAAAATGTAAGAAGGTGGAAGGTGGCGAAATCAGCCTACTTATTCCAAAGCGATGACCCTCTGCCTGGATATAGAGAGAAAACGGATACTGTTCAGAATTTTTCAGGATATAGATTCAGAAACGTATCAAAGTATGTTTATTTTTTTTTTTTTTGTTTTTTTTAACTTGGACCAGTGCGCAGGGGCTATCCCCTACATATGCAATGCATTGCACTGGAACTAGAGAGAAGGATAGGGAAGAAACAGACAGGTGGTGAAAGTGGTAGAAAGATAGAGCTTAATTCTTGCGCAACTTTGCAGTTGCGTGTAAATTATAAAGCAAAGTTGCGGCGTCTCTGATGTTTTTTTTTTTTTTGACGCATTATTTTTAAGCTAATTGAGCCATTTTATTTATTATTTTACTTCGCTGACGTTTTATTGCTCAAATACCGACGAAGGAGAGTGCTGTAGCACAGAAAACTCAGAAAAAACTTTTTTCTGATTTGACCCGGCTGGGATTCGAACCTGGGTCTTTCTGGTTGCAGAGCCAACACGCTGTACTCGCCATCAGCACCCTCAACTCAACGCTACAACAATAGCAGAAATAACACGCATTTTGTTTATGTAGAATCTTACCGAGATTGTCAAAAATAGCAGACTGAAATAGCGAAAATCAGGAATTGCGGAGTTAGCTGGAATCTTATCAAGAAAACTTCGTATACAGCAATCACACCAGCTTACGGATGTGGCAAGTGTATTTCAGGCTGCCCTGGGTTCGCACAGAACTTCCTCAGTCTTGGTGAGACAATGCAATGATGTGCTATGCAGTTTAAACTGTCGGGCTGATATCACACGATTCCCCTCGGTTTGCCGTTCAGCACTATAAGAAGCTCGAGCATGGAACTATATCTTCGGAAGGCGGAGAAAAGGTGGAACTGGTTGTAGGAAAACTGTGGACAGTACGAAGAAAATTTCGATATGAATAATTCGCTGCATCATGATCTTGTGACAATCTCCTAGTTATATGAATAAAGTAGATGTTAATGTGGAAATTACGATTGTGGGTGGTATGCTGTGTGTTGCTAACATTGGTGAACTCCTCGGGTTGTAGTACTGCTGTGCATGTAATTCCCATACTCCATATTTCGCACAATTAAATCCGAAATGAAATACGTTGTTGGTGTAATTGGGTGTGGTACTTAGAGACAACGCTCTATTGTATAACTTCGTAACTGGGCACACACACCCGAAAAATGTTATCATTGTCAATAGGCAGCTAATTGGCTGAGGGTTATTTCTCTTAAAAAAAAACTCTCATGCATGAAATGAGAGGGAATGACACAAAGATAGAGAACTTCGTTATCCCACTGTAGGGTACGTCGCATTATTTTATCGTCAGTTCAAAGGCATATAGTCTAGTAAAATTCATGAAATATTCTCGAAACATCTATACCACATTCGTTCGTGCTCGTTTTGACTGTGAGAAAATTTCTTTTTTTAACGCGACAACACTTAAACTCCCTGCAGATGTCTTTCCATTTAGTTTTGGTATTGTAAATCGTAAGTCAAAGGGCCACAAACACTACTTCGCCTAAATTATTACTAGTATCTGCACCACAGGTTGCATGAGTACGGTTCTTCTCATTAGTGCTGGCCAAGGGAGAAGCAGATTTATAAAGATAAAGAAAATGACAAACGAGGTGAATTAGTATTTAAAATCAGGAGAAACTTAAATAGCCTCCCAATAGTAGTTCGGTCATCACACCAGCTCCCAAGGCAACCGACTGTGTTAGTTAAATACGAGTTGCCCATTTAAAATAAGCATTATTTTAACTAACATCACGTAATAGCAAAATAGACATTCTCTAATACTTTATTTAAAAAATTTACAATTACTAATCATGAGGAATTCTTTTCATTCACAACACAAATCTGGTAACTCTAATTAAGAGCTTTGAGAACATCTGAAATTTATAATGTTAAACAAATAACTCTGTTGCAAATACGAGTAACTTTCAATCTTTAGTTAATAATAGTAAAATGATTTGTTGGATTCAGCAAACATCCTCATCCCCATATAAAACTCGCTCACATGCACTCACATCCCATGCCATAACAACTCGTGATGAATGGCGGCTGCAGCAGAGCATTTAAAGCAAAGAAAAATGAGGAAATTCTCACAATTCCCCAACGTGTATAGTCGTTGTAATGTAACTATTTCAAGCAGCCATCAAAGGCAAAGGCAATACTATAGCACAAAATTCGTCGGTAGAGCTTTTTGTAGGTATAAAAAAATAAGTTTTTCGCTGCTCAAACCCAAATGACACGTTGTTTTTTGATTGGATTTCAGTGCAACGAGATGGATAGCTGGATGGATGGATGGGCACGAAACGGATGAATGTCAAGTCAGTCAGTTCAAAGAAGAAAAAAAAAACATCAACAATTTTAGAGAGTTTTAAAGTAGAAAACTCTAGTACCATGCAGCACACTGAATGAATGATGAAGAAATAACTTTGGACATTTGTCGTGGTCATGATCAACCCAAAAATAACGAAAAATAAAATTGTTCATTTTCTTTAGATCAGTTTTTTTTTGTCAATTTCTCTTCTTCACGGCATATGTCTTCTTCCTCTTCTTCTTGTTTGCGTTGCCATTAAGAGTTGCATTCTTTTTAACATTTGCACGTAAAGATCATGAATAGCCTTGAATTTATGTTTGTGCTCATTAAAATTTACTCTCCCATACAACTCGTAAATCCCATTTGATCTCTACTCAATGTCAACATCACGTTGATGGTTTTTAGCATATGAAACTTTTACCAAAAACGCTGCAATGATGATCATGATCGTTGGTTGTACAAAAAGTATTTGCAACCAAGTTGCCAGGTACGATTACCAGTTGAAAGGAAATGCTTCGGAATTTCTAATGTATTAAGGGTGAGCCGAAATGCAGGAAAGATAGATAGAATGTACGAAAATTATATTATATATACATATAACATCGGATCAAATTTTCTCCATAGAAAAAAAGCCTTTGAGTGACTCAAACCAAGACGGTAATTTCACGGATTAATTAAAAATATAAGTTCAAGTAGCATGAAAACTAAACGTACTCGCTTAAAGTGCATGAAATTCTACATCACTAGGCAATAAATAAATGTCAAATAGGTAACGGTGCTTTTGTAGTGACGCGTTGAAATTAAACTTTGTGAGAGAAAAGTGAAAAAATAGGCAGAAAAAAGTTAAAACTTTATGTAATTAAATCATAATTTTGAAAAAGTAATACAGTACTAGCTCGCTAAGCCGAAGGTGTGTAATCCGAATTATCCAGTATTCCGAATTGAATTTATGACGTATTACATACTCTATAGTCCGCATTGGTTGCAAGCTCGCTAAACCGAATTTTTATTTTTTTTTATTCTCTGCTCTTTTATTATTGTGTATGTTTTTTTACAACACCATGTGTGGAATTTTAAAACTAACGGGACATCATTGAGACGCAGAGCCTTCTATTGATATTGTACATAAGTATATAAAGGGTGGTTAAATTTCAAGGGCCGATGTTGATTTTGAATAAAACACAAACTATTTAGGAAATTATTGTAATTTTATTTTATTATGATATATTGGTATTACTCAATTATGTATGGAACAAAATATCGGCCAAATGGGCGCCGCGACCACGGCGGCACAGCTCCATCCGATGGTCCAAATTTTCGATGACCCCGAGGCATAATGGAGGTTCTATGCCGTTAATGTGCCGAATTATCTCATCCTTTAGCTCTTGAATTGTTGCTGGCTTATCGACGTACACCTTTTCTTTCAAATAACCCCAAAGAAAAAAGACCAACGGTGTCAAATCACATGATCTTGGCGGCCAATTGACATCGCCATTACGTGAGATAACACGGCCATTGAATTTGTTGCGCAAAAGAGCCATTGTTTCGTTAGCTGTGTGGCAAGTGGCACCGTCCTGCTGAAACCACATATCGTCCACATCCATATCTTCTAATTCGGGCCATAAAAAGTTCGTTATCATCTCACGATAGCGAACACCATTCACAGTAACTGCCTGACCGGCCTCATTTTGGAAAAAATACGGCCCGATGATGCCGCCAGCCCATAAACCGCACCAAACAGTCACTCTTTGAGGGTGCATTGGTTTTTCGACAATCACTCTTGGATTCTCATTCGCCCAAATGCGGCAATTCTGTTTATTGACGAATCCACTGAGGTGAAAATGTGCCTCATCACTGAAGATGATTTTCTTCGAAAATTGATCATCCACTGTTGCCATTTCTTGCCACCATTCTGCCCATTCACGACGTTTGGAATGGTCAAGAGGCTTTAGTTCTTGAGCCAATTGCACCTTGTAAGCGTGTAAATGCAAGTCTTTATGCATAATGTTCATCACCGACGAGCGTGAGAGGTGCAATTGTTGGGCACGACGACGAGTTGAGGTGGACGGCTCTTCAGCCACACTATCGCGAACAGCAGCAATATTTTCTGCAGTACGAGTTGTACGAGCATGCACTGGTGTTCTCACATCTTCTACAGACCCGGTTTGCTCGAATTTTTCCACGATTTTTGCGATTGTACGCACATTTGGACGATCAAATTGACCAAAAAAATCACGAAGTGCACGATATGCATTTTGATTTGAACGCCCATTTTCATAATAAGTCTGGATAACTTTAACACGTTGTTGGATTGTATATCTCTCCATGGTTCAAATTGAGTAAGTCTGAAATAGAGAAATGTCAAATAAAATTCGGAAAAAAGCTTGGCGTTTAGGTGTGGTTCACATTCAACATCGGCCCTTACAATTTAACCACCCGATATAATATTTATAAGTACACATGTATATTTTATATCTTGTTGCAAATAGTTTAGTTGTTGAATGGTATTAATCGTATATTCATTCTCAGAGGTGGGCTTCAGAGGATAACAGCCCACTATCATTGTTCAAACATGAATTGCCTGAGAATGATTGTGTTGAAGAAACCGAAGAATTTCGAACAATAACCAACTTATTTCACCGCAATAATGACATGCGAATTTCTGAAGATGAGATTCTTAGCTGAATTATTAACTCTGACAATACTTATTGTGGTAGTTCAGAATCAGACGCAGAAAATGTAGAATCAGAGCCTATAATTATGAAACACGTTAAAAATCGTAAAGCTGTGCAGGCCTTAAATACTTCAATAGATTAGGCAAAGGAGCGAGGTATTCAAACCGATTACATATTGATGCTGAAGGAATCGCGAAACAAAGCTTTGGAAGCATGTGAACTGAAAGAGCAGCAAACCTACATCAAAAATTATGTTAAAAAAAACATAATATTTAAAAAAAAGCTTTAGATTTTTCATTCTTGTTTAATAAAAATAAAATAAATATGTTTTGTAATCCTGGCTTGTGTTTCATTTGCGAATATATTGAATTATATTACATAGTAACAGCACATCCAGTAATCCGAATATCACGTTAATGCGAATAAAGGTCTGCAATCATTAATTCGGATTAGCGAAATGGCACTGTAATTCTAATAATGGAACCATCAAGTTCAGGTATTAATTGAAATGTTGTGCTTAAATTTGTACCACAGCTTATTTGCGCCTCAGAATTTATGTACGAATTAATAATAGCCGCACGCGTTGAGTTTTCCAACAAAAGGTTATTATTTTTATAAAAATACGCCTAGTTTTACTTGAAAAGTACTTGTTTTGATTAATTTTTAAGGTATTAAAAAAGAAGTGATGCAATATCCATATTTACATAATCCGTACCCGAAATCATTCAATGCCAGACAATTCAGCAGGAGCGTGCGTGTTTATTAATTAACTTTGATTGGCGGTACTCGTTTTCCCCTTCCTATGCCACCAAGATTTCGTTGGAACTTCCAGTTTGTTTTAAGTGGTACTCACATCAAATTTAGTGCGGCTCACTATTGTAATTCTACAGATATAGGAAAAATAATAATTACTTTGTATGGAGGGTACCTGCACCCCTCCTCCTATACTTCCCAATAGTGGGCCCCACTATTGCAGTTGAGGAGATATGAATTAATCCGTTCAAAAGGTGCGTCATCTGCATTTCTTATAAATGGAGTCTCAATCACTATAATCTTTGCCTACATATACAGTTTCTTTGAGAAGAAAATTTATGAAAGAGTTTCAGCCGCATCAAATTGCAAATATAGAAATTTTCGTTGAAATGCTGAATTTTAGACTTTTGAATCTGAGTTTATTGATAGGAATGCAAATTTCTAAACATATAGTTTTCAATTTTCAAAATGTTTGTGTTTGAGTTAGAAAATTGTTTCTGTATGCAACCGCACTTCAAGGATACACAAACAAAATATGAACAAAGTTCAGCTGTCAATTGCCAGCATTTTCAGCAACTCACAACTCGTTTTCCGTTGTCATCCGTCTTAAAAAAATCACATTATCATAATAGACGATTAATTGCATTACACGGCTTAAAAAAACAGCTTTACGGAAGTACATTTACTTCATTTACTTCACGAGCATTACTTCGGATTCTATGTATCGGCATCAAAAAGAGAGAACTTCCAACGATAACCCTATATAAAAAGATCCGGATCACAAGTCCAAGATGTTATTGACTTCTTAGGTAGTACTATTTTTACTGGGTTTAAACTTCATAAAAATAGATTTAAAAGTTTGGGAGTAGCAAATATTGCCCACTACATGCATACATTTATTAATAATGGGATTTTTTTATTCCTTTACAGTTACAATTCAATGGACACCCTAAACGCCAACTTCCCATTAAGAAACAACCAGTCAGTTAACCAGTCATTTAGTCAGTTGTTGTCTACAAGTCGTAACTAACCAATTTGAAAGATTCTAAATTAGTGTATGGCGCATTTTATGCTTCATTGGTTAGAGAATTTGCATGTGGCTTAACAAAAATGGTATTTTTTCCATTTTTTTTTCCTTCAAATTCTACTTTGCAATTCTTTACGTTGCCGTTCCAAAAATGTCACACATTTGGTATGGTTAGGTAACGAATGTGTTGAACCAAAAAAAAAAACAACTTTTAAACTGAAACTCTGATGAGAAACTATTTTCTTTAGATTTAATTCAACATTTAATCAGTACTACTCAACGTTGTGGTGTTAATAAAATCAAAACGTATAGATTTGGAAAGTATTTCGACTATTCGCTGAGAGTAGAGGAATAATATGAAATAATATTTCGAATCAAACAATGACTTGTTTTCAACTTTTGAAAAGAATTTGCACACAAAAAATTGCAAAAAAATTATTAAATTTTTTTTTTCTTCTATTAATTTTCAATACATCGCTCCAACTTCGGAGAGCTTCTTCAGGAACTATAGCAGTTCTACAAGAAATTAAAATTATTATTCAAATTGCAAAATTTACAATATTAAAGGCTTTTACGAAGAACAAAAGAAGATATGATACAGTAATAATTTCCATCATCGTGAACATCCTCGTTCTTAATATGACAGATTTTTAAAGTGAAATGTATTACCACATTCCGTTATTGAAATGACCAAAAATGGAATTGTATTTTGTAAAATATTAAATTTAAAAAAATATGGCTCAAGGAAGTTTGTATCGTTGTAGGAACCTTCGCCGTATATCGTAGTATTGCTAACCTTCATTGTTTTTTTCTTATTTCATTTATTTAAAACTGAAATAATTTTGCAAGAAAATTTCCTTTTCTAAAAATATTACATATTTTCAGGTTTTGTTTTAATATGAACACAGAGTTCAAAATTATGACCGTCTTAGCCAAAGAAATATTTCTGGCTTATAAAGGCTTTATTAAGGGGGTCGGCAATTTGACTATAAAATCAAAGGCCCTGAGTTCGAACCCAGTTTTGGACTAAGTCGTAGAAACATCTCACATATTTTCTGATGTGCATTAGGGAGTCTTTGTGTCAGTTGTTGTCGAAAAGTTTCAAAGGCATAGTCACTGGTTACTGAACAGTACCGGCTTCAGCTGATAGCATTCCACAAGCACATCAGAGCACCCTCCTTCGTCGGATTTCTGTAGCACCGGCGAGGTACAACAATTGCTAAAAATGGCTACTCAAACGAAGCGTCAAAAATTTAATACGTGTCTTTGAGTTCCGAGGCGCTTCAACCCTCCTAAAAACAAAGAACGTGCAAAAGTAGAGTTGTATGATAGTGAAGCTTCACCTGCTGTCATTTCTCTAACTATCGGCTTCCTCTACTTCCAGCACAATGCATCGCGTCATCTCCTGAGCGCTGGTTCTAAATAAAAAAAACAGCTTTTTATTTGGAAATTATTTTTATAACCCTCTAATAAATCAAAAATATATTTCAATGAATAAGACAATAACAATTTTTCAGTTAACATATCCATCTCACGGTCGAATTTCCTGGCATACAGTTTCCATGAACCTTAAATATTTTATCGAACTTCATATAACAAGAATAGAGAGAAAATCTATAATTTTATATAGATTTCATAGAACATATTTTTGATTTATAAATTTCCCAATAAAACTTCAGTTATTATACCTTTAACAAAAAAAAAAAATTATTAAGAAATGCGGTAGTTTAGAATTTTATTAAATCAAATAATTTTATCAATTATTCCCAGTTGTTGTTTTTAAATTTATTAATAGATTAATTAATTTTGTTTCTTCAAAAATTTACTACTAAACACATATTCTCGCCATTCGTTGCCCTTTCTTACTCTGTATGCTGTATGCATTCTAATACAGTACGAGCTCGGTATGCGCAACCGAAAGGAAATCGCGGTTGTTGCTTTTACCGAAAAGTTGCAATAACCGACCACTAAAAATTTAATATAAAAACACACCATTATTTAACTTAAATTCATTCATTTTTATTACTTTAACATAAATTAAGCATAAAATTAATGTTTTATACATAAGTACATACTTAAATAAAAAGCAAAACAAAAAATAAAAATGAACTTCATATTTTATACGTTTATTATATATGAATGTATGTGAGTTCTATTATAAATAGAACTTAGTTTGAGGAAAAGAATGTTGAAATTTTGGTTTGAGTTTTAGACTTTTTAACCTTTTGGGAAATCGCAGCTTCCTTAATTTCTTGAAGAGCAATTACATAATTTTTCATAAGGAATATCATTTTCTGTTGCTCACTCCATACAAATGTCAAGGGCTTTAATGGCATCATCTAATTTAACTTTTTGTGTTTTTTCAATTTGTACATTCTCTGCAAGTTCTTCGTCTGAAAGATCTATAGCTTCGGGCTCATCTGTATAGTCTTCTCTGATCCATTCACCGATTTCACCATCTGGCAAGTTCATATCCGGTAAAATATCCTGTAACAAATTTGAAATACATGGTGTAATTGAAGTCAGTTCGTATCGCAAGCTCATTTTTTTGATTCTGCTGACTGTGGACTTGTTAACTTTGTAATCAATACAAATCTTTTTAAAAGATTCACCATTTTGCAATTTGCTCAAAATTTCTAATTTTTGTTTAATTGTTAGCTTAATCACTTTTTTTACTACTCCCATATTTTTTAAAATGATGTGTACTTAACAATGATCTTCACTTAACTCATGTAAAACTTTAAACACAACGTGCAACGCATTGCAAAGATTGAGATTATGAAAACTGTTTAAGCGCCGCTCCTGCGTGAGCACAAAAAAGTAAAGAGCATAAAATAAATAAAAAAAAGTCCACCACTGACATGTGGAAAACATTTTTAAGAAGGGTTCTTTGCTGAAATTATAAGTACTTGTGAAAACTACGTTTCTGAAGAAATAAATTCAGAGAGAAAAACGCTTAAAATTTAATAAAACAGAAAAAGTTGCACTTATCGAGACTGTTTTTTGAAAAAAGTTGCACTTATAAAGACTGTAATGTAAAAAAATTGCCTGTTGCGCTAATCGGGGTGTTGCGATAATCGGTGGTTGCGCAAATCGAGCTCGCACTGTATATTGCTAAATGTCGTTCTTTTCCTTTTTTACTTTATTTTATTTTATTTTATTTTTTTTTTATTTAATTTATTCATAATATAATGTAATAATATAAACCTTCATGTGGCCAAAGGATTTAAATCAATACGCATAGCGTAAAATGTATAATATTATCTGCATAATATTGTTATAAAAAATTATTTGCTAAATAGTATTGAAAGAACAGGTAATAATAATACGGCATCAACTTTCAACAACACTTAAAAAATCTTCTAAAAATGTTCATGCATCTCGGATTTTACGTAAAGTTTGTAAATTAAAACATTTTGTTTAATCGTTTGACTCAGAAATATTCAAAATGATTGTGTAATCCCCTTTCCAAAATTTAAATTTCGCCCTGTAAAAAATGTTTTTCGTTTTTTTTTTTAAATACAAAAAATCCTTTTTCTCTACTGCTGATAAATATGTATAAACGAACAAAGCACTGGTTTGTGCAGGAAAGTAGACAAGTTTTCTTTGGATAAAGACATTCGTTTGTTCAACTGTGTATAGAGGTGCGGCATCTCTCGCAAAGTAGTTGCATTCACTGTTAAATATAATGAAATGTTGATAATGCAGTTCATGTTGTCAGTTAAACAAAGTTAAAGGAATAATATATACTATATATATATTTTTGAAATTAAAAATAAGTAAAAATTAAGGTAACTGAAATGAAATTTTTTACTTTTTATTACGTAAAACCGTTTCAATGGAAGTGTTTGTTGGAGGATGGGGAATTATTTGTTTACTTCTCCGCACACAAATTCTTAATAACACGTGCATCAGCAGGGATGTAAAAGTGGGATTTTAGAATGGAAAGCCACATGTTTTTTTTTTAACGTAATCGCTGTAAGGCCTGGAACAGATTGAAGAAGCTGTAGTTGTAGTTGAAGCTGACGACGTAAGTAGTACAGCTGTAACAGATAAAGCGAAGATTTCTGCATGCTTACCAAAAAAACTGTTAAAAAAACTGTTAAAAAAACTTACTAAATATTAACTGAATTTATTTGGGGAACATCTCTTTATATATATGATTCCAATTTCAAAATTGTGCTTTTTTCCGAAAAAAAATATATGAAATGTATTAATATTCTCATAAAGTATTCTTTATAAAAGAAAACTCAAAAATTGAGGAGGAAAACATATCGATATAGTACTCTTTCGCAATGCTTTGTTAGCTCATCATTAGATTTTTCCTAATTTCTGACAAAAATAACAACAACAACATATGCTAATTTTGAAACATAATACGTATTATGAATAGTGTAATAAATGCTTTTCCAACATCATTTTTCCCTACTGAAATGTTAATGTCAGCGATTCTCATATTTGTTATAATACTTTATTCAAAAGCTTGGTAACCCTAGTTTCTTCGTTTTCCATTTTAATGAAAATTTTTTATTGACAATCAGCTGACAATTCACTGTCGTGCTATAAAATTTAAGTTACAACTTCGACTAATACACCTACACATTATGCTCGCTTTCATTTACAGCTCGTTACGTTCTACTACAGCGACTATTCTGCAGCCCACGTAAGACATCACAGTTAAATAAAAAAAACTTCCTAGAAAGCAACGTAACTCTAAAGCGCACATATGTTTATGTCGGCACCATAAACAGCTAAAAAATATGTTGGTCCTCCAGAATAATCAACCTTCATTTCTGATCTTCTATCGCTTACTTCTCAAGAATCTTACTACCGCTTATAATTTATTCAATATTACTGAAGCTGATATACATATTCGTAATTCGAGCTTAAAAAAAATATCGGTGCCTTTTAAACCTTACTATGGTCTCCAAAAATAAGAGTATGATTTTTATAAAAGCACTACTAATAAAATGAAAGCAAATGAAACGAAACGAAAAAGTTGTAAGTTTTCAGCTACTGACAACAGAATTCAAGATCAGTTGCCATCTGTAGTCGTCCCCTCTGTAGTGAGTTCTATCCAATTAAACTTTTTGATGAAAATTAAACGGGAAGACAAATAAGAAATTAGAAGAAAACACATTCATCAAAATTATGTTGGAACTCTTGTGCGACGGTTTTTAAACAAAGTCATGGAGGTTATTTGCTGGAAGAGTTGCTCTATACATACATAAGGAATTGTATGTATAAATTGTAATTTTAGCTTAAAAATGATTTATTTTATTGACAGTATTTGTTTGAAAATGAACATTATGATTGTAAGAAGTTTGTCATCCCTGATTACCGCTAATACTGTCCTACTCGTTACGTATTTATTTACGTAATAAATATGTGCATGTTTAATATAACGTGTCACGATTTCTTCGTAACAAGCGTATTCAAATGACAGTCCTGATATGCGACAGTTACACTCAACGTTAATAATTGCCTTGTTGTAAATTTTTAATGACCTCCACGACCTTCTTGCAACAGAATGAAGAAATACGAATCACAATACAAATCACACAATAAAAAAAAAGAATAGGCAATTGAATTATTTAAAAGATTCACATTTCTTTCGTACTGCATTCGAAATAGTCACGGACGTAATATACATATATATGTACATAAAAAACTAAAGGAATAGGTGGGTACCTGGCATGTCTTTCAATATACTACGTGCGTACGGATGTATGTATGTATGTATGTATGTATGTATGTATGTATGTAAGTGTGTGTGTGTGTAATGCGTATCAATCAAAATTTAATGCATTCACATATGAATGACTATTTTCATATTCTAATGATTGGAAACGCAATTTTGAATTTTGAATTTTCATTTGAAATTGTCATTTGTTGTTTAAATCATTAATATTTAGTTCATATTTGCGTGGAAGTGAAAAGGACATTTATTCCTTTTATATTTGCAGGCTTTAGCAGTACATGAACGTGCATTATAAATTCATAACGCAAACGTTTATAACAGATGATACTAAAACATGTCCACCTACATACACGCTGATGAATACAGTGGTGCATGAAATTGGAGGTAATCGGCAAGCTGATTTAGTAAAAAGTTTCATTGCTATTCCAACGACATTTGTATACAATTGTATACACGTATGTCACGTGGTGTATTTTGAAAGAATTTAAAATTTATTTTAAATAGTTTGCTCTGTGGAAGAGAGAATGAATGTGTTGCGATGAAACAGTGTGCTATCGCAAGTGTATTATGAAGTATACATGTTCCAAAAGGACAATTATTATTTTTCATCTTGGACCAGCACTCAGCGGATAATCCTTACACATGCGATGTATTGTGCTGGAACTAGAGGAGAGGAATAGTGAGATATATGATTGGTGGTATATGACAAGAGATATACACTAACTTACAACGCTGCTTTAATACGTTTTTTTGTTTATAGCAGTGTTGCTGCACCTTACATGACAAGGAGACGTATTCAATGTTCAAGCTTTATTTTAGTAGCCATTTACGGTAGCTACCTTAATTCGCTGGTGCAACACAATACTAACGAAAAAGGAGTTCTGATGCGCCTGTGGACTGGTATCAGCTGAAACCGGTAGTGTTCAGTAATCTATGACTATGCCTCCGCCACCGAAACCGTCCGACAACTATTGACACAAGGAGACACTAATGCACCTCAGAAAAAAATTGTGAGGTATTTTTATGACATAGTCCGAAACTGGGCTGGAACGCCGGGTCTTTAGTGCTGTAGTCAACGTGCTATCTACATCGATAATTATAAAATTTTTAAAATTTTGTTATTTATTTTCAATGCTTATGTCAAGTCAAATATTTTTAAAATTTTCCTATTTTTTGTACTTTTATATCATTTTGTTTAAATATGCTTGTAGCTAAATGACAATACCAGCATGATTTTTTTTTGCATATCGTAATTTTGCTGCATCAATAACAGGAGTTGGCGAAAATCGTCTGCACAATTTGAGAGTCATTCTAAGAACTATTTTTTTTTTTTTTTTTTTTTTGACTTGGACCGGCACTCAGGGGATGACCCCTACACATGCGATGCATTGTGCTGGAACTAGGAAATTAGGTTATGAGAAGGAGGATAGAGGGAGTAGTGTTTATTGACATTTGATTTAAATCTTCCCATGCTAAAAGTGACAGGAAACACCTCTGCGGGTAGTCTATTCCACATACGTGCCGTTCGGCCAAAAAACGAATTTTCCCTGTAATGCGTATGCCTCATTATATTGTTGATACAGAAGTCCAAATTCATATTGAGAAAACACAAATTGATATTGAGAAATGCAAATTCATATTAATTCAAACAAATTTCAATTTGTTCTGCAGAAGAACACGTGGCTGGTCCACAAGAGACACAAGAGCCACAGTACAAATGCCATCTTCCAGAGGTCCAAACATACATCTAATCGGTGGAATATCATCCTCTGGTATTATCCTTATGACAGGAAAACGTGTATCATTCAAAAGGCAAGATGCCAAAGAGTGGGTAAATAGCTTGATGATTCGATAGGAGGAATTAGGAAATCTTTTACAAGATTTATGTAGTAGTTGTGTGCGAAAATGCACCCTGGCATAGTCAATTAGAAATAATTTTTGAAAACTCAGCCGCTATCATTCTTCGATCGGTTCCCAATATAGCCCAATGTTGAATCCAATTGAGTGTATATGGTCTACATAAAATTAAAACATATGCATATAACATGGCGATGGCACGTCTGCATGTCTGCACGTTGACTAGACAACCAAAAAACAGACCTGGGTTCAACCCCAGTTTCAGACAAAAAAATTTTAAAATAAAAATAAACATCTCGCATTTTTCTGATGTGTATATTAGTGTGTCTTTGTGTGTCAGTTGTTGTCGGAAGGTTTCAGTGGCGAAGGCATAGTCACTGGTCACTGAACAACACCGGCTTCAGCTGATAGCAATCCACAATCACATCAGAACGCCCTCCTTCGTCGGTATTGTGTAGCACCGGCGAAGTAAAATAATAATAAAAAATAAATGGCTACTAAACCGAAGCTTCAGCACTGCTACGAGTATAAAAACAAAAAGAACGTGCGAAAGCAGAGTTGCAAAATAATTAATTAAGCTTCACCTCCTGTCGTTTCTCCTACTATCCCTTTCCTATAGTTCCCAGCACAATGCTTCGCATGTGTAGGAGTCATCTCCTGAGTGCTGGTCCTAGATAAAAAAAAAAAAAAAAAAAAAAAAAAACAACAAATCTTCTTACCATAGCAAATGTGTCGTCTCCTGGTATATGCGAGCAACGCCTTGTGTATTTGGAAAATATTATCGACCAAGTTAAAAGCACAATAACAGCAGGTTGATTGTGCAAGAGCTGTACAACATTTTACAACAATTTACTAAAAGGCAATGGAATTGGAGAATATAACTGTTGGTAAAAAGCGTATTAAGCAACTTCTGTGAAAAATATTTCAAGGAATATTAAATCTATATCGCATTATTAATTTGTGTTTTCTTAATATGAATTTGGATTTCTCATTATTAATTTGTTTTTTCTCAATATCAATTTGCATTTCTCAATATCAATTTGTATTTTCTCAATTTAAACTTAAAAAGGTGTAGTGAAAAAACTCATCTAGATTTTAATTCATATCTTTGGTACAACATGCCTTCCACCCTACGCAAAATCTTAATTCATGGTGTCTCTTTATTTCTTTATTAAATTTTTAGCCTATGAACTAATTTCTTACAGGCTTAAGCATAAATTAAATTCCAAAATATTAATAATAAATATAACAATAATAATATTAAATTATAAATATAAATATAAAAATATAACATTAAAATACAAGATACGTATGCAATTATTAATAAAATGCATTTAAGTGCCTTAAAATATTGTTTTTTAGAGTATTGGAATCAATCGAAAAATCAGTGAAAGAATATAGATCATTCAATTCAGCGCACATTCTACGGAATGCATCAAAATTGGCATAGTTGGAGCGGAAATATTGAAGTTTTATAGGAACATAATATCTTGTTGGACGATTTGGTATTGTAAATTCAATGTGACGGAGTAAGAACGCTGACGCCATTTATTAGATTCCTTACAAATGATACATGCATGTATATTCTCCTACTTTTCAAAGTAGGAAGCTTAATAAGGCAAGGCAAGGCGACTTTCATATGATGGGAGATTAAGATCACGATTCCAGGGAAGTCCACGCAGACAAAATAAAAGAAATTTATTTTTGAACTGATTCGATTTTCTTTATGTGGATATCATACTGCGGATACCAAATAATACAGGCGTATTCAAGAATGGGTCTCACCAGCGACGTAAACAAAAGCTTTATAACGTAGGGATCATTAAATTCCTTACCCCAACGTTTTATGAATCCCAAAATTCCTTTGGCTTTATTCACTGATTGGGAAATGTGTAAATTAAAACCTAATTTTCTGTCGAGTAGGACACCAAGATCAAGGAATGTTTCGACTTCCTCAAGAGTATAATCATTAATATAATAATTATAGGATAGATGGCTTCCTCCATAGAACAGCAAAAAATTTGCATTTTTTTTAAGTTGAGATCCATTAAATTGATATCACACCATTGACTGAAATTATTCAGGTCAGATTGCAGTAATGAACACAGGTGAGGATTATTCAAACTTGGAAAAAGTTTTACATCGTCGGCGTACATTATTAATTTAGAATATATGATACAAGATGGTAAATCATTGATGAATACTAAAAATAAAAGCGGACCTAGGTGGCTACCTTGAGGAACTCCAGATGGAACAGAAATATATTTGCACTTCATATTTTTAAATAGTACGCACTGAACTCTGTTCGTAAGATAAGTAGATATCCAACTCTGAAAAGCTGCAGAAAATTCAATTTTGTCCAGCTTGTATAGGAGTAGTTTTTGATTTACTTTATCAAAGGCCTTACTGAAATCAGTAAAAATTGTGTGTGTCTGCATACGAGAACAAAAAGATTTAGTTATACAGGATGTAAATTCCAAAAGATTTGTTGTAGTTGAACGACCTTTTCTAAATTCATGCTGAAAAGGCGTGAAGTACGAGGATAGTTGATGCCAGAAGAATTCGGTTACTATCTTTTCAAAAAGCTTGCGGATAATACTTAATTTAGCTATACCTCTAAATTTAATATGTTAAATCTGTCTCCACTTTTAAACAGCGGGATAATAATGTTGAAAAAATAAAAAAAATGTGTCTTTGCCCATTGCAATGTTGTTCTCTAGAAATCAATGCAATGGAGTCAAGAAATCAAGCCTTCAGTAATTATAGGAAGAATCACTCCAGAAAAATCGCTCGCGAACTAACCAAGAGGAATCTATCAAATGCGTTACTCTATACTTCAGACCCCGTTATGTATATCATCGCTATCGTCAAAGATATAACGTCTTTCTCAAGCCGTACAAGATTTATTGTTAAAATCCACTTATTTACGAACATTACGAATCCGAAAATTTTAATTTTGTTATTAAACTTGTAAATTGAAAGTGGTTATTGGTGCTTCGTTTAAAGTTTATATTGGAATAATACTGCATGTAGGGTACTAAGCTCTCAGATATTTTGCAATAAAAGATAATTAAAGAGATGAACTGTAAACTGATGCTGTTTTAAAGGTAAAATTGGTCCTGTCTAATAACAAACAGCACCCACTGTGTTAAAAATATCTGCCTAATTTTTATATATCTTATAGCTTATAGTCAATACATATAATTTTTGCATATATTTATTGTGGTTTAGATTATAACAGCCGTATTAATAAAAAAGTCTTCAATAAGGTTTAAAATACATATTAGTTAAAACGCTTTTTAATCCTAAAACACGTTTTTTAAAAATTCATATTAATAATCAGTATTTTAACTAACATACGTTTTAAGGTTTTTCAAAAATGAGGATGGCAGCCCGAAATTTTTTATTTACTACTTGACTCCTAATGATGCAAAATCGTGATTATTAATTCTCGCAGTAATCGTATCTAAATAGTTTTATTGTCGTGTTTAATAAGAATATTGTTGTTTATAGAATAAAAAATGTATGATAAGTTGTAATTAATCAAAAAACTAATAACAGTAAAAATATCGCTTGGTAAGATTGCAATTTTAGTGACTTATTTAATTGCAGTTAAAAGAGTATTTGAATAACGAGTTTCATACTATTTGTTTTGATTGTTTACACATCACTACTAAGTCAATATTAGTTTTATTTGAAATTTATGTAACATTAATAATAATATAAAAAAGCAATAAAAATGTAAAAAAAGGAGCAATGCAAACGCATACGTTCGGAAAATTGGGTCGAATTTTTTATTCACAAATAACAATCACAATGAAAACAAACACCGCACAATATGACATCTTAAAATATCTTTAAAACAGGGTCGAACCAATTTTAAAATTTCCATATTTACACAAGGTTTAAAATGTGCATTTTAAGCTAAAATTCGTTTATTAATACCATTTTAATGAATTTTGCTTAAAAATGCTTTAAAATGCGTTTTAAATTTTTATTAATACGGCTGTTAGTTTGGAAGATATAAGTTTTCGGCCTCCATATTGGCCTTTTTTCCCAGTGTGCGACGCATACATGGCAATTGCTGATCACAAGATTCTCGAAATCAAATAAATTTGTGTTTTTTTTTTTTTTTTGCTTCACTTGAAATTCCAGCATGACGAAAACTATCGAAGAACTACAAAATTAAACTGCATAATTAACTGAACTATTTAATGCAATTCCATTATTAGTCCAATTCTATATTTAGTCAACACATTTAAAAAGTCTACAAAATAATTGATCACCTGCTGCATTATTATGAAAATTTTAATGAGTGCAAAAAAAGTGGGGCATATGAACAAAAACGAAATAAGTAAATAAAGCGGCAGAGCAAGTATAAAAAGTATGCAACAGTTTTATTTTATTGCAGATTAAAAATCAATAAACCATTAAATAATTAGAAAATTGTGAAAATTACTATAATTTTGAAATCAATACAAAATGTGTGAAAAACACCACAACTCATCACGAATACACACACAAACACACACACACACTCAAGCAGACACTTATGCAACCAGCACTATGATAAACAAACTCCAACGAAATATTAAATCTACAACGAAGGATGCAATACTATGGCAAGCTTCCACTGTAATAGTTTCCGTCTTTCCTACCTCCTCCTCTAGAACACATGAATATTGAAATGATGAGATCCCCACGTTATACGATAATAAATTTTGATTCAGCAATTCAAAATTCCAAACAGCTATAAAACAAATTTATCATCGACATGTCAAAATGTTGATTACTACTACTACTACTCTCTGCTCAGTTCGGTTCGGTCGGCAGCGGTCACAGTGGCATCGTATATGCAATAATACTCCCAATAACACGGTAGATTATTCACGCGTTGTACAATCATTTTCGGTGTTGGGTTTATGTAGTTTGTTCACGCAAGTGAACAGTTCAGAAATGTAACCGTGTTAAACATCAAAACGATTTATAAGAGTACCCTGTTTTGGCGAGGATTACTGTTCTTACGGACATTTTATAAAAAAAAAAAAAAGAAAATATGTATGTTGATCATAAGCAAATGCAGCTTTTGTTTTCTCATTTACTTTTCAATTGAAAGAGTAAAAAATCACATTATAGCAAAATAATGAACAGTAATTCCTCAATCAAAGTTTGTAGAAAAATTTCAAGAATAAAATCAGGTTCAAAAGATTACAAAACATGTTCGGTTCTTTATACTTCTCATAAAAGCAAAATTTTTTTTAAATTTTCTGCTCCAGCCATTAAATTATTTTGTAATATACATATAAAAAAATTGTCATATTGACAATAAAAACTTAGATATAAGGAAGGCAAAATTAAGTTGTAACTGGACAAATGTTGATTCAACAGCTGAGTTATCGATGGAGTTGCGACAATTTATGAATGCGCTACAAGAAAATCCAGTTCCTGGTTTGGTTAATCTTGTATTTAACTATCTACAGAGTGGCCCAAAAGGACGCGACGGTGTTTGAATTCCTTATAACTTCTTTATTATAATTTCTTTTTTTGTTTTCAGTATTGTGTAAAGAAAACTTGGGGAATTTAAAATGGAACGGTGCACAATTGACCATTTCGAATTGAATGTTTTCGTTAATAGGAAAAAAGGGCTACGGAAAATTCAAGATTATTCAACAGCGAAAATTACACCCACTTAAGTGTATCGTTTGGTACGGTGTTTCGTCGGAAAGGATAATTAGCCCATATTTTTTTGAAAATGAACACGGTGTTGTCGTTTCCACCACTGGTGTTAGATATCGGAGAATGTTGGAAAATTTTTTAAGGCCAGCCTTGGAAAACCTTCCGCAAGTATGGTTCCAACAGGATGGAGCCACAGCGCACACTGTGCACGCTAAGTGGGAAATGAGCCTCATCGCTCATGATAATTTTCGATGAAAAATCGCCCACCTTTTCGTTGAGATTCAAGATGGCTTGAACGTAGGTTAGAAGTGTTAGCCAACAGCTGAAGCATTGTCTGCACTTTGTAAGGGAACATCTTTAAATCTTTGACCAAAATTCTGCGTAGGTAGCGCTGGCTAATGCCTAATTGCGTGGCACGTCGTTCATAAATGTTCCGGGCTCCTCTGTGACATCTTGCGAAACAGCAGCGTGTTGTGTCAGTCTGTTCGAGGCAAGTGGCCTAACACGGCAGTGTTTGTCCAGTTATTGTCGGACGGGCAGGAAATTTGTGATGAAATTCACGCTGCGCCAATACAACCGACGAATTTTTGCTTAAAAACTGGAAACAATTATTCCGCGTTCTTGCGGAGTAAACCAATTAATGGCTGGTCGATTTGTTTTCTGTGATTATTTACTTCACAAATGTCAAAACCGAATTGACATTTGGCGCCATTTGCCAAAGTTATAATTACTTTTGTGCTGTCTTGTATATTGAAGCATTTAATCTATATCTAGTTTTATTCTTTTTTTTTTGTTTATGTTTTATACAGTTTTTATTAAAAGTAAAATAAACCGTTGAATTATGAATAAAAATTTGTATCATTTTGTTTAACTTTTTTCGGGGAGGCAATTTAGCTTTTTCTAGCCGTTTTATAAAGCCGATTTAGCTTCTTTTTTTGCAGCTCCTGGCAACAGTGCTGCTTAGATAATGCCCCCCCACGTATGCCATGCATTCTACGGGAAATAAAAGTATAGTGGAGAGCAGCAACAGGTGATAAAGTGATAAAAAAGATATAGAATTTAATTTTAGAACAACTCTGCAGGAACTCTGCACTTGACTCTAACTTTGACTTTATATTGACTTATAAAAGTGAAACAGATAAACAGGTTTGTATCCCACCGATGTCGCACCTGATTGCTCCATGAGATTGTGAAGTTTGGAAGTAACTAGAAGGGCAACCCCGGCGAGGTCTGGGCAATGGCAGATTGCATTGTTTAACCGTTTTCTCCCTATCCTACCAGCGCCAAATTAACTCTCCTATAGCGCGCAGTGCACAGGTACTAAAGTGGACAGTTACCCTCCAGGCATCCCTGCTAAGGAAACAGATTTTCATGACACACCCATTTCAGCCTCGATAAATAAATACATAAGTTTTGGTAACATTTTCTCGATTTTAAAAATTTTAGTTACAAAAGTTTTTTAGTTTTGGCAACACTGATGATCGCCTATTTGCATTTGTTCAATATGCCAATTCATCATAAATTATTTTATAAGAAACTGATCTTCTAAATTATTCAACTTTGTTTTAAATATTAAAAAAAATTAAGAGATTTTACGTTTACTTTTGCAAAAAATTTCTTTGACTTGGTTACTACTAAAAATTCATTATTCCAAAGACTTGATTTTCACCAAGAATTTTTAAACGAAACAAAAAACTTTATTAAAACACCTCCAGCTGATTAACTGTTTTACATTTCATTAATATTCATAAAATTATTTTTTACACTTGCGATATTCATACATACGTATGTATGGCTTATACATAATTTATTTTTCATGAAAGACTATAAAGGACAGCTGTTTAGGGATCGTCTAAATTTGGCATAAGACAAAAACCTTCCAAGTACGAAGTGAATAAGAAAAGGCTGTTCCGTTTGGGTTGTCTTGTCCCGCATATGAACATCAATCATTTCTGTCCTTTTAATCCTTTTTGTACCTTGTGTTTATATTCATTGGCAAACACACTCGATCAATATTGAACGCAGTTTATAAAAAATCACTGGCATGCAATGGATTTATTATTAAGGAAATCTTTCTAGCAGAAGGAAAAATTAATAATAATTTTTATGATTTGTGAAGAATTTTTTTTTTATTTGTTTCATGTTGATATTTATAAAAATTTATTATCTTTATTATTGATGTATAAACAGACGTGTAGTTTAAGTAAACTTATTCAAAATTTCAACTTTAAAGTTTTTTAAAGTTTCACAAAAAAAATATCTTATTGAAGAACTTTTCGAAGTAATAAAACGATGAAGCAAGACCATTTTGGACGATTAAAATTTTTCAACATGCCTACGAAACGCATTCATTAAATGTTCTGCATTAAAAATAGATAGATATTTTCTTTAATACAATGAAGGATTTAGAAGCGTACACGTTTTCTCTTAATTCTTCACTTTCAATGCATTTCGGAAAAAAAAATACGTTGTCTCTGTGAATTCACTGTCCGACAATTTCTCGCCAATATAAGAAAGAATTTTATATTTTTTGTTGCTTTATTGCCCAATGAATGTGGTTCAATATAATTTTAAAATTTCTAGTTTTGTTTCTTTGCCTAGAAGCAGGATAGAATATATGTTTTTATACTTGGTAATTCTCAAATGGTTTTTGTTAGTTTATATATGAACATGGTCGAAGGTCTACTGACGAGTTGGCATTTTTTTTTTTTTTTTTTTTTTTTTGGCGTGTGAGGTAGGGTTGAAAATGCCTTCGCACTTACAGAGACCGTCGTCTTCTGCGTCGAGTGGTGTTGCCACTAAAAAATTCCCTCCTCCTCCTCTGGGTAGATTCCTCCCCGGAACCGCTTTCCGCATTACTTCGGGAAGGCCCAGAGCCACGTCCCAATTAGGACCACTCTCAATCACCCACGTCTGGGTCCGCCAAGTTTGCAGCCGGCGCCATGGCCCCGGCCCGTATCGCCTGGTCCCTGTCAGAGGGGGCCCCGATATGCAGCAGCGCATCGAGGTCCCTCTTCTTCCTCCGCAGAACGTATCCCACGTACTGTGCCGCAACGATATAAACATAAATAAATAAATATTTTAAATAAATCATTTTATAATAATAATTGCCATGCACAGTGGTTCAGTAGTAGGACATAGTGGTCAAATGACGATGTTCGATTTTTTCACCGTTAGTTCGATCTAATGCTCACTATTAGTGGTACTACTAAAACATGCAAAAAGATTTGCAATCAGTTGTTTTTTACATTTACTTTTGTGCATCGGAAGTGAACAAATCAAAACAACTTTCCTTATCTTTTTCAGCAGTGCTAATAAAGTTAATTTTTAGTGCGTGTTTTTCAAAGAAAAAAACATTTTTAACTTATTGTTTTACAATGGATATTTAAGTTGAAGGTGTTTACCATTATTATTATGTATTTAATAAGTTTTTAAGCAAAGCGTATTTTGCGGAAAGCGGTTTCACGAAAAATCAATTTTCACGTATATTTTTTACGACGTTTTTTTTTTACTTAAGGTATTAACTATGTTGCCGTCTTATGCCGCCTTCAAGTTACATATCAAAATGTTACTCTATATCTGTACTTTTAATTTAAAAATAATTTATCTGCGTTTGTTTGCGAATGTGCATGGTACAGAGGGTCTTCGCCTCTACGACTAGATTCGTAGCACATACATATTTTCTTCACAATTTTGGACGGAAACACTGCAAGAACTTTTTTTTTGAATTCAGCTATATCAGCTGAAATAACTGGTTTACATCAAGCAGTTATTGATCGGTGTCATCGTCTTTTGCAATGTCTTTCGTCGGGATACAAAATTAATATTGTAGAATTTAGAGATTACTCGTTAGGAACCGCGCGAATGCTTATTAGTACGTATCCATGTTATAATTTGCCTGCTTCAGTTCATAAAGTGTTAAATCATGGATCGAAAGTAATTGATCACTGTCTAGTTTCCATAGGCGAGCTCTCTGAAGAAGCCGCTGAATCTTGTAATAAATTATTTAAGCAATTCAGGCGAGACAACACGCGAAAAATGTCTCGTGTTGTCACTAACACTGATCTTTTGCATATACTTCTTCTAAATTCCGACCTGTTGATTTCTTCTTTACGTAAATTACCACAAAAGAAGAAGTCTCTGCTATCACCTGAGGCTTTACGTATGTTAAGTTTTTGAAAATAATGTACAAATGTTGTATTAAATTGCCGTTATAAAATTTATTATTTTTTCTTTAATTAATAACTAACATTTTTGGTAAATAAATTATTATAATATTATATTTAAAGACTTTTTTTATCTTATTTTACCCTAATTGGGTAAATCATATTAATTTTGATGACTATAGCTGAGTAAACTACGTATGACCGCCTTCCTTAGAAACTTGAACCACTGTGCCTTGGCTCAATAATGCCATTATGGCTCTGAGGTTTCATCATGTATGTGAATATTGTAAACATTTTGGAAATAAATAAATTGAAAAACGAAAAATTCTAATTAAACCAATTTAATAAAAACAATTAATATATTTCATGAAACAACTCAGTTATTTAATGAAATAATTTCGTTGGTATTATGAGAAAGTTTCATTCAGTAATATTCTTGTTTTATTAACTAAATGAATACTTTCATTTTCTATTTTTGACATATATCTGCAAAAAATTTCATATATATAAATGAAACATTCTGAGAAGCTTCATGAGCTCACTTATAATAACAAATTTTATTGATACAATGATGCAATTCATTGTCTGAATGACGCGTTTGGTATAGAGGGTTGAGGCAGAGGCCTTTAGCACAGCCACCACTCTGATCTATATTGCACCCCATAGTGCATATCGACCGTTAAGCACAGTGGTGAATTGGACCAGCTCCTTCTGGGGTAGAGGCCGTAGTGAACTTGTCCAAGAATCTCGTCCTCCTATTCGTCTTCCCCGGAGAGTTTGTGATTAGATGTTCCATAGACCCCTCATACTCACAGCACAAATTATAGATGCTGATTCTGGGGATTCCTATGTTATAGAAATGCATGTATTGGTACGTAAAGGCGTGCGCAAGTATACGAAGGCTCTTCTTGTCTAGTGCAAGCTCTCCTAGTATCAAAATTTAGAAATTTCTTGGAGTGTCTAAATTCCTCTACGCCTTTCCCAATATTTATTCAACTGGATCTTAGCTGACCTTCTGCGAATCTTTTGCACTACATCCAAACATGGAACTGCATCCAATGAACTTATGTTCTACGTTGTCGCTCTATCGTTACCGTCATAACCCTCATGTCCTGGTATCCATATCATTGAAACATTGTGCGTTATTGTAGAATGCACTTTTGTAGAAATTATGTTCGCTTTAAACTTTAATTGCCGCAATAGGAATTTCGGTAGTATCACCAAATCTGAAATTCAGCTACACATTTAATTGGCAATAAAAGGGTCTATTGCATTCAATTTAATACTTTTGTCAACAAAATACACGTTTATCAAAAAAGCGTCTTGAATTTTAAAGTTTCAAATATATTTTTCTCTCTGAAATCCTCCTTTAATTCTATACCCGTAAAAATACATTTATTTAATTAAACAATACAATTATATTCAGTTCTGGTTATGGGAATTAAACAAAAAGTAGAAAACAGAAAACACAATGAGTGCCGTCAAACATGCAACAACATTCCTTTGAAACCACAAACAATTCCCCAACGAAATATTGCACGTAAATATTCTCGCATTAGACCCTTTCGGCAACTATTTCCACCAATAGACAAATTATGTTGAAAAAGCAAATTAAAAAAGCTTTCGCCTTAAAAAGTTGGCAACTTTATTTTGCACATACCATTTGAATGTTGTTACCCTTGTTGTCGTATTCCTTAGTTCTTTCAGTTTCCTTGCATTTATTTGGAATAAAAAAAAAATATCTTGCATTAAGGATCGATTCTATTTTTCTTTTTTATTTTTTTAATAAAAATTTTTTTTATTCATTTCAGAAAAACATTTGCCACGCCGAAGAGAAAAAAAAATTAAATGGAATGGAATGAACATAAAACCTCAAACTGTCCATCAACTTGCGGTTTCGTTGGATTGTGCAATCAACCAGCAAAATATCGGAAGACGTTATATACTCGTAAGTTTATAAGTAATTTCAAGTGTTGGTGGCGATGCCTGCCTGCTACAGCAAAATAACATAAAAATACTCCTAAGAACTGAACAAACATATTGCATTCGTTTTCGTTTTGCTGTTGAAGTTGCAAATTGCATGGGGCAAAGAAAAAGAAACAGTGAAACGTGCACATGCATTTGCCAGGCATTCACGCACACTACCACATAAAATGTTAGTTGAACTCGGGAATAAGAAGAGAAGCTTAAAAGTATTTAGTTATCAACTTGTAATATTAAAATTTTCAGTCAATATTTTTAAGAGATTTGCAATTTCGCAGATGGGAAGAGTGGGTCCGTTGGCACAGCAGTTATAACGGGTTATGACAGCAGTAGCTCCTGAAAGTATGGTAAATTTATATCCTAAAAATTGGATATGGGATGGCGTTCCTTTCGCCAAATGGTGTTACCACATACATTTTGCTGAGAGTAAACTATTTTTTTTTTTATCTGGGACCAAGCACTTAGGAGATGACTGCTACACATGCGAAGCATTGTGCTGGAACTATAGGAAAGAGATAGTAGGAGAAATGATAGGAGGTGAAGCTTAATTAATTATTTTGCAGCTCTGCTTTTGCACGTTCTTTGTTTATACTCGTAGCAGTGCTAAAGCTTCGGTTCAGTAGCCATTTTTATTATTATTTTACTTCGCCGGTGTGAGCTGGTGCATTATCGTGATGCATAATCCACGAACTCATGATGCACCACGCCATTGTAATCGAAGAAAACTAAAATCACCTTTTCTTTTGAACAAACCACATATATATATATACAGAGTGGGCCAAAAGTAATCACCCGCGGCATAAGTAATCACCCGATGTTCTTTTGCTGTAACTTTTTTTTTAAGACAAATTTTGGCACTGCTTATGATATGGGCTAAGTGACCGCCGCCAGAGTTGATGACCATACGTGCAGATCCAATGGTTTTTATTAAATAAAATTACAGCAAAAAGACATCGGGTGATTACTTATGCCCCGAGTGATTACTTTTGGCCCACCGTATAGATTATAAATACATTTATTACTCGTATAATATTATGGAACTTGCAACGCCATTTGGAAGGGATTGCAAGGCGGTCAAACTGTACTATCATTCCCCTGTAAGTGGATCATGCGATTGTGTAGGATAGTGAATCAGCGTCTTAAAGGGTGCTTTAGACCATAAGATCTGTCGTACGTAAAATGAGCGAGAAAATAATATGAAATTGCATCCGTATTTCAAAAAAAAGAGCGTAAAAATCGAATGGTTGTTTTCTGGCTTTTACACCATTGGTATGGATAAAATCAAGTAAGATGAAAACTTTCTCATTTAATTTAACTACAGCTGTTTGCTTGTGTTCCCCAGGGATGGAGTTCTTGTGCAAATGAATTTTTTTTTTAATAACCTTGAAAAATATTTTTATAACTTTCGAATATGTTATTTTCGTGGTCAAAATTTTTAGTGTACTTTTAGAAAATATACGTATATTTTTATAAAATTGTGCTGTCGTGGTCTAAAATGTACATTTTAATTTTATAATTGGTATAAATTTATGAAACCAGTTTTCCCTCCCTGGCGTTTTCACATTTGGTTACATAAAAATGCATCCCTGATCTAATGGTGTGTGATGGTTTTTGAAAAATTTTAAAAAATGAAGAGAGCCATACGACTGTCAAATTTTCATCCGTATTTTCTCTCAAAATCTTATGGTTTCATTACATATTACGTTTAGACGATCCGGCTTGTGCTGTTCTACACAAAAATTTGACATGTCGTACGACAGATCTTATGGTCTAAAGCACCCTTAACTATGAGCAAGAGCTTTTCTTTTGCTGCCGCTTAGTTATAAAGGAACAACAAACATATCAAATTTGATTTCTTATTTTAAGACGTTTTTAAACTGCTCTAAATAATTAGAAAAATATGTCATGAAAGCACACCTTGTGAATTTCCCAATTAGATTTCAGAAGATCAGAATAAGTTAATTGAAATAATTAAACTGTAAAATTGAATTGAAATTATTTTATTTTGTCGACTAAGCGAAGGTGTTAATAAAAAATACGGAAAGATATTTTCTGGGCAATTAATTATTTAATATGAAATATTATTTGTGATGTTATAAAATATTTTAATACATTAATTTACTCTTTCAGAAACTGCCTTTTATAGTTTTATATATGCAAATACGTACGTGGAAACACACACATATGTTTGTATACACGTATGTATATATTTTGCACTCACGCCTCATAACCCAGTTCGCATTCTCAATCCTAGAAGAGTCTCTTACACGCTCGAAGCTGGCGATTGAAGAAATCTTCGCCATGCTGTAGACAGATCGTGCACGTTTGCTACAAGTGGAGAAACTATTTCATGGCGGGTCTTCCATATGAAGAGTTTTTGAGTTTTTTTTTATTGTTGTTTTCAATATATTTTCACATGTCTTCGTTAAATGGGCAGTTAATGAGTGTTGTAGGATAATCAAAAAGAGGCGGGAAATAATTTGTTCTTTGATATTTTGTCGACGCATTAATTTCCTAAGCTAAGGCAGGCCCATTTTATTTCTTAGTGCAAACATGTCATGGTCAAAAATTAAGCAGGAAAGCGTATCCTTATAGTACTATTTCGCTAATGCTTACTTAACTCACCAGCACAATTTTAAAATTAGAAAACATATTCCCAAATGAATTTCAGTTAATATACAATAAAAAAATTTTTTCTTTCAATTAAACATTTCGGAATGGTAATATTTAATTTTATAAATTTTGTGGTAGGACCTATTTAATTAAAAAATATATATGTATGTATTTATTGGTGTTTTCTTTTCTGACAAAAATGTTACATATATGCTACATTTCGTTACTATTTCTGTTCCATTCTAAAAAAATATGTAACATTAAAAAAAGCTTTTTCGTTCCTTTCTAAATATGTTGCACAAATAACTGGCAAAATATGCAACATTTTTGACACTCTACTCTCAAATCGGGGTGATGTACTAACCTTTTTTACATCTTTGTTAAGTACTTTTTTTTACAAATAAGAGTATTGAAAATTAATATACTCTTCACTTTGACTAGAGTCTATCAGACTTTTGTTACAAGAAGATTCTGTTTAATTTATTATTTATTTTAATGTAAACTTTTTTGATACATTTTTGGTTTTAGACTTTTTGCAGTTTGTTCTAGGTAATAGCAGCTGATTAGAGAACAATGTTGCTGACGATTTTTATTGATAAAATGGTGCTAAAAACCGTAGAAATAGTGAAACGCTAAGTATACATTAATTTAAATCTCAAATATTTTGTAGCATTGTGGCAGTAAAAAATGTATCACCTTTTAAAGGTATAGGCAAACTGAACAGAAAGGAAATCGCCATATGATTTTAGTAATTGAATATGAATTTTATTTTTTTCCCTGAAGTAATCTTCTAATGCTCGCCAAAATTTGTAAACTCGTCCATCTATAATTGGCTGAAGCCATAATATTATCGCAATCTTCAAACAATGTTCCAAATGCGAGCTGGGTAGTATGTATGTATGTATGTCTTCGCATATTTCTGTGAGTAAAAATATTTTGAAAGCAAAAACTTTTACAAAGTTTGCATATTGGAATGAATGGTTTTATTATAAAAATTTTTTTTTTGTTCTCTCATTTCGTACTTTTGACAAACCTTTTAAAAACACCATGTGAAACTTGTGTATTGAAATGCAAATGTCTGTTTTCAGTGTCTGTCCATATATCCAGCCATTCAATTCATTTGTTATTTTGTTGAACGTACTAGATACGAATACAAAGTTGTACGTTGTCATTCGTATAGATATACATAAATGGGGTGCTGCAACAATTTGTTGTTGCTGTTCGAAACCACCAATAAAATTGTCATGCGATGACAAATAACATGGCAGACATGTGGTCTTGACTTATAATGCAAATACAATTTAATAGAATTTGCAAATATAAAAATTTTATTCAACAAATAGATTTACGGGTATTTGTTCTATTCAAATACTGAAAAATTTTTAATTTTTTTGAAAATGCAAAAAACAAACACCTACAATTTCAAATTTAATCGAATGAAGTGTGAAACGAAATGGAAGAAAATTTTAATTTTATTTATAATTAATAATCACATTTCATAGCGAAGACAGCGATTTAGTTTTCATCTGTCTAAAGATATAGAAATTATAGATGTGTACGATAATAACATAAGGAATTATTGACATGTGAGTTAAGATTCCAAACTGATTATAAATTGGAACACGGAAAAATTTTCAAGTTGGGAGGAAAGAAATACGGATTATCTTCCAACCCTATCCCACTTTCTTATTGGTTTAAAACTAATACAAGATAACTGTACACTTATCGAAGCAGAAAACGGTTTATGAGTCCATATCCAGCATTATTTACCAGACTTTCGAAAGTTCACTACTATCACAAGTTTGTCAGGTAGAAAATTTTCTATTAGAGCCCGTTGTACTTTCATCTGACGAACCATATGACAACAGACGGTCTATTCTCGTTTTATGATAATGTGAAATGAAAAAAAAAAAGATTTCATTTTTGTTTTCATAAGAACTTTTCTCAATATCTTTTCGCAATTAGATAGATTGTGATTGAGGTTTAAGTATTGATCGCTTCCTTGAAGCTTGTACTTTAGGGCGGGTCGAATTAAAAATCGCTCAAATTACAAAGAAAATCGTATTCTAGGGATCAAAATAAGAAAATTTGCCGAAGGACCATACCTATACAATGTATTTTGACGTCCCGACTTTTGACCCGAAGGGTCAAATTTTGAAAAATCTCACTTTGACCCATTTAGAGTGCCTCAATCGAGTCAAAATGTATGACCGACCCCCACTAACTTTGAAGGGCCGTCCCACCTATGCCAGTGGCACACCCCCTGGAACCACCCTTGGGGGTTCCCCATACAAACATTTCAAAAATCACCATTTTTGGCACTTTACAAGAAAAAATCAGCCAAATGGATATGTTTTTTTATTTTTGGAGTTTATTTTTCTCTTTAGAAATTTATTTAGTCGGAATGAAATGAAAAAATTAATTTTACTTAGTAATAGAAAAGAAAATAAAAAAAAAATTATTGTTTGAAGTCTTTTTTGCTTTCAAGTCTGGGCAATTTCGCACGGCTCTCTAATGTCGTCGCCATAACACCCTCTATATTTCCCGGAATGTCTCGTTTGGAGACGCTAGCTAGCAATTGAACGTGTCGTTTCGTTCTTTGTATGTGTGCTGGAATTTTTGGATCAAAAAACGGTGGATCATCTTGATTTAAATATTCTTTCAATGTATCGTACGGAATGGTTCAATTACGTTATTTATATCATTCAAATTGATCATTTCCATGTAACTTGTGCAATTAAGATTTATATCTGGTTTTTTATAAACTCTAACTTCCGTTGGGTCTTCAACATCGGTTCGATAGCGTAGAATTTTCTTTATAGCACAATGTACTTGCTATCTTATAATAGAAATTTGCTGCCATTTCAAATTATTCGATGATCTCATTTCTTATAGTTTTCGTTCCGCACTTTTGATGCTGATGTTCCGATTTCCTTTTTCGGCGGATTGCTTCACAGAAGTAGATGTGTTGCAGCACTTGTGTACGTGCATAATTGGTACCATAAATGGCAACCAATATAGACCGTACTTGAGGACGCCTCCGCTTCTGAAGTTGTTATTTTTATAACACGTTCTTCTAAAGACGACATAGCTTTTAGCCGACTAAAACCATTTATGCCTCTCCTTTATTCAGCTGGTTTTAAATGAATTGAACCGCAATGCCTCTACCGAAAGTGACTCCAATATTTTTCCAATTTTTTGCCATTTTCCTGTTTTCACTAATAAATGTGAAGTGGAAAAAATTTTTTACGTGAATTTTTTTTGGTCACTTCTTTACTTTGTTACAATCAGAGAGAGAACCAACCAGTTGTGCTGTGCAACTGTGAAAAAATTTTGGCGGCGTACAATAACTCCGAACTGAAATAAGTGCTTAAAATTTTTCGCTTAAATCTAGTTTATGGCCATTTCACTATATTGGAAGAAAATTAGATAGAGCCCCAGAAGCATTTGTTAGCAAAGCCAGTTTTCGTTATATCATCGAGGAGGAAATTATTGAACTCAGCCGAAGAATGGCTATGCATAGAAGCTGTTCTTAGCGAAGCCAGTATTAGTTATACCATAGAGGAGGAAATCATTGATCGCGGCCAAAGGGCGGCTATGCAGACTCCCAAAAAATGTATTTATTTCAATTTCGGTTTGGGTGCTATTTCTTTTTCTTTGACATTCACTTCATTTCGTCAGTATAAGACTGGCTTCATTTATTTTCGGATTCATTTCATTGGGAATTATTGCACTGGGACTTATTTCATCTGGGAGTTATTTCACATGGACAAAATTTTATCTCATTCCACTTGTTTTGTTTTGAAGGAAAAATTTAATTTTTTTTTTTCTTTTCTTCACTAAGCGCGAATCCGAAATACTACGAAAATATGACGGAAAATAGACCCGCAACTGTTTATATCGTAATAAATTTTTATCCTAGAAATCTATGCCGTGGGAAAACAGTCAACAACGGTTGATTATTGGCGGTAGCATTGGCCGGCGGAAGGTAATATTTTACAAGACAAATATATGAAAATAATTTTACCTAACTTTGTCTATTTAAAATATTTATATATCCTTAATGTAATATTATTTATTTTTTAATATTTATTATTTTTAATGTGAACTTAACGTTTTCGAGTTTAGTTTAATTAAATGGCTAGACCTGTTCTGCAATCATAACCTTGGATATCTATAAAGTGTGGTATGTCAGACGCAATTAAACAATTTCGTTTGCCAGTTAATATGTACAGAATTATATATGAGTCACAAAAGTTGACAAGTCACATATTAAAAAAAATGTCGCCTAACGGGGGCTTAACCCAATTTAATATACAGTGCTCTCGGCATAATGTTAACAGCACATTACATCAAAATAGCAAAACTTTAACTCTCTTTTCTTAATATTGTCTACTCTAAAACGTCAATCAAAGCACAAAGCTGTAAAACATCAACTATAATTAAGCAAACTTTAAGCCTTATTAACAATTAAAATACATATGTATATTTTACATAAATTCTCTGTTGCAATTCGTTCCGAATTTGGTGGTTTTACCCTTTTTAAATCCCATGTAAACGTATAGATGCCATGGTTCAATCCTTTAGGTTAGAAATATATTTTTGTTATTATTTGGATTTGCTTTTTGTATAGTTTCAATTTCTGAACAGTAAAACGTTTTAAATTATCAATAATAGAAAATTTACACTTCATAAACGTCAACACTCGCGGTTTTAATTAGTTCACATTATCCCTAGCGCACTGTATACAAATAGATATCAATATAATTACGATATTGGTGTTGCTGTTACGCGTATTACTCTATAACCTTAATGTTGATCAAAATACATGTCGCTCATTTACTTCAACAACGTCATAATTCAAATAAACTAGTTTTGTAAAAAACGTACTTAACGTACATGCCTGTTAATGGGGAAAAGAAGAAATATTCTTCTGTCGTGAGATGAGTTCTGAAGCTATTTGCATGAACTTTTTACACTAAATAAAGACCCATATGATGCATTATTAACTCAAAAAGTGTATTTTTTGGATTATGACGATATTGAAGTAATTGAGCAACACTGTTTTTTTCCCCCATTTTTAAATATAACGACGATATAAAAAGTTTTAATTATGGATACACAAAGAGATTTCTTTATATTTCTACTACTATTTGCTTTTTTGTCTAAATCTTAGTTCTAATTTAAGATCTAAAGAAGCAGCTTCAACAGATATTGTGAAAAAAGAAAATAATAATAAATTTTAAAAAATATATGTAACAACAACATCTCAGATTTCTGAAAACTCAAATAATTCTACTGTGGGCCATCATGATCCACGCAAAATGAAAGAACATAAAGCTTTAACGAACACAAAGAAAAATGGCGGTTGCAACAACACTAAATTCGGCAGGCAGTAAAATTAGTAAAACAGCAACAAAAACAACAGCAACTGCCAGCAATATGATGTTCATACATTAAGCTCCCACGCCTTCAAAAGATGGTAACAAAATACAACAACAACAACAGAAACAGCAACAAGAACAACAACAACAAATAAACATAAAACATTTATAGTGAATAAGATATATAGGAATACAGCTTTCCAAACTGAAAATCGCATTGCAAAAGGGGGAGAAATACTTACGATGCGAAAATACAAGGAAAACAGAAACAACTGGCAACTTGAAATATGTACTCTGAAAGACAGACGACCTAACAGACGGACAGACAAACAGACAGGCCTGACTAAATACTAAATAAATTTATGTTGGTGGTTAAACGTTAAAAAGAACAATAATGAAAAACGAAAAAAAACAGTTTTTAAGAAAAATTAAAAAAAAAAAAAAAAGAGAAACAAGACAGACAAGACCACGTCCAATACAAGAACGAAACACGACAGATATCAGTTAGTGGATATTCAGAAATATAAAAATCGTTATTGCGACATACGAGGTGTGTTGAAGTTAAAGTTTGGGTACGAAAGAGAGATGAAAAGAACATTTCAGAAATCAGAAATCAGAAATAAGAGTATGTGAGTCTTCAGAGTGGTATTAAATATAGCGGAAGGAGCGCACTGTCAGCGTAGCCCATAAACCACACTTCATTCTGTTTTATGCTCTTTAATTTTAGTCGTTCATGAGACAGCGACTAGGCAACTTAGTAGATGTATTGATATTTTCACAAATACAGTGTATGACAAAATTGGTCTAAAAGATATTTTGCTTTTACGAAGGCATTAATGTAAAAGATCTAATTTGAGTTTTCGTGGATACAATTCTTACTTTTAATTTTCAAACATGGGCGCAGATAACACTGAATTTGCACTTTGCTTACTTGATAAAATCGGAAAACTTTTCTTACTTTTTGTTTTTTAAAATTTCTATCAATTAAACAAATAGCAAATGCAGTGTGAACTGCATTATATTGCATTGTTTACAAACAAAACAATTTCTTGTGATTACATTTCAAAGCGTTTTTGGTTGTCACTGTATTTCGAAATTCTCACACCACTACAGCTGCAGAAAATTTATGGGCACCTATGGCATGGACACTAGCGCACATTAGTGAAATGTTTGGCTGTGGGGGTTAAAACCACGATTTCGTTTCTTATTTGTTTGTTTTTTTAGAACACCAAACGCTAGGAACGCACTCAGCTTGTCTACAGAAACACCCAGGGTCGCAACTGGATTCGAACCAGCACCTCCAGATTGATAAACTAAGGCTCATGTACAGGGTGGCGCAGAATGAGCTATATGGTTTCAATTCTTTATAACTTTTTTAATTATTACTTTTTCTTTGTTTTCTTTTTAGGCATTTTGTGAAGAAGACTTGGGAATTAATTATGAATCATTACACGATCGAACACAGCACACACTGTAGGTGCTTCAATGGCTTTGTTAAGGGACATATTCGGCGAACGCATTATTTCGCGCACAAGCGATTTTAACTGTCCTACACGTTCACCAGATTTAACAGCTTCTGACAGTTTTCTTTGGGGATATTTGAAAGAAAGAGTGTACGTTAATAAACGAAGAACCATACTCCAACTAAAAACCAACATTCGAAATAAAATCATGGCCATTACACACGAAATTTTGCGAAAAGTTATGGAAAATATGCTAAAAAGATCACGTATGTGCGAAGCAGAAAATGGACATCACTTACAGGATATAATTTTTCAAAGGTAATTGCAAATATTCCCCTAATATAATGTATTTTAAAAAAAAAATTACAATAATCGCATAAATAAAAAAGTTATAAACCATTTAAACCATATAGCTCATTCTGCGCCACCCTGTACTATATTAAGGTGTAGTGAATATTTTCAATTAAATTCGTCTAATTTCCCTTGGTAGGTCTTTTGTTTTGTGCTTCTCGTTTTCTAATTCGAACTAAGCAATCAAGTTATTGTCGATCATTTGAACGGAAAACGATCACTTTTCAACTTTTCTTGTAAAGTTTTTCACTGTTTTCTGAGATATTGAACCAAAAAAAAAACAAAACTGTCCTCTTCGAACTATTAATCCATACTTAATTATGAATTGAGTTCAGACGAATAAAGAAATTAAGATTTAATGCAATTAAGAAGCAGCATATATTTTTTGATTTTTTTTTAATTTGAGCACTTTAGCGGTAATTGTGCAAAAATAAGCGCCCGTAGCCCGTGTATATATATATATATGTATATTATAATATATTTAAAATGGTAAATTTAAAAATTTCGGTTTACTGTTTTGCTGGATATGTGGCACGTTGGCTCTGCAACTAGAAGATCGATGGTTCGATTTCTTTCAATTGTGTCTGGGTTACCAGCGAGCGCTTCCTTCGTCGGCATTTGAGCAATAAAACGTCGGTGAAATAAAATAGTAGATAAAACGGGCTTAAAAATTAATGCATCAACATAACAGTTGAGACGCAGCAATTCTGCTTTATAAATTCTCAACTGCAAAGTTGTGTAAGAATCAGGGTACGGAATTGAGAGTAGCTGTACAGCATATGTTCCAAAATTGTGTACATCGCACTTGTATATGTGCCGCAATCCGTATCCTGATGAGAATTAAGCAATCAACTCTTCTATATCTTCACCAACTGTCTCTTCTCTACACTATCCCTTTCCAACTACATATTTCAGGTGCAAGCATTGCAGACGTGAGGTACTTCTACTGAGCGCTGGTCCAAGAGAAGAAAATATATAAATTTGACGTAACATATGAAATAAATTTAAATTAAATATGCAATATTCTAGTCTATTGCCGGTTGAAATTCGTGGCAAATTTTCACAATTTCTCAAAGGGGAAAAATAATTAAGAAATCAGCTGTAAATTTCTGCGCTGCTCAAAATCAACAACAATTTTTATTTATCAAATTTTAATTTGGTAAAATTTCATTGTTACAACTGTTGCAATCATACTACAGACTTCACTTATGGCCCTCGTGTAATGCACAAAGCCGTGGTGTTACTTACTTTTTTTAAAGTGTGCATGTATCGATACTTAATAGCTCTTCTCTCCTCCCACCAATTCTGCTAGTTTTGGCTCTTAACAGTCAAATGCAATATAATCATCCATTGCATGGCCAAATAGGTTACATGCCAACAAGGCTCAAGGGCCAACCAGGTATTAAAACACGGTTTCAAATGAGACAGTACCAAATAAAATAAAAATAACAACAACAAAACGAATGTTGCAAACAAAACAACGCAACAACAACAAACAGAACTTTAAACTCAACTAAGAAAACGTGCAAAGATTTACGAAAAATGATAAAGCATCCATTGGATGCTTAAAGTTAAGACAGATACAATAACAACAATGAGCAACAAATACCTACAATAATAAATGAACTTGAAGGCACACACAGCGTCATGATGTTTTGGACCATGACGCCATTTTCGTGGTTTCGACTGCAGCTGTATGGTGCAGCAGTATGGCAACAGAAAACGGACGGACGGACGGACGGACAGACGACAAGACAGCTCCATACAACAAAGGTTTTCAATTCTATTCGCATTGAATTACTGATATTCTGATAAATAATAAAAATAAAAAAAAATAATAAACATGCCTTCATTCGTATTGGTTTCAAATACAAACCAGAAAATACTTTTCTTAAAAACTTCAAGTTGCTTGATTTTTTTGTTTTTGTGTATTTTCAAGACATTCAATTCACATCAATCACGCTAATCTTAACACCAACAACAGCAATAATGAACAAAAAAAAATCTTGTAAAACTCTAAACAATTTTTCATTTTGTATCACAGAGCAGTTGAACAGAAATATTGGAATACAAAATGAACGTTTGCCGGTTGTATTTTAAAATTTAATCTCCCTCATAGTGGTTCGAGTCACTCTATAAGATAAAGTAGGGAAGTGTGCAATTTATTATTTGATTTTTGCCTATAATTCCAGCGTGGAAAGCTGGAATAGTCTGGAAGTCTTTATCGATTTCATATCATGAACAAAACGTGTTCATAAAATCCGTGAAAATTATTACAGACTTTTGAATATAAAGGAATATACAGTCGAACTTCTCTATAGCGAACTTCTCTATAACAAAATCTTCTCTATAACAAATAAAATTCGTGAACACAACATTTTTGTGTGTTTGTTCATACATTTTGATCTCCCTATAGCGAAGTTCTCTCTGAAACGTACAATTTTTTAAGACCTAAATAGAATTTTTCACACTAAATAATCTATTGCAAAGTTGTTAGCAATCGATTTTTTGCATCAATTTAGTCACATATGTATGTATTAATAAAAAAAAAATAATGTGTTCATGTAAAAACAATTTTTTTTGTCTTAATAAATATATTTTCTACATAAAAAAAATGTAGTCAAAATTTTCTGCAGTTTCTCTATAACGAATTTTCCCTATAACGTGTAGAAATTTGACGGTCCCCAACTGCTACGTTATAGAGAAGTTCGACTGTACTCGTATATATGAAAGTAACTTCCAAGTTAATACTAATCAGTTCATTTAGACAAATATAGTTCATTTACTAAAAAATGTTGCTGTGTTATATGGGGTTTTAATTAAGTATGGGCAATGAAGAAATTTTTGCAAAATCATTTCATTACGTAATGTAAAAAATAACACACTCGCAAACTCCCTAACAGAATTTCAGGTATATACATACATATGCCTATGTAAATTGAAACTGAACTTTTATTATTAATTTATTAACGAAGAAATAATACGGGAAGTATACATATTTCAATATATGTTTGTGCCGTACACGTTTCTACGTTAAACACTTAAAAACGTCATCCTCGAAGTGCAGAGAAAATCTAAAACGATTCCATAGAAAGAGTGATTTAAGTCTGCTTTGGATTCCTAGACAGTGTGATATTGACGGACACGAAATGGCTAAAAAGATTGCACATGAACGGCCGGCTTTATTCCTCCTACAATATGCAGATTTCAAAATTCCAATACGTGACATCAAGCGCAAATTGTGGTTGAGTTTTTTGAAAAAAGTATAAATACCTCTTTTATTTCGTAGCAGACTTGAACAATTAATAGTAGACAGGGCAGACCGACAACCGTATACGACTGTCAAAAAACAAAATTTTCCGTATTGTGGCCCGGCACACTGACCCATAAGATAACACACCAGCCACCTTGAAACCCAGTACCCAGACGCTGTTTTGAGAACGATAGCGAAGCATCGGTTTTCATATATTTAGTGCAAATGTTCGGTCCTGCTCAGTGCACAGCATTCTGTGGGTGCTATGGACTTGCAACTTTGCTGAGCTCAGCAGCTCCATGCGTTTCATACGACTGTTGGATATAGAACACCGAGTTGGGGCTGATTACTACAATTCACAGCAGTTTCCGCTTCTTTTTTTATAATTTTTTTGCGTTTCATGGTTTTTGTGGCATCAGACGCAGCTCGACTGGCGCTCCTAAAGCTTGAGTGATGCCTGAAGTAGTCTGCACGTTGACTACAAAACCAAAACAGACCTGTTTCAGACTAAAATTATAAAAAAAAAAACATCTCGCATTTTTCTGATGTGCATTAGTGCGTCTTTGTGTGTCAGTTGTTGTCGAAAGGTTTCTGTGGCGAAGGCATAGTCACTGGTCACTGAACAATGCCGGCTTCAGCTGATAGCAATCCACAATCACATCAGAACACCGTCCTTCGTCGGTATTGTGTAGCACCGGCGAAGTAAAATAATAATAAAAATGGCTACTAAACCAAAGCTTCAACACTGCTATAAACAGAGAACGTGCAAAAGCAGAGCTGTAAAATAATAAATTAAGCTTCACCTCCTGTCCTTTCCTATAGTTCCAGCACAATGCATCGCATGTGTAGGGGTCAGCTCCTGAGTGCTGGTTCCAGATAAAAAAAAAAAAAAATTTTTTCAAAGCCGTAGACCAATGTTCTATTTGTCGTTTTTTTTGGAGATTATTAATGGCGATATCTGTGCTGGATTTTGGATTAATGCGATTTCTTTTAGCATGCTTCAACGACCATCCCGCTACTTTATACCATTAAGTTAGGTTAGGTGAAATATTTGAGAGATAAATGTGCTGAAGGCGACCGTGTTGAAAGAATGTGCAATACGCTTAATCAATTGTATAGATTTATAGATTTTTTACTGAATCCAAATCTAATAAGTAACTCGATAAATATTTTTCTTAATTCATAGTAAAAATAACATTTTTTAGTTTGTAAAATGTCTTTTAATAAAAGTCCATAGACAATAAATAAATAAATAAAAAAAGGCCAATGTGTGCAAAGTGTCTGAACAATCAACCAACACTTATCGGCGTGTTGAGAACCAAATCATAGATGCCCATACTCCGCATTTTTTCTTTTTCATTTCTAATAATCAATACTAAATGTAGCGCTCAGAAATTTATTTTTGCCGACAGTTTTACTTTAAAATATGTTACATTTTATGTATGTACGTTATGTATGTATAATTCGTTGCAATTTAAATTGGCGCTTTTTCGATTTGAACTTATGGAAACCTCTTTCAAATTTTTAACTTTATAAATAGAATATTTTTAATTTTAATATTTTTTTTTTTTTGTAATAAAAGTGAAATGGAAAAAATTTTGTAATTTCCAAGATTTATGGCAATAATTTTATAACAAAATTTTAAACAAAATCATTACAAGAAAGTTGAAATAAAACAACATTTCTGGCATCAGTTGTTATTTAAACGATATTTTCGTTCAACAATATATTTTTTTAAAGTCACTGTACATCCATATCGGCTGTCCCGCACCAGTCAGGAATAAAACCTAAACATTCTTAAGATGTCGTTCACTCTTGGACATCAGTTCTGAATTTTTAATTATATTAATAACAATTGCCAATAAAAGTTTTAAATCAGCTATTTAAAGACATACATCCAACTATTTTCGCGAGGGAACGAAAGGGGAAGTTATGGGGTGCCCTCTCCGATTTTATTAAATTTTTTTATTGAATCATAATCTGTATTTCACATGAACAGAGAGAGTCACGAGTCCACTCACAAAATTATTACAGTAACGAACTGTAGTTTATTCAGGACGTATTCCGTTACCGAATTTTTAAATGAATAAACATTTAAAATTCGTAAGGAAATATATTTTTAACTCATTCTGACATTCATTAAAAAAAGTAAATTAATATTAATGCGGATTATCAGTTGCTGCCAAAAGTGTCCTTTTTTATGTTATACGATTTTGATACAGTAAAATTAATAAAATAAAAGAGAATATAATTTTGAAAGTTTTAAGACATTTAATCAGTTGTTTTCACAGAACTTGAGGTTTCCATTCGCAACTGTAGAATATTTGGTAATTCTCAAACAGTTTATATGAATATTTATATACACCTATAAAATTTTTTACACTTTTGAAATTAGTTTGTTGGAGGTCTACGGATGAGTTGGTATTACCACCAATGAATTTCAGCATATATAGAACTAATAAAAAACATAAATTAATGATTAAAAAACAAATATTACTACAATTCTATTTGATTTCTTTATTCCGCAGATAAACTATAAAAAAACAAAGTAAAAATCAATTGTTTTTAGGGAATTTGGGGTTGATTATTTATTTGGTGGTAAAAATGCAAAATCTTTAATTTTTACGGAAGTCATTGTAAATTAAACTAAACGAAATACGGGTTTAAGTCAATTAATTTCTTTCCTTTAAATATTAAATAAACTTTTACTTAAATATAAATGAAGAAAAATAAGTAGCCCAGTTTTTAAGTGAAGCTAATTTATTTTAAACGGCAATTTCAGTTAATTTTATGTACAGAATATTTTGAATAAATTAAGTAAAACTTGAATAAAATTTGCATCTGTGTTTCCAATAGACATCTTTGATCTTACGAACCTTTACACCTTGAACTTCACTGGACGAACTTTAAGTGATTTGATCCTTGTTTTTACGGGTTTAAGTCATTAAATTTTTTACCATTAAAAATTATATAAAATTTTTTTTATATTTAAATAAAAAAAAATAAGTGGCCCGATTTTAAATGAATTTTCATTTATTTTAAATTAAAATATCAATTAATTTTATGTAAAAACTAGTTTGCAGTACAAAAATTACATTTCTTATTTTTTTTCGCAACAAAATTTCGTATCGAAAAGTATGTAGTTGCCCAAATACTTCTGGTCTTTGCGATTATTTTATTTAAGATTTAAAAATCCAGTGGATCTGATTTAGAAAATACTTCTCTCACGGCAAATGAGAGAAATTTAATATGAACTATGAATAAATCTGTATATAGTGAATGTAGATATGAATTTTTAAATATTCAAACAAACATGATTTTAAAACCGAGTTACATATCGTTACCTTAACATGGAAAGGCCATAATTTACAAATTACTTAACAAGAAAGAAAATGTTCATAAAAAGTTCAGTTTTGTGGGCGCAATTATTTTTGAAGCAAGTCTTTTTATTAAATTCTCCAAGCCATTCTTAGTTGGCACTAGTGTGATCAGCCCGGTATTTCAGTGCTATGGCTGTCGGTTTTTTTAATGTTAATTTAATGTCGAATAGTCATTAAGAAAAAACCGGTCAGTCGAATCTTTTCCGATTTGTTTATCTCGACCGGAGTATGTCTGGATATGTATTGACAGTACGGCTGCGATCAGGTCGCTGTCGGGTGTATAACGACATCGATTTTGTTTCGTTAATGCCGGATGTCTCTAGATGAAATGCCGAGCAATTCCAACCTTGTCTTGGTCTACCTACCAGGGGACGATGGTTGGGAACGGGGTGGCGGACGAGCTGGCCAGGGGCGCGGCTGGAGTGGGCGTTCTAATGTACTGCTAGAAGAATGAGAACACCTGCTCAATTTACTAGAGGACTTGGCCTCGATATGAATCCAGGCAGGCCGCCAGACTTGAAAAACTCCAGATGACTGTGGCGGTGCTGATGGGCCATTGTCACATAGGTCTGCACACCAGGAGATTGAGTCTACCGTTCAATGATTTCTGCAGGACTTGTCGCGATTAGGAGAGGGAGGAAACGGTTGAGCACTTGCAGTGTAAATGTTCCGACCTCGCCATTAAGCGGGCTTCTGCTTTCCTTTCCTGCGGAACCTTGCGGAGGTATCGGGACGTGATGACTGATTCCGCTCAGGCAACACAATAGGACCCAAAAGAGCTAAATCTTTTGAGGTAACGAAGTGTGTGTACATACAAGGTGGGCCAAAAGTCACGCCTGCATGTAAAAATATGATGTTCGATGAATGAAACCTCAAAAAAATAAAAAAAAATAATAATAAACAAAAAGTTATTCAAATTTTAACATGTAGGCGCGACTTTTGACCCACCCTATACATATGTACTCGCATATATGCTATCGTACATTTCATTTCTGATATAAATTATACATTTTTATAAATTATTTAATCACAATCTTTAAATATTGACACCAAACATTTAAATTTCATACGACCATTAGTTAAAGCTAAACATTTTTCAAAAATAAAAATCCATATATTTCGCCAATGCATATTCAAACTAATAAATTCCCTGCAGGCAGTTTGTGTGTGATTTTATTATTTGGCCAACCAAGGAAAAAAATTAAATTGATTTATGGACAGAAATCAGTCTGGTCATAAATACAAAACGAATAAAAACCTCAATATATCATAAATATTCAAAATGCAAGAAAATAGTGGGGAAAAAACATCAACAAAGAAATCAGATCAATAAATTTTATGAAAAATTTAAACGAAAAATAAAAAAAACTAGCAAATGAAAAAGAGAAAAACTACCTACGCACTGATATTTAGACGGTTCATAGCAATTTGCAGATTGATACGTGACGGAATTTTACACCAATGATATATGGATATTGAAACGTATATGGATATTGTAGGTATTGGAGGAGGCCTTAGCCAATGATTTAGGCACAGACAAGAGATTCATCCAACTATTGAACTTAAACTGGCACGCAAAGCCAACAACAAGGATTGCGCTTAAATTCTAAAACTGAAACCGAAAATACAAAAAGAAAACAACAAAAAAAAAAGATAGAGATACTGGAGTTAATAATCGGTTTCAGCAATAAAATGCTCGTACAAACAAAGAAAAAAAATTAGTTTTACAAGTTTTTGTTTAAACTTCGATTGTATGTACTTGATACAATAACAACAAGAAATTTCAACATACATACATACGTATGTATATTGAGCAACAACAACAACAACAACACGAAATTTGTGTTAAAAGAACTTATGTCCGGTTTTAAGGTAAAAAAAAAGAGGTCAGAGCTTTCAATAGATTTAAAGTACAGAAAATTTCACAAAAATATACGAATTCTACTGAAATACCGGAGATTTCTGAAAGGAATATTGACCACGACGGTTTCATTTCTGGAAGTCAAAAGATTGTTTTTGACATTGAAACATCACCAATAAAAATTTCTTTCCAGGTAATATTTCTAAAAATCTTTTTTTAAACTAAAAATTCTTTTAATCTTTTTAACATCTCACAAAACCTCAACAATAAGAAAAATCTTCAAATTTGGCAACACTGCATGTGCGTGTCATTGAAAATATAGTACTGACGTTGCTCCTACTTCGTTAATAGTAGCAGTAGGTAGTTCTTATGGAACCATATTGGAAACTGAGACTAATTTTATTAATTTTAGTCAGCACATATGAAACGCATTACTATATTCCACGCTGGTAATACTTGCTGCACGTTAGAGCAGTTAATTTTATCTGGTAATTTGGTGCAGTCTTTTATCTCTTATCTGTGAAAATTCTATGATTTCTTTTAAGCTGGTGAAACCTAATTTTGTAAATTTGTTCAATTCAAAAAATTTCATTTTGCAGTTTTCAATACAACAAAATGAGACAATAAAAACATCGTTTTTCAGGTGTCAAAAACCCTTCGAAGGGAAAATTAAAAATATAGACGATTCCTTGATGTTGACTTGGAGACATTTGGTCCCAGGCTTCCTACGGGGTATATCTATGCATACATATGTATGTAAAATAAGTAAAATTTATTATTACATAATTCATGATATTCTCATAAAGTATTCTTTTTTACAATTTTTTTAATTTTTTAAGGGAAAAAGCACAATTTTAAAATTAGAATCATATATAAAGAGATATTCCCAAAATAAATTCAGTTAATATGTAAAATAAGTTTAAACGTGGGTACAACCAATTTTGAAATTTGCTTATTAACAAAAGGTTTAAAAAAGGTATGTTAAGCTTTTGTGTCTTTTATGAATACAATTTTAACACACATAAATAAAATACAAGCCCTGGGATCAACCAAAGTTTTAGACCAAATCATAAAAATATCTCGCGTTTTTTTTAATGTGTATTAGTGAGCCTTTGTGTCAGTTATTGTCGGAAGGTTTCAGTGGCGAAGGCATAGTCACTGGCCACTGAACAGTACCGCCTTCAGCTGACAGCAATCCACAATCACATCATAACGCCTTCCTTAGTCGGTATTGTGTAGCACCGGCAAAGTAAAATAATATTATAGTAATTATTGTTACTATAATGGGATGTGCTGTAATGATATCAGGGAACCCGTTCACTAAACCCACAACGCGTGCATCATTTAGTTGATGAGGCAGTGAATCGCACTACATCGCACTTACCGAGAAAACACACTTTTCGAGCGAACAGCGCATATGTGGAATAGACGGTGTGTAGAGGTCTTTCCTGTTACTTTTGAAATGGGAAAATTTAAATCAAATGTCAATAAACACTACCCCATCTACCCCTCCTCCCATAATCTAATTGCCCACTTCCAGCACAATACATCGCATGTGTAGGGGTCATATCTTAGTGCTGGTCCAAGATTTAAAAAAAAAACAGTAGTTTTAGAATGCTGTGATCTGCATTAGTCTCTATAATTTGTAAGAACGAATTGGAAACTTCTCTAGTAATTGGAGCACTTGAAATTAAAACAGAATTTGCTCAATGAATACGTTCTTTGCAACTGTGCCACAATTTCTCTGCTATAGAACCATCACCCAGTCCATAATACAAACGCATTTAAACGTTGTATAGCAACGAATTAAAAAAAGGACAGGAAAAAATGAATAAAATTCAAAAAAGGAAAACCCTGGATAATTTTTAGGCATCACGTATATGGCTGGCCATCAATCGTCCACTGTCATAGGGACCAAGCAAGCCAACATTCATAATGATAGGGTTAATCACAACGACTACAGTGCAACAGCAAAAGCAAAAGCAATAACAACAAGAAATGTGCTAGAATTCTTGGATTTAGATTTGCCCAAATCGTACCTTCAACAAACATACATTTTTTTTTTTTTTTTTGGAAAAAGTGGTTTTTTACATTTGAAACAAATCCTGTTTTGATAGTTTAATTACAAAGTTTTATTTTGCCGTTTTATTTGCCAAAAGTTTTACAATATTTTTAAGCAATTTTTTTTTTATTTTATTTTACCGCCAAACTTAAAATTTGTTACTTCCTTTTACAAAACAAACATTCTTTCTGGTTTTAGTGTGTGTGTGTGTGTTATCCTATGTTTGCCAATTTTGTTTCATCCAAATCAGAGGAGTGAAGTCGTAAAAGAAGCATATTTTTTTTTTAGTTTGCATGTTAATCGACCATCTGTAATTTCCTTCTAACAAAAATTAAGTTTCTCACACATTTATGGTTTGAAAATTGCAACCAATTGCAATGTGGCGATAAAATCCGCAACAAAAAAAAAAACAAAGAAAATTGCGAAAACGAAACGTCTATACATTTCGCAATTATTTGATCTCTTTTTTATTTTGTAGTCCACAATAAACTAAAAAAAGAATTTTGGTTTTTTTTTTGCAATTTCCAAGGATTTCAGCAGCGACAGGTTCGTAGATAAAGTAAATTTTTGTAATAAGAAAGGTTTTGTAAACAATTTCTTTCTTCTAATCAAACATTCCTTCTTCTACAAAGTCTTTGCTACGTTTATGTGCGTGGGTGTTGTTGCAAATTGTCGGAGCTGCAGACAGTCGGTACTTTCATTACACAAAATCATAAAGTAAACAAACTCTTTAAAAGCATGCAAATACGTATGCACACACACACACACACAAATGTAGTCTAAACATACAGGGTGAGCCAAACCAGCCTGCATTTTTCAAATTAAATTCAATATCACAATATCAATTTCAACCGACAAAGTTTAAGAAATTATTGGAAATAAGAAATGCCTTTTATTATCAACATACTACTATCGACAAAGGCTCAAACCCAGTGGCGAATGTCATGATGATTCACTGTAAAAAATGCTGACAATGTTAAATCATCCATGACAGGCGTCATACATGAATTTTTTAAGCAATTGTCCAAAACATCATATATGACCCGAATTGATTTTGTTCGGTAAGCGTCCGAGTATCAGCGAGTCCTAACAGATAAAATCATCGATATTCAGATATGAGTTTTTATGTAACTTGTCGCCATTCCAGAGATTCGGAGAGCGGACAAAATCACTTTGTATCCTCTGTGAAATTTTCTTTTATATATTATATACTGTTAGAGGAATTTCTTACTAACGTTTCATAACTGAATTTTTATGCTACGGATCTTAATCCCAGAGAACCGTAGCGGAGAAACCACTTTCATGCATTCTGAATTTTTTCATTACAAAAATATGTATTTTATTAAAAACGTTACAATTTTTTGTTAAAAAATTAAGGCACTCATTAATTCTGTAAATTTCAATATTGTTAAAAATATTATAAGAAATAAAATAAAAAAGTAACTTAAATAAAATCATACATTAAAATTTAATTTTCAATTATAATGACAATAATAAGTTTTAAAAGAGTGGTATAAAAGTAATTTAAGAATTGTTAATTTTTTAATTCATTTGAGTTTCTTGGCTGTCCATATACATACATATGTATGTGTTGAATTCATCTCTTCTAGAGTGGCGTTTAGCGTCTCTATTTTTCACTTTTTTAATAGCCGTGCGTGCGTAAGTAGCAAAGGAATTTTTCAAAAGACTGGAAGCTTGTGCATTCTATGTAAATAGAAATAGAAAAAAATAATTACGCTACATACAGAACTTGATATCTAACAAAAGTTTTTAATTTAACATTTAATGGCACTAATCTTGCAAGGCCGTTTTTAGATTCGAATACATCTTGAGGGCTTTCTTGCCTTTTGAGCCATCATAATTATTTTTTAAACTTATAAAATGCTTTTAAATTTAATTACATATATTTCTTCAATAAACTTTTTCACCAACCACTATTCACTAAGAACTTTTTTCAACTAAAGAAATGAAACATTTAATCTTGAATTGAAATTAAAAAAAATCACAAAAAACAATTTAAGAAGAAAAAATTACAGTCACATTTTTTTTCAAACGGTTACGCGCAGCAGCAAACTCATCTTTAAATCCACACATAACAGACAATGTTGCTAAGTTTCAATATTCTTCAATGCAAGAAACAAAAAAATGTTTAATAATGCGTCATTTATTTTTCTTCAACCATTGACGAACACTTGTAGCAGACAAATTCCACCAGAGTTCATCTTTATATCGAATAATAACAGACAATGTCGATTACTTTCAACTTCCTTTTATACGGCGAATCTATAGCGAATATGTCATAGAAACTACAACTTGATATCTAGTTTGTAAAAAGGAATCATAAATGAAAATATCAATATAATAAAGTCGCTCAAAAAACGCCACAGGGAAGCTTTGTTTTTCTACTCAGTATAGTCCACATATTCCCAAAAGTTCAAAACTTTGCTTTTAGTACAGGTGAGAACGAAATTAAAATCTCAACTCTCAACTGTATTTCCTTATAAAAATTTTTGAGTTTAGATTCATTCATTCATTTGTAATAAGGTTTCAAATATACCAAAAAAAATGTACAATTGTTCCATGATTTCTGTCCGAAGTTCCCTGTTTCACGCACTTGAAATAAGAAAAATTTCTGCATAAAACTATTCCTAATTGTGTCACCTCTCTGCTTTCGGATCAGAATTGAAACCGTTGATCAGGGGATGTAACACCATTATCTGCTGTAATTGACGTTCGAAATTATTTATATTTCAGCAAGCAAGTAACAGATTTAATGTTGCATTATTGTGGGACACCCTGTACATATGAAACATAACAGTGTAGCGAAATGAAAACTTCAGTGTAATATTTAAATAAAAATAAGTTTCGTTCCAAAGTTAGAAATGATAAATTATAATCATTTTAAGTTAAAAGAGAAGAGGTGGACGTCAAATTATTGGATGTTCTTTAAATAAGAACATTCCTCCATTCAATTTCATTCAAATAGAATGATATCCTTTGTGCGTCATTCTCCCTGAAAATTTTTGTCTTATGTTTGTCATATAAAAATCGTTTACAAAATTCAAATTAATTTCATTCAACAAAATTCAACATCTATTCCAAAAATCTCAGCTTTTTCAACTAGACATGTGCCATATCATTTGAAAAAAGCTTTAATTACGAGTAGTTTCAGTGTATTAAAATACACAGAAAAAAATATTTTTGATATTTAAATGCGAATATCATTGATTCAATAAAATATTTTCTTGAATTTACTGTGATGACAATTTTTGCATATTTGATAAACAAAATTGTAGGGTCGTTTATTGAAAACATTTCGATTTTAATTCAATAAAGAAATATTTTAAACCAAAGAAAAAAATTGTTGATTTAAATTTTCTTTCCTAAAACCGTTTTGTGTTGTTTTGTAAACTTAAAAAAAAAAAAAAATTAAATGTGCACGGTGTAAGATTTTAATATTCTTTTGTTTAATTTTTTAATTTTTCATTTGATTCAAAATACATTAGTTATGCTGGCCGATGGCAAGCCTATTGTAGATGAGCAGAAAAATCCTAAAAATAGAAATGTGTGTGTGTTATAAAAGTAAACTCATGGATTGTTATGTTTTTGTTTATAGATTTTTTGGTTTTTGTGTTTGATATTCAACATCAATTCTCGATTGATTAGTTGAATTTTAAACTTATAGATCTTGGGTTTGTATTCAAAAAATTAGAAAAAATCCACTGATGAGCTAAGTAAGCATTAGCGAAATAGTACTATATGGATATGCTTTCCTCCTCAGTTAAGGGTGCTTTAGACCATAAGATCTGTCGTACGACATGTCAAATTTTTGTGTAGAAGAGCACAAGTCGGATCGTCTAAACGTAATATGTAATGAAACTATAAGATTTTGAGAGAAAATACGGATGAAAATTTGACAGTCTTGATTTTTTAAAATTTTTCAAAAACCAACGCACACCATTAGATCAGGGATGCATTTTTATGTAAACAAATGTGAGAAAGACAGGGAGGGAAAACTGCTTTCATAAATTTATACCAATTATAAAATCAAAATGTACATTTTAGACCACGACAGCACAATTTTACAAAAATATACGTATACTTTCCAATAGTACACTAAAAATTTTGACCACGAAAATAACATATTCCAAAGTAATAAAAATATTTTTCAAGGTTATTAAAAAAAAATTCAATTGCACAAGAACTCCATCCCTGGGGAAAACAAGCACACAGCTGTAGTTAAATTATGTGAGAATGTTTTCTTCTTACTTGATTTTATCCATACCAATGGTGTAAAAGCCAGAAAACAACCATCCGATTTTTACTCTCTTTTTTTGAAATACGGATGGAATTTCATTTTATTTTCTCTCACATTTTACGTACGACAAATCTTATCGTTTAAAACGGCTTTTAATAATTCAAAAGTTTTCCATACAAAAGTCTTCCTAAAAATGGAACGAAACGAAATGAAAAAAAGATGACATTTTGAATTTAAAAATGAAAAGAAAACAAAAACGAAATAAAATAAAAAATTCCTTCATCAGACGTCTTTGTGCAACGTTTTCACTCCGTTAAATTCTGTACACCGCGCACTATTAAACAAAAAGTTGCATGCAAAAGTTGCGGCGTTTATTTGCATTGTGTAAATATAGTCTAAATTGTTCTTGATTTTTTTATAGCGCAACTTTATTTCGACTTTTAAGCCTTGTTTTAAATTTTAGTTTCGTTTTAAACTTTAACAAAGAATGTTTTTCTTCTTATAGCTTGTAAAACATATCATTATAATTTCGTATTGGCACTTTTAATTATTGTTTAGTGTCCGATAACAATCATTTGTCATTCGAACTGAAATAGTTAGAAGACGGCAAACGAACAGGTTTGTTTTAAAAAATTAAGTCTCAAGCATAAAAATTCATATATTAAAATGTTTAGTTCTCTAATGTGAGACAAACGTTGAAAAATAATTAAGTAAAAAATATTTTGTTTTTTTTTTTTATTTCCTTTCGAAAAACAAAGTGTTCAAAAATGTTAATGTTTCTTGAAGTTAATGAGAATATTTACCCACGGTAAAAGGAATGCAAACAGCTGAGGAAGTTGTTTTTGTTTTATTAAAATATTTTTAAAGGGTGAGTCGCAGGCGATTAAAAAATAACAATGCAACTTGTATTTGAATTTTATTATCCAAGTTATTGCATAGTTGCAATAAATTGCATTAAATTTGCAAGGGAAATGAACAAGTCATTGGGAGCTAAATGTGCAATCGGACATCGTTGTGATAGATCGCGCCTTTTACTCTGCACGTCGAAGATTTTTTTCTCAACATCTTCTTTTTTCATTTTGCTTGTTTGAAACCAACATTTTAATTGTCTACATATTTGCATACATTTATACTGAAGGAGCATATTTTCTTTTTACGAAATTCATGTCTAACTTCGAAATTCCAACCCTATAATTCTCTTAAATATTTTATAATTTATAATGTTTTTTCAATAAAACCGTTAACAAAATATCCTTTAAACACAAATTTTCTATTGCTGGCCTCACGCATAACTTGTGTTAGGCAGACTTAAAGAACGAAAACAAAAGGATCCTAAAAAATTAAATTGCAACAATCAAAAGGCAGTTCTACAGAAATTTCCACGTTAAAGGGTCATATTTCAAGCATATTAACAGACATTTATAATTAAATCAAGACGTTATTTATACAGTTGTTTCGCTCTCTATCCCTTTTTTCTTCCTTTTATTTCGCATTATTTCGGTTTGTCTGCCTCGTCAAATATCGCTTAAAGCATTAACGGAAATGATCAACCATTTAGACCAAAAGTTTGTAGCTTTTTTTGTGCAAAAAAAGACAAACAAAAAAATAAATAAATAAAGGCAGCATAGGATACAAGTAGTGAGTAGTAATTAAGCACGCAAAAGCCCTTGATATCAACCACAACAGAAACAAAAGATAAAAACGACATATTTAGAAACATTTTTTTGGAGACCGTAATCAGTTCATTCAGGAATTAATTCAAGTACGCACCTTAGCGACGGAGCGCTACACAAATGAGTTTCTTCGCTCTTTCCTGTACACGATCAAGTAACTTCAAAATAGTCTCTGCAGCACCGGCCCATACATGGGAGTAGTATTTCATTGTCCGCCACGGCTACGAGTTACATGGTCCATTCGATAAGTTCAAATTTTTAACCCTTTCGCTCCTACTGGGATCATATGTCCCAATAAAGTTTGAAGTAATTAAAAACAACTGTGTTAGATTATAGTGGTATATTATTTATGTGTATTTTTTTGATCTGAGAGCACGTGTTTTTCACTGATCGTCGCATAATTACTTAAATACTGCTGTATATTTTGTGTTTTTTTCTTGCAAATCTATTTAATTACAAAGGGTAAGTAATGAAACATTGTTTTTAATACTATAAAGCGACAATATGTACGTTGTAAAGTGTTAGAAAGCTTTTTTTTATTGGGACATATTATCCCAATAAGATTTTAAGTGGGATATATAATTCCAATATAGCAGTTGGAGCACAAATTTTGATTTCTGTTTTCCAAGATGTCAAGGAAAAGACTGACGAAAAACCAAATGCTAGAGATGTTGTTTGAGGACGATGAAAGTGAAAATGGTGGCACAGACTTTAGTGACTCCGGATCTAATTATAGTCCATCAGTCGACGAAGATGAAAATAATATATCTGACTCAAGCGATAATTCCATTGACGCCGATGATGCTGTTGCACTTGATAGTGCTTTTGCTGAAGGTGTGGATATTGCTGCTGTTTCACTCGATACTCGATACATACGTATATATGAAGCACCATCACCGTAAGATACCATTAATTCAGTTTATGGTTCCATTGGCTGAAGCACTTATCGCGGAGGGAATGTAACAGAAAGGATTAAAAAGCCGTCGAACTGGTGGTAGGCCTTCTAAGCGTCCGAAAAAAGAGCTTTTGAATATCGGCGATCATTTGCCCATTGAAACCACCTCCCGACGTCGTTGCGTGAGATGTACATCCTTCAAGAAAGAAACGAGAACAAAATTCGTATGCTCAGGCTGCAATAATGCTTTATGCCCCTCATGCTTTGCATATTTTAATTTGTTAAGTGCCATTACTTTCTTTTTTTTTGTTTTTACAGTGAATTTCTGATATTTTTTTTTTAATAAAATTATATACAAATAAAAAATCTAAATTGTTAAATTTTTATACTTTTATTGGGACATTATGTCTCACCGTAAAGGCTTATTGGGACTATATATCCCAGGATAACAATAAGGATCCTAGACTTCTTGTATATCAGCAACATCTTATATTTTAGCTTTATATCTGAATTGTCTGTCAAAATTAAAAAAAAAACACTAAACTTCGTGAAAAAACTCCGTGGTGAAAGGATTAAATATTTTGTCCAATAAATCTGTCCATATGACGTCGTCAATGGTGACTTGAATATTGGTTTCCATTGCTTCAAGATTTGCTGGTTTGTCGGCATATACCAATGACTTAACCTAGGCCCATAAAAAGTAATCCAGAGGCTTTAAATTGCACAAACGAACGACCAGAGGAACGGAAAACTTCTGGAAATTAAGTTGCAATGGGCCATCTTTTTTTGAAACAAATATCGTTGAAGTTTAGCTGATTAATTTTTCGAAACAGAAATTCAGTGAGCGTGGCTCGATAGCGCTCGTCATTCACCGTAACCAAAGTTCCTTGCTCTTTTCGAAAGAAATAACGACCGATGATGACCTGCCAGCGTGTAAACCGCACCAATCAGTCAATTTTAGGGTTTTCGTTAACGGCTTGAGGATTGTCTTCGCTGCAAATACGGAAATGTTGCTCATTTAACCAGAAATTACCATCATCACTTAATATCGAGTATCATAATAATTAAGCTGTGTGTATATATTTTGATTCATGTTTTTAGCGCATTTCACTTTTTATACATTTCACCATCGCACAACTTGATTAAAGAAACCTGTCACAAAGTTGTATTTTTAGTCCATTCCACTCTATTTTAGTTTTCTAGCACACATGTCAAATTTAGGAGATCGTGCAATTGTGTAGGATTGTAAATCAGGGTCTTAAGCAAACTGATTATCGTTTAATTTAATGATTGACATGTTTTAAAACACAGCTGTGTTTTAACAATGCCCGACAGCGAAACGTTCTTCATAACATCTTCTATTTCGTTTGGTCTTTTTTATCTTGGACCAGATGTCAGGGCATATCCCATACGTATGCAATACATTGCACTGGAACTAGATAGAATGAGGGAGTGAATAGACAGGTGGCGAACAACTCTACAGTTGCGTGTTAATTATAAAGCAAAGGGCGGCGTTTCTGATGTTAATTTTAACGCATTATTTTTTTTAAGCTGAGGGCAGCCATTTCATTTATTTTTTTACTTCGCCGACATTTTATTGCTCAAATACCGACGAAGGAGCGTGTTGTAGAATAGAAAAATCAGAACAAACTTTTTTTGACTTGACTTGACCGGTGTGGGAATCGAACCCGGTTCCTTCTGGTTGCAGAGCCAACATGCTAACTACTCAGTCTTCAGCACTATGATAGAACTAGCGCGTCGCCGCAAAATATTTTTAAGTTTTGGTATTCATAATTCATACACGGTTCAAGCTCGTGAACACAATATAAATTTTACAGTACAAAAATATAACGTGAGAAATTGCGGTGTTATAAGAGAGAGGATTACTGTACTTTTTCTAAATGATACTTTTTAAAAAGTTCTTTTTTTAGAAGCTGTTTTTTGAAGCAAATTTTTTAAAAGGTACTTTCGTTAAAAGTACTTTTTTTAAAAAGTACTTTCGTAAAAAGTACCTTTTAGAAAATACTTTTTGTAAAAATAATTTTGTTTTTAAAGGAGTTGTTTTTTAAAAGCTTCTTTTAAAAAAGTTCCTTTTTTTTTAATTTTTTTTCTATTTAAGAACCACGCTGTGCTACAGCGCACTGCAAAGAAAGAACTAACTTTCTTGCTATTAAGTGTAGGGCACTCCTAATGACTTCACAGAAAAATTATATAAGAACACATACTGAATGAATTAAAAAGTTATTTTTTTAAGATTTCATGTGATTTCTGTTCAGTAATCCATCAAGGTGAAAATCATGGCGTTATAAAGCCGACAACATTAATGAATTTCTACGATTATTTGTTTCGAATATTAAATATTTTTCCAACCGTAAGCCAAGAGTTGTCGAACAGCAAGCAGTGTCTAAAAAATGCTGTCGTTTTCTTTTCTCCAAATAAGTTTGACATGGTACGTGCCAAACGCGAGCTAAACCAACATTTGATTGAATTTGTGGTTTTATTAAATCAAAAGGAAAGAAAAAGTAGAAATTAAGATGAAATTATTTAATAGGTTTTTAATTATTTTGTGTGAAAGATAAACATTAAAATATAAAACGGTACACGTATACAGACACATGAACGGACTCGACAACTTAATTCCCGTATTCCAGTTTAAGCACGATTTTGTTGTACGTCTTACAATGTATTCCTGAGAAAAGCACATACAGTCTACTGTCGATAATTCGAAAGTCGATGTGACTAGGGGAAAAGTCAAGGCTTCAAATAAGCAATTGATATTTATTGACAAGAGAAACTGTTGTTTTAAACAAAATAATGAATTTTTTTAATAAAAAAAAAACATTTCTGATTTTTTCTGATGTGCATTAGTGTGACAATAACCATTGTGATAATTGTTTTCGGAAGGTTTCAGTGGCGAAGGCATAGTCACTGCGCACTGAACAGTAACGGCTTTGGCTGTAACCAATCCGTCGGTATTGTGTAGCTTATAATAGCAAGGATAATAAACAGCTTTACCCAGTTGACTGTGTAGTATGTCAGATCTGCGCCTTTAAACATTTCTGCTGCGTAATTTCTGACCAGAACTTTGCATTAATTTCAAACCACAAGCAGTGTTACCATAGTTGATAAATCTCGCAAGATTAAAAAGCCAACAGAAGATCAGTTACCAAATTGCAGAGTTAAAATAAAAACGCATGTTACTCGTGTTTCAATTAACTAGTAAAAATATATACAAATGTACATTGTACAATATTTAAAGGCAATTATCTAACTTTTTTTTCATTTATTTTCTTTATAAGCAACATCACAAAGAATTTCCCACAAGCTCTAGGTCAAGTTCACTTTAATTTCTTAAAATCGCATTTAAGAAATGCCAGTAAATTCATGCAAAAGTCACTTTTCCTTGTACGTATATTAACCAGCAGAATCAAACAAAAAGAGAGCATGTTGTCTGTTGTAATTATATAGTCTGGGCACAATTTGGGACTGGCATTTAATATGAAATGGGGTAGTAATAAAGAAATGCCAAAAAAGAAGCTGCAGGATGCAAGCATACGCACGCAAAAGCTCACACACACTGCCACATGAGCAAGACAACAAAATCAGGATAATTATGATCAATTTCAAAATAACAAGACTTTTAAAATGATGAGTTTTTGTTTTTTTCTTTATATTTAATTCGTTAAAATAAGTTCTTTTGTTAAGAGTTTTAGAAGAAAATGTACAGTATAACAAAGAAAATTTCTCACACTGAAAACACCTTAGTCGAGTAACACGACAGCCTTACTTTTGGCAAATATATTAACCAATGCGAGCGTGATACAAACGCCTCGAAGGCTAAACAGCAAACACAAGCCTGACCGCACTTAAAAATATAGTTACAATGGCGCAAGACCTGGCCCAAATTATGGCATTCGATATCAAACGAAATTCCTTTACATTTTAATAAAAATAAAAAAAATTTCAAACTTCGATTCGAATCGAATGCCATTATTTGGCCTATGTTCCTCAGCCCAGAGTTTCTTCACAAGTGCCCTGGAGGGTGGGATAGAGAAATAGACTGATAGACAAAACTGATCCTCTATCCAATCGACATGCGATAGTTTTCAGCTCAAATTAATTGATATTTATTAGAAATTATGATTTATTTTTTAAATATCAATTTAAATTAGAAATAAAATGCCGAAGTATATCGACGTTACAGAGGATAAGTTGTACTGCCCGGCACACGACATCGCATAAATTTTTTTCATTCGTACAACTACATTTAAAATAACGAACTTGGTACCACCTGATAATTATTTCTAACTAAACTTTATTTATAATTTTATTAACATAACAAAGAGAATACCATGAATATATTAAGTAGCGCCCGAGTTTTATTCCCTTCAGTGTGATATACCAAATTTTTGGTTTTGTTATCTCAAATTTATTTATTTTCAACATTTAATTGACTGTTGTGTACTTTTATAATAATCCAATTTTTTTTCTTCAATATTTTACTGACTGGCCCACGATATCCATCGGTAGCTTAATTACATTGATATCGTGTGACATAGTTAATTTCTTCATTTCTCATTAAACGCAAAAATTCAATGTAAAATACCATATTGTTAATCCAATTTGCATCAAATTGCGTCCAAATCCGCTAAGACGTATTTAAGTCATCTTACATTTTTTTTTCAGCACATGAGCCGCATACTTATGGCGATTTCTTTTCTTCCACAAAAATGACAGCTTGTCAGAATATACATATACAGGGTGGCGCAGAATGAGCTATATGGTTTAAATGGTTCATAACTATTTTATTTATGCGATTATTATAATTTTTTTTTTTTAAATACAGTATATTATTGGGGAATTTTTTTGCAATTAGCTTTGAAAAATTATATCCTGTAAGTGATGTTCATTTTCTGTTTCGCACATACGTGCTCTTTTTAGCATATTTTCCATAGCTTTTCGCAAAATTTCGCGTGTAATGGCCATGACTTTATTTCGAATGTTGGTTTTTAGTTGGAGTATGGTTCTTGGTTTGTTAACAACGTACACTTTTTCTTTCAAATATCCCAAAAGAAAACTGCCAGGAGCTGTTAAATCTGCTGAACGTAGAGGCCAGTTAAAATCGCTTGTGCGTGAAATAATGCGTTCGCCGAATATGTCCCTTAACAAAGCCATTGAGGCACCTACAGTATATGCTGTATTCGATCGTGTAATAATTCATAATTAATTCCCCAAGTCTTCTTTACAAAATGCTGAAAAAAAAACCAAGAAAACATAATAATTAAAAAAGTTATAAAGAATTCAAACTATATAGCTCATTCTGCGCCACCCTGTTTGTTTCTTTACTTTTCCGGTAAAATGATAGTGAACTATAATTGATCTCAATAAGAGACAAAAATGTACAAAAGTACGGGAACGCAAAAAACCAAAAAATTGAAACGCGATAACGTGATGTGATGCTGATTGTGAACAAAATTTTATTTTAATTAACTATTCTAAGAGATGAACGAAGGTAGAAAAGCTCTTTAATTTCAACAAATAAAGTCATTGCGCTTAAGCTGAAAAAAATCTTTCTTTAGTGGCGGCAATCCCAATTTAATAAATATGTAAACAGGTATATATTTTATATATATATTTATGATTCTAAATTCAAAAAGTGTGCTTTTCCCCCAAAAAAAAAAATATATATATATATATATATGTATGTATATATGAAATGTATTATTACATACTTTATGATATTCTCATACGTTTTGAGAGAGGAATGGGTAATTTTTCATTTGGCTTAATTTTTCAAAAAAGAAAAAATCCACATACAATATTCCGTACAATATTCAAAACGGTTGTAGTCTTTACTAAACAAATGAAACTGCATTGCCCTTTAACACGTATACAGCAAGTAATTTATAACATGAGCGGAGTTACCATAGCTGATAATTTTTGTAAATTTAAAAAAAACTTAAACGGTACTAAAAATTGTTCAAAAATTTTATTTTTCGTTAGAAACGAATAATAATTCCAATTTGTTTTCTTTACGCTGTGCTGAGAGGAAGTATCCTACGTATTAATTGCATGCGCAGCCACTAGTTGCAATGGCATAGTGTAAAGAAGAGACAGGTGGTGAAGTGATAAGAAGGATAGATTCTGCAGTTGTGTGTATTATTAGACTTTGTAAAGCAGAGTTGTTACGTTAACGCATTAATAATATGCGGCAGTTTGACTTTGTGTCAGTTTTTGTTGAAGGGTTTCAGTGGCGAAGGCATAACCACTGGTCATATATCAGTTTTACATGATACAAAAACGTGCAAAAGCATAGTTGTAACATAGTGAAGCTTCCCTCTGTTTATAAATTCGTCACCTGTCATGTCTTCCACTATCATTTTCTTATAGAACGTAACACTAGTAGTAGGCAATGATTGCCTTTTCTTAAAAAATATATAAAAGATAGAGATTTGAACCGGGTATCTTTGGGTTGCATAACTAACACGCCAACTACTCAGTTAACAGCGCCCCAATAAAAAAAATAATTCAATTAAATTGTCTGTAGACGGCAGTAACCTTAACTTATATTTTTCTGTTGAAATTTTTGCAAATATGTATTTATTTTCAAGCTCTACGTGCGTTTCTCGAGAAAAATTTGCGGGTCTTTGATTAATTTCAAAGTTGTTTGATTCTCTGCTACCAGTTCTTCATACTTCGCATCTGTTGAGAATTTAAAGTGTTTGATCGCTTTCGCCAGAGTCACTTTAGCGAACAAATAGGCATATTTCCAACCTAAGCAAATATCAAAACGATTAAAACAATATTTTCTTAAGAACAGACAAAGTCAACTTGCCAATACAGAATCTCACTCCCTTTGTAAATGGTATATATGCATAAGCATGGCGCGTTTCCACATTTGAAGGTAGAAAGTTTTCGGGATTAAAGGAATTTGCAGCAGGACCCCAAATATCTTTATCGCGATGCAAGCTGTATGTATCAATACATATTGTTTGGCCGACTGGCAAAGTCAAGCCATTGGTAAGAGTGACATTTTCATGCGAAACTTGTCGTGCTATAGTTGGACCGGCAGGAAAAAGTCGTAACGTCTCGTTGAATACCATTTCTAAGAACACCATTTGATCCAATTGCTCTACTGTTAATTCTTTGTCATCATCGCCTAAAATACTAACAATTTCTTCATGTGCCCGTTCCTGAAATTCAGAATGCATTGCCAGTAGAACGACTGCCAGAAACAATGTATAAGATGTGGTGTCGAAGGCCTGCGAGAAGAACAAAATTTCCAATCACCATCAATAATAAACGACTTAAGAATACATATTTTTATTAAATACCGCTGTAAAGAGATGCATTACTTCTCCCTTAATTTCTTCCACGTTAATGAGATTCTGTTGAAGGCCTTCGAGAGCAAAATCCACAGCACCATTTACTTCCGGTAAATAACTGGGATCTGTTGTGTCACTTCTTTGCACTATATCCATGGATTCGTCGACATATTTCTCCACCATCTTAACATGATCCCGCGACTTTTTGAATAAGAAAGTGTCTGCCATTTTGGCCACGAAGCCAATTCTCATGGAAGGACTTACACAACATGTAATAATGTACTCCATCAGCCTTGTGGAAATTAGATTTTTTTTTATTTTGCTTTATTTAATAGAAAAATTCTATCGCATTTATTGCTTATTTACCGAAACGCGAATGAAAAATTAGTTTCATAATTGAAAAACGTAAAATGATTACAAATAGTTTTCATTCGCATTTAGAGAAACAAGCACTTACTTCAGGAATATAAAAGCTTACGATTGGTGTAGCAACAATTGTTAAATTTTACCCATTTATTGGTAAAATTCTTCGATTTATTGAAAATCTTTTTTCAATTTTACAATAATTTTTCGATTTCCAATAATTGTTCATTTCATCGATTACACTGTGGAACAGTGAAAATATACTTTTACATTTACCTAGTGTAGATTATAGGGCGAACATTTTGTTATCGAAAGTTATCGAGAAAATACGATTTTTTGGAACATTGTGGACTTAAAACGGTTTTGAAGGTTGAATTTTGAAGGGTGTTCAATAGAGACGCAGTTGGATTTTATTAATCAATTTTAATTTTAGATTGAGCAACTTTCCAAAGATATATGTATATGGTGTTCTTTATTAGCTAACTATCGATATCGATAACTATGGTTAGTCAACCTGAGTTTACATTTTTGTTCAGTAAGATTTGGCAAGTAAGCCAAATTGTGGAAATTTACTTTGAAAAATATAAATCTGTTGACGAAGTTCATAGAGCAACTTGAGCTTGAGCTGAGACCAATACACAGGCAAATTAGAGCGCCCTCCGCATTCGGTACTGTGTAGCATCGGCGAAGTAAAATTCATAATCTAAATGTCTTCTAAAACACAACTTCAAAATTATATACGTCTCTTTGAGATCAGAAACACTGGCAACACTGCTATAACCAAAGAACGTGCAAAAGTATAGTTGTCAGATACTGACGCTTTCCTCTGTTTATAACTTCATCACCTGTCAATCTTTCACTATCGCTTTTCTATAGAATGTAACACTTAGTAGAAGGCAATCATTGTCTGAGTCTTAATTCTTTTTATAAAACAAAAATAGAGCACTTCGTCCGTTTTGCGGTCAACATCATCGGTCTTATTCTTGTCTATTCTCAGTTCGAAACCATCAACTAGATGGCACCGAATATTGAATGAATATTGCTGCTGTAGTGCAAAATATTGAATGTCAATGTGAAATAGTCCATTCAAAACATATCCAGGATATTTGGAGCTGCTCGCAATACAAACGAGAAACAACATATATCTTTTACACTAAGTCTTTCCAAAAGTATCTAAAACATTATCGACTTTGTCCCATAGTGTTAATTTCTCCTTGTTAATAATTTTTTTATTTTTTCTACTCGTATTTTTCGAAAATTTTTTATTTTGTCCACAACTTTTTCGTTTTCTTTTCGATTTGTTATGCCTCTAACATGATTCACAACTCAACTAAGTTGAGTTGTCAATGTTACAACTCCACTCAACTAATTTTTTGTATTATGGTCCACAACCAATTTTAGCTGTCTTCGTTAACCGTTTATCATGTAAATCATAATACCGCTAACAACTCAACGAAGACAACGGAAATTAGTTGAGTTGTGAATCATGATAGGGGGCATTCATAATTTGTCAATTTGTATATTATTTTTTTTTTTTGTTCAGCATTAGTTTAGTTCACATTAATTTTTAGATTTTCCCTTTGTCAATAATATTTCCCCTTTTTTTGTCATTTAGCGATAACTAGTCCTCGCAGCAATATCGATAACGTTTAATGAATTAGATGCACCGAAAAAAAATAATTTTAACGAAGAGTTTCAATGAAGTTTTAAGTTTTCTCAACTTTTTAAACAGTATATTTTTTCCATAATAGTGAATATATCGATAAATATTTTCAGTTATAAAGTTTTCGATACTTTTTATTATTAACTCCTTTGCAAAATAACAAAAAGTTAACAATTAGTTCACAAAAATTGTAAATCAATGTTTCTCTTCATAATTTTTTTCCACAGAAATGTTGTGAATGAAAGTGTCCTACAGTGCACTCGCGATAACATGAACACCGCATTATGAGAAACAAATTTTTTTTCCATTGACTATTCTAAAAGATGAATGGACTTAGAAATGAAACTCCATAATTGGAACAATGAAGCGCAATGCGCTTAGTTACATGACAGTTAAAATGTTACTATTCTGCTTTTGTTAGGTCAGCGAATCGCCTTCTCTCAAAAAAGTGCGTGTACTTGGAAGAATCATCTTTTTTTTTTTTTTTTTTTTTTTTTTATCTTGGACCAGTGCTCAGGGGCTATCCCCTACATATGCAATGCATTGCACTGGAACTAGAGAGAAGGATAGGGAAGAAACAGACAGGTGGTGAAAGTGGTAGAAAGATGGAGCTTAATTCTTGCGCAACTTTGCAGTTGCGTGTAAATTGTAAAGCAAAGTTGCGGCGTCTCTGATGTTTTTTTCTTTTTTTGACGCATTATTTTTAAGCTAATTGAGCCATTTTATTTATTATTTTACTTCGCCGACGTTTTATTGCTCAAATACCGACGAAGGAGAGTGCTGTAGCACAGAAAACTCAGAAAAAACTTTTTTCTGATTTGACCCGGCTGGGATTCGAACCTGGGTCTTTCTGGTTGCAGAGCCAACACGCTGACTACTCGCCATCAGCACCCCCTTAGAAAAAACAGAGTATGTCGCAATGACATCTGTGGAAATAATTTTTTTTTTTACCAGCTCTCAGGCATTGCATATGCAATGCAACCGGTAGGTTTTGTGTAAAGCTTCCGTCAACCATAAATATTGTATCCACGGATACTTTTACCCTACACCAAGCGTGACACCTTCTGGTGACTACTGTCGAAAGGCAACAGCACATAGATTAATTACTATCGAGGGCAAATGTCATAAAGATGATGATATGCCCACTAGTGAATCATAAACTACTCTCCCAGCATAAATTTAAGTGGGAACCGCAGTCCCAACGAATACAACATCTGTGCTGTGCCACAAAAAATGAGTGCTCTGTAATGCGTAGTGTGATTCGATGCCAAATCGATCACAAATGTATGTGCTCTTAAGTAAGAATGCGTTTTGGAGGTTTCGGGAACAAGCTCCCTGATTGCATTACAGCAATAATGAGTAATACTTTCACAACTATAAAAAAAAATATTATAAAATACTCCGCAACTTACTTGGTCAAACTCACAGTCATTGCAGTGGAATCATACTTTGTCAGATCGATGTCGCGTTTTAGCACTGTTTCTGTAGAAGGACAAAAATAATTAATTTTTTTTTTTTTGCAAATTTGGCGGTAAATAAAATTTTTCGAGAACATAGAATGTCTTACGTGATGTAGCTTTTAAAGTTATTTTCCTAAAATTCAACAGCATATCAACCGTTTCACCTTTATGCAGACTTGTGTGAATTTCTTCAATCATTCTGTTGGTGACTTTGTTCGATATTGGAAGAAATGACAGCACAATCTTGTAATTGAAGGCTTTATTTAACAATTTGCGATGTTCACTCCATGATGGATCTAAATAACATACGAGTCCTCAAAACAGTCAACTGCAAAACATTTCACATACCTTTCGATGATATTATTCCTTCACCAATTACAAAAGACATGCCATGGTAAATAACTGCTGGCTTATCAGCACAATTCTTAGATGTTAGAATATCCTTGACGCATTGTGGATCTATCGTCAGAAAAATTGGTAGTGGACCCATCCACATTATACTGTTTTTACCATATTTTTTAAGATACCCAGCCAAATATGGCAGGAGATCTGCAAGAGCGATTTTAGCATTTCAATCTTCTTGATACGCTTTGAAAAAATAAGGCTTTACTTTGAAGCCAAAATAATCAAAATTTAAAATTTGTTCTAAAAATTTTAATTTTATTTCGTTCACTGACCGTTACAGTTCTTTATTTTTATTAATACGAAATGTGATTATTATAATTATGTTTTTTTTTATTCGATTCTTTACCATATTTACTAAAAACTTTGCCCCAGCCCAAAAACGTATGCCATTTATTCGATGGTATTTTCTTGGCCAGGCTCAGTGAAGCTCTGAACTTCCAACGACTTAAAGACCACAAAAATATAATTAAGAGAACCGTGCTGAATATTAATCCCATTTTAAATGAATAGTAGCAAATTAAAACTAGTAACGTTTTGATTGATTTGCCTGTTTATATACAACGATCTAATAAATCTTAGCATTTGGGAAGGTTCCCTTAGTGATCGTGAGTGGATAAATACTGTACAGCAATAGATGATTACAATACTAGCCGAAATTGTAGTACATTTGAAAAACAACATGCTCTTAAAATGACAATATCCTGACGGTCCTCTTAATTTTATTCAGTATTAAAAGGACTCCCAGCACAATAAACGTATCCAAATTTCTCAGCTGTATTTCGGAAACCAGTGTTCGTTATTATCGGGATGCTATAGGCTGAGAACTTAGAGCGTTCTATACTATGCCGTAAGAACAAAAATATTTCACAGATGATCCCCTTAGTGCAGTAAAATAATCAAATTGCTCTGCCTTAGCTTCAATATTAATGCCTCAATATAACGTCGAAGATGCACCAAATCGAATTCACAAATTATTGTGTTCATCTTATTGTATACAATAGCTGCGACGAATGCAGAAATAGTAAAGCCAATCAGTAAGCAATTTGATAATGATCGAGCGCTTTCGAACGGTGATAACAAAGTTGTTGTTGCGTAAAATGGAATCCCGTGATTTCGACGATACTTATATGCAGCAGGGTATTGCTACTCCACAGACAGCAAAAGCAGCAAATTTCACGGGACTTTCAACTGGGCTACTATTGTTCGTGTTTTGCCACATCTCCTCGTTCAGCCAACTTTATTCCCGAAATACCGGAAACAATGCTGCAAAGAGTGCTTAAAAATCGTATCTTCCGAATGGACCAGTTAAAAAGTTGTTTTTCCAACAACGCAATCGGCAAGGAAGCCTTGCGCAGGCAGTTTATTCCACACTCGAACACCCTCATGATATCATATGAAAAAAGAAGATATTTATTGTGCACCATTCTCGAAGTATTAAAGGATTTAATTTGCAATCTTGACTACAATTGAAAAATTAATGGAGTCCGCAACTACGACAGCGTAAAGAGAAGTAACACTGAGGCAATTAAGAGACCTAGCAGCAATTGGGACATTGTGCGTTAACTGCGATAAACACTAAGGCAAGAAAACTTTTTGATGAATGGAGTAGGCTTTCAGACTATAGAATTAACGCTCTTTCACTGCAGTCACCGCACCCACTTCCTATATTGCGAAGGTCAGCCCTCCTTGACCTTGCCATAATTTCTCAATTGAATAAATTGAATAAAATAAAGTTTGCCCCTGTCTTTAATCATGTTCTCATAAATCGCATAAATGTTCTTGTTTTATATACAGTGGAGCTCGGCTATGACGAATTTTCACTTACAACAACAAAAATTCTCCGTTCCCAACAGTTTTTCATTAATATTTCATAAAAATTAGTACAGTTCATTATAACACCGGTTATGGAGAATTTCCGTTTATAACGCACCGTTCGAAAACCAAAAATTCTATGTTTTTCACAATTTGGGAACATTATCAGAAGTTCTCTTAGTTCAAAAATAAATAATAAATAATAAACTGACAACAACTAAAAATATAAAAGAAATTCTCTAAATATAGAATCTGGAAAAAAAAAAACTTCAAAAAAATTAAATATATGAAATTCCAAAATATACAGTGTCAAAAATTTTAAAAAATAAAGCAAATATTGAAAAAAACATTGCGAAAACTACCAATAAAAATTATTTACTGTTGTCACAACGAACAAAAATGCCCGTTCATGCGGAGTTCGTTATAACCCAACTCCACTGTACTATGTTCTTTTTCATTTAATGGCCTAAAATACATGGTACTCTATTAAAAATAATAAATTCCGCAATTTTCCTTGAAGCAAGTCTCAGTTTGTTGGAGAACGGCGAAAGAAGAAAGAAGAGGGGTACGCAATTGCTTGTACCGAAAAGTTACTTCAGTTCTCTTTTGTTATTTCATTCTCATTTCTTGAGTTGTTGTTGTCTCCATGTAATTTTTTGGAAATTGCCAGACTCGACTGTCCGTGTCTAAACACTTTGGCAGTTTTCAATAGAATTGAAGAAACTTGCTTGAAGAATAATTGCGCAATTTTGAAAAATTTAAATTTATATTTTAATTGTATTATTTATTTTTGAGCGATGGTCTTTTTTATGAAAAGTTTTTTAATAATTATTTATTTTCCAATATTTCGCATCTTCAGGAAATAATAATTTGTATTAACAAAAATATTTTTTTAAAATAATTATTTTCAAAAATAAATATAATTAAAAAATTTTAATAAAGCTCAAGATAAAATAAAGAGATGAGAGACTAATAATTTATATTTTACTTAAATTCAACTATAACTTGTTTGTTACAACTATAGATTGTCAAGACTACTTTTCGTGGGATTCTGTGAATGATTAAAAGCTTCCATTCCCTAATTGAAAGGCGTAATTTCATATTTCTGTAATTAGTTAATGAACTTTCATTGTGTATTATAAAACACACTTATTACTGAGGCATAATTAAGAATTAGAATTATATATGCACATTATAATAAAAAATAAAACAACATAGAGGAGATAGAGCGGTATGCAAAAGTTATATAGAACTATATTTGAATTATAATCGAGATAATCAGCTTAGTCAGGTTCAATTTAATGCTTAATTTTTATTAGCATATGGAACTGTCATAGAACTGCTAACCAAACTTGCTGTTACCGTTAGCACGGAGGAAGAGAGTAACAATTATATTTGTTGAAAATAAAAAACAAAAATTCTATAATTAAATTCAAGGATCATCGAATAATCAGTTCGACGGTGAGAAAAATTCGAATTCCGCTTAATTTTATTTTTTATTTATTTTTTAATTGAGTACCGCAGTTGATTACCACCTCTTTCGAACCAATTTCTCAAAAATATTTATATATTAAACACGTGTATATATTAATTTGGTGTCGTGCCACCTTTTGATCATAACGGACCCAAAATTATCTCAAAGTTCTGCAATTTTTGTTTCTTTTCATCACTTTTTTTTTACATATATTTGTTGCGCACCAGCCGCGTTACCATATATTTTTTAAGAAAAACTTTTTGTTTAAAAAAAAAATAATTTTTCAACAATGAACTTTTTCCCCCAAAAGTGTCCAAATAAAAAAAAAAAGCACAAAATTTTCATATATTTTAAATTAATTTTTATTCAAAATAAGATATCCAAAAAAAATTGAACAACAACAACAAACTTATTCGTACAACGATTTTCAGCAGATCCCCAATTTTTTTAGTTTTTGTTGGACCCTCCGATGTGTCTGTAGCGTATTCTAAGCTATTTTCTCCACTTGTATTGCAGCTTAAAACTAATAACACCAAAAACTAAAAACATTCCATTATCCTTACCGTTTCTTTTTAAATATTTATATATGCTTTTTTGAAATAGAAAGCTTTTTAAAAAAATAAAAAAACAGGCATAAAAAACTATAATATTATTAATACAGAACAGTTGTATTAAAAAAATTATCAAATCGTTTACATTACATGGCAACATCACATAATAATTTCGTCATACTATATCTGTAATTTAAAAATTAATAAACAAAACTTGAAAATTTCTATCGACATTAGATTTTTATAGCCTTTTCTGCTGCAACGAAAACAAATTTTTTTCCTAATAACTCAAATTTGTGACAAAATAAAAGTTAAACCCCTAATGCACGAGCTTGCACTTTACAATTTTACATAACTTTGAAAATCGATAATGAGCTGCTTTCTTGGTTAATAACCATATTTGCATCTAATTAATGATTTAATTTGTTATAAGAACACAGTTATTTACATCCAATTTAATCAATAATAATGTGGGCATATTTGTCGGATAGCATGACATTACTTTCTGCTCTCTGAGATTGAGTTATGAATGAAAAATTAATTTTTTTTTTATGGAAATAATCGGGACAGAAATTTCTATTTTCTAATAAAAAATATGTACCAGATAGTCGACATCTGCATGATTATGCTGGTAATACAAATGAGACGGACGATGAATTTTTCGTTGCGAACTTTCGTCATCAGAAATAAAACATCTTTGTGCATTGAAAAATAAACATTACACCGATCTCGAACGAATTTCGTCGTGCGTGACGAACTCAGCGATAGATTTATGTCCCCCCTTTCACACGCCGACGAACTTAGTACAGAGTTACCGTTTTTTCATTATAGTTTTCAAATATATTAATCAATAAAATTAATATTTAATTATTGTTTAATTTTTAAAATAAGCATTTAATAATTCAATTATTTACCTTAAAATTGCATTATAATTGTTCTTTATAAAAATTGAATTTGTCAATTAAAGGGTGGTTAAATTTCAAGGGCCGATGTTGATTTTGAATAAAACACAAACTATTTAGGAAATTATTGTAATTTTATTTTATTATGATATATTGGTATTACTCAATTATGTATGGAACAAAATATCGGCCAAATGGGCGCCGCGACCACGGCGGCACACCTCCATCCGATGGTCCAAATTTTCGATGACCCTGAGGCATAATGGAGGTTCTATGCCGTTAATGTGCCGAATTATCTCATCCTTTAACTCTTGAATTGTTGCTGGCTTATCGACGTACACCTTTTCTTTCAAATAACCCCAAAGAAAAAAGTCCAACGGTGTCAAATCACATGATCTTTGCGGCCAATTGACATCGCCATTACGTGAGATAACACGGCCATTGAATTTGTTGCGCAAAAGAGCCATTGTTTCGTTAGCTGTGTGGCAAAGGGCACCGTCCTGCTGAAACCACATATCGTGCACATCCATATCTTCCAATTCGGGCCATAAAAAGTTCATTATCATCTCACGATAGCGAACACCATTCACAGTAACTGCCTGACCGGCCTCATTTTGGAAAAAATACGGCAAATGCGGCAATTCTGTTTATTGACGAATCCACTGAGGTGAAAATGTGCCTCATCACTGAAGATGATTTTCTTCGAAAATTGATCATCCACTGTTGCCGTGGTCGCGGCGACCATTTGGCCGATATTTTGTTCCATACATAATTGAGTAATACCAATATATCATAATAAAATAAAATTACAATAATTTCCTAAATAGTTTGTGTTTTATTCAAAATCAACATCGGCCCTTGAAATTTAACCACCCTTTATTATAAAATATTTTCACCGAAGACATTTTACATTGTGAAAACGAAAAGTTGGAAAAAAATTTTATTTAAAACGCAAAATAATGTAAAATCTCAAGCTCATTTCTTCAGTATAATTATTTTACTAAAATTAACCAAAATTCTAGGTGAGAGTGAAAAAAATCTGATGACAAAAACTTGCCATATAGCTAAGGACCCCTTAAAATATACCCATCTCGCATTTTCAAGCATGGAGCAGACTCCTAGAAATCTCATGAAGAGGTTTTTCGATTCCTAGCACGGTAGAAACTGTTCCACGAGCTGATTCTTCTGTGAGAAGATGTGTAAAAAAAAGTAATAATTAAAAAAAAATTTAGACGCCTTTGTAATTGGTACTCGTCAGATCATCGACCGAAGATTCTGTTAAGATTTGTATATTAAACATAATCGTTTAACAAATCCTATATATGTATGTCGATAAAAAGGATTTTTTATTAATTTCCATAAAATATGAGTGCTTTGTTCAGCTATTTTAACATGTTAGCTATATTTTCAAAAATTTTGCCTTCAAATAAATAGTTTTGCGGTTACAAGCTTTCTGAGTGCATTCTAGCGGAAAACTGCTAAATAGAATTAAAGTTGGCAACAGTGGCTACCGGTTTGAATATGAGCAAAGTGAAATTGCAATTAACATAGATGAGGTGAAATTTTAACTTCACCTTAATATCTACTTACCACAGTAGCCTGCATTACTATCCATAATATGCACTGCCTTGCCATGAAACTTCTTTACACAAGTAATCAAACAGCTGTTCGTCTTAACAAAACAAATCGAAAGGTATTCTATGAATCGAAGAATGACATTTCACAAATAGAAAAACTATAAAAAGAAGTCGAGCAGCAAGTAGCTTAAAATTCCGGCCAAGAATTGTTAAAAAATAACAGAAATTATTCTTCCTTCTGTAAAGAATTTAAAGGCAATATGGATGCAGCGCAAAGATCATTTGAACTACAAGCCCAAGTGCGACAAAATGCTGAATTGGTTAAAAATTCTCTCAATGATTTATACAATTGGGAAAAAGAAATAAAAGATAAGGAAAAGAAAATACAACATCAATCCGAGAACAACAATGAAAACTTGGTAAGGAATGGTCATAACATTATATTGGTTTTTAAAATGAAATGATGTACATATTCTTGTTCTCAACAGAATTTGCCCATCCGTAGTCATATTAAAGAGATGGATACAAAACATATACCTCCATATGCAGTACCTTCAACTCCAGCAGAACCTTTATGTAATGCTGCCGATAAGCTATCTTTATTGTCACCATCTGTAGAAAAACAAGATTCACCCAATGATCCTGTACAGCTGAAGCATAAAGAAGCCAACGAAATTAAAGATCGTGGGAATAGACTTGTCAAATTGTCAGAATATGCCAAGGCATTAGAAGATTACACTCTGGCAATAGAATTATATGGCAATGATGCAGTATATTATTCCAATCGGGCATTCTGCTATTTAAAATTGGAGAGGTTGTTTTTTATGATATTTATCTCAAAAGTAATTGATTTGTATTTTTCTATAACAGGTATGAAGAATGCATCGAAGATTGTGAAAAGGCCATTGAAATCGATAGTTTGGCGGTGAAAGCCTACTATAGGCGCATGATGGCCAATGAATCTTTGGGAAATAATATGGATGCCCTAAAAGATTGTACTACAGTATTAATGATTGAACCGAAAAATAGCGAAGCCAAACGCAGTTTGGACCGTATCAACGAACGTTTGCGTAAACATGGTTTGTTAAAACCGTGATTTAGAATATGAATATTCCTTTTTAAACAAATATTTTACAGCACAAACTGCTCAAGGACCCAACTTTAGTCCTGTATTGCAAAATGTCGTTGACATTTTACCCATCGATAAGCCAGCCTATAAACGTTCCACTAAACCTTTAAGTCGTTTGGCAATAGCTGACGTTATTGGTCCTAAGGAGATTAAAAACTATGAAAATTTAACAATATCAGATGATGATATTGATAAATTGTTTAATAGTAACTGTAATCAGTTTGAAGAAATTAAGGGAAAGACCGCCAAGCCAAATACTCTAAAAACACCGAACAATGTACCTGGCGCTATCGAAAATGTTAAATTAAAAATATCTGAAAAATCTCAAGAGGAAGAAATAATATCCTCAACAGTGCACAATAAAAAGGTTTGTAACAGAGTTGAACCTGAATATTACAATGAAACAGAGGTAGTTTGATAAAATAATTTATTAGTATTGTTCTCTCTGATAATTAATTGTTTTTGTTTTTAGCGTCCTTTACCAGCTGCCCCCACCTCAACAGCACAGTTTTATTGCAACTGGAAAGAATTAACACCTCGGCAAAAATATCATTATTTGAAGGTAGTTATGTCTTTACTTTTTGTTCCATCAATTTAAAGTTTTTAAAACATTTACTTTGCAGAGCATTCCTTTGGAAAAGTTATGCAAAATATTGGGGGCTGGTTTTGATTCGGACACTTTAACTGATATAATAAACACTTTACATGACTTCTATTTACTGGAAATGGATGCCCATACCTCTAAAATACTTTTTGAAGTTAGCAAAAATAAACAAGTGTCCATATTATCGTTGCTTATGTCCAATGCAGACCGTAATGGTATGTATGACTTTAATGACATTAATGGTCATAAATTCATTAAAAAAAACATCTTGTGTTTTTGGAGTTACAAAATTCTTACTGTACAGGTTCCATTCACATGAAAATGATATTATTTTACTTCCTCATTAAATTATCAAGTTTCTCTTTATAGCAACTTTCGCAATCCGTCCTTCCAATTTACTCAAACATTTTTTCATGGTTTTTTTTTTTTTTTTGTTAAGTCATGTTTAGCTAATTTTTGTTTATAAAAATGTTACTTTAATTGCTTCAATATTCAGTTGTCGATTAGAACAATATCCTTGCGTCTTAAAGGCTGAGTTGTCGAGAAGAACCATACTCGCTCGGCTGTGGCATATTCATATTCATTTAGCAATGGGCAGGGTTATTATAACCGTGACCAAAGTAAGGCATTTTACTTGTAACCGAACTTCCTCGCAAGTGGTGTTTGTAAGGCACAGCTCTGTGAAACTACGGGTGTAGCTCAGCGAGGGTGTAGAAGAATTTGTTAAGCATACCTTATATTGTATACCCATAAACCTCATATGAGCTACCCAAGCTCTCTTCGAGGTCTCACCAGAAATGTAATCTGATTCCACAGGCAACCGGTGGTAAGTACGGCTCTATACTAAAGCAAGAGTTTAATAATTGATGTAGTTCCTATATGGCGAGGACTTCATGCACCGATTATGGGTTTGGATTCTTGCTGGTTACTACCTAAAGTCACGCGGAGAGAATAATTCTTGGTCTGCTCGGGACATATAATAGTTATATTTATGACATTTGCCCAAATATGAGTCGATACAATTCCAGCTGCTGAAGCCACTCAACAGTAGTTACCGGAGGGTATCTGATCTTGTAGAACTAAGAAGAACTGCATTAAGGATCGTGGCGCGAAACTTCTCATGTGATATGAGTTTAGTTAGCCCAAAACACCTTAGCAAGCTGTATATCATAGACAGGAATAATATGATAAAGATTGCAACCTTTGTTTCTACTGAAACCATAGGGACGCTGATGAGCGTTCGCTTTTTCACCCGGTGTCGAGAGCACCATGGGGTTAGACGCTCTGCGCAGCTAACCATCTTTATCTTGAACACACATTTCTAACCTAACGTAAGGGCTGGTAGTCATCTTTGGAAGTTCGTGTTCTCATCAGAACTATGTAAAAAAAGAAGGAAGCTGAACAGCTGTGCTTCATAAGAAAAGTTCTTTAAATTTATGTGCTGTTTCTCTAACACAAGTAGTACTTGTCTGCACAAAATTTATGTGAAAGGCACAAACAATTTTGAGTGGTTTTCATATAAATTTTTTTCAGTGTTAACGCAAACGTGCATGTTATGGCATTACGTTGAGACTTTTTACGTGTACTGAGTGATCTGAAAACTAACGAATTCTAACATTTGAAATACTGTCATATTAATTGTACGATACTGTTCATTAAAAATTCAGTTTAAGAAAAACCAGAAAAACTTTGCAATAATTGAATCAGATTTATTTTTGATAATTTGTTACTGGCGCTTTCAAATGATGTGATTTTATTATACAAATTAATTAAGCCTTCTAGTTTTTTCTCCTCTTTTTTAAGAATAATTTTCATTTAAATATATTTATTTTTGAGCGATGGTCTTTTTTATGAAAAGTTTTTCAATTATTATGTATTTCTCAATATTTCGCTACCAAATAGGTAGCATCGTCAGGAAATAATAATTTGTATTAACAAAAATATTTTTTTTTTTTTTTTTTTTTTTTTAAATAAGGAAAAGAAAATATTTTTGAAAGCAAAATAAAATCGCTCAAAAATAAATATATTTAAAAAATTTTTATAAAGGTCAAAATAAATATAGAAGTGATACTAATTTTCATTTAATATCTTTTTCCTGAAGAAGCTGCACAACGGAGTAGCGAAATATTGAAAAATAAATAAATATTGTTAATTTTTATACAAAAAACAAAAGACGTTGAGCTCGAAAAATTTTTAAAAATGAGGACTTGTCCGACTTAACCAATGGGTGTGCTCTTGGCATCCCTCCACTTTCGATCATGATCAAGAGGGAGGCACGTTCCGGTGGCCTGAGATTCGAGGCCATTTCGAAGCTAAAGAGTGATGACATCAGGTGATGTTTGAGAGTCTTGCAGGACTATCTACATACCCCAATTCTTCACAGTGATGGCATGGCATCACCGAAAAAAAAAGATTCTCTGCAGAAACTTCGGGGTTGATATCAACGACCGTGAGAACTGGAGGACCAACTCTATCATCTTTGAGCCGGGATCTCAGGATGGTAGAACAGGGAGGGAATCAATGGCCCGATTCAGGAAATCGGTGTATACCCAATGGGTGTATGCCCAACAGTTTTCCAGGCAGAAAGTCATGCCATCGGAACATGTGTGAGCGAGTTACTCCGTAGGAATAAAAGGCAGTCCACATCTATATATTATCAGTTAGTCAGGCGGCGCTTAGGGCCCTTCAGTCGAGCATGATAACCTTAAAAATGGTATGTGAGTGCCAGGACCTTCTCAATGATTTGGGGATCTTTAATGCCGTTGCATTGGGCTGGGTTCGTGGACAAGCGCGGTATGAGGATAATAAAATGGCGGCCTATCTGGCGAAACGAGGGGCAAATTTCTCCCTAATTCGCCCCGAGCCATTCGGTTCATGAGCATTAATGTTGTCAGCGCGGAAGTGCGGGTTCGATTCCCGCCTAGACCCTGCGTGTTTCTTGTGGTATCACAATGGGCCTATATGGGGCGTTCTCCTTCGGCGCGGTCGCCCATTTAACCTAAATATTTATTTCAACTACAAATATTACAAATGAATGAATGAATAGTCATATTAAATATTAATTTCATTTAAAAAGTATAAAAATTTGTTTTTTATGCGCTATTTTTATTCTATAAATTAAGAAGGCTTTAGTGCGAATCCTATCGAACCCGCCAAAGAAATTGATGATTTTTTTTTAATAATTCAAAATTAAAAAAAAATTTAATTGTTCAGTGTCCTGTGGAGTCTGACAGGAAACAATTTCTTTCAATCTTGAAAACATGATTTTTTTATCGTCACATACTTTAAGTATTCTTAAATCCAAAAAAAAGTTATTTACTATTTTGTACATTGTTTTTCAACTTTACAGCTTTGTCTGCAGTGATAGAATCAGTAAAAGAAACCAACTCTCTCGATGCTGACACGATTCAACAAATTATTAAAAATTTCAATTTAAACTAATTTTCAATTTATGAATTTTTATTTTATTATTGTGACTCTCTATCATATTTCTATTTCGTTTATGAACTGGTTTTACTTTGAAAAAAATCAATAAATAAATATTATTATTGTCAAATACAAATAAGATTTAAAATTTGGTTTAATTAAAAAATTAAAAGCTGTAAGAATTTGTTGGTATTAAAATTTAATAATTCTTTTTTTTTTAATTATATCGTATGTTTTGCTCTTATATTTAAAAAATGAAATAGAATTCAAAAATTAATTTAGCAAGTGGGTGGCCGAGGTTTGAAATACAATTTACTGTCATTAGTTGAAAGTATTTGGTCAAATGTTTTTTTTATAATTTTATTTACATACGAAAGCACCAACAACAAATTTCAAAGCAATCTTTTTATGCATGAATAGTTTTACGAGTATTTTCGAGAGAGTAATTAAGAGAATTTAATTTTAAGAGAGTTGCCAAAACAAAACAAAAATAATCAGTTCTGTCGTTGGAATCAACGCTTTAAAAAATAATAAAATTATAATATAAAAAACGAGTGTGATTTTAGATAATTAAATATGGTTTTAAAGATAATGGTGGGGGTTGGCAGAATATACAGCTCTTGTATTGGAACCTGCGTTGCCATAATTTTTTTTATAAAAACTGCAAATTTACGAAAAAAAAATCTGAATTTTTTTTTGAAAACTGCACATAAAAAATCAGTAAAGTTTAATTTATTTGATCATCTTTTTATTAAAATAAAAGAACATAACACAACAAATCCACGACTATTAGCATACGTTTAAACACTTTATCGCGTGAAAACTGCAATTTACAATACAAGTATTATGAAAGCCTTTTCGAAATAAATGCCGTTTAGAGAAGCAGCTCAAAAAAAATAGCCGAACTAACCAACTTTCTGCGGGAGACGCATCAAAAGTTTTTCTGTGTAACTAGTTCTATGGAAAAATACTATTTTAACTTTTTTTTTGGCAGATGCCTACACCTTAAAGTATATCTACTTTTCACTTTTGTAAACGTCAGCCGCAGCAGGCAACTAACTGGTCAGCTGATAATTATAGCCAAAGATAACAATTTATATATAATGTTGTAATACAGGATGGAGAAAAAAGTCACCACGCGATTTAAAAATTTAATAACTTTTTCGTATACATATTTTTTTATTTTTTTCATATTGAATAAATTACACCTGAAGATTCACAACTGAACAGAGAAACAGAATAATAGAATTTTATTATTTAAATGTGCTATCAATCATTTTACAATTTGATAATGAGTGATGAAGCTCATTTTAATTTGAATGGATAAGCAGAACTGTAAGTTCTAGGGTTCTGAAAATTCAAGAACCATTCATCAACGCCAATTGCACCGCATTAGGTGTATAGTGCCTTTGTCGAAAATGAAGATGAAAGTGCTGTAATCGTAAATGGAGAGAGGTATCGGTTTAAGACAGAACATTTTTTATGTCCTGCTCTTGAAAACAGAGCTGAAATGTGATTTCACCACGATCGAGCTAAAATAGCAGTTTGAAGTGAAATTTTTGGAAAGCGAATAATTTTCAGAATTTCGGAAATTAATTGGCCAGCAGTTTGCAAGCAGCCGGTCTTGAACTCAAACCCAATATTATTGCAGATGTGCGGGCGCTACAGACACAAATTTTGTAATATGTTATGGAAAATGCTCTAAAACGGACCTATATTTGTGAAGCTAAAAACGGGGTCATTTAAGTGACATTATTTTTCCAATTTGCATATTTATAATCTGAAGGAAATAAAATAAAAAAATACATACATATATAAATGAAAAAGTTATTAAATTTTTAAACACAATGGTATATTGTAAGAACGAGTGCAGAGTAAGCAGTTAATAAACGTTCCAGGTTGAGCTTAGACTACTGTATTTAATAAAAAAAAAATTACGATTACTTAAAACTGGACATTTTGGCAACACTGATCGAAAAAAAGAAAAAAAAACACAAGAACTTTAAAACGTCTACTCTACGTAAATTGAAATTTTATTGCTCAGTAATGAAAGGAGCTAAATCATTAAAATATTTAGCGTAAAGATTAATATTGTGGATATTTTATAGCCCAGCGATGAAAGAGAATTAAATCATTAATGTAATTTATAAATTTGCATTAAGAGTTGATAAAATAATAATATTATTATTTTAGAAGCACCCAAATCAAATTTTAATAGTCAAATTTAATTAAATTTACTTATTCTTAACAAGTTCCACAGAAGATTTTCTTATTTCTTATATAAAAATTCATAAAATGTGTATATAAAAAAATATGGGAATCAGTTGACCTTCTCGCTAAGTTCAACTCTTTCAGATTAATTCATATGAAGTATCGAAAAACAAATATTTTTTTCGCAAATTTTCGACTATTTTACAGATGTTGGTCAAATTCAGTGATAGCTAAAATCGATTTGACGTAGACTTGGAGTTTTTAGAACAAAAAACAATTATTTTTAATTATTTAATTAGAACGAATTACCGAAGTTTATTTTTTAAGTTAACAGCAGGTTTTGAACTTGACCGGCTACTAGTTTCAAATTTATTTGAAATAAAACTAATATTCGAAATCTATTGATCGAATCGGTTCTTTATGTCGCGATATCTAGGTGAACTCAATATCAAATTACGTTCCGATCCTGTCTCCTGTTCTTAAGTTATGAAATGTTTTCATACGCACATTATCGCGAAAATATTCAGAATCGACAACCAGGACCTCAAAACGTCTAAATATAATGAAAACTAAATTTTCGAAAATTTGGGTAAAATCAGTTAAAACAAAAATGAATTAAATAATTTGATGAAAAAGATCACTTAAAGAACAAATTATATAAATAAAGTCATCTTAATTCTGTTAATTATAAATTATTTTAAATATGCAACTAGTTATGTCATCGGTTGACATACTACGTACGGCATATCTCTGAAAAGTTTATTTTACTGGCAACGTGCTACTTCGGACAGAAATGAAATAATATTCTTCTCTCACATTTCAAGTTAAAAATTACACTCGGTCTTTCATGAAAAATAAGTATTTTTCTTGAATCAATGCTCATCGGATGTCCCATACGTATTCAACACATTGCACCGGAACTAGTTGGAAAGGTATAGTGTAGAGTAGAAGCAGACGATGAAGTGAGGGTACTTAATTCTTGCACAACTCTCTGCAGAGATTCTGCGGACCTTGTGTTATATTAGCGAAATAATTTTTAAGCTGCACAGGAGCCATTTTATTTATTACTTTACGTCAGCGATGTTATTGTTGTTCAAAAATCGACGCGGAGAAGGCTGTTATCATAGAGACATGCAAAAGAGAACGAAATTTTGACAGGGCGGAGGCGGCTTCAACCCACGATATTCTGGTTGTACAGTCAATACAGTATCTACTTAGCCAACGGCACTCACTCACCCACAATACATATTTTTAACCGCAACAGAACAAAAACAAAAAACTAACAACTTGTACAGCTTTGTATTTACAAAAACCGATCACCTGATTCATACAGAAAGGAGAAAGTTAAGACTAATTGCCTGTTCATAGAAGCTGAGGTGAAAATAATCGTTCGCCATTTAGATTGAAAACAAAAACAATTTTAGTTTCTTTAGGCAGTAATTCTGACTTTACCGATAAAAACAGTAGTACATAATATGCTGATAAAAAGTGTTTGCTTTTGGGAAAGTTATAAATCATTTCATTCCTTTATTTGGCTGCAGTTGAGTACATATTTTTTTAATGACGATACGATAATACATGTGTATTTTAAGAGATATTTCAGTACGAGCGCTACAATCGTGTGCCGTTTCCATTTCTATGTGTACGTGTGTTTTTTATTTATTTGTTGGTGATGGCTTGGCAAACTGAATGACTGACGATAAACTCAGATTGAATGTGGACTGTATAGATATGAGTGTTAAAGTATGGCTTAACTGAGGTTGCGCTTGATCAACTTGATCCACTCCAGTGACAGCAGTAAACGCGAAAAGTCAAAAAACCTTTTAGTGAATTTCGTGCGGTTACACTAATTCTAAGCGATATACGACGATACAGACACATCATTGTAGGTGCAGAACGCTTTTAAGTGATGTCGGTTAAATTTTTGTTGTGCTTAAAAATTCAAAATAAAAATGAAATTTAGGAAAACGAAAACACATGTGTGCGTCTATATGCACGGGTATGTACGTGTGTGTGTGTAAAAACCAAAAAATCAGTTGAAAAACTATAAGTAGAAAAATACCAAAGAAAAAAATTAAGAAAAAACAAACAAAACTTGTTATTGTTTGCAAAAGCACAATCTCGCTGAACACACACTCTCGTAAAAGTGAACAGGCATTTTTACACGGACACAAACACACATGCATGCATACATGCCGACGCGGTATCACTCATAGACGAGTGGGGTTTGTTGGAGATTCGTTGCCTTCGTTCATTCCCATGTATGACAAAAACAACAACAATAACAACAATGAACTTTACATTAAAACGAGAGTGAGTTTCTTTCAAGAAAAAATTCATTTTTTTTTGTTTTTCAATCGAATTTCAGCTTAAACTTTTTCGGTGACGACAAGTGTTGGCGGCTAAAATGAAACGACAATTACTACCGTGGAATAAAAAATAATAATTAAAAGAAAATTTCATGAAAAGCCTTTCGCTCACAAATTAAAAAATAACAAATGCAATTGCAGAAAATTTTAAATTCGTTTAAATATTTTTAGCACAACCACCAGGTACAACAACACAGCACTATTATTTTTAAATAAACAGAGCAAAAAAACTCTGATCAAATTATCAGTTATAACGTGCAAAAAACAAAAACAAAAAGAAAATGAAATGAAAACAAAAACAAAAAGAAAACAATAAAATTGAAAGCAACAAAAAAAACTAATAATATGTAATAAGAAATGAAAATGAAAACAACACTGGTTTTGCAACAAGAGAACAAAATACGATTTCAATATTTTTCAAAACTTTATCAATTGTTTGAGCCGCCAAAAATGCAGATTGATACGGATACACTTCTTTCACATCGATATATGATTGATTAAACTTTCCAACATTTTATTTCACCTTGTTTTCTTTTAATTCTTCTTGTATATTTAAATTTCGAAATACCTATTTCTGCTGGAATTATCGAATTACTTTGTAGCAAAACTGTATTGATTGATGTGCGAGCATTAATTTGCTGACATAATGCAACAGAATCGGATGGATAAATAGTTCAACGGGATACTTAAATGGCTTTTAGTGCAAAACATTGCCCTTCTCGAAACAAAAACAGTGATGTATCATACTTTAAGATCCGCCTGTAAATGCCAAAGATATAATTAAACCTTTAAAAAGGCGACCCATACCTCGGCAACGGTACGGGTATTTTTGTTTAGATGCCGTCGTTGATGCTTAGCTGATTAATTTTTGGAAACAAAAATTTAGTCAGCAAGTTGAGAACGAGGACGAATCGTCATTTCGTTGTCTTCCTCGCACTACAGCCGCATTATTCTCCTCGATACGCTCATTTATTTGGCTTGCTGAATCGAAATAGTAAAATTAGAACGATTATGTTGACCGTAAAATAGTGATGCCCAAAACCGAAGAAAATTGAAAACTGGCTCTATTGGAGAGAGAGTTACCCAGCATACATACCGTCTAACATTTGGAAAAATATCGTGCATTTTAAATATTTTCTTATACAACTTTCAAACAAATAATTATATTTTTTTTAAAGGCATTAAAAACATTATCATTTCCTTATATTATTATAATCATTAAAAAAATTGGTTTAGTAAACTATTTTGTTTATAAAAAATACATTTGAAATTGATTAATGAGGGGTTAGCAAAATTCTATACGCATTTCATTGTTGCTAATGGCGATCGTCAGGGATCTTTTATCAAAAATTTTCTTAGAAACTTCTGCCAATGAAAAATAAAATAACTTCGAGTATTCATTATACCAAATATAAAAAATAATTTTATAATGTGAAGTGGGAGATTATTTATACATTAAATAAGAATAAATGTGTAAACACTGGAACTTCCCGAGATAATTTGTTCAATTTTTAGGTATTGGTAATATCATTCATTGGCCGTTCTAAGAAGATACCAGAACCGGTTGTTAGAATCTCTCTATATTGAAACAACGATAAGTTCCTCAGTTAAAAAGATATCATTTACTTTTCGTGGAAGCAAGCGAATGTTGAGTATTGTAATTTTAATAAAATTGTTTTTCATATTGGCGTCTTTATTCATAAAAATTGTTATTGCTTAGATAGTTTAGTTATGTTTTTGGGTTTTTGGGGAATTTGTTTGGGCTGGCTAACCTTTCATATAGAAAATCAAGTTTAATTTTTATTAAACAACTACATATATTAACTCAGTGCTCTTCGCTACCCCCTCACACCAACTTTTCAAATCTAGGCCGATCTTTTTATACGAGATAGATATTGATTTTTATCAAAAGTACATTTACAAAATAAAGATTTTTTCTTTATGTAGTTTTTTCAAATAGTACCTTTTCCTCCAAGGAGCTTTCCCAAAGAGTGACATTTTTCAAAGAGTATATTTTTTAAAAATTCGTTTAAAAAAAAATATCTTTTTCCAAATGGACATTTTGAAAAAGTTGTTTGTATATAAAAAAAAAAAGTACTTTTCTCAAAAAGCCGTTTTGCAGAAAAGTACCCATGGCATAAAAAAATTGTAGGCCGCCATTTTGTGGAGTCAGCCATATTGTGTTTATAGAGTTTTTTTTTTATTTTAAGTTCTTTTCTCATAAATAATTTTTATTCGATACCCATATCATAGTGGTGGAGAAAAATAGAAAAAAATGTTTATCATAAGCACTATTTAAATGTCATAAAAGTACCAAGGTACAATTTTACCCGTATATGTTCGAATTTCGAAAAAGTAAGAAAACGTATTCGAGATTTTGCCGAGAAGAAAAGAATACAGAATAACGCTGCATTCTATGTGCAATACTCTGGGAGATAAATATATATCAGTGCATATAAAGCATCAAAATAAGTTCTTGCCCGTTATTTTTCAGCAGCATTTTTTTGCTTATGGAATTTGGATTCTATATCTCTTAGTTTCGGAGATATTAGGTTACCGAGGGGTAAACTTAACATTTGAATATCCAAAGGCCCCTTCTTAGAGAGCGGTGTACCTACCGCTTTAGCGGATATGATATCCGTCCACGTGCTGTGGTGGGTATAACACTGACATTATTGGGATATTATGTGGTGGCTGCTAACAAATCCTGGGCTGAGGAGGAATCTTGCGTCACTGCGAGACTCACCTGGCCCAAGTTACATAGGAGGCGCACCAATCAATTGATTAGGCTTCGACGTCTATACATCTCCCTTACTGTATCTATTGCCGCATGCCATTGCATCATGAGTAGGCATGCCGAGAGGGTGTGCTGATTTCTGTTGGGGATGTAGATCGGAAGAGGAGAGTGTCGTTCGCTTTATGTGCCAGTGTACGTCACTGGCTCGACGTAGACTCCTCTCGTTGGATTAACCCTTTCTCGATAGTTTAACGGAGCTATCGTTCCTTCACGCCGGCACCATTGCCATATTCATTAGGAGATCGGACTAGTTTCCGGCTTGATTTGAAGAGCTGTAATTTCAGACGAGGCGTCTCTATTGCTTGTCCGGACAAGCCAACAGCAATTTTTTGGCAGACAAATTTTTGAACTCTTCTCGACACCATAACTGCTGCATAAAAGAGAGCAACAGTTTTTCCGTCACGCATTAATGTATGGATTTTCTTTTATGTAACAGGAAAACTAACGAGGAAATTTGAATATTTTAATAATATAATTTTTATTCTGTAAAAATCTTCACTAACTACTTTAAAGGCTGAATCATTTCAAATTCTGTTTTCATTTTCTCTCAGCTTTAAGCGGATCTCTTAAAATCTTATTTGCTCAAGAAATGTCATCTTTTTATGGGACTTTGTTGCACAAACGAAAAACCTCCTCAAAAACAATTTCTTTTGCTCATTTACTTTATTTTCATTTGCAATTTACATCATTATTTATTTTGTTGTTGTTTTTCATTTAAATTTTACAATTTAAGCGAAATTATGATGGCATATATTAAACAAAAATTATTAAAAAGCAAGTGAATTTTAAACTGATAAGAGACTGTAAAAAAAATGTTAAAACGTAGTTACACAGTATAAATATAAATTGATTAAGCATATTAAAATATAATTGAAAACAAATTATTAAAAAAAAAAAACAAATAAATAAATATTACAAAAATAATGTATTATTTTCATAATCTTCTTCCTAGTTTTTTTTTTTTTAACAATTAAAAAAGCCAAATACAAAAACTAAGGAGAAAATAAATTGTAAAAAAGAAAAAAATATACAATGGAAATTTTATTTTAAATATTTGCTTGTGAATAGTGATTAAATAAATAATTTTTGCATCCCAACACATGCATAAAATGGAAATATTTTGAATAACGAAAGGACCAGCTGTTGGACACTGTTGATAAAACGAACGAAAACTGGGTAAGTATGTAAGGAGTTTTTTTTGTCAACATATGTGTGTGTGTGTGTGTGTGTGTGTAATTATATACGTCCATCTAATGTACTTAAAAAATATTATTGTTTTGTAAAAGGCAGCGCTAGACGTTGTAAACATTCTTCATTTAGAAGCTGCTTACGACTAATCATTCTTTCCGCCGTTAATGAATGGTTTTCTTAAGTTGTGAACAACTTTATAATTCGCTTAAAATGGCATTTTTAAAAAATACTTTGAAAAAAGTACCTTTTAAAAATTAACTTAATTTAGAAAACCTGCTGAAAGTTGTTTTTAAAAAAGTACCTTTTAAAAATGTACCTTTCAAATATCTCGATGTACGTTTTACAAAAGTATCTTTTAAAAAAGTATATTTTAAGAATGTATCTTTTAAAAATATATTTTTGAAGGAAGTACTACCGTTTAACAAGTACCTTTCAAAAATTTATCTTTATCTATTTAGCAGGCATCTCGATTGAAAAAGTTCGTTTTAAAAAGTACATTTTAAAAATGTGTCTCTGAAAAGTTTGTCTTTTAAAGAAGTACCCATTAAACAGCATCTCAATTATAAAAGTACCTTTTAGAAAGTACCTTTTAAAAAGTACTTTTTAAGAAGTACCTTTAAAAACAGTGCCGTTTAAGAAGGTGAGTGTGGCGATGGCTGCAGTAGTCTGCGCGTTGATTACAAAACCTCTAAATAATCTCGCATTTTTTCTAATGTGCCTTACTGTAACTTTGTGTCAGTTGTTGTCGGAAGGTTTCAGTGGCGAACGCATAGCCACTGGTAACTGAACAGTACCGGCTTCAAAAGCCGTGCAAAAGCAGAGTTGTAAAATAGTAAAGCTTCACCTCCAGTCATTTCTTTAAATATCCCTTCCCTATAGTTCCAGCACAATACATCGCATCTTCACACACATACATCATCTCCTGAGGGCTGGCCAAGATGAAAAACAGTACCTTTTAAGAAGAATATTCTAAAAAAATGCCTTTTAAAAATGTACCGTTTAAAACACATCTCTATTAAAAAAGTACGTTTTGAAAAAACAGCTTTTAAAAAAGAACATTTTTAAAAAGGTATTTCGAATAAAAAGTACTTTTAGGGAGTAAATTTTAAAAAAGTACTTTTTTTTTTAAAATTTATCTTTTAAAATAGTACCTTTTAAACAGCATTTCTATTAAAAAAAATTTTAAACTTTATTTCAAAAACAGCACTTTTTAAAAAATTTACCTTTCAAAGCAGTATCTTTAAAAAATAAGTGCCTCATCAAATAGTTGCTATTCCTACTGCTATAACGTACTGTGTCTGTCCTACAAACAAAATATTTTCGTTATAAATTATCTCTAAATCGAATTATGGCCAGACTTTTGCATCCCCAATCTAAACGAATGCTCCCAGGTACATAGTTGAAATAGAATAATCAAAATAAAATCGAGTTGAGATAAATCTGAAAGAAACGAAACTATATGTGAACGAATTAATTCTTTAAATTCACTTTCGCAGTCGTCTATTGTATTGAAATGTTATTTATTTCAATTTCCCAAAGTGCTAATTGTGCTTTGTCTTTTTATGTTATCATTTATCGCTAAAATTATTTTGTAAAATCTTTGAAACAATAGAAACAAATCTGAAATTTAAATGTTTTACACAAAAATAACAAGCAACATATTCATTCTCCAAATTATTTACTGTATCTTGAAATATAATTGCATTAACATTAAAGGCCCTTTTTCAGTGTAATACTGAGTACTACGACATGTCAAAAATTTAAATCAATTGGGAAAGTATAATAGTGTAAAAACAATATGTTATGATTCTGACCAAAATATGAATGGGAATATGACAGTCGTGTATGGCTCTCACCATTTTCTAAAAATTTTCAAAAAGCTTATACTTTTCATTCAGGTTTCGTTTTCGGCGTTAAAACGTTTTGAAATCGACAAATAGTGAGATGAATTTGTATGTGACGATTTGTTGTGACGATTTCATATTCCATCTTGTTTCATTGAAAAAAAGACGTTTTTAACATGTGACGCATTTCGATAATGCCAGTTTAAATTCGTTTTCAAATCGTTTAATTTTACTTGAACAAAATGTAAGGAAATATAGAAAAAAAGTAAAAAAATAAATAAAAAATGATTATAAATCCGTCCTTATTTAAACAAAAATATTCAACAAATCTATTTAAATAAATACTAGTTAATATAGAAGTGAAATTTAAAAATTTAAATACCCACATTTTATCTGGCTAATTTAAGGAATCCGATTTAACTCTTAAACGTTTTCTTAGAATATTTTCGCTATTCATCCTATTATTTTCTTCCAAGAGAATTAGCAAAACCGCAGCAAAAAAAGGCATTTTATAAATAAAAATTATGAAATATGTTGATACAAATTTTATTTTGTTTAAATATTTTACCAACATCACTCACATATGTTTACATATTTTACAGTTGTATTATTAGATTTTATAAATATGGAATATGAAATCGATCGAAATTCATCGCACACTACTGTCGATTTCAAAAGACGATTTACTTTTCAAATCGATCGATTTCCATCACATACCTGATTATATCAGGGATGTGTTTTTATGTTAAGCAACAGAAGAAAATAACAAAACAACAAAAAAGTCATTTGATTCCAAACAAGTTTTCTTCTTATTTCTTATACTTTTCATTTTATTTCAAGTGTGATAGTGTGAACACGAAATGTAATATTACTTTAGATTTTTTGACAGTCGCACCAAAACTCATTAGATTTCTCTCATACCAAAAGTATTAAGAAAGTCTAAAGGATTATAGTGTGAAAGGGCCTTAAGTGATATGCCGTGCAAATAATGTGACTAGTCCATGCATGCATGTATCCACAGCGGAGTATTACTAGTTCAAGATTAACCCAAATGTATGAAGAAAACATGGTTTATTTAACATTACGATGTTCTAGAAGTAGACCAAATAACCCATCGTGACTATGCCTTCGCCACTGAAACCTTCCGACAACAACTGGCACAAAGAAAAAAAATTTAAAAAAAAATTGTTAAATTCATAGTCTAACCTGTAAATTGTTTAGTCTATGATAAAAATTAAAATAAAAATTGGTGTTCAATGTAGGTATGTACCTAGATGTGGTACGATAGTTGTAAAATGTGATTAGCTGGCTCACCCTTATTTTTTAAGGTGAAAATAAAGTGAAAAAATTTTTCTTGATTTATTTATTTAATTTACATTTTATAAATATAAAAAATTTGTTTTGAATTTAACTGTGCGCAAATGGTGCAATATTATTACGTTTGTTGGTTGTTTAAAACGCGAAAATACAGCCTTAAATACATACTAGTAGTATATTAGAGCGGATCAGCTCGTTCAGTTGACTAATTCGCTCAATTGAACCCGTTCGTTCGCGAACGACACAGCTCTAATTGTATCTCGCTTAGTATAATAGTGGAAGTGGCATGTTCAGCAAGATGCTCTACAAAATGGCTGAGAGATAGTATATCCACAGGTTCGTGTTGTTTGTTTGTTTGTAATGCGTGACACAGAAAATTCAAATTTAATGGAGAATGTTTATTATCATTTGAAAGAACATTCTTTGGCATTTATTTTTTGAAGATTATGTCTATCAAATGTTGGCTGTTGCTACGTCGCAGATGGTCCATCCGTTGGGTCCAATTTTCGATGACTCGTTCGAGCATTTCGACTGGTAACTGGCGAATGACACGCGTGATGTTTTCCTCCAAGGCCTGAATCGAAGCGGGTTTGTTCGCATAAATTTTAGACTTTACATATCCCCACAGGAAAAAGTCTAACGGTGTGATATCACACGATCTTGGTGGCCAATCGACCGGCCCAAAATGTGAAATTATGTGCTCACCGAAATGTTCTCTCAGTAAATCCATTGATTGATGCGATGTGTGGGAAGTGGCGCCGTCTTGCTGAAACCAAATGTCGCCGAATGTCGTAAAGTCGTTCCATACGTCAGTCCGAGTTGCTGCGAATGGCGCCGAATCGACTCTCCACGGTCTTCGTGTACACTCTCAGCTACGCCGCTATATTTTCTGCACAGCGTGCTGGACGTGGTCTATTCGGTCGAATATTATCCAATAATGAATGCTGGGTCTCAAAATGGGTGATGGTGTTGCGAATAGTAGGCTCAGTAGGCCGATTATGTTGACCATATGTTGAGGGAAGTGCACGAAACACATTCCTCACAGAACGTGAATTTTCGTAATAAAGTTGAACGATTTGTAAACGTTGTTCAGGCGCAAGTCTTTCCATTATGAAATGCCAAACAATACTAAACAAAAATAACCTGACAGCATGACACAACTCACACGTGATCTGTCAAAAAGAGGCTATTGAAAAAAGTATCTCTACTTGAATCACCCATTAGTTATCAATTGCCATATGGCAGAGGGCAGAAGCAAGTACGCAAATTGCCAGGGTATCCCACACAATATACATAAGTATATTTAAACGACCTATGTCTTGACATAGGAAGTTAAATTATATATAAAATTCTTGAGTATGATGGTCTCTACCAGTAACAGCAATGTGATTAATAACGAAAAGCCACAACAACCGTAAATGATACAGTTACCCGTGGCAAATCCATTAACCAGTGCGAGCGAGACGCAAAACTCCCGAAGGCCAAACAACAAAAACAGGCCTGACCGCACTTAAATAATAATTACGATGACGCGTGAGTGGTTCTTCAACCCAGAGCTGTTCTGCGACTGCCACAGGTTCTTGTGCTCTCCACCATATGTTTTCACCTGTATAGTCTTTACTAATCAATTGTATGTAAATTCGAGTCCAACTCAAAGACATATAAATACCATATTAAGGATCAGCTATCGAAATTCTGAAAAATTTATACACTAATCGCTGATGGCGAGTAGTCAGCGTGTTGGCTCTGCAACCAGAAAGACCCAGGTTCGATTCCCAGCCGGGTCAATTCAGAAAAAAAAAATTTCGGAGTTTTCTGTGCTATAGCACCCTCCTTCGTCGGTATTTGAGCAATAAAACGTCGGCGAAGTAAAATAATAAATAAAATGGCTCCAGTAGCTTAAATATAATGCGTCAAAAAACATCAGAGACGCCGCAACTTTGCTTTATAATTTACACGCAACTGCAGAGTTGTGCAAGAATTAAGCTCTATCTTCTTACCACTTTCACCACCTGTCTATTTCTTCCCTATCCTTCTCTCTAGTTCCAGTGCAATGCATTGCATATGTAGGAGATAGCCCCTGAGCACTGGTCCAAGATAAAAAAAAAAAAAAAAAAAAAAAAAAAAAAATTAATGACGTCGCAGGATTCGAGAATTTAGAAGATTATTTTTTAATACATGCGAGTATGCATATGTAATTGCAAGTTTAATATCGAGTTTAAAACAGTTGAAAAATGCTTTATCATTCATTGCAAGAAAGGAAAAATTATTTATAAAAAGATTTAAAATGAAAACTGCCACGCAAAAAAAGTCATTTTATTGAATTTTGTATAGAGATTTACGCCAGACTTTGAAAAACATACGATAAAAACATTCTACAAGTGCTCAGAAATATGGATTAAATGTTTTTTGTTCGTAACGCAGTTCATATACTACATACAATAAATATGTAGTTGGTTCTTTCATTTTAAATTATTATTTATTTTATTATAAAGTAACTATAAAAGATTTTACTTTTAGTAGTTTTTATTTCTTTTCTTCAGCCATTCAACTTTTAAGAGATCTACAATAGATGTCGTATTAATGCAATAAAGATACAAAATTGTTTTCTTCAAATACTCGTTCTACCGTTGCCATTTGGCATTTATTGCATTTGCTATTAGTAGAAGTAAAACGACTCGGTTGCATCATGCAGCTGCAAGTTTGTATAAACACTTTTGATGTGGTTTCTTAAGATTGAAGGCTGTACATTTAAATGACGGCTTAATAGAAATATTAATTTGCCAGATATTTAATTAATAAATCTATAAATACAGTAGAAGCTCGAAAATGTTCAATAGTTTGTGATATGACAAATGCATGTTTTCTTTACACTTTTTATGCATACATAATATGTATGTATGTATATATTTTTAATGTCTATTTATCTATTTATCTCTTTTCAATTCTCATTCAATTTGTATTGAGGTTTTCAAGTCTTCGATCGTTCATATTATCTCGTTCGTTTCTGTTGTATCAATCATTTAGAGCCTATTTCACCAATTCTATTTAAATATCAATTCATATTTAAATGTCGATTTTCATTTTCATCTAGATACACTCATTGAATATTTAAATACTGTTTAAGTAGCCAGCACTCTGCATTTAAATATTGATTTTGCAACAGCATAAAACAGCTTTTAAACAGCTTTTAAACAGCTTTTAAACGGCATTTTAATAAGCTGTAAGTTGCCGCTATCATATTAAATATCAGAGCGTTACCATACTTTCTTGAGTTTCATTATTTCAGTTGGTGAAAATAAAATTTTTTTAAACATACATTAAATAAAGAACATTAATTAAATTAAATTGTGTTTAAATATGTTTGGTGAAAGAGACCCTTAATATTTAAGGTTGTATTTTTCTATTTAGGAAAATATATTTTGTCAAATTGTGAATTTATAATTTTAATTTTATATTCCCTTGAATTGAATTTGTGAATCCTAAAATGAAAGTTTCTCTTGTTAAAAGTTATGTACATGAAAAATAAAAATATTACATAAAATTTAAGAATATATTACATAAATTATAATAAAATTTGCAAAGAAACAGTTTTGTTCAAACAATACTTTTTACCAGAGTTAGTGGTAGTATATGCATTTTACTTTTTGAAACAATAAAGTAATGAATAGATAATACAGCCACAACAAGAATTTTGTGGCCTGAAATTTCTTAGTCAATTTGAATACATATGCTATTCCGCTTTAAGGCCTATAAATTACGTTTTTCTGGATTGACTCTGGTTCTTCAGATTTACCATTATATATAGAAAAAAGCGGTAGTTACACCACATAATTTACAATAAGACTGGAAGTAGCGTTTCGTGTGAATTTTTTTTTTACCATAGACCAGCATTCAGGAAATGACCCCTACACATGCGGTCCATGGTGCTGGAACTAGAGGAAAGGGATGCGTTCAAGATTTAAGTGGACACCTACGCATAGCGTCTTATTCCACGGTGCTCTCAACACCGAGTGAAATCAAGACGATCACTACCGCCCCCATGGCACTCGGAGATACAAAATCCTGTATTACTACCAGTGCACACGGTTGGCAAATCAAATTATAGTTATCTTTGGTCTATAAATTGCCACTTGCTGAGGTGTTTCGAGCTGTCCAAACTCTGTGGCACATCAGAATGTTTTTGAGTCAAGAACTCGTAATCCAGTAATACTGTTTGTTCGAGACACACTCCGGTGACTACTGTTGAATGGCAACAGCACCTAGTTAAGTAAAAGTCATATCAGAATGTATGTGTCAAACTCACATATATCCCGAACAGACCAAAAACTTAACTTCCAGCGTATCTTTTGGTGGCAACCACAGCCACTACGAATCATTTCCCAAACCAGCATACAACTCCAACGTTTCGGGGTGGATACGAAGAACTCACTTAACAGTACATCAGTTATTAAACCCTTACTGATTGTTAGCGCTGTGGGGCATCGCTGGCCCCGTAGTACAAGATTAGAATTGAACTGTATTTCTGCAGTCGCACGGCAATGCAAGCAGAACCTCCTCAATCTGTAGTAAGATTTCGAAGAGTCACCTCTTCTGTCATATTCAAACTCCAGGGAAGTTTAAGGTAATGCTAGACCTTTAGCTAGGTACCGCGGGATTGCTAAACACACGTAGGTTTGAAAAAACTTGTCCCAAACCCCCTTCGGGAAGAGGAAAGGGATAGTAGGAGAAATGATAGAAGGTGAAGCTGCACTATCTTAAAACACTGCTTTTTCCACGTTATTTGTTTTTATAGCAGTGTTGTAACGTCTCTGATGTCAAGGAGAAGTATTAAATTTTTGAAGCTTCGTTTTTATCAGCTATTTTTAGTAATTATTTTACTTCGCCGGTGCTACACAATACCGACGAAGGAGGGCTTTCTGATGTGCCCGTGGATGGGTTACAGCTGAAGCCGTTACTGTTAAGTGACCACCACTGAAACCTTCCGACAACAACTGACACAAAACCACACAAATGCACATTAGAAAAAATGCGAGATATTTTTGTGAGTCTGAAACTGGGTTTGAACACAGGAAAATTTTTCAGTTTGTAGTCAACGTTAAAAAGAACACACAAAGATAGAGAATTAAATAGGCTATAAATTATGTTATTATACATTTTTCGAAAATCCTTATAGTTTATGAAATATTCAGAATTTTTTGAGAAAAAAACATTTATTTTCAAGAAAATTTTAAAAATAAATATAATTGTGATTTTATTCACCATCAACTGGTAGCACCTATTTTACAGAAAGTTTTTGCGGTTTAATTTCTTTGTTTTGGAATTTTTTTTTTCTAATTAAGTTATACAGAACATGCTGTCCCTTTCAGTTTACCGTAGAATCAATTACAACTTATAGAACTGGAGAGGAGAAACTTTTGCCATATTTTACTGAAGCAAATGATATCGTTTACGTTAACGATATTCCTGGGTTACTTAATGTAATGGGCCTGTATTATGCCAATCAAAACATTGGCGCCTCTTTATTGAAAGTTCTAAAAGAAGTTTAAAATGCGTACTTGTAAATAATTGAAATAAATTAAATTCAATCCCAATTGGCCACTCAACGAAACTTTAAGAAGAATATGAAAATATATTGGGGGCCAGAAGTCACGCCAGCGCGTTAAAATTTTAATAACTTTTTTGGTTATTATTATTTTTTTATTATTTCTTTTAGATATTATTCATCGAACATCATATTTTTACACGCAAGCGTGACTTTTTGGCCCACCCTGTACAACTACTTATAAACAAAATACAACACGCCAACTACTCAGCTAACAGCAGTCACAATTCGTAAATGGCACTTTTTAAGTAAGATAAACCACACTGAATTGTTTCACTCGTCCAACAATCGTCAAAGGCTCACAAAAGCATCATTTCATGAGTGAAAACGATTCAATGGTCATCAGAATTATTAACAACGATTGTGGTGTAAAATAAAAAAACAAACTCGTAAAACATTCACCAAAATGGTGTGCATAAACGACAATTCACTTGTCCAATAGTCGTCAGGTGATTAACAAAACCCTCACCAAACAATCTTCTAAATGCCACACCTGGGAATCATCGAATAAGACCGCAAAATGGTGTGGGAAATAGAAAAAAAAATTAAAAAAAAAACAATAATTACCCAAAAAAGTTATGAAGCACTTAACTGTCTAGACGCTAGAGTACCGTGTGGTGACTGAAAGGTGCTTAACTTGTTCTACCTTCTACTGTAGTAGCTTTTGGGATTAATGTTTAAAGGTGTTAAGAAAGTTAATTTTTATAAATAAATATAAAGAATAAATAAAATGTCTATTATCTCGTCAAAAAAAAATTCATACAAATATCTTGAAAGAAGAATATTATTGAATTATGCATATCGTATATAAATAGAAAATTTTAAAGTTAATTTTTTTATTGCAGTTCTGAGTACTAAGCAATATTTTTAGAAAATAAAGTACAAATTTATTTTCTACTTTTTATTTAAAATACAAAATATTTCTGGGCTTTTGTTTTCAATTATGACTTGTAAATCTTGTTTGTAAGATTTAGTAAAAAAATAAAAAAGTATAAAATGAAGAAGGAAAAAGTTAAATCATATAAAACATTAATTAATAACAGAAAATTTGATTTGTTAAAATCACTAAAACACGGTGTTTAGAGTGACGGACGGACAGCTGAAAAAGCGGTCAAATATGTTTCTTTAAAACAAAATGTTATTCAAACCAGTTGGTTAAGTTTATTAATTTGAATTTTTTACCTCAAACGCATGCTCACAGCAGTGATGGGATTTTGCTGTTTTGATTTCGTGCCGAGTTTGGATCGAAAACGTGCCAAAATGGCTTAAATAGCGCTAAAACTTTATTTTACACAAAAAAGTTTTCCAAATCATATTCTCCAAAAAGAAAAAACTCGTACTAAATTCTAGTTTTTTTTTCTGCTCAATATTAGTACGATTTGTACTTAAAAATTCAAGCACTCATATAGTCTTAAACCAAACCGAAAATGAGATTACGTGAGAAATCAAATCGTGGAAATTCTTAAAATGAGTACAAAGTTCGTAAATCAAGAAAAAATCATGAATTAAGTACGGAAATCTATTTTTTATTTCTGTAATTCTCAAAGATTTTTTGGCAGTTTTCGTATAAACACGAAAGATATTTTAGCTTTTTAAGAAATTTGGTTTAAAATCTACTGATGAGTTATACCAACTCAACCATACAACAAGTACATATATATGTATGTCAAAATTAAATAAAGCCTTTTAATTCAATATATAGGTTAGAAATTCTTGAATTTAGCACAGTTTAAACATGATCTCGTTTTCGGCTTATTTCAAGTACGGATTCGGGATTAAATATAGTTAAAAGTAAGTATTTAGCGCTCAAAGTATCCGTAAGTATTCTGTACTTGATTTATACACATACATATAGGCACGAACGACAAATGTTTCGTTGCGAACTTTCATCATCAGAAATAAAACACATTCGTGTATATGAAAATAACCACAACACGGCCGTCGAATGAAATTCGTCGTGCGTGACGAACTCTGCAATAGATTTATTTCGATTTCATAAGCCGAGGTACGACAGCGTTACAGCTTTTTATTTTAGTTTTAAAATATATTAGTAAATGAAGTTAATTGTTATTTTAATAATTGTTTAATATTTAATATAAGTTATTAATGTTAAATGTAGACAAATTATTCACCATAAAATTGCTTTTTAATTGTTAATGTTTAATGTTTTCCAGTAATTTTTTTTTTATTCGGTAACACAGACTGTAAACAACTTTTCTGATTATGATAGCTGTAATTTTTTCGTCGTACATATGCTCCACAGTGCGTCATTAATACAACCAACTTTTACCGATGAATTCGTTGTGCTAGACGAAATTCGTCGTTTCTCGCGATTGTGTTTCTAGCATTACCGTACTTTTGACACAGCTTGGATTGGAAATGATTTAAATACGCTTGTATTGATTGTTATTTTGAGTATAGTTATTATAATGTTTAAAAAAAAGCACAAAGAGTAGCATTTTAATTTTTCATTTATATTTTTTATACTTTCTTTTTATTAAACTAAGCTTATTATCAGATATAATATTTTGCAATATTTAGAAAAATTTTAAAAGACGAATAGTTAAGATTTATCTTTGTAAGAATCAGTTAAAAGTTGTTCAAGTTACAATTTGTTTTTTTAATTATATTCGAACAATATTCTAAGTTTTAAAAAAAAATATTTTAGTCAGCAAACTGCTGTATCAAATAATCTCAGACTTTGAGAGTATATTTAAAATTAAATAAATTTTAAAATTATTTACTCAAACTACAAATTATAGTGGGTAATTGTTCACGGTTTTTAGACTCAAAATTTGATAATGTGAATATATTTTTTGAAGCGGCATATACAGACAGGACCAAGCAAAAATACCAAAAATTTAACTGCTTTATTCATAAAAATTTTTTGGATTTATAGAAGGTATATTGACTGAATTTTGTATGGAAATTTATCTATTAAAACTTTTATAAATAAAAAAAATTACAATTTGTACATGAACTTGTGAATTGAAATACTTTTGAAATTCTACAAAATCTTGATACTGGGCTGTTACTAAAAAAATGTATTTACTACTTCCAATAGGTAGTCGATTTCCTTAGGTAAATATTCGGATAAAGTTAGTTGCACTTCTTTCAATAATGCTTGTACACCATTAATTTTCCCTATCATTACCGCTTAGTTATGAGCTGCAAAATCAACAAAATTTTTAGTGGGAATATTGTTGTCTTTAAAAACATTTTTAATAGGATTAAAAATTAAATCTCAGTAACTTTTGTTAAAGTTGAAAACCATCCGCGTATGCTTCATCAAAATTCCGAAATATTATTGCTAAATTTTTCGATAGTGTTCATTAATGAAACTGAAAAGTATTATTTCTTGCATAAGTCAGCAACTTGTTGTATCTTCTATATTTGATGAACCAATACAATTCTCAATCGCTTTTGTAAACTTGTTGGGGTTTATACAATTTTTTTTACGGTGTTATTCCATTTGTGAGTAACATTATTTTGTATTTCAAATCACTAATGTCAAAATATATATATCAAACAAATATGAAAAGGTAAATAATTTGGTAAAAAGAATTTAAAATACTAAAGAGGGCCAAAAATGTCGCATACATATGTAACAAGAAATAGTGCCTAAAATCGCACAATTGTGCCACATTTTCCATTACTGGCTCACAGAGATACTGCAACAAATAAGCAACTTGTGATAGATAAACACTATATAGAGCACATAAATCCACCACACAAATTGCGTGTGGTGTGTTTAATTATAAACTCATACAATGTTGTACTTGTTTTTATGGTAAATAGTATAACACAACACTACTTACCAGCGACATTTGTTTTATGCAGAACTACTGCAACAAATAAACACTTTGTGATAGATAAACACCAACACAATTTACCAAATAAATACACCACATACACATATACATATACTCGTATGTACATAGAAATAAATGCAGCAGCAATGACCACGTTAACAATAACATGAAATAAACTGAAAACTATTCATATTTATAATATAAATATTTACTTCTGCTATTGTTTTCTTTTTGTAATTAAAAAAAAAATTTTGCGCCACTTAGAAATAACAGTAGGTTGTGTTTTGTTGTCTTTTCTGGGCAAAATGTAACATTTTTTTCTTTTAAAATAAAAATAAATTTCAAATGAAAAAGAACTCTACAAACATTTGTTAATTGACCTCTCCTTAATAGTGAATGCAAGATTTTACGTTTCTTTAGAAACCACAAAACATTTAATTTTAATTGTAATGTTATTTGCCGATTCTCTCGCTAATTTTTTTATTGAAACTTGTTTAAATTACAATCATTTGAATTTTAAATTTGAAGAAATAAATCGTTAACTCCGAGGTGAACTTTTACGGCATAACTTCTGAGATACTGTGTTAAATAAATTTTAATAAAAAAAAAGGAAAGCAAATATTGAAAATGTAACAGTATTTTAATCTACTCAACAATAATGACATTTTATTTCACTGGCCTTTTATCCATTAGAACAAGGAAAAAGTAAAGAGAGAAAGAGAGCATAGAATATACCACCGCCCCCATATTTTAAAATAAAATCCATTGTTTGACGTTCCTAAAATATCAAATAGATATGCACATCGTTCAAAATAAATTGACTTATTTTTAACATCCATATGTGAAGATTTATCTTATTTTCAAAGTTAATTGAGATGTCAAAAAAGATTAAAAGTTTTTTTTAGCTTAAAAAAGATCTTTGAAAATTGCGGTTAACATTTTCCATTTTATATTTCACCCGATATCGATTGGTGCAGCTTTTTAGTATGTAAATATTTAAATCGATGGAAAAACGTTATTTTCAAACAATATGGATAATCAGCAATATTTATAAATGTACATTTCGGGAAAATATTAATTTTTGCGAGTGATTAAAGCGACATTACACTTGAATAAAATCGCCGCAAAATGTTTAGCCACCTGAGCGTATGAATAACATAAATTCGATAAAAAGAAGTCGAACGGGGAGAAAAATTAAAGAAAGTCCCAAATGAGAAGTGAAATCTCAAGGTATTTTTTGTAAAAAATTATTATAAAACTAACGCCAAACATTATTGTGTAAAATAGCACTTTTTAACATTAAAGCAGTTGAAAAGAAATCTGAATTTATGTTGACGCTTCATTTTTGAATTAATAAATATTAATTGAGAAATTATTTAAATTTTGATAAATTCCATAAAGCAAGAGAAGAGATTTTTCAGTGGAAAATAGTATTTTACATATGTAATTATTAGCGACAAAATCTACGTGCGCGTTAAAAGGTTGTTGAAAAAAAATTTTTTATTTTTATAGCAAAAGTTATAAGAATATTTTCTCTAACGCTTTTAATCTTCTTACATTGTCGTGTTTCGTTTTGATTTTGGAAAACACAAGTTTTTGTGAACCAATGATGCCCTACGTATGCAATGCATGTAACCCGAACAAGGAAATTTGGTTTTTAGGAACGAGTATAGAGGGAGCAGTGTTTTCCCACATTGCAATTGACTTCCCCAACCTTGTCGTAGGTAAAAATATCATAGTCCCGGGAACGAATTCTGCAATATCATTAGATCACGTTACATTGAAGTAGCTGTAAAACATCGAGACACCCCACATTGCCTCAATGCTACAGCGATTCATCGAAGTTGGCTCCTCTATTGTCACCGATAACTGTCTTCGTTCGCTGCTGTACACAGTCGAGTTGTATACCGTATTAAAATGCCCAGACGCTTGAATGCTTAATTTTTATTACCACCAGTATTGCTACATATTTTACTCAACAATCATTTTCTATTGTAAATAAAACTAAAGTATTATGTACCGCTTTAAAAAATCATTATTAGTATCTATGTAGTATATCTAGTGGATGAAATAAACCGCTTTAAACAAATTCAAAGATTATTTTCATATTTATATTTTTGGTATCAAACTGAAGATAACATGAACCGGTTGTACAAAAAATTTAAATAAAAAAAAATGGAGAAATAATTCTTTATAATTTTGTACTACGCTTTTACTATTTCATATTTGTAACTGGTTTTGTGTTTTGAGAAGAAAAACAAATATATTATAACAAATTATTTAATTTACCCGGATGCAAAGAAGGAATGAAGACATCTTTCTCTGATCTAAATTTAATTAAATTATAGAAGATTTGAATGTATCACGCACAATTTATGCACACACACATACACGCACACAGGCAGTTGATTTAGTAAAACTCTGTAAAAAAAAATGCGTAGAAATTTACTTGAACTGCTGACTAAATGAATGTTACACACTTTTATATACAATCGGAGCTGGAAATATTGGTGCCATTGTGTTTTGATTTTTTTCTTGTTTTTATTTTAAATGTCATATGGCAAGTCTTCATTGCAGTTATTCTACTTTGGATATCTTGGAATTTGTTTATTAGTTTTCCTAAAATTTCCTATGCCTGTTGCATTTCTAAAAATTGCAACAGCTGAAGAATATTTTCCAGCTCTGCAAGAGAACTACGACTAAGCAAAAATTGCCTACATATAAGACTAATAAGAAACCCGTTTTATTCGTCATTGCTGCAATTCTGGAACTCTTTTTTTCCCCATTCCTGAAAACATACATTAAACAGTCCTAATTTATAGCAAAGGAATTAATCTTAGAGATCACTTATAGGCCCACTTAGGCGCATGTACAGTCAGAGAGAGAATGAATGATTTATTTTAAAACGAGTAGAGTTTGTAATAGAGATGGAATCGTGAGTATCATGTCGCTCACCACGATCGTCTAGCGAACAATGAATGTTAATCACACGATCATATATGACCGGCAAAAGATAATTAGTCACGATCAAGAAAACCCACGCTAATGAAATGCTAAAAAAATATTTAATTAACAGAATATTTTGTTAAATTTTTTCATAAAAATTTATTAAAATGGTTACAGACAAACGGGATTTACACCATTGCCATATGCATTTTATAATTTTTTTTTTTTTGCAGAAACTGCACATTGCAAATTATTTATTTTATTGCACAATTTATTAAAATATACTGCAGTAACAAAAACTTAATTGTAATTGATCAGAGCGTTTTTTTATAAATCAAAAGTCCACATCTAATTCCTGTAAATTAACAGTAGTGGGCAATTCGTTGGCCAGTTAAATGTTTTAAATATTTGTATATAAGAAAATTATATTTTCCGAGTGCAATTTATTTTGTCACTAACAGAAAAAATATATACGAGGTTTGTTCAAGAGAAAAGGTAAATTTTGTTTTCTTCGATTACAATGGCGTGGTGCATCATGAGTTCTTGCCAACAGGTCGTACGATTAGTAAGGAATACTACAAGGGAGTTTTGCAACGTTTGCGTGAAGCAATACGGGTCAATACGGATCCCTGCGACTTTTTCCTATTCACAAAACTGAAGACTAATGAAAGGTAAGCGTTTTGCCACAATTGATGAGATAAAGTCAAAATCGAAGAACGAAGAATTGCTTCGAGGATTGGAAGAAGCGCTGGCATAAGTGCATTACAATTGCAGGGGATTACTTTGAAGGGGGCAAAATGAGGGTGGCGATGGTCGAAGTAGTCTGCACGTTGACTACAAAAACGAAAAATTTTTCCTGGGTTCAAGCCCAGTTTCAGACTCATAAAAATATCTAGCATGTTGTGCATTTATGTGTGGCTTTGTGTCAGTTGTTGTCGAAACGTTTCAGTGGCGCAGGCATAGTCACTGGCCACTGAACAGTAACGGCTTCAGCTGTATCCAATCCACAGGCACATCAGAACGCTCTCCTTCGTCGGTATTGTATAGCATCAGCGAAGTAAAATAATTCGTAAAAATAGCTACTAAAAACGAAGCTTCAAAATTTAATACGTCTCCTTGACTTCAGCAAGTCGTTATAACACTGCTATAAAAACAAATAATGTGCAAGAAAAGCAGTGTTGTAAGATAGTGAAGCTTCACCACCTATCATTACTCCTACAATCCCTTTCCTCTAGTTGCAGCATAATGCACCGCATGTGTAGGGGTCATCATCTCCTGAGTGCTGGTTCAAGATAAAAAAAATGGGTTTTGATGAACAAATACTTTTCAAAAAAAATCAAAATTCACCTTTTCTTTTGAACAGGCCTCGTGCATACATATACTCGCATATGTATCAAAATATAAATTATTCAGCAGAAAAAAAGTCTCAATATAAACAATTTAAATAACAAAATATCAGCAAAAGAATTGAAAAATCCGAAAAAGTTATTCTCACAAGCAATTTAGAGTTTGTCTTGCAAAAGATTGCAGCAAAAATCGAAATTAAAAAAAAAAACCAATTAGAAAAAATAAAAATTGAAATAGAAATTTAACCGACCTGATATATTGTATTTCAACTTGGCACCGACTTCAATGTGTAAAATAGCAACGCATAAAAAACTAAAATTTTAATATTTTTTGATTGTTTCAAATGCATATGTACATGTGTATGCGAAAACTTGGGTTAATGTATATAATTATGTTTCATTATGTTGATACTGAAAATTGATACCTTTTGATACCTTAACAGGCATTGAGAATTACATGCGATAGTTATATACTAAGAAACAAACTAAATCCAAAGAACAAAATATAAATTACACCACACATACACTAGCAGAACGGAACAGCATGCCGTTTTCGAAAGTTGCTACACTTTCATCATCAGCGTTCTTCGTGTTTTGTCCACTGTGTCTTGTTGTCAGTAGACGTAAATTATTAGCTTTTTATATATTTACTAGATCACCGTCCCGGCTTCGCACGGAATCTGTTTACTAATGAGAAAAAAAATTAGTTTTGCTGTTTTTAGCTGACCCGGCAAACGTTGTTTTGCCATGTATATTATTTCTAGGAAAAATTTTTTTAGTTCAATAAAAATAACTATCTACTATAAGTATGCGGGGATTTACTTATAATCGAAAGCGTTGTAGTAGACAATGAAAGTATGCTTTATTTAGGTTAATAAATTAATCTTTGTCAAAGTAACAAATATATGTTAAATTACAATTCTCGATAGCTATCTAAACACTAAAAATAATTATTAATATTTGTACTATCAACTGTATAGTGAGTAAGACAGTAGACCGACTTTATTCTCATCCCTTTAATGTCAGTCGCCATATTGCACTTAGGTTGATGATGAACTTTTCAAAATCTCCGCATCATACCCTTTCTTTTGATACCCATATTGCAAATAAGCATTGTTCGCTCTACGGGCGACTTACCAGCCTTCCTCTCGGAAAAATGGTGTAATTCTATTCACCAGTTCGGCGAAAGTAAAGTCGTGGCTCTGGATATTTCTAAAGCATTTGATAGAGTGTGTCATGGGGCACTTCTGTCCAAACTTATTGCTTTTGGTGTCGATGATATCTTCTCTCGATTTATATCGAATTTTCTCAGGGATCGCGCTGTAAGAGTTGTTATAGACGGGATCTCATCTAACGAGTACAAGATAAATTCAGGGGTACCGCAAGGCTCTACTCTTTCTCCTACCCTATTTCTAGTCTTTCTTAATGGCCTCCTATGTCAAACTTCCAACCCTATACACTCTTTCGCAGATGACAGCAGTCTTTCTAACTCATAATCATTTAGTCGTAGGCCAACATCGACTATGATCACTTCGCTGAGCCAGAATATGAGTGATTCATTGAATTGTGACCTCATGAAAATATCGCAATGGGGTCAGGCAAACAGGGTCGATTTCAATGCTCAAAAGACCCAATGCAGCATGCTTACACATCGACGCATGCCCGATGACGCTGCGTCATCTGTAATTATGGGCGGTATAAACATCGAGGAATCAGAAGCTCTTGATGTTCTTGGCATGAAAATTCAGTGCGATGTTCGATGGACTGAGCACATTTTTCAAGTCAAAAAAGAAGTATTCAACTGCCTCGGTTTTTTAAGACGGTGCAAGACATACTTCACCCCATCTGATCTCCTCACTATTTATACCGCCTACATCCGACCGAAAATGGAATACAACTCTCATGTTTGGGCCGGTGCTTCAAAGACTATTTTGAAGTTACTCGACCGGGTCCAGGAGAGAGCGAAGAAACTAATAGGAGACAGTAGGGTAGCCAACTCTATTAACCCTCTTGAGCATCGTCGCAACGTGGGGTGCGTTTCGTTGTTCTATCGTTACTATAATGGGATGTGTTCTGATGAAATCAGGGAACTTGTTCCCGAGACCCGATCATTCACGTGCACGACGCGTTCATCATTAAGAGCAAAAAAAATAAGAATTAAAAATAGGTTTTTGCAGTTTTAGGGTCCGTCGCCATATTAGATTTAGTTTGATGATAAACTTTTCAAAATCTCCTCATTATGATGAGGTAAAAAAAAGTGGGAGTAAAGTTGGCGTGATTGATTTTAGGGGGTTGAAAAATAGATGTTGTCCGATTCTCAGACCTACCCAATATGCACACAAAATTTCATGAGAATCGGTCAAGCCGTTTCGGAGGAGTTTAACTAGAAACACCGCGACACGAGAATTTTATATATTAGATTTTCTATATTTACTTCTATAAATAGAATACGAGAAATATTTCCCCGTTATTTGTTCTCTTCTAAATGAAGTTATAAATTTACCATGTTAAACTTACAATAGTCCTTTTCATTACGTAATTTTTGTTTCTATTATTAACTCTGCACACATGTGTTTTTTTTATACTTGAAGCAAACTTTTTTAGTTTGTTTCGTCAAGTATTTTGTGAATTATAACACCACTAGCCTCCGGCTATTCTTATATTTGTTGATTGTTTCAATTGCATACATATGTATGTATTTATAGATATATATGTAAAATTTTAATTATTTTTTACTTTTTAGTTCCTTTCTTAAGTTGGTGAAATTTTTTTCCCAAAATTCTTATTTTACACTTTTTAGTGTGTCATTCATTATGTTATTGTTTTTCAAATTTTTATTTTGTTCTTGACACGTCTGGAATTTAACCGATTAAAAGAATTTAATTTTTATCCAGGGGGAGCTGTATTCCCCCCGATCAGTCCTCATTAAAGTGAGACCACACTGTAAGCACGACCATTTCAAGGAAAAAAAACAAGCATGAAAATCGGTCATCCCTGTGAAAAGTTCAAAGGACGTGGAGCTCTATTCCTCCGCTCCGCCTACCATTAACATTGGACCACACAATAAGCAGAAGCTTGCCAATGAAAAAAGAGTCATCAAAATCGCTTCCCCCAGTAAAAAGTTCTGTTTAGGGGCCGCTACTATAGGCAATTATGAAGACCGGCATTCGCTTAATGTCTCTCAGTTATAGATGTTTTAAACACCACTGTTTATCGTCACACTATAAAAAAAAAACACAAATTTAAATCAATCCATACAAAATATATACTTAATCAGATCAGCCACTTGTGAAAACCCATAAAACGCATATGCTTCTGTTCTTCTTTTCTTTTTCAAAAAAAGAAAAAAGGCGTTAATTCAATTAAGGATGAATAAATAATATTCGTAAAATCTTAAGTCTTGAAGTGAAAATTTTAATTTTATTATGCGACAGCGACCATTCATGTGTAGTCATCAGTGACTCGTTTTTGTATTCAAAAGATTTTTGAAGTGTGAAGACGAATAAAATTGTTTATTGAGCAGCAAACATTTATTGTATTGTTGTCAATTTATATGGACAATAATGTTGGTGTCTTTATTTTATTTAATGATTTCCACACAAATCTGTAATTCTAAAAATTATTTCCATTGTAATATTTTTTGTATGACTCGTTGAGATTATTACACGGAGAATAACGTTACGATCGTGACAATGGTAATTTTGTTGTGCAACTGAATTTTACTTTTAACACTTTTAAATATGTTAAAAATAATTATAATGAATGTAATAATAATAATAATAATAATAATAATAATTCAAATATTTCCACAACAGTTTGTTGATACTGAATCACTTGCTTGGTAACAAAGACGTATCATTTCACTGTGCAATAAATTTTTAATTACAGTTTATACATTTATCTCTTCTTGAAAATAAAAAATAATTAAATTTTAAAATTCTGAAATTTTTTTCTTAAGTAATATAACACATTGATAATAATGGAAGATAAAAATAGAAAGGAATAGTGCAGAGAAGAGACAGATGCTCAAATGAGAGAGTGGCTCTTAATTTGTACACAACTCTGCTGTACTCTTATGAATATGAACATTTAAATACGCACGACCACGGTATGTTTTTATGGCTTTTTTTTTAAGTCATGTACCAGCACTCAGGGGATAAACCCTACACACCCGGTGAATTGTGCTGGAACTATTTTTAAACTTATCTTTGAATTGAAAACACCTTTTTGGTTGGCAACACTACTTTTATAGGCAGTTTGCTTTGGCATTTTATCTTAAATTAAGCAAAGTTTTGAAATTTTTTATCGAAATAATGGTTTTGTTCGTGAAATGCCTCGTACACAATATCACGATCGTTATAAATGTAGGAAGGCATTTTTTTAACCACACTTGGGAGACATTCCTTACACTGAAACTTCAAAAATGATATCGTAGAGAAGAGATAGGCGTTTAAGTTATAGAAGGATAGAGAGCTTAATTCTTTTACAAATCTGCAGTTGTGTGTTTTGGAAAATTTGTAAAACAGCTGAGTCTCTGGTGTTCTGTTGGCGTATTAACTTTTAAGCTAAAAGAGGGCCATTTTATTTATTATTTTATTTTATTTTTATTTTTTTTTATCTTGGACCAGCACTCAGGAGATGACCCCTACATTTACGGTGCATTGTGCTAGAAGTATAAAAGAGGGATAGTGAGAGAGATGACAGATGGTGAAGCTGCACAACCTTACAACACTGTTTTTGCACGTAGTTTGTTTTCATAGCAGTGTTGTAACGTCGCTGATGTCAAGAAAAAGTATTAAATTTTTGAAGCTTCGTTTTTAGTAGCCATTTTTAGAATTATTTTATTTCGCCGGTGCTACACATCGCCGACGAAGGAGGGCGTTCTGATGTGTCTGTGGATTGGATACAGCTGAAGCCGTTACTGTTCAGTGACCAGTGCTATGCCTTCGCCACTGAAACCTTGCGACAACAACTGACACAAAGACACACAAATGCACATCAGAAAAAATTCCAGATATTTTTATGAGTCTGAAACTGGGGTTGAACCCAGGAAAAATTTTTCGTTTTGTTGTCAACGTGCAGACTACTTCGACGAAGGAGGGGCCTTTTAGCACAGGGACAATTTAAAAATATTTGGTCTGTGCGAGTCGTGAACCGAGGATCTTGGTCAATACGCTAACAAGTCAGCCAACAGCACCCCCTGCAATTAGAGATGCTATAAAAGTACCACTGAAACAAATGATATTAAAAATAATTATCTGTTTTATTGTGTAGCTTCGAAAAGAAAACGTCCTGTACTACGAAAACAAAGGGCCTAATTAAAAATTTAAAATTTATTGGATGAAATGAGATTCGAACCAGCGTAGAGATGGGTGAGCGATCATACACGATCGGGTGGCGATGGCACGATGGATAGTTGTCTGCAGTTTGACTACAAAATCAAAAACAGAATGGGTTCAATTCCAGTTTCAGACTAAAATTATAAAAAAAAACATCTCGCATTTGTCTGATGTGCATTAGAGTGTCTTTGTGTGTCAGTTATTGTCGGAAGGTTTCAGTGTCGAAGACATAGTCACTGGTCACTGAACAATACCGGCTTCAGCTGATAGCAATCCACAATCGCATCAGAATGCCCTCCTTCGTCAGTATTGTGTAGCACCGGCGAAGTAAAACAACAATAAAAATGGCTACTAAACCGAAGCTTCAGCACTGCTACGAGTATAAAAACAAAAGAACGTGCGAAAGCAGGGCTGTAAAATAATTAATTTAGCTTCACCTCCTGTCATTTCTCCTACTATCCCTTTCCTATAGTTCCAGCACAATGCTTCGCATGTGTAGGAGTCATCTCCTGAGTGCTGGTCCCAGATAAAAAAAAAATTTACTCATGTACGGCGTTCTTTTTCTTGCATCAGAATAATAAATTTTGCTCATTATCACGGGAACGCAGGCGCCCGAAGTAATCACGAAAAAAGGCTGTTAACCAACAGAAGGAAATAAATTATGGTGTTGCCATTAAATTTTTTTTTTGGAAATTGGTTTTAATAAAAAGTTTTACCTTGAAAGTAAAAAAAAAATCACGCGTGAGCCAAGCGCTAGTTGAAATTTAACAGAAATTAATAACAACAAATTTTATATCAAATGTTAAATAGTGCCTTATTGCGAATTTTAGTTTAAATAAAATGAATTTCGATTCTAATTTTCTTTTAGGGAAAAGAAATTTTATTTCATTTTTATTTATGTATAATTTTTATTATACTAAACGTTTGCATTCTAAATTTAAATATGCTTAGCGCTCGTTCGGTTCAAATAACAATTTCTTTTTAGATTAACGATTCGATCGCTTATTATTTCTTAAATTCGAGATTCAGTAAATTTGTGCTATGAAATTGTGAGATACGAGAGAGTACATTAAATTTAACTTATTGTCTAATTGCATTTTATATTTATCATTTCAGGTTTTAAAGCAAATTATTTACTTAACGAATTTTGTAAGGATGTTTGTAATAACAACAGGATATCAAAAATTTAGCACAGATGGACATGGACTTTTACAATGAACATATTTTGACAGATTTGGGTGAGTTTTTATTCATTTGCTAAGAAACAGTGATGGCAAAAATTATTTCCATACAAAGAATAATTTTTCACACTACTATTACAACTAACATCGCTATGTGGATTGTTATGAAATATAGAAAACTGTTGAGTTGTCAGCTGCTGACAATTGTATTACAGATCCAAATTGCATGATGAATTTCGGTTCTTTTTATTTCAAAAATTTATTAGTAGGCACTTTCCGATTTACTTTCCATAATCGATCCATTAATAGACCTTGTACGATCAAGGTCTATTTATTACGTCAATGCATGCATCTCTCCAACAACAGCTGGTATATCATTATCTTTCAGCTGTCAAAAGCATCTGACTACACCATTAAAAAATGTGTTTAGCTATGTTGATTAACTTTTGTAAATATTTTAATAAATTTGAATTTATAGACAATAAATTTGAAAAACCACAATGGCGTACACACATTGCAAAAAAATGTAAACAACTTTTGACAACGAAAAGATGAAAACAAAAAAAAATCCTCTGGAGATTTGAATTGACCTAATCAATAGACCTGGCAAGAACGGCGAATTTCTTCTAGCACAACGAATGCGTCGGTAAAAATTCATTGCGTAAATTCGCAGTGTGGCGCAAAATTACGTCGAAAAATTACAGCTGTCATCATCAGCAAAGTTTGTTTGCTGTGTGCGTTACCGGATAAAAAAATTTTATATTAACAAAAAAAAAAACAATTAAAAAGCAATTGTATGATAAATTTGCGTTTCGTTGTTCTGTCGTTACTATAATGGGACATCAGGGAACTTGTTCCTGAAACCCGGTCATTCGCACGCAGTGAAAATTCTATTTTTGGCCACGTTTGTGGAATGGACTACACGCAGAGGGCTTTCCTGTCACTTTTGACGGGGGAAGATTCAAATTGAGTGTCAATAAACACTACTCCCTCTACCCTTTCTCACATAACCTTTTTTCCCAGTTCCGGCACAATGCACCGCCTGTGTAGGGGTCATCACCTGAGTGCCGGTCCAAGAAAAAAAAATAATTATTAAAATAAAAATTAACTTCATTTACTAATATATTTGAAAATTAAAATGAAAAACTGTAACTCTGAACTAATTTATTCGTCGTTCGTCGGCGTATGAAATAAAAATGAATCTATCGCAGAGTTCGTCACGCACGACGAATTTCGTCCAATGGCGGCGTTGTTTCATATTAAATATGCACAAATGTGTTTTATTTCTGATGACGAAAGTTCGCAGCGAAAAATCCGTCGTTCGTTCCAATTGACTTCCCAACATTATGCTGCATTGAGATGAATATACATACGTCTTGAGAGGACTGGTAGGTAAAAAAGCAGTGTTGTCAATTAAAACGGGATTAAAAAAAAATCGCGCAACAAAAGCACAGGCCAATATACAACATACCGTACGTACACAGCGGAATTTAATTTAATTTATATTTTAATTTCGTTATCGATCAAAATTCAATTCAATTTGAATAGAAATTTCGATTGATATCGAATGCTGTAATTTTCTCTAACCTCTGCCTCGCATTAACAACTAGTCTAGTGGAATCGCAAGTTGTTTTTTTTTTATTGCTAACAAATTGGTTGGCCTTATTTTCATTTAATATCCGTGGTTTTGTTACTTCATTTAAATAAATTGATCAAATTCATGAAAATGTCATTAAATCATTTTTGAAATTTCTTTACAACAGCAACATATTTTTTCACAAAATTATTTATTTCTTTTTGTTCAGTAAATAGTTTTCTTTTGTGCTTTATTAATTTTTAATATAAAATTCTACGTTTTCTATTGTAAAATTTGCTAAGCAACAGTCTCACTGTTTTTATTAATTTTTTTTTTCATTTTTATTCAAAACAATGTTATTTATATATCCAAATGATATATTCATGAATATATATTTGGCAATAAGTCAGTGCTGTAAAATAATTTTTAAAGCAAATCATACCAACAAAAAAAAATTTGCAGGAATGAAAATATTTTAAAAATCTAGTTTAGTTATCAAATTTAGGATTTTAAAAATCAAATTCAGACTTTCCATTTCAAATTTAGGATTATAAAAATCAAACTCCGACTGTTTTCATATTCAATTCAAATTCAAAGCAAACATTGATGAAGGGCAGTATTTTTTTTGGTTTCCTCCGAGCAAAAGACTTTCCATCTGATCTGACGATTACCGTCAAGTCTGTACATCTTTCCGTTCTCTCTTCCCCGTTCATCCAAATACTCAAGACTTGACGAGTCATGAGATAAGCTGTGAGGGTATTTTCATGAGAACATTATATGTTTCGTTGATATTTCTTTCATTGATAAAATTTTTTTATTTGTTCTTCTTCACTGTTATAACAGGACGCGTATCTTTATATCTGAGAAGGTCCATAACAACACGCAACAATATGTAATTTCCATAAAAAATTCAACTTTTAAATCTTTTGTAAATTGAAAATATTTTTATAAAGATGCCAGTTAGTTTCCGGGTGGAATATTTATATACTTTGAAAAATTACTATTAAAAATTCGTTTACACCAGGGTACGGCTTGACACACTCATTTGCATGGCTGCCAGATGGGACGACTTGTAGTTATTTAGACGATTTTGGGTTCCGAAAATAGCAAAATTACGATTTAACGATTTTTTGCACTGGTCTAAATATGAAAAATTTCTGCATGTTATGTAGACGGCATCGATGAAAATAATCATTTCGTAAATGAGTTAACTATTATTTTGTGAATTCAATTATAAGTATAGCAGCAATTCAACTACAAATGCATTTTGAGACTTTTAAATTAAATATTTAATATTGCCTGTACGAATTGAAACCTTTTTGTAAAGTTTACAGCTACATACATACGTACATAGATATTTTATCATATGTCGCACTAGTGAAACCATATAATATATCTGGCAGCCCTGTTCATGTGCGGCACATGTGCTGAACACTCATTCACAAATCTGTATCCTGACTTAGGCACATGTGTCCGCTTTCACGTGCAGAGCCAGTAAAATAACAACTCTATGGTTTTATTACGTATGCATATGTAGTTTGCTGAAAAAATAACAACACCAAATGTCGCTCTTTCACTGTCTCTCTCTCTTTCTCACCATATAAACTTTTATTCTCAGCACAGTTTGCATATGAATAAAAAAAAAAACTAAAACAATTCATCACTTTACAGGTCTGTTTTGTTTTGTTAAGTAAAAAAATTAAATCATGCATAAATATTTTTATGCAAATGAAATATTTATTTACACCAATACAGTTACATTTGTCTTAACAACTGTCAAACTACTGTTAAAACCCAAAAATAATAGTTGAAATTAAATATTTATATGCATGGGTTTGTAGTTGTTGCATTTCTAATACACGACACAAATTGTATTTGTATGGATGCGTGTGCTTGGCTGTTTTACATGAAACAGGCAAAACAACAAAAATACCTGTTCTCGCGTACGTTTGCATGTGTATCTCACCACTAACAATATTGTTTGATCGATAAGTATATTTCCATAAGAAGAACAAGAGGAGACAAATTGTAAGCCGACTTGGAAGAAAAGAACACACAAATTTTGTTTTCTCAATTGTGTGCTATTTTTTTAACTGCTACTGATTTATGCGGTGCCTTTTTTTTAACGAAAAATCCTTAAGGGGCAAAATCACATCACAAGGCTTATAAGTGTTTAAAAACAAATTGACGAATAAATACATGCATATGTAAATAAAAATAATAAATTCATTAAGAAAAAGTTATCAGGCTATTAAAACATAATTTTAGCTGGAAATTAAATTTCTAATAAATAATACAATTTGATTAATGAAACCAATTTGCAATTTTCATAGAAAAAGCTGATTAAAGTTAAAATGCATAAAATAATTATTTGAAAAGTAATTGTATGCAAAGCAAACAAATATAATTGTAACATGATTTTATAAATAAAATTTAAAAAAAATCTAATTTCCTAATTTATTATAATAAATAAATTTTACTTACACAAAGTGATTATGAACATTATGAAAATAATGTAAAAAGTGGAAAGTCTTAACAACTTTAGAATTTAATGGATTTGTAATTGGAAAATGGAATGTGAGTGGAATTTTAATAAAACTAAATATTATTTATTATGTAGTTTTATTCGAAATAAAAATTGTTAAACTGAACGGTGTGATAGTTAAAATAAATAAGGAAAATTAAATTGAATCTAATATAAATCTATTTTTTTTTTAATTATAAATCAAAACTAAATCCACAAATATTTTCCAGAATTAAGACAATACAGTGCACTCGCGATAACGGTAACACCGCTTAATGTGACATTAACTATTCTAAAAGATGAACAACACTTGATAGAGCTCTATAATTGGAACAATAAAAATCAATGGCCTCAGGCTAAAAAAAAAAAAGTTAAAACGTTAAAATTCTAGTTTGGTTAATTCCGGGAATCCCATTTTTATAAATATGTATGCAGATAGGTTTTTTTTTGGAATTTACTACTCTAAAAGATTAACAAACTTAGAAATAAAGCTCTGTAAATTGAGCAATAAAAATTAAAAATTAATTACACGAAAGTTAAAATGTTACTATTCTGATTTTGTTAGTTCTGGCAATCACATTTTTTCATAAAACTGTTTGCGTGAGCATATCGTCACCAGAAGTGCAAAAAGGCGTAACAACCAACAAACTCAAAATTGAGTTTTTAATGGATATTGGGACAGCGCATCCAGGCACACGTCTTCACAAAGCTCGAACAAGCATCGAACCTGGGTCTTTCTGGTGTAGGCCAATACGCTAACTACTCGTGCCATCAGCACACCGTTTGCGTTAAAATAATTGATCTTTTATTCAAATAGTAAAATTATATTATTCCCGGTCTTTGTTCTGTAGTGAAGCTCTCGATTATTTACTCTCCAGGTGTTATTTACATAATGTGAAAAAATATGTACAGTGTAACCTCGGTTAACGCAACCCTCGATAAGGGTAACTTCTCGATAATCGCAACACCCAAATTCTTAACACTGGTGACTCTGTTAACGCAACTTTTCAAACAACAAAACCTCAATTAACGCAACTTGCAAATAAATTTAAGTTTTATTTTTAAATTAAGTTTTTTTATAAATAATATATAACATATAACAAAAAACAGTCGCGAATTGTACTTTTTCCGCTAAAAACATGAATCTTCAAGTTGTTAACAAGCATCAGTACAAATTTACAAAGGATGTGTATGTTTTATTTTTTCTAAATATATTTTGATTCTTTTTTATTTATTTTAATTAAAACAGAGCATTTGTTTTAAACGTTAACGTTTTATTTGATTTAAAATAATATTTTTAAGCGACAAACAGCCATAGAAATTTTTGACTCGGTTTTCGAAACAACTCAGTTTTCGCAACAGCACAAAATTTCTATCCTCGGTTGCGTTAACCGAGGTTACACTGTACGAGTATATGTATATAAACGAATAATTTATTAAATTTTCAAACTCCATGGTGACTTTTGGCTCACACTGTATATGTTCTTTATTATATATGATATTTCCACAATATTTACAAGATCACAATGTTTACGAGGCTATTTTACATCGAGTAGCGAAAACCTCTAATGTTTTTTTTTCCTTTCGAGCTCATTTTAACATGCCTACAACTCAACAAATTTTTTGTATTTTGATTCACAACCAATTTTAGTTATCTTTGTTATGTTATTGCCATGCACACGTGTACATACTTATATCATAATAATGGTAACAACTTAACGAAGCCAACTAAGTGAACAGCTGATTGCAAGTTGAGTTGTAATCCAAAATAAGACTTTGGCAACTACTACTACAACACAACTATCAATTTAGTTGTGAATCTTTAATTTCTGTAGTGTTTCTAATTTGAATTGGAAGCCCTGTTCAGCTGATCAGCTTTTTTTTGAATATAAATCAGTAAAATATTGAAGAGATCCATAGCTTGTTATTTACAGGCCAAAAAAAAAACCTATTTACAGAAAAAAAAGAAAGAACGTGAATAAATCTTTGAAATCGAAAAGGTTTTCAAAAATTGTAGAATGAAAAAACTTAAATCTATTTAGAAACAAGTAGCTGAACGCTTTTATACATCTAGCATCCACTATACATCTAGTCCCACTGCGTTAATCACTCAATTGTATTTAGAAAGTAATTGTAATTAAGTTTCTTTGAAGAAATTTGTTGCCCCAACCAGTTGACAGTTAACTAATTTAAATAAAATGTTTCAAATTAATTTTCACCAGTTTCCAGTTATTTATTAATAAATTTAATTATTCACTCACTGACTCTACGTATTAATTGCAAATGTGTGAAATCGCACAAAAACGGCAAAATCATATGATTAAAATTTATTAAGAGAAAAACTCAAATGACAATTTTTTTTTTTTTTTTGCTGTGTGAGTTTCTGTGAATGAGTTTCATTTTACAATTCAATAAAAATTGTTGCAAATTTTAAACACTAATAAACGTTTAATAAATTATAAAAAATAAAACAATGTTTGGAAAAAAGTACGAGAAGAAAAGCCATTAAACGTTACATGTATTTTATTATTTAATTAAATTGTTTCGTTAATAATATTGTTGCAGTGTTTTACTTAGCAAAGTGTTATGTGTGTAGATATTTTTATTTATTTTTCTTTTTTTATTATTATTTTGTTATTATTAGTTTATATTTTATTTAATTTTTTTGTGAAATGCTCAACCAAGAGTAAAGTGCATCAACCGCAAAGAAGAAAAAAAAAAGAAGTAACGTGCCTATGCCTTCAAGAGATTAATATCGGATTTGTTTCTAACATTAGATAATTGAGTGTATTAATAATAAAAATTATCAGCGATTTGATTTTCTTATTTGTTTTGGAAAAATATGTTTTTTACACCCTACAGTAACTCTCTAGATTTTGATTTATTGTGGATTGTGCAACACAACACTCTCAATAAGTTTTCTTTCAATAGTCAAGAAAGACTGTATGATTTTTCAAATAAATTATATGTTGTTTTAAAATATTTTCAAGATGGCCTTCATTAAGTAACCGAAATAAATCGTATCAAATTGATCCAAAAATTCCCCGTTTTCACGTGATGGGGACGTAGGGTGTAAAGAAATATTTTTTTATTTTATTGCAATTAAGTTATTTTAATTTGACTCATTCGGCCTTATTGTGGTTGTCAACGTCGACGTCGACACCAAAATGTAGACCCTGTTACGTCCATATGCTGCGACTATCTTTTCAAATTTAAATTGGCATTTACAAAAATTCGTGTTTTTCAGTAAATAACAAATAATATTTTTAAGTGAAAGTTATCGCATATCGCTTTGAGAGAGGTTACATTTTGATGTCAACGTCGTCGTCGTTGACAACCGCAATAAGACCGATTAATTTTGAGGAATTCATCATACCATTTGAAAACGATTGCTTTAAATCCCATATCTGAATACGACTACCCAGAAATATATGTCGGTGGTTTTTTTCGCTGGGTGAGAACTTAAAATGAACTTAAGATGACAAGACAGATTTAGTGTTGGAATGAAACGTGGTCGATGTTTTCGTGGCAATTATTTTTTTAACTATCATTTCCGACGCAGCTACGAGTTACATGGTCCATGCGATTAGCTCCATTTACTACTACTTTTTCAAAAAAAAACTTTGATGTCATGGTGGCTTGAATATTGGCTTCCAATGCTTCAAGAGTTGATGACTTATCGGCATAAACCAAAAAAAGGAGTGCAGGGGCGTTAAACCGTACGAATGAGTGGCCCAATGAACAGGAACATTTCTGGAAATAAGGTTGTCACCAAATTGATTTTACAATAAATCGATTGTTAAGCGTGCTGTATGGCAAGTTTCGCCGTCGTGTTGCAATTAATTTTTGAAAACAAAAATTCAGTCATCAATTTAAGAACGATGACGAATCGAGATTTGTGCGCCTTCTTCAATACATCGCAATACAGTGGCAATATTCTCCTCGTTACGTACATTTCTTTGTCTTTTTTTATCTTGGACAAGCACTCAGGATATGATTCCAGCACCATGCGGTGCATTGTGCTGGAACTAGAGGAAAGGGTTGGTAGGAGAAATGATAGGAGGTGAAGCTTCACTATCGTACAACACTGCTTTTTTTTGCACGTTATTTGTTTTTATAGCAGTGTTGTAACGTCTTGCTGATGTTTCTGAATCCAAAAGAGTAAAATTAGTGCGTAAATGATCAATAATTGCAGAAATTGCTTGATCACTAGGCACATTATGTTGACCGTAAGGTAACTCTATAAACTTCGCGAACAGATTTATTTTGTTCAAAGTAAATTTTTATAATTTGGAAGCGTTGGTCTGGCCTTAAACGATTCATGATGACTTGCCCAACCTTACTAAACAAACCTGACTGCCAAATCATAGTTATCGGTACCCATAGTTCTAGTGCAACTAAAAAAACACCCCATATATGCATATGAATGTATGTACGAGGTCTGTTCAAAACAAAAAGGTGAATTTTGAATTTTTTAGAAAAGTATTTAATTATTCATCAATATCCATTTTGTCCCCTGCAAAGTAATCCCCCTCAGATATAATACACTTATGTCAGCGCTTCTTCCAATCCTCGAAGCACTTCTTCGTTCTACGATTTTGTCTTTATCTCATAATTGTGGCATTTCATTAGTCTCTTCAGTTTTGGGAATAGGAAAAAGTTGCAGGGAGCCAAATCTGATGAATAAGGTGGTTGAGGTATTGTTAGAGTGTTGTTTTTTTTGCCAAAAAATCACGGACAAGCATTGATGTGTGAGCCGGTGCATTATCGTGATGCAGAATCCATCATATTTTTTCCGCAATTCCGATCGTTTGAGCCGCATTGCTTCTCGCAAACGTTGCAAAACTTCCTTGTAGTATTCCTTATTAACCGTACGACCTGTTGGCTAGAACTCATGATGCACCACGCCATTGTCAGCGATAAAAAACAAAATTCACCTTTTCTTTTGAACAGACCTCGTATGTAGTACATTTTATCCCAATTTTCGAAAATCGAGTTTTCATAATTTTTCGACATTTTCAGGTCCTAGGGTCCACTCTGGCTATAATTTATTCCACATACATACGTGCTGTTCGGCTAAAAAAAAGTTTCATCTGCAATGCGTAGTATATTTCCTTGCCAAATCGAGCACAAATGGATCGCGTTGTGCATAGAAATGAATGGCTTTTGGTAACAAATTGCCAGATTTCATTAGAGTACATCCCATAGTAAAAATAATATAAACTACTAATTAAAACCAATCTCATTTACTTTTCTGGAATTGTTCTTATTTATCATCTAGCATCTAATTTCTCTTGAAAACTGCTTTGCCCATAAAAATAAAAGTTTCTTATGTCAAATTTTTATTTATTGTTTATTGTTTATTGGATATAAAAAAAAACATCAATTAATTTTTGAATAATAAAATAAAATAAAAATTGCAATTTATGCAAAAATTCTGTGATTTCATTTTGCTGTTTCTGTTGCTGTATGTATGAAATTTTGATTGACAGCTGAAGGCAATTTAAAAAGCTAACAGCTAGGAAAACCCCCAAATTACGAGTATTATTTAGTTAAATCAGAATTTAACCGCCGCTAATGCCTTGATTTAAATTTCAGCACTGTCATGAATAAAAGCCGTGAAAAACTACAAAAAGAAGCTATTCATGTGCTACAGCTTTGCACAAGTTCATATTTTAGAATAGTCAGTGGAAGAAAGAAAGTGTTCATATTTTTTTGGCGGTATTCATTACGCGGGTGCACTGTATATTTCAATACAGTGAAAGCTGCTTTATGTGATCGAACTTTTGTCCGCCTATGAGAGTTGTCCGCTTGTAGAGCTTGTCCGCGAGTAAAACTTTCAGTGTAAATACATGTGTCTATTGTTTTTGATTTTTTTTTTTACTTTTTTAGTGACTCTCTTAATTCCACCAAATTCAACTCGTCATAATTTTTATGCATAAACCGACGTATAACTTAAAACGTTCACTCTTTTTGCCACAACAAAAAAAAAAACGTATTCAATCTGCTTTGGAAAGAAAAAACGTTTAAAGGTAGCAACAAAATATAATTTTATTTTTATAACTAACAACTGTAAAAAAAAAGAAACAACAAAAGAAATAAATAAATAAATTCAAACTCTCCAACTGCAAAAAAGAATCTGAAGACTTTTCACATCGAAATTCAGTCGTACTTGTAACATTCGTTTGTTGATTAACATTTGGAAATTTAGATAATTTTTTTTTTTTTTTTTGGAATGGAATTCACAAAATAACGAACAAACAAATATCAAAAAAAAAAAAAAACCTAAAATCAAAATCAAAAAGCCATTAAATTAATTACGAAAAAAACGACAAAAAAGAAAATTGTAAAAAGTTCTTATGGATTATAAAACTTGCAATGGTAATTAGTTCAACAACATAATAAATTCGTTGAAATCATTTATAAAAAATATTCAAGTGTTTAGAAGTAGAAACCAAATAATTTAGTTTGTCACAATTTTAGTTGTGTTTTGTATTGATCCAACAATGTGTTTTAGTTTTTGGTTTCCTTTTTTTTTTTCGTTCAATTGTTTCTGTAGGAATTGTTATCAGTTGTGTGTCAATGTTTATATGCAAGTGTATGTGTGTGTGTGTGTGTGTAGGTATATGTCTGTATGTACTAAATTTACATGTTTTTTGTCATTCTCTTTTGTTCTACACGCCCACTTTTATTTTGACAAAGTTTAATAATTATCGAAAACAAATGTTTTTTTTTCTGTGAAATTTGTTAGAATTGAATGTAACAAAAGCTGGAGATTATAACTTCCGATATGATTCATTATATGGGCAATCAAAATGTTCAAAAACAAAATGGATTTTCTATGCCATTAAATTTTCATTTTCAATTGATTTACAGAATAACCTGAGCAGATTTATATCGTAATTTTGTACATGAAATTTTCTGTATTTGCCAGTATTTAAAAAAAAGTTGTGCAATTGTAGTAGACAAAAAAAAACTTGGAAATTGAAACAAAATACAAATACAACGAATTGTTTCGCATCGTTCCGGAATCAATGGAGATTTTGAAGATAGAACAGTGTAATCTCGCAATGGATCTGAATTTTGCGGAAAGTCTCTCTGTGTGTGTGTGTGTTATATTGATATATTTTTTTTATATTGGACCAGCACTCAGGAGATGACCCCTACACATGCGATGCATTGTGCTGGAACTATAGAAAAGGGATAGTAGGAGAAATTATAGGAGGTGAAGCTTCACTATCTTACAACACTGCTTTTTTTTGCACTTTATTTGTTTTTTAAAGCAGTGTTGTAGCGTCTCTGATGTCAAGGAGACGTATTAAATTTTTGAAGCTTGTTTTTTTAGTAGCCATTTTTAGTAATTATTTTACTTCGCCGGTGCAACACAATACCGACGAAGGAGGGCGTTCTGATGTGCCTGTGGATTGGATACAGCTGAAGCCGTCACTGTTCAGTGCCTTCGCCAGTGAAACCTTCCGTCAACAACAGACACAAAGTCATGCACATTAGAAAAAATGCGAGATGTTTTTATGAGTCCGAAATCAGGAAAATTTTTCGTTTTGTAGTCAACGTGCAGACTACTTCGAATCGTACTACGGACATTACGCGTAAAAACTGAATAGCTTTTAAACGTGGTCAATGAGTTAACTTTTGAGTCACCTGCAACTCATTTATGATTGGTCATGAATTAATTTTAATTGAATTCAAATTCCGAAAGGGATCCAAGTGTTTTTAAAGGGTGCTTTACATTTTCCCACAAGTCGTACGACATGCCAAATTTTTGTGTAGAAGAGCACAAGTCGGATCGTCTAAACGTAATATGTAATGAAACTATAAGATTTTAATAGAAAATACGGATGAAAATTTGACAGTCGTTATGGCTGTCTTGATTTTTTAAAATTTTTCAAAAACCAACACACACCATTAGATCAGGGATGCATTTTTATGTAAACAAATGTGAGAAAGCCAGGGAGGGAAAACTGCTTTCATAAATTTATACCAATAATAAAATCAAAATGTACATTTTAGACTACGAGCGCACAATTTTATAAAAATATACGTATATTTTCCAAAAGTACACTAAAAATTTTGACCACGAAAATAACATATTCCAAAGTAATAAAAATATTTTTCAATGTTATTAAAAAAAAATTCAATTGCACAAGAACTCCATCCCTGGAAAAATTATAAAATTCAAATTGGTGCTTAAAATATGTATAAAAAAAAAAAATAAATAAGAAATTACAAAAAAATAAGAAAATATAAATCATGGAGTTAGCAGATATAACTGAAGTGTCTCCAACTGCATCCAAATTAAGGAAATAATTTGAAGTATTCCAGTAATGTATGGCGCTAGCTTCGCATGTATAAATTCTGCAGATGCTGAAGAACTACCGCTAGTGCACTACTGGAACTGTAATTGTTAGTAGGTGGCAGCATTTGCACGTTTTTGGGTTATAGCAATGCTGCAGGGCCTCTGATGTCAAGGAGACCTATTAAATTTGTAAAGCTTTGTTTTAGTAGCAGTTTTTAGTAATTATTACGCGTTCTACGTGTGCTCTGATGTGTCTGTGAATTGGTTACAGCTGAAGCCGGTACTGTTCAGTGACCAGTGACTATGCCTTCGCCGACAATAACTGACACAAAACACACTCTAATGCACATTAGAAATAAAGCGATATGTTTTTATGACTGAGTCTAAAACTGGGGTCGAACCCAGAACTTTTTGCTTTTGTAGCCAACGTGCAGACTACTTCAGCCTGGTTGAGCAGTTAGCGTGTCGAACCGCGTTTCGAATCGCTGATCAGACCAAACATTTTTTAACTGTGTCTGCCCTAACAGTACGCTTCTTTGGCGGTATTTGAGCAATAAAACGTCGTTGAAGTAAAATAATAAATGAAATGGGTATCCTTCAGCTTAGAAAAATTAATGCGTCAACATAACAACTGAGACGCAGCAACTCTGCTTTACAAATGCAATTGAAGAGTTGCACAAGTATTAAGTTCTCCATCGTTCTTCTATCTATTCCCCACCTGTCTCTTCTGTAAACTATGCCTTTCCAACGAGTTGCGGAGCGTGTATTGTATACGTAGGAAAGTGCTTCTGCGAACTGGTATCTGATATTTCTGAGTTTGTCAAAGTCAAGCGTAAAGAAGAAATAAATTAATGGATTTTTGAACGTGCTATGACACCCGTTGGTCTTGTGCAGTTGTCAAGCATTTGCCTAATGGGACCTTACCTTGAAAAAAATGATTTTTTTTTCTACTTATTAGTTCGTTATTAGCACGTGATGTATTGAAATAATTAATATTAATATAATTAATATAATTTTTTCTATTTCGCTTTTGCTAAAATGTAAACAGAAATACAACCACGTTGTTTTTTTTTCTTAGTTTAATCAGGCGAATATAATTCATAGAAAACAATGAAACGTCTATAGTTAATTTAATTTGTCATTAATTACAAATGACACCAGTACTGTGTGTTTTTTCTTTTATTTGTTTGTTTTTTGAAGTGCTCGCATTCGTTGATAAGGACTTTCATTTTGTAGGGGACTGTATAGTGCTCACTTTGACATTAGCCTTCATTTACGAGTGATTTTTTTCTAATAATCTCAGTGCTATGGAAATTTTGAAATGACTTTTGTATCCGGCATTAAATCCTTGAAAATACTACGATTAAATTTTTGTGGTAGAAAAACATATTTGTGTAAATGAAAACGTGAACCAAATAAAAAAATACTACAAACTTCTGAAAAGAATTTCTAAAAACATAATTTTTTCGTGATATATTATGTAAAAAATTACATATTTTTTTGATGCAATAGCAGCAACAAAATTATCTTTTATTGTTAAAGAAAACTATTCATGGAGTAAAATTTTATTGTATCGGCTGTGCCAAACGAAACGTTTATGCTTATTTCGGCAAATGTTCGCCTAGTCTGACCATACCGCATGAATTAGCCTTAATAAATACTCATGCTTCACAGGACAAAGTTTTTTAATAAATTCAATAGCTCAAGGCGAATTCATAACAGTTTTTGCATTTTGTTGTATGCTTAAGACCAAGGCAAATTCATTACCAGGTAAACTCTCTAGTTAATTCGCTCGTCAGCTGATTTTCAACAATTTGTAACGTATTTTAAAGCCGAACGTCAAAGTTTGTTTACTTTTGTGCAAAAGTTAAGAAAAGTGGTTGTAAATAATTTAATCAATAAATTACTTTTTGTAATAAAAAATTTATTTAAATTTTACTTGCATTACACTAATTTAACACGTTCTTTTTAGGTTATATCGTATTTAACCAAACAAATGTATATAAAAAATTTGACGTTCGGTTGCAAAGGGAATTGACGAATTTGCCTTGCAACAACTTTGTATTTATAAACCTTGCTTAAGACGAAGTTGCGTTGCGGTAGCTACACCCTTAATTTGCTTTAATTTTTTTTTTGGCGCAATATTAATCATCCAATTGTGTTTTTGAATAACTTTTTTACTAAATAAAAAAAAAGCTATTTTGAGTGGTGGAAATCTTTATTTAGACCAAGAAAATTTCTTCTGTTAATTGGAAAGTATGATACCGGCCAAGTGGCTACCGCCAGTGTTTATATACATTTCTGACCGTTTTATCGCATTTTCCATAACTTTAAGCAATATTTCTGGTGATAACTGTCCGCACTCCTATCGAATATTCTCCTTAAAGGCTGCAGTTGTCCGGTGCTTGTTGGCATAAATCCGCAACTTCAAGTAGCCCCAAAGAAAGAAGTTTGGGATGGTTAAATCGGGCGATCTTACTGGCCATGCGAAATAGTAAAAACGGGAGATTACGCGGGCAGGAAATGCTTCCATTATGACTCCTGCCATTTTCACCAAGCCCCGCTCATTCAATTCCGGCAGTAAAAGGTCGCTGTCGCGTTCGCCAGTAACAGTAACTGTATTGCCGATGGCGTCCTCAAAAAAATACGGTCCAATCACTCCTCCCGCGTGAACACCGCATCACACAGTGAATGTAACGGCTTTTCGTGCAACACGCAAATTTCAGTGCGCCAGAAACGAAGATTTTCTTTATTGACGTAACCGGTTAAATGAAAATGCACCTCGTCGCTCATGATGATTTTCGGCTCAAAATCGTTCTCTTCGTTGTTAAGATTGAGGATGGCTCTACAGTAATTCGCACGCAATTGACGGCCAGCAGGGCTTAACTAATGCACTGTTTTATACTTTGTACGGCAACATGTGTAAATTTTTCACTAAAATTCGGGTCGGCCTGGAGACGCCCAATTGCATGGCAGGTCGTCTGGTTGATGTTTCTTTGTTCTCATCAACTTCAGCAGCCGTAGCCGCGATATTCTCGACCAGTCCTGAAAGATCCCTTGTGGTTCCAGTCTGTTCGACTCGAGCAGCTAAGCGGGGTAATGTTTGTCCACTTGGTGAAACACGAATAGGTAATCAACTACGAATTCACGCTGAGCTAACACCAACGACCGATTATTGGGTTAAAAAATCGACACAATTATTCCACGCTCTTGCGGAGTACAACGCTCTATTGTTTGTCTGTTTGTATTCTGCAGCTGTCTAGTTTACAAATGTCAAATATGATTCACGTAAAACACCATTTGCAAGGCCTATTACATCTTACGATAGGGTGATTAATTTTGCGTCACCCAATACAAACTCACTAAAAGTTTACGAATCATTTCATGAAGGTACTCATATGTGTAAATCTAATTGAATTATAATTCTTATCATTTCAGACCGGGCAGACTATGTCGGTGGTATCGACAATGAAGCAATATTTTTTGAAGACTTACAAGTAGCTGCCACTCTTGGTCGCTTAGGTACAGATGAAAACCACAGCAATACTGCAGGGTCGGCGGGTGGTGCAGGTGGCAGCACATCAGTGGCATGCCCAAAAAAAACAGAAACACCCATAACGTCACCTGCACCCATGGCAACAATAGGAGCCGACATTATTCTACCAACGATACCAACAGTTTCGGCACGTGTCAGCTTGACAGCAACCCCAGCAACAACGCACATTGGTATACAACATCACAATAACAACAATCCTAATCTCCATACACTATCGCACCTGCCCGAAAGTCCACCGGATTCAAGTTCGGAACCTCCGTACAGTCCGCTCCAAGATATTTACAGTCACAGTAGTAGTAGTGCTGGTGGGAGGAGCTCATCGGCACAAATTCACGAGCTGCATACCATGCAGATACATCATCCGCCACAAGCGCCGCCACTAACCCAACAACAAAATCACTATACACACCTATTAGATGGTCAAATGAGTGTAAATCCTCTGGCAAGTATCACAGCCCAAGACACTCTAACAGCGGGTGGCATACGTGTCAAGCATGAATCTGGTCTCATAATCAATCCGAATAATTTATCGCTTAACAGTCCCACACTGCATTCGAATGGCTCACAAAGCTTAGATACGCACATTGAAATGCCTAATCCACAACACCATACACAACAACACATATACGCAGGCGATCATCCAGCCAATAACAACAACAACAACAACAACAATCAAATCAGCTATGAAAGTCTGTCAAACAAATTGTACGCCCACACTGCACATCCAGCACCCACGGCAACGTACCAATTAAATTTAAATCATTTGGACCATCAGTCGTCTCACGAAACACCAAGTTGCATGCTAACCACCATTGGAGATCTGTCGCATGTACAAGTGGTTGGCACTAGCATACCGTCGACACCTACTCTGGGTAGAACATCTGCACCGTCCACGCCCAATCACCAGTCATCGTCACGTAAACGCAAAATGACCTCACAAATTGATGATCCAGACTTTAATTGCGTCAAACCAGATCCTGGCTTAATTTTGAGTCCTTCACGCAGCTCAGTTTGTTCGACTCCCCTATCAGGGGAGAGCTTAAAGAGATCCTCATTATCACCATTGAATATTCAACTAACTAACCATGATATGATCGATACACCAGCCCCCTCAAATGCCTCGCTTTCACCGGCTCTTTCCTCGGTCAATATGGATGGTAGTTACAAAAACTCCGATACGGCTTCGCAAAGTGGCGATGCTTTAAGTCCCTGCATACGTTTTGCACCGTTTCAGCAACCAAATTGGCACAAATTGTGCGACCAACATTTGCAAGATATTTCGGTAGTCTACTACCGTGTGGACGCCGATAAAGGATTTAATTTTTCTGTGTCGGACGATGCCTTTGTGTGCCAGAAAAAAAATCATTTCCAAATAACTTGTCATGCTCGCTTACAAAGTGAAGCAAAATTCGTTCGAACACCGTCCGGTTTGGAAAAAATCAAATCCTTCCATTTGCACTTTTATGGAGTGAAATTGGAGGCACCGAATCAAAGTATACGCATAGAACAAAGTCAGTCGGATCGATCAAAGAAACCTTTCTTTCCTGTACCGTAAGTATCTCTTTTCATAAGCTAGTAGATAATAATAACTCTTCTTCAATTATTTAATAAAAAATATATTCTTATAAATTATTTATTAATTAATAAATTAATATATATTATGATTTTATTTATAAATACAGATGTTTATAATAAATTTATTATATATTAATAGGATAATATAATAATTCTATTTAATATATATATGTATATATTTATATAAATTTATTATATATTAATAATATAATATAATAATTATTATTTAATATATATATATATATATATATATATATATATATATATATATATATAAATAGATAGCCTCTAATTATATGCTTTTTTTTCTTTTATTGTAACTTAAAGTATCGATCTCCAAAGCCACATTGTAAGCAAGGTGACAGTGGGCCGCTTACACTTCTCTGAGACTACCAACAACAATATGCGCAAAAAGGGCCGCCCCAATCCGGAACAACGCTACTTCCAACTGATTGTAGCTTTACATGTCCACACCGCATCTGGGGATTTTCCGATTATAAGTCAAAGCAGTGATAAAATAATTGTTCGTGCCTCAAATCCTGGACAATTTGAATCGGACGTGGATTTATGTTGGCAACGAGGCCTCACTCAAGATTCCATTTACCATGCTGGCCGAGTAGGAATCAATACTGATCGGCCCGACGAGAGCCTAGTGGTGAATGGTAATCTGAAAATTTCGGGTCACATAGTACAGCCCAGCGATAGTCGAGCTAAGCAGGAAATTGGAGAATTGGACACGTCTGTGCAACTGCGCAATCTTCAAAAGATACGCATTGTTCGTTATCGCTTGGAACCCCAATTTGCCTTACATTCTGGCCTAAAAACTCACAAAGACTCAGAAGATATTGTAGATACGGGAGTCATAGCCCAAGAAGTACGAGAAGTTATACCGGATGCAGTGCAAGAGGCTGGCAGTGTTGTTCTACCCAACGGCAATATCATTGAAAACTTTCTACTGGTGAACAAGGACCGCATTCTTATGGAAAATATTGGTGCAGTCAAAGAACTATGCAAAGTAACCGGCACTCTAGAGACACGCATAGAGAATTTAGAACGTGTCAACAATCGCCTGCAGCGAACTAAAGAAAATGACTTGCAATTCTTGCATTGCAAAAGCATAGCAACCAATCGGGATGGCTATGAGATTTGCTCCAACAGGACATTACAAGTGATTATCTTTCTATTAGTTATAGTGATGGCGGCTTGGTAAGTCTACTAACATTTCACTTCAGCTAAAAATTAATGGCTTCCTCTATTCTTTCAGTTTGGCTGCCGTTTCCACCCTGTATTTTGTTGAACACAACAAGAAGCAACAAAATTTAAAATATCTGGAGAATATACAGATGTTAAATAATGGTCATATATATGGGCATGAAGGCCTAACTTTAACAGAGCAGGAGCGCAATTTCATCAATATGTTAAAGTCTACCAGAAATCATACACATTGGCCAACATTTGCGTACCAGTCACCCATTGCAAACGGCGGTCTAGTGGGGGAAGTTCGTTCGAGAACGCAAAGCCGCAATAGCGCCGAATATCACAATGCTGACTATAGATATGTGGGAACTCCAGATGATATACTTAACCCCTCCTCATCGCAACAGTTAAGAAATGACGAAATTACGGTTGTTATGGAAAAACCTTCGGTCGGTCATGAGCTCTTGCAAACGTACAATGAGCCGCAAAGAGCTATTACAGCGCCCACCTTACAGCGGAACAATAAGTCGTCGATTAGCAAGCATAAAAGTAAATGGCCTCAACCTCAAATAGTCTTAAGGGTAATGCAATCGGCCACTCACCGTAATGCCTTGCCCTCTACACGTTCACTCAATGTGAATGGACAACCAAATGAAGAAGCAGCCCAGAATGGTTCGCTTAATGTGAATGAAACATCAACGGAAAAAATTCCAGATGTGCAACAAGATATCGAAAATAATTCCATCGATACTGATTCTCAGCAACAGGCCGGCAATCGTCTGAAGTCAACATCATCAAAAATACGTATATCGGCGGCAAAGGAATCAGCACATACTGAAGTACAAAAATTGAATTCTAACTTACCTACAGTTAGTACCTCAAGTAGTAACATTATCGATGAAACGGCACTGGTTATAGAAAATTCGGTAACCCAATCGAATCTGATCAGGCACACTAATGCCAGGGGAGGAGAATTTATAATATACAAAACTGTTTCACCACCCCCTTCCACTACCAGCACCACCACCACCACCACCACTAGTCACAGTCTAACGAACAAAGTCAATACCGATGCTCCACACACCAACAATTCACTAGAGAATCAATCCATTGCAAATAAGAGTCGCAATTTCGTCGATCGTACCACTGACAACTCCGATCTATTGCAGCAACTATCGAATGACAATAACGAATCGATTTATAGTGCCACTGATATAATAGGTAATCCACTAGATTTTATCGTGGGCTTGGATGATCGCCAATCGCTTTTGGGACGTCGTGCAGGTTCTTCATCTTCCACTGCTAATACGGCCCATCAGCAAACGAACGTGCAAAACTCGATTGTATATGTGGACACATTTGGTGAACAGGAACAGTGCAACAGTAAAACTAAACGAGAGGACGTATCAAATTGCCAGGTAAACAACAAGTAACTTAAAACTTTGATAAAATTTAACTTTTTTTTTTTCAAAATTACTTTTTACAGTCCGTTTGCTTTGAGGAAAACAATCAACTTTTGGCACCCAATCAATCGAATTTGAACTTGAAAACATCTACAGACCTTAAGAAAATCAAATCAGCTCTACAAGACGAAATCGATAATGAAAATCATAGTGAAGCTGATGATAACGATGCGATTATACACGACACAGACGATGACCTGCAGACTACCTACGAGGGTAATCTGAAAAATAAAGAAACTCTTAATACTTCAATTTTAGCTGCAAACCTGCCACAAGGTAAAAATATTCATCATAAACAGTCGCTGCCGAAGCAATTAAACGTAGAAGTTCAACGTACTGAAGATGCTGAAATTTTAGATGCCCTTTTAGAGCATAACTTTTCCGATGAAATCGTCAATGACGAAACAAAACTAGTGAAAAAAGATGAAAACGAGGTCAGCCTGTCACAACCAAAACTGTCTGTAGATCCAGACTTACCACCCACAAATGCAGATTGTTGGAAAATACGAACTTGTATATATGCGGAGCGTCTAAATAACACTTTTGCAACCGAAGAATTTTGCCCCAAACTGGGCAAATCAATGAATAATACATTTGTAATTCCACTGTCGCGATTCTTCAAGGAACAAAGTGTTGAGTTACATATCACGTAAGTTTGATGTGCAATCAAATGATGTTGTATTTCAGTTTATTAATGTTCCACAATATTTCACATTTCTTTGCAGATCCTCTATACCATTGCAATGGGTGCTTTGCAATTTACATGAAAACTCTCAAAATGTTTTGCAACGCAGACGAAATACTTCGTTGCTGCTACTCAATGTACCCAGTCGGGGTTATTTTGTTAAAGATTTAATTTTACGTGCCACCAATGATCCAGAAAAAGTAAGTGGATATGCCACTTACGCTTATGGCACTAATACTTAATTAACTATTTCGGATATTCGCCTAAAGCGTTCCATTCTTTATACAATATTATTTTATATGTTATTCGTTACATTATATTCATTTTCACTGGTCACTGGTCACTGGTCTCTTAACAGTAACGGCTTCAGCTATATCCAATTAACAAACACATCAGAGCCCTCCTTCGTCGGTATTGTTTAGCATCGGCGAAGTAAAGAAATTACTAAAAATGGCTACTAAAAACGAAGCTTCAAAATTGAATAAGTTTCCTTGAGATCAGAGACGTTACAACACTGCTGTAAAAACAAATAACGTGCAAAAAGCAGTGTTATGCGATAGTGAAGCTTCACCTCCTATCATTTCTCCTAAACTCCCTTTCCCCTATAGTTCCAGCACAATGCACCGCATGTATAGCTCTCATCTCCTGAGTGCAGAGTAAAAAAAAAAAAAAAAAAAAAAAAAAACAAAACATGGCCGTGAAAATTATTTGATGTTTTAAACTAATAGGCGTTATAATTGCTTTTTTAAGGTACAGGGTGGCTGATGAATTTTGCTACATTAAGAAAATATAATAACTTCTTTTGTAATGCATGGAATATTTTCAATCTCTTTTCACTTGAAAGCACATAGAATTAGTCTTAAAGATAATCGACATTAAATGCCCGTCCTGCTCATCGATGCAGGTAAGGCATCTTAGCAAAAAAAATTTTCATTACTGCCCGTAAAATTAACGCTGGAACTGCAGCTATTGTCGCTCGAATTGATTGTTTTAGTGCCTCCAAATTTGTCTGTTGCGATTTGTACACTTCATGTTTACAATAACCATACAAGAAAAAGTCCGCTGGAGTTAGGTCAGGCGATCTGGGTGGACAACGGAAGGTTGAGTTTCTTGAAATGAGCCTGTAAGTTAGTTGAACCAAAACTACAGACTCCAATGCGTGATAGCGCCATTCTTTTTCCATTGTCCCACTTTTCATTTTCATTAAATCTAAGGATCAATCTACAAAAACCAATAGAAAAATTCCAGATTACTTATATAGAAAAAAAGTTATCAAGTTTTCTTTTGGTATCGGCTTTCATTAGCCACCCTGTAGTTAAGCGTGCGCTTAAATGCTTTTCCCGAATAATTGCAAATCGAATAACAAAGGCAAGATTTAAACGCCGATAAAATGCACCTAAGAATTTCTAATCGCTTGATAATTTTACATGCTGAAACAATTTTTTATGTTCTCTCTCTCTCTCTCTATTTCAGTCAAATATTTGCCAAGAGCGACCCCACGAAGGCAACACAATACTGCAGTACAATTTTAGAATTTTAAGAAATTGTGATTGAAGCACAACAACGAACACTGTATCCTAATTCGATAGAATTTTTAATGTTAAAAATTTTATATTTAAATTTTATTGCTACTTGTACTATTATTTCTTTCTCTTTATATGTTTTCTTTTCAGACTTTTTTTTTAATATTAATTTAATCACAAACTGAATTAGACTTTTAGTTATTTAATGACAAACGAAGAATATTAGTACGATCCAGTTAAATCGTTAGAACAAAATGTAATCAATCGAACAAATGATAATTGTTTTATTCTCCCTTATACATACATACATATGTATATTAATTTTGTAAATATTGTGTAGCGAAAAGCACTAAAGCATCATAGATAAACATAAATACATAAATACATACATACATACATACATACAAACATATACATATGCATATACATACATACATACAATAATTGTTACATTGCTTTTATTATTTTATCTTAACAAGAACAATAATAATTAACTGCAATAACTAAAATCACAAAGTAAATTAAAAATAGCATTAATTTGTTATCACTGCTATATAAAAATAGAATGAATGAGATAACTAAGAATAATTGAATATCATTATACATGATACATGATACATGATCCATGACTATTATTATTATTATTATTATTTATTAAGAAAAAATAAAGACAACAACAATATTTAGAAAATACATAAATACAAATTATAAGCGTTTTATTTGTATCTGCTGTTTGAGGTAAAGGAAAATTTCTATATGTACAGTTTGTAAAAAAAGTCTTTTCAAAACTTAGAAAAATTAAAAAGTTTAAGAGAAACTCTTATTTGCAAGTAAATTATATAACTTTTATTAAATTTTTTTCTTCATGTATTCAATTGAAGATGTTTATAAACACTTTGCACAAAAAAAAAACAAAATTAATTTAAATAACAAAATAATAATCGTAACTTAAAAAATACTTCAGTTTCTACGCTGTAAAATAAATGTTTTCAAAATTGTGTTAAATTTAATTAAATTTATTCTAAATGGTAAAAAAAAAAGATTTGAGGGTGCTAATACTTGGTGTGCCGTCCTTTAGCTTTAATTACAACTTCTAAGCGTCTAGACATTGAATGGATAAGCTTTGGTATATCATAATTTTCAGGTATTTTTTCCCACTCTTCTTTAATAAATGTTATTTGTTTTTGGTGACCTTTTTCCGACTTTTTTCTTTGGGTGGACCCATGAATTTTCTATAGGGTTTAAGTATGGGCTTTGTGCTGGGTTATCGATCACTTTTCTACAATTATATAACAACCAAGACCTACAAATATATGCCTTATGCTTCGGTTCATTATCCTGCTAAAATTTATACTTGAGCTATTCTGGGTCAACAAAACCGAATTTCCGAGCACTTGCACTCAATTCCTTTTTTAAAATGTTTAGATAGACTTCCTTGGTCATTATATCCTCTAATATTCTTATTTCGCCAACACCCTTGCTCGAAATACAACCCCACACCATAACGAATAGTTTACCGAACTTTACAGTGGGTATTATATTTTTATTTTTTAAAGCCGCCAGGGGTTTTCGCCAAACTTTTTGAGGTCCATCATGGTAGTAAAGCATCACTTTCATTTCGTCACAAAAAATAACATCATCCCAGTGCTCCGGAGGTAAAGAAAGGTGTTCAATGGCAAACTTATACCTTTTTCAATATTTACCGCGGATAGCAAAGGTTTTTTCTTCGTAACTCTTGAAGAGTATTTATGGTTTTGTAGCACATTTCTAACAGTCTGAGAGGAATACTTACTCCACATTCATTACTGATGCTAAGTGCAATTCCTATAGTACTGAAATGTGGATTCTCATCAATCATTTTTAAAATTTTCTTTTCAATTCGCCGAGTTACTTTTTTTGGTCTGCCTGGTGTTTGTTTTGGTTCCAGTTTTCCTTCTTTTTCAGCACTGTTAATAACATTATATACCGTCCTTAGGTTAAGAGAGAACATTTCAGCAATTTCTCTGTGAGATTTTCCTTTATAGTAATTAAAATACACCAGTTGGGTAATGTCTTTGTTCAGTCGCTTTCCTGGCATAGTTTATATATAATTGGGTAATCATTTGTTTATTCTATGAGCTTAATTTAATGAATAAAAGACAACTGCTACTCTTATCGTCCATATAAAACTATTATACGCAATACATATGCAAAAAACTAACGGTTCCTTCTTGTCTTTGCATTTTTGAAAACACTTTTTTTACACTGTTTAAAGTATGCAAAATTATTTTGTAGCGTTGTTGTTGTAATATGTTCATAAATTTGTCAAAGTTTCGATGCCTGCTTGTCGACAACATACAAAACAACAGTTGTAAAAAAAAAATTCACAAATATACTGATATTGTTGTTGTAAATATTTATTTAAATTTAAATTCTTAAAAAATTTTTCATTTGAAAACATTTTTTTTACAAACTGTATATATAAAATAAATCCCTGTTTGTTCCAACACTTATAACTCTAGAATAGCTGGACCGTTTTTCACAGATATTAGCACATATATGGGCAATCTAGAACGGGACACTCGCTTGTCTTTGCAGTGAGTTATAATAAAAAATTTTAAATTTTCTTTTGCTTTTCTACGTTTTTTAATGGCACTATAAATAGTGCAAAATGTAGCTTTTATCGATTTTTTGTTTCTGTGGTATAACCAATAAATATGGCATCACGAACGGGACAAAATTTAGAAATCACTTTCAACTACATTTAGAAAAATTCAAAAAATTTGCGAATTAGAACACCATTTTTGGAAGGAATTTTTTTTTTTAAATAAAATAGAATAATATGGCTTTCCACTGTTGGTTGTCATATGTAAATATTTTTGTTTCTCTTTTTTTGAACAACCTTTAGTATGATTGGCTTAAATCTAGTTTATGGAAGCCACTCTAAATTTAAAAAAAGTTACCTCGTCTGATAGAAAATTTAATTTTATGAAAAAAAAGTTTAGTGCAAAAATCTTGCAACGCATATTTTCCGAGTTATGGACCTCGGAAGTTGTACAATAAAAATGTCATTGTGTTTAATATTTCTTAGCTTATTGGGTCAATATGGGTAGCATTGGAAAGCTTGTGAAAATGCCGATCACATGATGGTAAAATTTCACATTTTGGGATGATAAAATGTGTAGATGTGAAAATTCTTAGGCGCCGTCAAAGGCCGGTTATGCAGAAAATCTATAGTTAGCGAAGCCGGTGTGTGTTATACCATAGAGGAGAAAATCCTTAAGCCCGGCCGAAGGAAACATTACATTTAATTTGTAAAACTAAAAAAAAAAAATTTATTAACTCTATACAAAATATGGCAAAATATTACTGCTTTGCTTAAACACCGTTTTGACATTGCATACGGATGTTTAGGAAGGTAGCCATACCCATATTGTTGCTATGAATCAAACACTTATAATGAAAATGGCAAAATATATCGACGGCTTTTATAGGTCCGTAACTCCCAAACTATGCGTTGCCGAAGATTTTTGTACTAAACTTTTTTTTCTTAGAATTTAATTTTCCATCACCTAAGATAATTTTTTTTAAATTTGGAGTGGCTTTGGCGTATGATTTAGGACGGGACATTTAGAACGGGACATATTTTCCTACAATGTTTGTAATAAAAATTTTCTTAAGTTTAAACTGTATTATTAACTGTCAAAATTTTCATACTTATTATTTTATAGATATTTTTTTTTTTTATCTTGGACCACTGCTCGGGGGCTATCCCCTACATATGCAATGCATTGCACTGGAACTAGAGAGAAGGATAGGGAAGAAACAGACAGGTGGTGAAAGTAGTAGAAAGATAGAGCTTAATTCTTGCACAACTGTGCAGTTGCGTGTTAATTATAAAGCAAAGTTGCGGCGTCTCTGATGTTTTTTGACGCTTTATTTTTTTTTTTTTTTTTTTTTTTTTTATCTGGGACCAGCACTCAGGAGATGACTCCTATACATGCGTAGCATTGTGCTGGAACTATAGGAAAGGGATAGTAGTAGAGAAACGACAGGAGGTGAAGCTTAATTAATAATTTTACAGCTCTGCTTTCGCACGTTCTTTGTTTATACTCGTAGCAGTGCTGAAGCTTCGGTTCAGTAGCCATTTTTATTATTGTTTTACTTCGCCGGTGCTACACAATACCGACGACGGAGGGCGTTCTGATGCGATTGTGGATTGCTATCAGCTGAAGCCGGTATTGTTCAGTGACCAGTGACTATGCCTTCGCCACTGAAACCTTCCGACAACAACTGACACACAAAGACACACTAATGCACATCAGAAAAATGCGAGATGTTGATTTTTATTTTAAAAATTTTTAGTCTGAAACTGGGGTTGAACCCATGTCTGTTTTTGGTTTAGTAGTCAACGTGCAGACTACCATCCATCGTGCCATCGCCACCCTCCGTAGAATGTACATTAGGGTGAGAAAATTGTTTTTACGCGAAATTATAAGAAAATGTCTTACAGAACTATTAACATTAATTTCGTTAATCCTTTTTCTTAAATTTTCTTATGGAAATTTTTCAATTATGACAACAAATTGCTTATAAAACACCGCTAGTTTTGAATTAAAACAAAACACTCAATATTCTTTTAATCAAATTATTATTAATAATAACAGTAAAAAACTATTGGGCCCATTTTGGCTATTTGTTTCGAATGGGAATTTCGTTCGTTCGTTCTTTTTTTTTGCACCAGTGCTCAAGGGATTTCGCCTACGTATGAAATGTGCTGCACTGGAACTAGTTGGAAAGAATAAAGTAGAAAAGAAACAAATGCATAATGCCTTGTACACAATTTTGTTGTCATTTTGTGACGCCATTATTGAAATGTATGCAATACCTATCAGAGATGACATAGTGTGTACCCAGCATAAGAGTGATAGAGCTTAATTCTTGCACAACTCTGCAGTTGCGTCTTTTTTTTTGAGAATTTGTAAAGCAGGTTTGCTTCAATAGCCATAGAGCCATTTTATTTATTAGTATATACGCATCAGAAAATGTTTTTTTTTTTGGTTTGAATACATTGAATGAATTAGTCACTGGCCAAGGGGCACCCCATGTCAGTTCATAGAAGTAACATATTTTTTAATATTTTCAGCAACCCGTCCCATTGTGTATTTAATTTTTATTTTTAAGCTAATGGAGCCATTTTATTTATTATTTTACTTCGCCGACGTTTTATTGCTCAAATACCAACGAAGGAGGGTGCTGTAGCACAGAAAACTCAGAAAAAACTTTTTTCTGATTTGACCCGGCTGAGAATCGAACCTGGGTCTTTCTGGTTGCAGAGCCAACACGCTGACTACTCGCCATCAGCACCCCCATACATACATTTTTACATATAAATTTTAGGTTTACCTATATTATAAATAAACCGTTGATTTTGAAAGTGAGACATCTCCATTCTTAGAAAAAATTTTCTCAATCATTCAAATTCCTAAATATTTAACAGGTATTTTCTTTTCGAAGTAAACTATAAGTATTATGTTATAAAATCGGCTCATATATTTGATATGTTCTACATATTTTTAATAAATTTTCACTTTCCAGAACAATTTTCTGACAATAACAAACACCACAAACTAAAAATACATAATATTCTTAAAATTTTAACAATTTCTAAAGAATGTTAGAAAAAAAATAATTTGTTTATTGACATATTAATTTTCGATGCTGGTAGACCTTCCAGTAGAAATGCCCATATGTAACTATGTCCAACTTAAAATATAGGTTATATTGATTTCAAAAAAATTGCATGGGGAGATGCCACGCCCATACAAAATAAATATTTATTAGCTTATATCTCAAAAACGGTAACAGTAAGAATCTCTGAATTTGATACAGATTGCTTAAGAGCCGATGTAAATTATCGGTCAACAAGTAGGCGGTATTGGACAAGAGGGCATGGTACCTCCCATACAAAGTAAATATTAATTTTTGTATACCTTGAGAAGCTAAAGTTTTTCATTTTGGTCTGAATAACTTGATTGTAAATTTTATTGCTTCGCGCACATTTATTATAACTAAAGAACTGAAATTCGATATACGGGAGAGTAAATAATGTGAAAAATATGAAATCTGGCAATTTTCACTAGGCGGACTTGGCTGATCCTTTTTTGCATGTGGCACTACCGTTTGATATGCGGCTGCGTATTCTTCATAGAGCCAGAGAGCTGAAAATGGGTATACTTCAATGAAGAGTATTACACCGACTGCATACGCATATACTTAATTTTTGTACTTTTCTATTTCTATTTATTACTTTCATAAAATCATCATTCAGCTAATCTGTGACATGCCATTCATTGACTGTTAGTAATTACGAATTTCGCCGGATCAGCCGTTGCTTACGGAAATAAAAATTAAAAAAAATTACACAGAAAATTACAAAATTTAAGAAAACTGAAGTATTATTATCCAGTTTTCAGTTTTGTTTTTAGAAGTGTCGTTCTTTACTTTCGAAATTAAAGAGTTTGGCTGCCTTCCTAAACGTCAGCTGCTTTGTAGTGTGGCAATGTCTCATGTTCTTAAACGCAACCGTGACGATGTACGGCAGAAGCACAGTTGATGTGCCAATAAACAGAACCAAAGCATAATTTAGATTGACAATGCTGTTTATAAACAGTGGCGACTAAACAAGTATGGTAAAAAATTACGATTAATTATAATATAATAATGTTTGTTATATGGTTTAGCTGGTCTATACACAGAGAAAAATGTTTTTGTTATTTAAATACGAAAATCATTGGTGCAATAAAATATTTTCTTGTGATGACGATTTTTGCATATTTGATAAACAAAATTGTAGGCTCGTTTATTGAAAATATTTCCATTTTAATTCAATAAAGAAATATTTTATACCAAAGATCAAAATATTGTTGAATTAAATTTTATTGCCAACAACGATTTTTGTTGTTTCGAAACTTTTTTAATTAAAAGTTAAGTTGTGTGGAAATCAAACTTTGTTTCATATTCCAAAATTTCTGTATACAAAATAAACATACATAACTATCAGAAAAAGTTAAAACATGCTTCACTTACCTCTTATTGAAGACAAAATATATGTATGTACGTACTCGTTTACGTTTTCAGCAGGCTATTAAAATGATAGAACAGCATTAAGATGGATGATGAATTGTCAAAATGATTTACTCATGGTTTCTTATTTAAGAGGATTTTACAGCTCTCAAAATGAGAAGCCCACTTATTGTAATTTTCTTTTATAAAATGTCACTTGCTTTATACATACATATGTACATATGTACATAAATACGAATATATTTCACAACTTCCACAATTTAACTCAAAATATATTAGAAATCTAATAATACTAAAGCTCTTCATATTCCATTTTTTTAACTCTTCATTTACGCAAATGGAATTTTTCATAACTTTAGACCGGTACGTGTTAAAAAAAAGTATGATTATAATCGTGTTCAATAGGCCTGAATTAACTATAAATAGATACTTCTAACAATGTTATTTCAAAATTTTTGTTACACAGTCTTATTAAATAACTTCATTCGAATTAAATTTATTTTATTTCTTTTTAATTAAATGCTTATATGGTATTGTGTAGAATACATACGAATTTTTATTTGCTATCATTTTAATGACTTTTTATTCTGTTTCATTTATTTTTGTTTTTAATTCTAATACTTTTCCTTTTTCATTTTATTGGATTTCAAATATTTTTTCTGTATTTAATTAGCTTTTTATTTTTCTTGTAATAAATTTCATTATAAATGAACATCCGCTTGACAAATTATTGCATTTGGCAATATTGTAGGAAACATAATTCTCTCTTGCTTTACATCTTTTCATTTCTCTTTTATTTCCTTCATTTATACTCTTCTTTTTGTACTCACGCATAGCATTCCTTCAATCTTTTTAAAACACTCCTAAAAAATAAACAAAGCTGCACACACAACCAAACACATACGTATAACGAACGGCCCCAACAAAATGAAATGAAAAGAACTGACGAAATTTGCAATTACATTTTTTGATAAAACAACTTTGCACTATTGAAAACTATGAAATAATATTAAATAAACATTATTTTCTCAATTTATTACAATAGTAACACTCTGTTTAATAATTTTTCCAAAATTTTACACCAAAACTTTCAAGTTTCTATTAGAGACGACGCGAACCGTTTAAATAAGAAAAAGAAACTGAAAAGTGGTAAGTAAGCAAAACAATATTTAGTGAGTTGAGTGAGAGGAAAAGAGAAAATAATTTGGCAAAGTTTAAAGGATGTAAATATTAACGTGTTCCATACACATTCATATATTAACGTACATTTTGGCATGAATTTGTTCTGTTGGTGCAATTTGCTTTATGAATGGCATTTCCTACGTGCAACTCTTCGCTATTCCAAAATATAAATTTTAATAAACGAAACAAAGGTTAACTGCAGAAATTTAATTTTCTTCATGTGAATGGCTCTAAATACGAGTGTTTCGACATTTTTGTTCTATGTTAAAGAAGAACTCAACCTATTTTCTTTAGTGCAGTAAAAAAACGTCTTGCCCAAAGTAGCAAAGTAACGCTCATAGTTAAGCCCAATAATTGACTGTTCTTTAATACTATTTACTAGATACATGGGTACTTCCGTAGCCTAGCACATGAGCGTTAGTCTTATCAATCTGCGGATGAGGGTTCGGTCGACGCCTAGACGCAGGGTGTTTCTACTTGTGGTATCACAATGGGCCTGAACTCTGGCCTAAATTGACTGTTCTCTTTCGAGGAGGATCAGCCACTTAAAGTAAACCTACCAGAAACATGGCTTTGTTAATGTATTTATTACCACGTGCGAACAAAATAAAAAAATTAGTTTGCCGCACTATATATTTAGCAGTTTTAAAAACGAACCTTAAATAACAACAATACCTAGTTTAAAAAGTAAATAGAAATAAAACCATTTATTTTCTTTTATACTTTCTTATAACAATAAATCATTTAGACACCGTATGGTTGTTCCGTACCATCCTCATGGTACTTAATATATGTTTCGCGATGTGAAAAATCTCGACTACCCTCCAAACGCCCACGTGGTGGTGCCTTACTATAGTTGAATGCTTTCTCTGATTTACCAAACATATTATCGAGCTCGTCAATGTCTTCACGGTATTGACTCACTATAACGCGTTTGCCGGTAATAGGATCTGTTACGTCACCAAGTGGATAAACAATTTTTTCCACTTTATGCGTAACTAATCGTGTTAAACGTGCAGGCAATTCTCGAATTAAAACTATATCACCAGTTTTGCAGACTTTTTCTGGATCATGAGCGAAGTAATATTCATCTTTATTGAAATACTAATAAGAATATGTTATAAGTATGCAGTATGGTACATGTTTACAAAATGATTAATTACCATGTTAATATTTGCATCGAAATCCATGCATCGTATGCGTATTTTAGAAACATTGTGTTTAACACACGGCAAGCATTGCCCTAAAAGTAATACTCTTTGCATCGCCATTTCTTTTAATTAAAAATCAAGTACAATCACCAAGTATTAAATATTTCCACAAAAATTAAAGTATGAAACAATCAATCAGCTGTTATAATTGTTATCAAATTGTGGTGAATGGAATTTAAAGTAAATAAACTAACAGAAAAACTTGACCGCACTTTTAACACTTTAAAAAAATTAAACTAAGGCGAATTCATTCCAGGTGGCCGCATTGGCAAAAATTCTCTTCAGTTTATTTGTGTTCAAGTGTCAAAGTTGTGTTCAATTCAAAGCATGTTAATACGTAAACTGTTTTGACAAATCGATTAAAATTATTGACATTTCAACTTTCATGTAACTTCGCGCATTGGTTTTTTAGTTCAACTCCAAGATTTATTTCGAAGTTTGTTTAATTATAAAAAAAAAAAGATATAAATACATATATATTTATAAAAAAGGATTCCCACAACTGACGAACGCAGCATTGATTATTGTTCAAATTATAAAGCTTTCAAACTTTGTTCTGCTTTTAGCATAGTTAACTAAAATAGTAAACTGTGTTCATATAATGCTATGTATACGTTCAATTTCATTTCCATTTTCCGGTAAATTGTGCCGTTTTTTACGTTCCCGTACTTTGTAAATTTATGTCTGTTATTGAGATAAATTATAGTTTAATCTCACTTTAAAAGTAAAGAAACAATCCTATTGTTTATTTAAGAAAAGAACCGATTGTTTGTTCACTTGCCCATATTATTTTCCAAGAAAAAGTGTGGACTCTTTCGCACAAGAAGAACAAGTACATTATTATCTAAAAAAGTCTCTCACCCAATTTTTGTGTACGGGAACGATTTTTGGTAAGATTTTGAACCGCGGTTGCCGCATTTATAGTAAAGAAGCTTACTTACTATTAAACACAGGAATACTAGTATATGCTATTAAAATCTTTGTTGTTTGTTTACAACTTGGCTGCACACTAATTTTCATATTGCATTTCTTTGTACTTAATATATACAAAAGATTTTTATTATATGAACTCTCCACCAACATCATCATTATCAATCAGCTGACAACAATTGTAAATTGAACAGTTTCTATTTACAACAAAAAATACAAAAGTTAAAATTACGGGAAATAAACAATAAAAAAAGTAAATTTGATTATTTTTAAATATAAGTTTTTTCTGTAGAAAAGTAAAATTTTAAAAACGCTTGTGATCATTGACAAATTTTAACCATAAGATGGTAAGAATTGCAACAAAAACATTCGGCTTTTGTTTTACTTACTACGTCTTTGCAGAGCTACGAAGACGACGACTATCATGTGGATACGTTTCCAAAAGAATATGGTTATGGAGCTTTTGATCAAGATGGCGTGGACTCTTCAAACATGGTTGGCACTAATTCTGATCTTAAACCACGTATATTATTAATGGGACTACGTCGTTCTGGAAAAAGTTCTATACAGAAAGTTGTCTTCCATAAAATGTCGCCCAATGAGACAATGTTTCTCGAATCCACTAATCAAATTGTGAAGGATAATATTAACAATTCAAGTTTTGTACAATTTTGTATATGGGACTTTCCAGGCCAAATAGATTTCTTTGATCCCACATTTGACTCGGATATGATTTTTGGCAATTGCGGTTCGTTGGTATTTGTAATCGATGCAAAAGATGATTATAATGAGGCGCTAGCGAAATTTAAAAATACTGTGATTAAGGCATACAAAATCAATCCGCGTATTAAATTTGAAGTCTTTATACACAAGGTAATTGAACTGACAAAAAACGGTTGGGTGTGGTAAGGCAAGACATAGTGAAGTTTTAACAATAAACCTCTTATCATCAAAGTTCATTTTATATGTGCACTTGTACGGTTTCTGTGTGGATTTCATTTTAAAATTTTTTTTCCCAAAGGTTATTTTGTATAATTTTTTATACGGATATGGCACATCTATGTATGTTTGTTATATGGAGTAGCTGGTCTATATGTACATTTCTATTTGTGCTAATACCAAAATCGTCAGTAGACCTTTGACCAAATTATTCACAAAAAGTTAAGAAATTCTATATTTGTTATACAAGAGGTCGCAAAATATTTTTCAGAATTTCGTAATATACAAACAAAGTAGACTAAATAGCTTCAACAAACATTTTATTATTCGATTTAAATCTATTTGTTTTTCTAAATTTTTCTAAACATAGATAAATAATCTATATATAGTATATATACTTGTTGTATGGTTAAGTTAGTCCATATGTACATTTGATTGGCTCTCAGTAGACTTTCAAACAAATTTTTGAAAAAGTTAAAAAATTACATATGTTTTTACTAAGTTTGAGAATTATGAAAGTACAAACAAAATAAACTAAGTAGCCTTTGTAAAAATTATTTTATACAACACGTATTATTTTATTCGATCTACATCTACAAATTTTTCTAAACTTTCGATAAGTTAGATGATGAGAAGACTTATTGCTATTGGCCATACCATGTGAACTAAATTGTTAAGAATTGGTTGCACAAATGAATTTGTAAAAGAAAATACGATTTGTGAATCATTTTTAAATTTTCTTTTAGGTTGACGGTATAAGCGATGACACAAAAATGGAGTCCCAACGTGATATACATCAACGTGCTTCTGATGATTTAGCTGATGCTGGCTTAACACAAATCCATTTAAGTTTCCATTTGACTTCCATCTACGATCATTCAATTTTTGAAGCCTTCTCAAAGGTGGTGCAAAAGTTAATACCACAACTACCAACGTTAGAAAATTTGTTGAATATATTTATATCGGTAAGAAATCAAAAATTAAAAATGATCGAAAAAAAATATTTTGAAATAAATTTTCAACAGAATTCTGGCATTGAGAAGGCATTCCTTTTCGATGTGGTTTCGAAAATATACATTGCTACTGATTGCTCACCCGTTGATATGCAAAGTTACGAATTATGTTGTGATATGATTGATGTTGTTATAGATTTATCAAGCATTTATAGGTGAGCTAATCAAAATGCCTGAATTTCTTGTCTCAACTTATTGATTTTTCATTCTTTTCCAGTTCTGAAGATGATGCGTTCGACCATCAAAGCTCTAGTCTCATTAAGCTCAATAATAATACAATTTTATATTTACGTGAAGTGAATAAATTCTTAGCTTTGGTGTGCATATTACGAGAGGAAAACTTCAATCGTCAGGGGGTTATCGATTACAATTTTCTGTGTTTTCGCGATGCAATAAGTGAAGTATTTGAATTGCGTTTGAAAAGTCAAAAACTTGCTAGTGTCGATGAACGTTTGGAATTGCAGCAGAATGGTAATGAGGATTCTGATGAAGATGCTGTAGACGATGATGAAGACCCCAAAATAGTATAAGTTTTCTTACAATGATTATTTTTTATTGTGTTATCATTGACAAACAATATCTTTCTTTTCTATTTTCTTTGGTGTCTTCTTTATGTACATGTTTATTATTATTATTTTACTTTTTTTTCGTGCCTTTTCCAATCAATTAATGTTAGTCCTCAGTTACATATGTACTATATATTTGCCATATAAAGAACTTTTCTTATTTTTTTTACAATTTTACATATTTTTGCTTCTTAATTGCATTAAAGACAACAATTCTAAAGTTACTATGAACAAATTGAAATTAATCTATTGTTTTTATTAGAATAAACTATTAATCTATGTATGTATAAAAGTAATTTATGGATTATATTAGAAAAATATGTTGTAGTAGCTCTCTAGCCAGTTACACAAAATTATTGGCTTATTAATATATAATGGTTTTTTTTTAATATGTACAAATACGAAAAAAAATATTTCTTTAAAGTTCTGTATATTTAATAAGTTTGTATTTTAATAAAAAAAAAAGAAACTAACAAATTCGAAGTATGGTAAACGTTTGACCCGCTTCTAATTAAATATTTGTAGACTTGCCCCCTAAGAAAAAACATTGTTAAATTGTATGTTTATTGTAGTTGCATAAAGGTGTAAGAAAATTACAAAACTATAATTTCATAGTGTGGACACTAATGCTATTTCAAAAAATTATTTTTTTTAAATTTGCAGTTCTGGTCAGGGACGCAAAGTATTGCCATTATGATTCTGATTAAAGTTGAGACAAGCAAAGTTTACGGAAATAAATTTTCCCAAGGCGAATTCCGTTTACATATCAAAACAAGGCAAATTGACACCATGTAAATTGGATTGACAGCTCAGGTGAGTTTTACGCCGCTGCAGTTTACTTTGTCAAACTTTGGTTTATATTTACTGTGGTCTACTTCTTGATTGGAAATATGAGTGTTTACGTTTACACCCACATTACACACAACTGTTTACACCCACATATTAACTTATACCAAATAAAACAAAAAAAGATATGAAAAACTTAAAAATATTTTGAGACATCGTGGGCCAGGCAGTAAATGTGTACATTTATTCACTTCTAAATGAACGGAAACAGTATTGAAAATGAAATGAAAATTGTTAAAAATAAATAAATAAAGAGAATAATAAAAATAAAATGAATTAATTCCACAAAGTACCTGCATAACCAAATTAAAAATACAACTCAATTCTTTTCAATTGATATATTTTTAGAACTGTTACACTTTATTCATGTTTTAGAGTACTCAATGTGAAAATAGCTGTTCACGTTCCCGTTTTATCGGGTTCACAGTAATTGTGCTCATAATGACCGACTGATTTTGACAAAGTAAAGTCACCTTTTTTAGAGCAAATTGAGACGAGTCTACCTTGTATAAATATATCTTGTATCAAAATATAAATTCGGACACATATTCAGCGTTGCCTAATATGAAAGTTATATATAAAAAATACAATCTATACTCGTTGCTACCGAAGCAATAGACTGAGTACCAAAAAAATCAAGGCTAAATCCTTAACTGCACGACAAACACACGCGTGCGATTTATAAATAATATAATATATATATAATATAATATAATAATGTCGAAACAATATCATACCTATATTATATAATTCTATAATTCCCCAAAAAAAAAAAATATATCTATATCTATTTCTCATGTTTACTATACGATTTGCAATAGCAAACTTGTTGTGTCTATGATTAAAATCAAAGCATAATTATACAAATTAATTATAAATCTCTTGTGAAAATATCGTGGGTCTACTATGCCCTTCGACCCAACTGACATCTTTAGCTAAAGTACTTGGTAACTCTTTTCCAACTTGTAGTTTTGACAATATCAGCTGCTTGTACTTTCACACAAATGGAGAAAAACCCAACAACACTACTCAAGTAAATACAACAAAAGCAATTGCCATATAAAAAAACATAAACTCTGCTCACTACTCACACAGAAAAAAACACCAAAAGCAGTGATGGAGAAAATTTCTTACAAACAAACTCAGTGATGGGATTTCGAAGTATTAAGTGTGCATTGAAAACGTGCCAAAGTGGCCTAAGTAGCGACAAAACTTTATTTTGCACAAAAAGTTATCAATTTCATATTTATCAATTTTAACTTTAAAATTGTACTTTAGAGTTATTATATCTTGTGTGCCTCCGCAGTCTAGTGCATGAGCATTAGTCTTATTAATCTGGAGGTGTGTCGATTTCTTAACCATTAATCTATCGTTGGTGTTAGCTCAGCGTGAATTTCGTAGTAGATTTCCTAATCTTGTCGCACCAACTGGACAAACATTACTCCGCTTAGCTGCTCGACTCGAAAAGACTACAACCCCAACAGATCTTTCAGGACTGGTACGAAAATATCGCGGCTACGGCTGCTGATGTTGTTGAGAACAATTAAACATCAACCATTGAATTAATGTAGAGAAAATCCGCGTGTGATGCACGAAAAGCCATTACATCCACTTAAGGCCACAAGGACGCCATCGGAAACACAGTTATTGTTACAGGCGAACGCTACAGGGCCATGATAAATGACTTCTTACTACCGGATTTGAATGAGCGGAGCTTGGTGAACATGTGGTTTCAACAAGACGGTACAACTGTACACACAGCAGAAGCCACAATGGATATTGTGGAGGACGCATTTCCTGGTCATGCAATCTCCCGTTTTAGCGATTTGGCATGGCCAGGAATATCGCCCGATGTAACCATCCCAGACTTCTTTCTTTGGGGCTAGTTGAAGTCGCGGGTTTAGGCCAACAAGCCAGAGACAATCGCAGACATTTAGGAGAAAATTCGACAGTAATGCGAACATTTATCACCAGAAATATTGCAGAAAGTTATGGAAAATGCGATAAAACGGGCACAAATGACTATCAATACTGGAGGCAGCCACTTGGCTGATATAATATCTTTCAATTAACAAAAAACCAATTGTAAAGGTCCAAATAAAGATTTCCACCACTCAAGTATTCAAAAACAGGTACAGGTCCAAATAAAGATTTTCACCACTCAAAACAAAATTGGAAGGTTAATTGTATAACTTTAGTCAGACAGGAAAACCCCACATGTTTATTTTATCAAGTATAATAGGTGGGTTTTTTACTTTTCTGGTTAAAGTTCGGTAAGAGAAACAAATGTACAATAGTACGAAAACGCAAAAAACCATAAAATCTACTACAAAATGGAAACGCCAATGAATATGATCATGTACGTATAATAAAAATCTACAGGCATGCATATAAAAATATAAATGTAGACACATATGTACATACATACAAACATAATAATTTGGCTATACATGTCAATTAAAGAAACCCCACTTAATTGTTAACTAAATCATGAAATATAACTATTATTTGTTCTTTGCAAGTTTTTTTCTCTTGTATAAAATTCGAACATTTTTCAATTTTGGGAAATTTATCATGGTGTTTTTTATTAAAACTTTTATAATGTGAATACACATACAACACTGCTCATTGGAGCATATTTCAGGGCTACATAAGCTTGTCGCCGACAGGAGATGTTATTAAAAAATTAATTTATTCCTTTTAATAGCTAATAGTAATGCGTGTTTACAACCCAAATTTCAATTGTGGCTGAACTGTTTTCAATAATGTTTGAACACCATTAATTTTCTACATCAGCTCCAAAACCAACTAAATTTTTAATGAAAATATTGTTGGCTTAAAAAACATTTGGAATGGCATTAAAAATTTAATCTTAGTAGATAATTTTTTGTTAAAATTTAAAAATGTTCAACGCATGCTTCATCAAAAACTCGAATAACTATTGATTAGTTTTTCGATATTGTACAGTATTGGAAAAGTATTGTTTGGTGCTAAGTTGTTGAATAGTTACAAGTTATACACATGTTATTTACGGTGTTCGAGTCAGTAATTCTACTATTCAGCAACATACTAAGATGGTCTATTATTGGAAAACGGCCACAACATTTTTAACGACTGTTTCCCAATTATATATCAAAGAATTTTAGTAAAAATAATTGAAGATAATAAAAAGGAAGCAAACAATGGAAAGGGGTGCTTTGATGCCACATTACACGTAATTGTGGGAAAAATGGCCATTCGTGCCACATTTTCCATCACTGATTAAACATCGTCATCAAAATAATAGCGGTACGACGACGTTAGTTAGTTTCAAAGAGGTTGTTAAAGAGAATCAGACGTGGAGAATGTTAAATGGAGTTGAATTTTAATGAAAAATAAAAAATAAATAAAATTAGATTGGAAAAGTTTTGGCATAGAAGAAGGAATTTAATAAACAAATAGTTTAAGAAAAAGGAGAATAATATCATGCAAATTTTAACAACTATTCTACCCATAATAAATGTCAAAGTGAAAATTTTTTGCAACAACAACAACGAAAAATAACATACCATAAAAGTCGGAAGAAAAAGTCAAGTGACTTATTAGATTAAAATCGACATGTTTGGTGTTAAATAAAAAGTGAAACAATTTTTTAATTTACAGTAGGTATAAATACAAAAAATCGGTGTTTGTTACTTTTTCTGCAAAACCTGATTTGCACAACTTATAAAAATCACAAATAAAAAGCCATATTAATTGAAGATCAGTACAAATAAAGTGAAGTGTGAAAAAACGGAATATGAAAGTAATTAGAAATTGAAAAACGAAAACGTTTTCGATATTTTAATAAGAAAAAAAGAAACTAATTTTATATGAAGTGTTTATTAGAATATTTTAAATAACACCAACTACATATTTAAATGAAAAATTAAAAAAAATTTCTCGCAATTTTTGCATCAATTAACAAGTGAAAAAAAATTATTTTTGCCATTTTTATTGTATTTTAAATCGTTATTTGCAGAAGAAGCAGTAGAGTAGAGGTATGTAAGTTATTTGCATTTTGTGTAATTTTCTTATTTGATGATTATAGTATTTATACTTTTGTATATTGGATGCTATTTTAATTTTATTTATTTATCTATCACTTACATTTATATATATCCTGCACAATGGGTTGAAAAGGTTTAAATACAATATTGGCCATGTATGTATGTATGTACAATATGAATACTTAGTTAAAAGTTTGCTTTTGGGACTATCTTAAATGTACAGTGGTGTTAAGGGTTAAAAATATTAAAAAATACATAGTCGTAGTATTAACTCATCCGTTAGTTACTCATGCTGTTTTTAAACTAACAGGTTAATTATTTCCTGGTATAACATTTTTATAACGACAAAAATTCGATTGTTTTAAATCGCAGCCCGAGATTTTTCATAAATAAATAACTAATACCCGTCACTACCTAACAAGTTATCATAAAATAAATTATTGGAAAATTATTTGTTGTTTTATTTTTTGGAAATGTCTGCAACTTCAAGTGTGTTCAGTGATCATCTAAAAGGTAATTTTTTAACCATTTGAAAATTTAAAAACAAAAGACAGAGAATTAGCAAAAGTGATTGAAATATTTTTTTGTGCCGATAAATAAATGCCTGTCATTTACTTTTTAAGGATTATTTAATGTAAATCTTGCCGGCGTCTACGCCGTATGTGGTCCATTTGTTTCGGCCGGTATCAGACCAATGGCAGGTGTAATAATGTTGCATCCATGTCTGGAATTTGGGCCCTAATGAAAGTATTATAAGGAAGTTAAATCGCATGATTTTGTCGGCTAATGAACTGCCCTAAAACTGCTCACAAAACTCGCCTCGCAATAGCCGTGAGCGTATCACTTGAAAATAGTCCAAATCAGTCGATTCGTTCGCTGTTCTCAGAAAAAGCACATCTCTCGAACCACACTGTGGCATATATTTCGAAAAAAATGTAAGCTGTTACAATATCAAATGTTTTAATGCCACTTGATTATTTGAAGCACCGAAACTTTTCTAGTTGTTTTCTCAAGAAATAATCCGGTGGAATGTCAGCCGTCATCAGAAGATCTACGCCATTAGATTTTCTTTTATATCAATATATTAATTCCGGTCTATGCCGAAAAGCCATCCAATCTAATCAAGCTGGAAATTTTTAATGTTCCTGTTAAAATATCGGCATGATTAGATGAAATTCAATTTTCTTAAAATGTCACATTTGCACTACACTTAGAATAAAATTTGAACTCAGTACCTCAAATATTCTGTGTTTTAATAATAAATAAAATTATGTAACTATACTTTCAATTATTCAACATTCTGATGTGCATTTGTGTGTTTTTGTGTTAGTTGTTGTCGGAAGGATTCAGTGGCAAAGGCATAGTCACTGGTCACAGTAACGACTTGAGATATATCCAAACCACAACCACATCCGAACGCCCTTCTTCGTCGGTATTGTGTAGTACCGGCGAAGTAAAATAATTACCAAAAATGGCTACTAAAAACGAAGCGTCAAAATTGCATACGTCTCCTTGACATCAGATGTGCTACAACACTGCTATAAAACAAAGAACGTGCATCATGTCAAAACTTTTGTAGCAGAAGTTTTACAGTCTAGACGCTGTGTTAATTATCTTAATTGAATTGCCACAACTTGGGAATTGGTATGCCGACCGTCACTAATATCTAAAAACAAAAGATTAAATGTTACGCTGATGTTATCCCCAATATGAATTTGAATTTTCGACAGATTTAACGAATAAATCTGAAAGTGTCTTAAGGTTTTAAAATTAAGTAAAACTTAAGAAGAATTAATGAATAATTGAAAAATTTTCACGCGATTAAAATACATCTCTCAAAAATTTAAGAAACCCGCAAAAATTTTTGTGAGTAACACTAATTTATAAACAATGTCACTCTAAATAATGATTACATATGTATATATATTTCCTTTCTTTTATTTTATTTAAAAACAAATAAATTAAAAATGACACCACATTGTAATGAATGATTTTTGCAAGACAAATTATTCATCTTCCTTCACAACAAAATTTCTGTTACGTATGTACGTTTGTTTTTTTTTTTCTTACTGCATAAATATTTATGTATGTTAATGGATTTAATACCTTTTGTATTTATTTATATGCAGCACGGACTTACTGGTTTTATATAACTTTTTCGGTTTTATTTATTTATTTTTCCTTTTATTTTGCTGCGCAGCATACTTTGGCATTTGATTTACTTGTTTTGTTAGAAATGCAAAAAATAAATTCAAATACTTATGTAAATTATTATAACGTGGTAAAATTTAAAAAAAAAAAGAAATAAACGGAAAAGTGTGCTAAAAGCAGAATTTTCTATTGGAAAAAAAACCCCAAAAAATTTTTTGTGATTTCGATATAAATTTTTCAATCGAACTTGTATTCTCTAAATGAAATAGTTTCTGAGTAAAATCTGGGCTCAAATTACGGCATATCGAACAAAATTATATACATTTTAATAAAATTTTGTTCGCAATTTCGAATCGAATCGAATGCCGTAATTAGGATTTTGACTCCCGCTGAATTTAATGTTCCGTATAAAATTTGTCTGAAAAACACATTCTGAAATTCAAACAAATTTTCCTATGTTAGTTCCGATGTACAACTCGACATAATTTTTTGTATAACAATCAGGGGAGTAGCGTGTTTGCGGTCTGAATCAAAATTAAAATCGACAAGAAAACTGAGTGTGAAGTAAAAGAAACCATGGGTGTTCCGATAAGTTAGTGCAGGACCTACGTTCAGCGGACACTGTTGGTCGCAGGAAGTAGAGAATATGCCGTTCAATGACTTCTTGGGGCTTCGTCACTTAGCGGTCTAGCGGAAGTATCACAGTGCTCCGGAAATTATATAAGTATATGTATATGCGTTTATACGAGCAACGCGGTAGTTTGACACCGGGGATAATGGCGACGGGTAGCTTACGCTACGGTTTGCCTATCGGCCGATGGAGTGGGACCAGCCTTCGGACCTACATATCTTGAAATAAGAAATGCAACTTCAAACTTATGGTAGAATCATTTCCAACTAACGTTCGGTAAAATGCACCTCTTAAAAATCGCAATGTTAAATCAGCCGATTCGAATATAAGTTTTGTTTATATGTACACTTAGTCGCAAAACTCTACATACGATTTAATTCCTTCAAATACAAAAGAAGTTTTTGAACTTTTTTAATTCATAAGATCAACGATCTTTACAGAAAATAAAACAATAAAACTTCACGTGGTTTATTATTATTGAATGAATAATATAATAAATTTCATAAAAGCAAAAGTCTCCGTACGATACATTATTAAAATTTTGGCGTAATTTAGGAAATATTTAAAGGATTGTATGGCCTCCTTTTGCATCGAAAATTTCTTAAAGCATTTTAGGCATCGCAGAAAATAGGTTTTATTTTGTTCTTTCGGAATCCTCTCTTAAAATCATTTTCAAGGGTACAGTGGAGGAAGCCCTTCTATATCTAAGTCACCGTTTTAAATGGGGTTATAAATGTCCCCTGCTAAATATTGACATGTAAGAATTAACAAAAATTTTACTTTATATATAAAATAATGATCAGATTAAATGAAATTTCGATATCGTATGTAAAGTTTTGCGATTAAGTGTATGTACAGTCGAACTTCTCTATAGCGAACTTCTCTATAACGAAATCTTCACTATAACACATAAAATTCGTGAACACAACATTTTTGTGAGTATTTTCATACATTTTGATCTCCCTATAACGAACTTTCCTATAGCGAAGTTCTCTCTGTAACGTACAATTTTTTAAGACCTAAATAGAATTTTTCACACTAAATAATCTCTCTATTGCGAAGTTTTTAGCAATCGGTTTTTTTTTCATCAATTTAGTCACATATGTATGTATTAATAAAAAAAAAATTAATGTGTTCTAGTAAAAACATTTTTTTTTTGTCTTAATAAATATATTTGCTACATGAAAAAAATGTAGTCAACATTTTCTGCAGTTTCTCTATAACGAATATTCTCTATAACGTACAAATGTGACGGTCCCAACTGCTACGTTATAGAGAAGTTCGACTGTATTACGTTGCACTTACATGATTAAGTTTATCTTTCACATTTTTCACAAAATACTGATTGCCGTAGACTGTGCGCAAATTTTAAGCAATAATTGGTTACATTCGAATCAATTTTTAAAAATATGACTGTATTCGTGAAAAAGTGGCGGCCTATTGAAATTTGAGACAAAACTCGATCGTGTAATTTCAAATTAGAAACAAGACAAAACTAAACCTGATCATAACAAGACTTTTTTTTTTTTAAATCCAAATTTTACTTTTATTATTATTATTTTTTACAGTGGTTTGTGTCTCAGCGTGCATGGGACATTATTGAGACGAAAAATAAACTATTAAAGGACAGGTCTGATTGGCGTGTATGTATGCATGTGGTCACGGAAATTTGTAAATTTTTATAATGCATAATTCCAAACGTGAAATTCAGGCAAAACGAGCGCAGTTTGTTTTTATCATGTGCTTTAGTTTTATTTTTTAGCACTTCTTCCAAATAGTATGTAAATACGTTTTAGGAGTTGGCCCTATTCGATGTTTATGTTTTACTAGATGTTTGCTTTGCTTCATACGTATAGTTTTATTAGCCTTGACAACGGGGGTTGTTTTTACAACTTCTTTTCCTATGATTTTTATTTAATCAATGGGTGTGGAATCGTTTTTCTGTCTATCGTAGTGGTATAAATTGATTTTTCCAATGCACAAGTGTGTTTTCATTGTTGCCCGGATAAATGCCAGTTATTATGGGGAAGAAAAACTCCGCATTTTATGCTATGACTCAACATTTTTTTTATCTCTACTGAGTAGTAAATGGCTCATGTTATTTTATACATACATTTACTGGAGTAGCTTTGCTTAGAGAAATTAAATTTATTTCATAAGTACATATATATTTTTTGAAATATATTTATTAAGCTTGAGGTCTTTTTTTATTTTATTTTGTTTTATTATTCGATATTTCGTTAACATATATTTTTGTTATTATTATATACATATATTTAATATATTTAAAAAAATATAATAAAAAAGTTCAATTAATAATATAATTAAAATTATTTCATATATATCTAGTTAATTTTTAAATAAAACTTTTTCAAAGAATTGTGGTCTAAATGAGAATTTAAGGAAGTTATTAAGTAGATAAGTAGATTATTTTTCACAGATTTTTTTTGGGATTTTTCAAAAAGAGAACAATCTAGTCCCACACCTACATATGTAAATACATATATCAACACGAACTTTCGAATTTTTAAAAAAAAGAATTTTTGAATGTGTCATAATTTTGTTGTTTTTGAAGACGAGCATGCATATTCAATATTAATATTTTGCTTGTGCTATTGTGTCCTTCATACGTTGTATTTTTACCCTTGACAACGGTGGTTGTTTTTACAACTTCTTTTCCTTTGAATTCTATTTTCTTTATGGGTGTGGAATCATTTCTTCGGTATTTTTACTAGTCGTAAAAATTGATTTTTTCAATGCACAAGTATATTTTCATTGTAGCCTGTGTAAATGCCGGTTTTTATTGAAGAGAAAATCAGCCTGTTTTATGTTATGACTCAACATTTCTTATTTCATGCTGTTTTATTAGTCACTGTGGTCACAGACAACTAACTTTTTGTGGAGTAGTTTTGGTAATTAAGGAGCTCTTTGGCTAGACTATTACCTAATGATTTCTGTTGTGATTTTTCCGTAACAGATGACACTAATCCCATCAAAAGGGCTGATATTAGAATTTTTATTAAAAAAGTATTTTTTAATATTAATATTTTTAAGCAAAATACATACATACGTACATATACATATATTTGTAAATAATTTTTTTGAAAAGTACAAAAAATTAATAAATTGTACTGCTTATAAAACTATAACGTTATTCGGTCATATGTGTTACATACATATATGTATTCTCTTTCTGATTAAGAGTCGGTGTTGCCAGAGTAGAATTGAGACTCATATGCTCAATTTAAAAGACAAATTAATTTAGGTACGTATGTAAATGGAAAAAAGTTACAAAAGCAGTCTTGGTATGCATTGCATCTTCAATATCTATTTCGTATGGGCTACTTTTTATACATAATAAGTTTTCAAATTGTGTATCTTTCAAAAGAATTCGACTTTTGTTTCAATAAAGAAAATGTTGACACACAAATATAAATAAATCAATACAAATATTAAATATAAGTTGCAAATGTAATTTTTTTGCTTATTACATACATATATGTATCTGCAGAAATATGTCTGCAGAACCCTATTTCACTAGCAAGGGGTAAATGTAGACCTTCCCTCATTTTTTTTTTTTATCTTGGACCAGTGCTCAGGTGCTATCCCCTACATATGCAATGCATTGCACTGGAACTAGAGAGAAAGATAGGGAAGAAACAGACAGGTGGTGAAAGTGGTAGAAAGATAGAGCTTAATTCTTGCGCAACTTTGCAGTTGCGTGTAAATTACAAAGCAAAGTTGCGGCGTCTCTGATGTTTTTTGACGCATTATTTTTAAGCTAATTGAGCCATTTTATTTATTATTTTACTTCGCCGACGTTTTATTGCTCAAATACCGACGAAGGAGAGTGCTGTAGCACAGAAAACTCAGAAAAAACTTTTTTCTGATTTGACCCGGCTGGGATTCGAACCTGGGTCTTTCTGGTTGCAGAGCCAACACGCTGACTACTCGCCATCAGCACCCCGAATTTTTTTTTTAATTAGTTTCATGATTTTGATGAGCAATGTCACGTAATAAGGATTCTTATGCATTTCGATACACCTTTATAAATATGTATATATATAATTTTATATATAAAAACGATAGCTGTAATTAAATAATAGAAATTGACTGTGCGTGGAATGACTTTTCGTGTTATATTTTTCATGCGTGTTAAGAAACCAAATATTTTAGTTTGCCAAATAATTATCTGAAAATAAGTTTAGTTCATATTTTTCTTTTCTCTTGGACCAGCACTCAGGAGATGAGCCTACACATGCGGTGCATTGTGCTGGAACTAGAAGAACGGGATAGAAGAACTGACAGAAGGTGAAGCTTCACTATTTTACAACGCTGCTTTTTGCACGTTCTTTGTTTTTATAGCAGTATTGTAACACCTGTACTGTTAAGGAGACGTATTAAATTTTGAAGCTTCGGCTAATTAGCCATTTTCAGTAATTATTTCACTTCGCCGATGCTACACAATACCGACGAAGGAGGGTGTTCTGATGTGCCTGTGGATTGGATACAGCTGAAGCCGTTTTTATGAGTCTGAAACTGGGAAAATTTTTTGTTTTTTGCTCAACGTGCAGACTATTTCGACCATCGCCACATTGCCTATTAAACATATTTTCTTGCAGTTTGTTTATATAAGAGAACAACAATTTTTGTGAGGAGAACACTGATTTTAAGCAACAACCCCAGTGGGTTCAACCCCAGTTTCAGACTAAAGTTTTAAAATAAAAGTAAACATCTCGCATTTTTCTGATGTGCATTAGTGTGGCTTTGTGTGTCAGTTGTTGTCGGAAGGTTTCGGTGGCGAAGGCATAGTCACTGGTCACTGAACAATACCGGCTTCAGCTGATAGCAATCCACAATCACATCAGAACGCCCTCCTTCGCCGGTATTGTGTAGCACCGGCGAAGTAAAATAATAATAAAAATGGCTACTAAACCGAAGCTTCAGCACTGCTACGAGTATAAACAAAGAACGTGCGAAATCAGAGCTGTAAAATAATTAATTAAACTTCATCTCCTGTCGTTTCTTCTACTATCCCTTTCCTATAGTTCCAGCACAATGCCTCGCATGTGTAGGAGTCATCTCCTGAGTGCTGGTCCCAGATAAAAAAAAAAAAAAACAACATTACCCAGTGAAATTTTTGCTACATACATCTTCGATTTGAGACCAATGACAATGTAAGCAAGACCCATCCAATGTCTGTATACAATTTCTATTTACATTTACACAGCGATGGCCTAGGCTGTAAGATTTATCCAACACAATATACATTGTAAGCGAAGGTTGGATGGGTCCAACACAATATACATTGTAAGCGAATGTTGGATGGGTCCAACTATTATGGTGAATTCGGAGTGCAATAAGATGTATCTGAATGCCATTGATCTTGGAATGAATTTTAACTATTGCATAATTAAATTAGGAACTTCATTTTTTTCAATACTTTGTAATTTCGGAATTTTGTTTCAAACGTTCACTTTCTATTTTCTTTAGTCTTCTTAAATTTCTTTTACTAAATCCACTCATTTTATTCTTTACAACAAATAAAAATACAAAACATACATACATATGTATGTATATAAATTAACACATAAATAAAAATAAAACAGTCACTTACCTTTTTTAATTATTTTTATTTAATAATTTATAACAATATTACCACAAAAAATGCCGCTAACACTTCACTTTAAAAAACACTTATGAACTTGATACAAATTTTACTTTGGAATAATAATAAAAATGAAAAAGAAAGAATAACGGAAAAATTACTTCAGAAAAAATAACAAAATTCATAATTAAAACGAAATGACAATATGATACATTACAAAGCAATCCAAATCAGATGGTAATGCGATGCAAAATTTTTATTTGTGTTTGTTTTGATCTTCATTTCTAATAAACATTTAACTTTACAATTGGATGGGAAAAAGACAAATCCGAATCAGATGCGAGTTGTAAGGGATTAACTATTTTCGTTTTATTTTCCCTATTGACATAATATTATACAATCGGATGGCTTTCAGATTGTAATGAGTAACCGGACTGCTGGGAAGCGATAGCGCAGCGTGCTTCTTGGAATCCTCAAGCCAGAATGAGTAATACTGTTTAATTCTCTACAATATATGTGTTTATCTACGGGTAAATAAGAGAATAACAAAGCGCCCATGGGCGACATTTTGCTTCACTCTGTTTTAAAGCGAATGAATACACACACTTTCATATTATTCCGTGTCCAGACTTGCAATTTTTAAAAATTCTGCTTTGAAATTGCTTTGTCGCCACATTATAAAATTCTAGCTTTGCTATTTTTATATTCCTTTTTTCACCTACAATATCAACACAACTACATCAACATCAAGTTGAATAGTGAGCAGTGGCTGCAAAGCAAAAGAAAATTACAGAGTACATGAAACTCTGTACCCATCCACAGGCTCCTTACCAGAAAAAACCAAGACTGTTGCAACAAAAATTGCAATGCTGGACAGAGACTTAATTCACGGTAGTAGATTAGAAGTTACGGAAGAAAAAAATGTAGGCGATTTCATATATAAAAAAAACATAAATTATAATTTGGAAAACACAAAAACTAAGAATTTAAAAATTTCGGCATTCATTAATTCTTTATTAGTATAAAATATACTTTCAATTTATATACAGGGTGGTGCAGAATAAGCTATATGGTTTAAATGGTTTATAACTTTTTTATTTATGCGATTATTGTAATTTTTTTTTTTTAATACAGTATATTATTTTTCGCAATTAGCTTTGAAAAATTATATCCTGTAAGTGATGTTCATTTTCTGTTTCGCACATACGTGCTCTTTTTAGCATATTTTCCATAACTTTTCGCAAAATTTCGGGTGTAATCGCAAAATTTCGGTTGCAATGGCCATGATTTTATTTCAAATGTTGGTTTTTAGTTGGAGCATGGTTCTTGGTTTGTTAACGTACACTCTTTCTTTCAAATATCTCCAAAGAAAACTGTCAGGAGCTGTTAAATCTGGTTATCGTGGAGGCCAGTTAAAATTGCTTGTTCGCGAAATAATGCGTTCGCCGAATATGTCCCTTAACAAAGCCATTGAGGCACCTGCAGTATGTGCTGTGTTCGATCGTATAATGATTCATAATTAAAATATTAATAATTAAAAAAGTTATAAAGAATTCAAACGATATAGCTCATTCTGCGCCACCCTGTACATATATATAAATATATTTTCATAACAATAATAATTTAGCTCTAAATTAAACTCTTTATAACAAAATACACAGCATTTCTTCTAATATTTGGACTATTTTATATGCATTTATATGCTTTTTGCATTTTGGTTCTATCTGCCTTAGTTTCACAGATATTAGTTTACCGATTTCACTCAGTATTGACCTTTTTATATCTTTATCGTTCGAATTTCAAAAAATCCCTTCTTAAATGAGCTGTTTATCGAAAGAGGTATACGAGTATCGAATTTTAAGTCTTTAGCTTTTGGCGTTTGGGCTGTGCGTAATGAGTCACAATTTGTTTTTTTATATATAGAGATTTCAGATTAAAATGGGAACAAATTCATTTTTCAATTTATTATTTAAATTAAATATTTTTTCCTATCACTAGGCATTTTCAAGAACAGAATTTTTAATTTACATAATTAAAAAAAATAAAAAATTTACAAGCACTTACAAAAACGTGCTTAGAGCAAAAAACAGTAAATTTTCTAGTGCTGCCAGGTGGCTTTATTCGAGCAACGGTAGTCTTTTGACCATCTCGGAGGTTTCGAACTCAACTCTGTTCAAATCTTTTAATTGAAATCATAGATATTTGAAAACCATTTTTGAAATAACGTGTTTTTGCAAACTTCCAGGTCTCATTATTCACAAACCATAATGTTCATACTACGTATTAGTTCATATAAAAATATCTGCGACTTAGAACCAACCAACCAAACTACAATCGTAAATTAATAATTGTAATATCTATTATTTATTTATTTTTTTTTTTTTTACTAAAAAAAGAAGTTTTCAAATGACAGCATTTGACCGTAAACATTAAAAAACTTTAGTTTTTTTCCACATAAATTTACAAATATGAGAGCAAACTCAAGGGCGTAAAATTTAAATTAAATGAACTTGAAATATGAACGAACAAAGGCGAAATATAGAAAGAGTCAAAAATGCTTACTAAAAAAGAATAAAAAAAAATAAAAACTCTTACGTCTGCATAATATTTCGCTTCAAGTAAAAAGTGTGAACATTATTAAACCGTAAAGATATTTTTTACTTTCAATAGAATTAAACAATTTTGACATTAGATAAATAAGTATGTAAACTAGAGCTTTTAAAAATAATAAAAAAGAGGAATATTATTATATGTATTTAATAAAAATTTTAAAACATTTGCATAAATAATGTATGAACAATAATTTCTTAACATCAGCGCTCACTTGCAATTAAAAACGGTTTCGAATTCAGCGTTACCATATATTTTTTAAGAAAAACTTTTTATTTAAAAAAAAAAGAACTTAATTTTTCAAGAAAAAACTTTTTTCCTCAAAAGTGTCCACATAAAGAAAAAAAAGCACAAAAATTTATATTTTGCATTAATTTTTATTTTATAAACAAAACAAACAAAAAAAGTTAAACAACTATAAACTTATTCTTAACACGATTTTGAGCAGATCCCCATTTTTTTTTTAGCTTCAGTTGGATCCTGCGATGTGTTTGTAGCGTATTTTTAGCTATTTTTAACATTTGCATTGCTGCTTAAAACTAATAACACCAAAAACTAAAAACATTCCATTATCCTTAACGTTTCTTTTTTATTTATCCATGTTTTTTTTGAAATAGAAAACTTTTTAGAAAAAAAAAAACAGGCATAAAAAACTATAATGTTATTAATACCTCACAGTTGTATTAACACAGTTCCAGGAGTGAACAATTATAAGATCGTTGACATTACATGGTAACATCAAATAATATTTTGATTCAACTTTGGGGAACAGCCTCATAGTCAACTATATTATATCATTCAATGGTATCGGTCTAAAACTTTGGGACGAATGCACCCTAGTATTTACGAAATAAAAATTTACACGAAGATCTCAATATTCTACAAGTTAAAACGGAAATAAGAAAATATAGTACATTATCTGAACAGATTTGGCAATCATCATAGTATTCTTGCAATAACTCTTCTAGATGTCAGTGATGAAGTGAAACGTTTAAAAAGACTGCATTTATCAGATCTTCCTTTTCAATTTTAAAATAAGTAGAAAATTGCTCAATTAATAACTATTATTCATTAGACTACAATATTTAAATACTTATGTATCTGTATGTACTCGTATGTATATTAATTTCTCTGTTAATAGTTAAAATTTTATACATGAACATATGTATATTGATTTGTTAAGTTCAAAGGAACTTAAAATTACTGTCAATTTTTATATTAAGAGAATTTGCTTATTATTTTGATGTAAATAGATTGCATATAAACGTGAATTAAAAAAAAACCATACAAGTATACTGTAAATTAAAAATTAATAAACAAAACTTGGAAATTTGAATGATTTTCAAAAAAAACGTATTTTTGAAGCTAAAAACTTAAAAACTGTTTGGCATTTCAAAAACCTTGAAAAATAAGGGAAAACTTGAAAAATGGTAACGCTGTTCGAATTATATAAATCGATAAATGATTCTAATTATAAAATCGATAAAAATAAAAAAAAAGTTTAAACAGTTTGGAAAAATAATTGCCAATAAATTAAAATAATTATGGATGTTCCTTTTCTCGAAAAATACACTAAAGAGGGCGCTGTGGTGTACATTAGCGTAAATACTAAAGCACTTTCGAAAAATATTTCATGACTGGAGCAGGGTTTAAACCCAAGACTTTCGGGCTATGGAATAAACACGCGCCAGCAACCGCAATAATTCTTACAAAATAATGTGTTTTTTTTAACGAAAGCACAAAAAATTCCACTTTTTGCTCTCAAAAAATGTTCGTACATTAAAAGCCATGCTATTCACATTACATTGAATCCTAATTTTAAACGCACCGTTCTGTACGCTTTATCTTTCTGTTCTGTCATTAAATTTAAGTATCTTAACCATAATAATGCACAGTATGTCATTAACGCAAAACTGCTTAATAAGGCATTCTTTATTTTTGTAACCAATTTCAAGTGTTTGTATTTTTAATTAATTCTATTTTAAAATTCAAAGTGTAACTTCCATAGATGGATTTGTAAAGCGGTATAATAACAATATTTACGTGTAAAATTTTAATATTTTTATTTACTACGTTTAATTTTGGTTTTTTTTTTAATTTAATTACAGAAATTAGAATCTGTGCAAGTACGTTTCAGTAGGGCCAAAACAAACCTTGAATTTGGAATTATTGCGGTGTCAGTTTTATATAAAAGTCACGTTTTTTTTACTTAAATTTCAATTAAAAAAGAATACACTGGTACACTCTCTTATTAACCATGCAAATGATGAGTATAGCAACCTGTATTTAATGCATGACGTTCTCCTACAACAGTCACTTGGAATGTTATAAGTAAATTTTTTGTAATGTGCCGCTAGGCTCAAGTTCGATATTTCTAAAAGGCACTAAAATGTTGACGCCCTAATGTACATACAATGCAGACACTTGATGACAAACACTTTTTGTGTTTAATCGGCATTTGTTGGCGCATAATTAGTGTTCGTATCGAATGCATTTGCCTATGTACAAAGTACATACATATGTGTCGCAGTATCGGGAAAACGGAAGTTGGAAAATAAAAGAAAAAATATAAATACATATGTATGTACATGCATGCGCATACGTACATGGTAAATAACAATAGTATTATGTTAATTTGGTTTCGCGTGACAACCTCTTTTTTATCATATTTTTATTCTTTTTTACTTTTATTTATTATAAAGCAGTATTGCGAGATACATACATAAATAACTAATTTACTCCACTAAAATATTCATTTAAATACATTAACAATTAATATTTACTCGTATAAAAATTAATTTTTGTATAAATTTTCCTTCGTAAAAAAAGCCTAAAGACAAGAACATACAGTAGACTCTCACAAATTAGAACCACTTTGTTGCTCCGGTGTTTCTAATTTTCGAAATGTTCTAATTTCTCTGAGTTAAAATGATAAGGAAATAATTTGACGGGCTGTTTTAGCATAAAATAATTTCTTTTTAATAATATTTTTTTAGCATACACAATTCATATAAGAGAGGTTTATAGTATAATTTTTTACTTACCATTCAACGTTTTTAAACAATATTTGGACCTTCGCATCCTAAGCTAATGTATTTTTTTCACATTTATCTTTTGATATCTTCGTTCTTGATTGATTCACTACAAATGTGATAATTCATACTGCGTTTAGAACTTCTCTATTTTATAATTTGCTATAATGGACAAATAAAAAATAATTACTTATTTACTTAAAATACTTAAAGAAAAAAACTTTCATAAATTAGAAGCAGAGCGTTCAATAGATTAAAATCACAAGTTCTAATTTCTGTACAGTTCTAATTTGTGAGATTCTACTGTAGTATAAATTGATTATGTGACTCTATATACATATGTATCAATAAAACATTTCATTTAAACATTTGTTTAACTTAGATTTTTTTTCTTTGCCATATTTTCCAAAACTTTCTAACGAAATTCCGTTCTAATAATTCGTAAAGTTCGTCTAGTCTTTTGTATAAATAAATAATAACGAAAAGTGAAAATGCATCTGATTATAGATATTTTATCATAGTTGATTAATATGAATATTTAAAATAGTTAATGAAATGAAACTAAAATTTTATATTACTTTTCTTAAAGAAATACCAAGCAAATTCACAAGTCGTTCCAACAACAAGTGAAACCGTAGAAAAGTAACGGCCGATTTGTGTGTGTGAAATATTCTTTTTCTACATATGTGTGTATGTATCTACATATGCAAAGGTACTAATACGACATAAGGTGCGTTCTTTTACCTTTTTTGTTTTATTTTATTTATATTAATTGAGCTTGAGATCGTTATTTTTTTATATAAACGAGAATTTATTTCATTTTAATATCTCGCTACCACTTCGGGTAAATGTAAAAAATACACAAATACTGTTTAAAATCGTTTTGCATATTCAAGTAGTTTTGGGTAACTTTGATAATTTTAGAGAGTAATTCGTTTTTTTTTTCAAAATCCTCTTGAATAAGCCGTATGTGTGTGAATTTATGTGCATTTAGTTATTAGCTATATTCGTTTATAACAGAATTTATGCAATTCTATACTGGATTTTACTGCAAAGCATTCGTTTACACAAAAAGTTGTAAAAGTGACCATCAATTGGGAGTAAAATGACTGTTCGTTTCTGGAGTCTGAACATTTATACTGGACGGCTTTTTGCCAGTAAAATCCAGTAGAAGAGAAAAATATATGATTGAAAAATAAACAAATAAAAATATGTAGATAAAATGTATGCAGTTGTATTAACAAAAACTAAAAATAATAATATTCAACGTGAAACAAATTAAAGAAAGCAGTAATCATTTTTAAATGGCGTGGCGATGGCTGAAGTAGTCTGCACGTTGACTACAAAACCAAAAACAGACTTGGGTTCAACGCCAGTTTCAGACTAAAATTATAAAAATAACATCTCGCATTTTTCTGATATGCATTACTGTGGCTTTGTGTGTGAGTGGCGAATAGCACTCTTCAGCTGATAGCAATCTACAATCACATCAGAACGTCCTCCTTTGTCGGTATTGTGTAGCACCGGCGAAGTAAAATAATAATAAAAATTGCTACTAAACCGAAGCTTCAGCACTACTACGAGTATAAACAAAGAACGTGCAAAAGCAGAGCTGTAAAATAATTAATTAAGCTACACTTTCTGTCGTTTCTCTAACTATCCCTTTCCTTTAGTTCCAGCACATGCACAGCATAGCACAGCATGTGTAGGGTTTATCTCCTGAATGCTGGTAAAAAAAAAATTCATCAGATTTTTATTATTTATCGTTTTGATAAGTAAACTTTACTTATAACGGCATATTATTTATGGTAACGAGTACCAAAATTCTACTATTGATGTATTTTTGTTTGACATTTAGCCAGAAATAAAATAATAAATCATATAGCAAATAGACAAGTATGAAACCTTATTCACCAGTCCTATTTAAAAATTTTTTGTCGTTATTTACATTATTAATTTACCTCTTTTAGGTAGTATTTATACAGTGTGGACCAAAAGTCACACATGCGTGTTAAAATTTGAGTAACTTTTTTGTTTATTATTTTTTATTATTTTTTTAGATTTTATTCACATTTTTACACGCAGGCGCGATTTTTGGCCCACCCTATAGGGCTGGGAGCCCATAACAATTACAATTTTATTACAATTTATATTATATTCTTTTAACATTTGTGTATTAATATAAATAATGCTATAAAATATCTGATAATTATTAATACACGAATGCAATTGTATATGTATATTGAATTTAAGTATTCTTGTTAAACTAACAATACAAGTATTTTTGGCCATATAGGCTTATTATGTATTTAAGTGAAAAATAAATAAACAAATAAATAAAAAAAAACATTTCTGTAGCAATTAATGATTACTAAACGGATTGTATAAAATACCAAATGCTTGTATTATTAAACACATCGCATATTTTTGCAACACTGTTGTTTTCAGTGATCAGGTGTTTTTAATAACCTGAACATTTTCGCAATTTTCCCATTCACGCTCTTTTTGAGAGCAAAATTTACTCGTCTACTGGATTTTATTGGGAAAATAAACAAGTTGAGCTATTTTCAACCTGATGTATTGTCAGTGTTATTCTATTAATATTATAACTATGAATGTTTGTATGTTTCGATGTTTTTTCCACTAAACCGCTAGACAGATTTTACTGAAATTTGGTAGACGGATAGTTTATGATCCAACTTAAAATATATATATATATATATAAAGGGTGGTTAAATTTTAAGGGCCGATGTTGATTTTGAATAAAACACAAACTATTTAGGAAATTATTGTAATTTTATTTTATTATGATATATTGGTATTACTCAATTATGTATGGAACAAAATATCGGCCAAATGAGCGCCGCGACCACGGCAACAGTGGATGATCAATTTTCGAAGAAAATCATCTTCAGTGATGAGGCACATTTTCACCTCAGTGGATTCGTCAATAAACAGAATTGCCGCATTTGGGCGAATGAGAATCCAAGAGTGATTGTCGAAAAACCAATGCACCCACAAAGAGTGACTGTTTGGTGCGGTTTATGGGCTGGCGGCATCATCGGGCCGTATTTTTTCCAAAATGAGGCCGGTCAGGCAGTTACTGTGAATGGTGTTCGCTATCGTGAGATGATAACGAACTTTTTATGGCCCGAATTGGAAGATATGGATGTGGACGATATGTGGTTTCAGCAGGACGGTGCCACACAGCTAACGAAACAATGGCTCTTTTGCGCAACAAATTCAATGGCAGTGTTATCTCACGTAATGGCGATGTCAATTGGCCGCCAAGATCATGTGATTTGACACCGTTGGACTTTTTTCTTTGGGGTTATTTGAAAGAAAAGGTGTACGTCGATAAGCCAGCAACAATTCAAGAGCTAAAGGATGAGATAATTCGGCACATTAACGGCATAGAACCTCCATTATGCCTCAGGGTCATCGAAAATTTGGACCATCGGATGGAGGTGTGCCGCCGTGGTCGCGGCGCCCATTTGGCCGATATTTTGTTCCATACATAATTGAGTAATACCAATATATCATAATAAAATAAAATTACAATAATTTCCTAAATAGTTTGTGTTTTATTCAAAATCAACATCGGCCCTTGAAATTTAACCACCCTTTACTTTTTTAAAATTTCAAAATATATGGATTAAAAGTGTACCTTTTGTAATTATATCCCATTTAAATGGTGCTTATGATGCATATTTTTTACTATTTTTAAATACCACCATGATATGGATATCAAATTAAAGGGATTTTTGAGGAGAGCATAAAATATAATGATATCTCTGCAAACACAATATGGCGGACAAATATTTTTTACCCATATCAAATGAAAAAAATGGTTGAGAAGAAAACCTAAAATAAAGTGAAGTAGGTACTTTGCACCAAAACTGCGTTTTGTAACTTTTTTCCTTTTTTGGAAAATGTACTACTAAGGATATAACAATAAAAGTATCCAAATTTGATGCAGATGGCTTACCGTAACAATATACATACAGGGTGGCGCAGAATGAGCTATATGGTTTAAAGGTTTTATAACTTTTTTATTTATTCGATTATTATAATTTTTTTTTTAAATACAGTATATTATTGGGGAATTTTTTGCAATTAGCTTTGAAAAATGATATCCTGTAAGTGATTTCCATTTTCTGCTTCGCACATACATACGTGCTCTTTTTAGCTAAATTTCCATAACTTTTTGCAAAATTTCGGGTGTAATGGCCATGATTTCATTTCGGATGTTTCATAATTAATTCCCCAAGTCTTTTTCACAAAATGCTGAAAAAAACCAAGAAAAAATAATAATGAAAAAAGTTATAAAGAATTCAAACCAAAAAGCTCATTCTGCGCCACCCTATATATACAAAAGTGGGCGAGATTAGATAAGTTGATGTGGGGTAGCGAAGCACACCGGGTGTAGCTAGTATAGTATATATTTACTATATCCACAAGAGTGAAAGTAGTTTGCGTATACTCGTATGTATAGCTGCTTATACGAGTTATTCTCTGAAGCATTCACTGTATTTCAAATACTTGTTGTAGAATCCAGATATTTACGTAAATACATACATATGTACATATGTATGTATTTATATACATATGTACATGGAGATGTGCATACTTGAATTTTTCGTTTGTACTAAAAGTTGAAAGAACTTGGTAACCCATTTACTCGTATGTATTGTAAATGAAAAGTTAATTCACTTCGTAATTGGTAGTTATGTGGAGTGTACTACACCCATTAAATGAAATATAAAACAGCCCGTAGTTTTGTTAGTTATTGACTGCACTAACAAACTTTCATGTTACCATTTGTTGTTGTTGTTGTTTTTGTTGTTGTTGCTAAATAAAGTGGCGGAGTTCAGCGAGGTGAAACATTTAAATGTCAATAAAATGTAAATGCCAAAAATTGCTCTTACTATGGTTTTTAATATTAATTTTAAAAACAATTTTTCTATATAAAACAAAACGTACAACCGTTAACAAACACAAATAAGTATAAAGACATTAATTATTACAAAAATAACAATAGAGGGTGGCGATGGCTAAAGTAGTTTGCACATGCACTACAAAACCAAAAATTTCCTGTGTTCGACCACAGTTTCAGACGAAATCATGAAAACATCTCCCATTTTTTCTGATGTGCATTAGTGTGTCAGTTGTTGCCGGAAGGTTTCAGTGGCGAAGGCATAGAACAGTAAGGGCTTCAACTGTAACCTATGCACAGGCACATCAGAACGCCCATCCAACTAGTTTCCATTGGATGAATGCACGAAAAAAACTACACAAAAATAGGCAGGATGACTAGCTGCCTGGCCCACGATGTCACACGATATCGTTTGTTCGCTTAATTACGTGCAAAACAAAAAGAACATTTTAATTTTGTTTTTGTTTTGAATGTACATAATTAAGCAGTCGAACGATACCGATTGACGCCGTCGGCCAGGCAGTAGGTCATATGGCCAAGATGTTATTAACAGAAATTTTAAATTGTTTTTGGGACTGGCTCAAAACTTTTGCATAGAAAGTAGTAACGTGGTTAATAACTAAAATTGCACAAAGGACTGGGCCCTTATTCTGTCAGTCGTAGACGATAGAATAATTAGACCCAATTTACATGGTGAATTTTTATTCATGAAGTTTTTCTATTTTGCTTTGGAAATAACTACCAAAAACTTCTTACATTTATACCGTCAATTATAATTCATGAATATTTTTATTTAACTGTCTGGCCCACGACGTCACTCGGTAAAGTTCGACTACTTAATTACATTCAAAACAAAAACAAAATTTAAAATATTATTTTTATTTTGCATGTAATTAAGCGAACGAACGATATCGTGTGACATCGTGGGCCAGGCAATAAGTATTGATTTTTAAACGTATTATCGCTTCATATTTTTTATTTATTCAAATGTATAAATGAGTACAAAAAGAAATATGAAAGAAAATCATGAAAAACAGAGATCATGAATTCTTTTCCCCTTTTACCACTCTTTTTTCTACCCCGTTCGCCGACAAAAAAATTCATGAATTTTATTCACCATCTAAATTGGATGTTACTCGTATGTTCGATGTTATTTACTTTTCGGATTCTCTCAATCGTTATCGAATAACATGTATCGACATTTCTAATGACAGCAGCCGATAGCGAGCGACCGTTTGAAGGCAACCTTGCGAGTCTTTAGTCGTCAGCAAAAGAACTATCGACTAATGTTTTTTTTTTATGTGGCCAAAAAATAAAAATAGAGAATGTAAATTACACATTTTTAAAAACCAAAGAAAAAAGTCATAATTTCACCGTTTTAGGTCAAAAGTATTAAAAATTAATTACAACCAGAAAAAAAAAAGATTATGTAAAACTTTATCGCTAACCATACATACAGATTTAAAAAAAGTATATTGCCTCAGCTATTATGCACCCGCATTAATTTTTAAGCGATAAGAGATTGTTTTATTTGTTATTTTACTTCGCAGAAGTTTTATTGCTCAAACATAGATGAACAGCGGCTCCTTGTTAACGGACACAATTTATCAATTTTTGCTTTTAGTCTTCGGTTTTTTGTTTGCAATTTCATAAAAAGCACACAGAATTTGGAAATTATTTGTCTTGGTCTTGGATTTTATGTGTACAATTCCTAAAATTCAATTAAATCGTTTACAACACTGAAAAAGACATTTCGATTCGTTCAATATCGACTGACATTATTTAGCAATAAGAGCTCTATCGACATTTCTATCGAATCGAAAACAAAATCGATCACGACTGCCAGAATTAGCCCCCAGAGTTACAGTGATGCATACTGTATGCCGTATATAATTTGCGGAAAGAAAAAAATGCCCTTAAATACGTTTACGCATTCTTTAAACGCAAGAACGTTAGTATCCCTGCTTGAAAGAACACCTTGTAAAGATTTCTGTTGTTGTAAAGTAACAGTAAAGTGAGTAACAAATCTAACATGATTAATGGCTATTCACACTTAATCTCATTGGCCTACTTTTTTTTTTTTTTTTTTTTTTTTTTTTTTTTTTTTTTTTTTTTTGGCGTGTGAGGTAGGGTTGAAAATGCCTTCGCACTTACAGAGACCGTCGTCTTCTGCGTCGAGTGGTGTTGCCACTAAAAAATTCCCTCCTCCTCCTCTGGGTAGATTCCTCCCCGGAACCGCTTTCCGCATTACTTCGGGAAGGCCCAGAGCCACGTCCCAATTAGGACCACTCTCAATCACCCACGTCTGGGTCCGCCAAGTTTGCAGCCGGCGCCATGGCCCCGGCCCGTATCGCCTGGTCCCTGTCAGAGGGGGCCCCGATATGCAGCAGCGCATCGAGGTCCCTCTTCTTCCTCCGCAGAACGTATCCCACGTACTGTGCCACAGCGTCCCAATTGTCTTCACAATCGAGCATCCTCCCTATCACGGTGGCAGGAGCGAACCCGCCAACCCGCTGCGCCATTGCAGCTCTCTCAGCATGCCACCTGGGGCAGTCGAAGAAAGTGTGTTCTGCATCATCATCCGTAATACTACAGTAAATGCAGTCGGGACCATCTGCCCTGCCCATCCGGTACAGGTACTTTCGAAAGTATCCGTGGCCCGAGAGGAATTGTGTCAGGAAGTAGTTAACTTCCCCAAATTTCCTCCGAATCCATACTTCCACGCAGGGAATGAGCCTTGCCGTCCACCTGCCGACCGTGTCCGCGGTCCACCTGTCCTGCCATCGCCGGACAGTTTGGGGTCTCAGACCAATAGCACCAACACCAGGGTCCTCCCCCCTCGAGTTCCAAGCCTCCCACCGCTCGCGCGCCAAGAGGTCTATGGGTATTTCCCCACATATCACCAGGACCGCAGCGCCCGAGACCGTGCGGTAAGCCGAAGCAACCCTAAGGGCCGCCGTCCGCTGTACCGCCTCGAGTACCCTGCGTTTGGTTCTCTCACCCAGTACATTTCCCAAAATCTCGCTCCCATGCAGCAAGATCGACTTCGTGACCGCCATAATCAGCCTCCTCTTGCTCTGTGTCGGACCTCCGACATTCGCCATGAGTCTGCTCAGCATGCCAGTCATCTTCGCCGCCTTAGTCGCCACATGCCGTATTTGGGCCCAGTAAGTCAGCCTACAGTCGAGTCTGACGCCCAAATACCTTATGGCACTCTGGGTAACCAGAGACACATCCCCTATCTGCATGCCGACATCGAGTGGTATGTGTGCCCGCGTCATCAACATCACCTCGGTCTTCTCCCCGGCCAATTCCAAGCCGTGGTCCTCAAGCCACATCCGGGTCCTTATCATGACCCGGTTCAGCTTCCCCCTGGCGTCATCCATATCCCGCGCCAAGATCACCGCCGCTATATCATCCGCGTATCCCACGAGCTGAGCATCCTCGGGCATTTCCACCCCAAAGATCCCATCGTAGGTCAGATTCCATAGGTCCGGGCCCAGCACAGATCCCTGGGCCGCGCCGGACGTGATCGTCCTGCTCCTCCGCCCCGTCGGCGTATCGTACAACAGTACCCGATCGTCCAGATAACTACGGAGAATTCTATACAAGTATCCGGGAATACGAAACCTCCCCCGTAGCGCCTCTAGAACATCAGCCCATCGTAGGCTGTTGAAGGCATTCCGAACGTCGAGTGTTGCCAGGATAACTATGCGCTTCGGATAATAGCGCCTCTCGCTCTGAGCGCGCTCGAAGCACTCAACCACATCAGCAATCGCCCCGAGCGTTGACCTGGCAGGTCTGAAGCCATGCTGTCTATCCGACAGCCCCCCAGCCATCCTCACGGCCTCCGCCAGCCTTCTTTGCAGTAGCTTCTCCAGCAGCTTGCCGGCACCATCCAACATACAAAGTGGCCGATAAGCCGATGGCTGGGTCGGATCGCCCCTGCCCTTGCCAACAAGCACGAGCCGCTGTGTTTTCCAGCGTCTTGGGAAGACGCCCTGGACTAAACAAGCATCATATACCGGAAGCAATGCTTCCGGCCTGCTCTCAGCCAGGATCTTGAGCACCTCCGACGGTACCCCATCCGGCCCAGGGGCTTTCCCCGTCCTAAGAGCCCCGGCAGCGATCCTCAGTTCCTCCCCGGTAAAGGGCGGTGGAACCTCATCATCGTAGGGCCCACGTTCGCCAACCAGCGGAGGGTGTGTGGGGAACAGGCCCCCCACAATCGTTTCGATCCGCGCGCCGTCCAATTGCACCCCAGTGCGGCTCGCGCCCAATTTTCCCGCCACGATCCTATAGCCGAGTCCCCATGGATCACGGTTCAGGTCGCTCCGAAGTTCCTCCCATTTCGCCCTCTTGCTCGCCATAATCGCGCGACGCAACGCCCCGCGGGACCGCTTGTACTCTTGGGCCTCCAGTAGAGCCTCGCCGGCCCGCCTAGCCCTAGTATAGACCCTCCTATTGCGGAGGCAGTCACGCCTGAGTCCAGCAATCTCCGGGGGCCTACTTTTTCTTCCATCACTGTAAATACATTATTGATATTGTTGTTGTTTTTGGACACAGTTTAAGTTCTTTGTTGCCAATGCTGCTGGTCTTTTTAAGCGCTTATTTCAATTTAACACTCATGTATACACATACGAGTATACATACATCCATAAATACTCAGTAGAATTTTATAAAATTATTCGCACAACAGACAATCTTGTGCATTTGATATGGCAAAATTTTGCAATTGTAAAATTATTTTGTCGGGATAAAATGGTGCCCTAGCTGCGACTCTTCTGAACGAATCTTTTATGATTCGCCGACTCTCTAACTCATTTTCGACACAAATGGTTAAAAGAGTCACATTTTCGAGCACCTGCATGATCAATTTATGATTGTTTTTGTTATTTAAATAAGCCGGTTTCTAAGCACTCGAAAGAATCATTTTCAAGCGCATAAATGATTAATCAGTTTTTAGTCGTATATGGCTCAGTTTTGTGATTTTTGCTTAAATAACGCAGCCAGCATATTGTGAAATTATTAATATAATTCGAGTTTATTTTAGCTCTGCTGTGCGATTAAAAAAACAAACCGAATATCCGCACATTTTCTGATCATAGAAGTTACTTTTGTCGGGAGAAAATTATACACCACCGGCCAACTTTTCTTTATGAGTCATTTATGATTCATCTTACGGTTAGTTTAGAGTAATTTTCGCATCTTTCTAATGGTATTTATTTATATAAGGCGACCAGATTTTAGAAAAGAAAAAAGACACTAACAAAAGTAATAAAAGAATTTATTTGAATTCAATGTCTATCTTTTAAAAATCCACATGTACAGTGAAACCTCTCATAAGCGGACAATCACCGTCGTGGTATTTTTGTCCGGTTATGAGAGGTGTCTCCTTCTCAGAGGTACACATTTATTATTTAAAATAATTTCTTTATGTTATAATGCTAGACTAGTGATTTGTGGTTGAAAAAATTTATTCAGAATAGATCGCTTTAACTTAGATCGGTTCAATTAGAGTTTGAAAATGGTTTTAAATGTTTTTAAATGCGATGAGTTCGTTTCTAGTAAAATACTTCAAACCGGCAATTTCGTAAAATGCCGGTATTTATAATCAAGTACATTTAAATTCCATTTTTTCTTTAATTGATAAAATATTTTTTTCTATGACATTTTGTGACTCTCAAGGTGACAACACAAGCTAAGCAAACAATTTCTTCAAGTAAACAGCAAATTTCTATGCAATCCCCAATACACGACTGTTAACACGGGAATCACAATTTTCAAAGGCATTAACACAAATATGAATCATAGTTGAAAAATTAAGAAATACTACTAGTGTTGGTGAGTTTCAATCAAGGCGAATTAATTAAAATTAACGCATATGTCCGCTTATGAGAGACTTGTTTTAAAATTTAGTGTCAGCTTCCGGTTAATAAAGCACCCGGGTATGAGAATACTGAAAAACTCAAGAAAATCTCGCTTCTACCAAGTTTGTCTCGTTATAGGAGGTGTTCGTTAGGAGAGGTTTCACTGTATGTATATGTTAAATTAATTAAGAATAGTAACAAATGGCAGAATTTAGTTTCTCTTATAAATACGATGTATATAAAATTAGTAAAAAAAAATAACGAAACGTAAAAATTCATTGCACTAACTTATTCAAAATTTCTTATTGCAATATTTAATACATACTACATACGAGGTCTATTCAAAAGAAAAGGTGAATGAATAAATACTTATAAAAAAAATTCAAAATTCAACTTTTCTTTTGAACAGACCTCGTATATAGGTTATTAGGTTTATTATACTTTTTTACATTCGTGAACATTCTGCAAAAATAACTCAATAAAGCTCATATTGATCATTATTTTAAAATTAAAGATTGCAGATAATAAAAAAGATGGCAGAAATAGGATACAAGTTTTATAGATGACAGCAGTTTAAATAGATGATTCTCCTCTAAAAAAGATGACGTATGGTCACCTTATATTTATAGTCCTTGCTAGACAATTTGTTATTGTATTTAAAATTAATCAAATTAAAAATTAAATTATAAGAGCGAGTCAAGTTTGAGTCCTTTTTTAAACGTGTAAGTGATTAATCAGTTTTTAATCACCATAAGTACTCGAAGAAGATCCATTAAAGTGGTTTTTGAGAAATGCTAGCTGGGTATGTTTATATGCAGCCGTGTGCAGGCATATGAGTACGTGTACAGAAATTTGTTGTTATTTTCAGAAAGTTGCAAATTTGCATTTGTTTCTATCGGCCATTGAACTTTTTGTTTATTAATAATTTTAAAATCATGCCTTCCTTAGCATGTTAAAAAACATGTTTATTCAAATGCATTACCATTTAGTAAATGCATTTATTTAGTACAAATAAAAATCAAAATTTGTAAAGAATTGTAGGCGCTTTGCAATTTAAACGACAGACGATAGAAAATTTACTGCATACATACATACTTATTTACGAGTATATACAGTTTGTAAAAAAATCTTTTCAAAACGTAGAAAAATTAAAAAGTTTAAGAGAATCTCTTATTTGCAAGTAAATTATACAACTTTTATTAAATTTTTTTTCTTCATGTATGCAATTGAAGATGTTTATAAACACTTTGCACAAAAAAAAACAAAATTAATTTAAATAACAAAATAATAATCGTAACTTGAAGAAATACTTAATTTTCTACGCTGTAAAATAAATGTTTTCAAAATTGTGTTAAATTTAATTAAATACATATATTATAAATGGTAAAAAAAAAGATTTGAGAGCGCTAATACTTGGTGTGCCCTCCTTTAGCTTTAATTACAGCTTCTAAGCGTCTAGACATGGAATGGATAAGCTTTGGATAAGCGAAACTTTTTGAGGTCCATCATGGTAGTAAAGCATCACTTTCGTTTCGTCACAAAAAATAACATCATCCCAGTGCTCCGGAGGAATAGAAATGTGTTCAATGTCAAACTTATACATTTTTTCTATGTTTGCCGCGGATAGCAAAGGTTTTTTCCTCGCAACTCTTGAAGAGTATTTATGGTTTTGTAGCACATTTCTAACAGTCTGATGAGAGATACTTACTCCACATTCATTACTGATGTTAAGTGCAATTCCTCTAGTACTGAAATGTGGATTCTCATCAATCATTTTCAAAATTTTCTTTTCAATTCGCCGAGTTACTTTTTTTGGTCTGCCTGGTGTTTCTTTTGGTTCCAGCCTTTCTTCTTTTTCAGCACGGTTAATAACATTGTATACCGTCCTTAGGTTAAGAGAGAACATTTCAGCAATTTCTCTGTGAGATTTTCCTTTATAGTAATTAAAATACACCAGTTGGGTAATGTCTTTGTTCAGTCGCTTTCCTGGCATAGTTTATATATGTATAATTGGATAATCACTTGTTTGTTCTATGAGCTCAATTTAAGAATAAACGACACCAGCTACTCTTAGCGTCCGTATAGGACTCTTACACGCAATACATATGCAAAGAACTAACGGCTCTTTCTTGTCTTTGCATTTTTGAAAACATTTTTTTTACACTGTTTAAAGTACGCAAAATTATTTTGTAGCGTTGTTGTTGTAATATGTTCATAAATTTGTCAAAGTTTCGACGCCTGCTTGTCGACAACATACAAAACAACAGTTCTAAAAAAAAAATTCACAAATTTAATGACATTGTTGTTGTAAATATTTATTTAAATTCAAATTCTTGAAAAATTTTTCATTTGAAAACATTTTTTTTACAAACGTATGTGTGTACTGCGTATCGGATATATACCCTGTAGGAAATTTCAATAGTGAAACAGTACCGATTCACTACTGCCATTGCTACCAGTGCTAATGACTTACTATACTGCTGGCAATATAATTTTCTCAAATACACTTCCGTCTACATAAATGTACAAAAAAAATAATTGCGTGGCTCTCAAAGAGGTAATTTACAGGAGAGCAATTATCGTGGTATAACATGAACCTTTGTTGGCAAATTCGGTGAAGGGAAGGTCTTTTGGTTGGGATAATTTTTCAAACAGGTACAACCCCGCATTAGCAACACAAAAAACTCACACACAAAGCTATGTATACGTATGCATTTTCTGCCAGATGAATTAGTCTTGTGTGTTTTTTTGGAAAGAACAAAATTTGTGCGGCTTAAAATGTGTTCTCGTGTGAATTGGCTCAAAAAAAAATATTTCTGCGGACAAGTACAAAACATTTTTCAGTTAATAAAAATAATTTTTTCCTGTGTATTTAACCTCACTTAAATTTATAATATCTGCAAGCAAATACATTTTGTCCAACTTACCACCCATTCATGTTCAAATACATTCTACTACATGTTTATTACGTAACTTAGGCACTCACTTGTTCAACTAAGAACGTCACACAAAATAAAAGAATGTTTTTATTTACTTATAATTCTATTGACACAGTCATGCAAATTTTGCACTTTAAGACTGTGATGTCAAATCAACGGCACATCCAAAGGGGAAAGTAGTTAGCACTGATTTATTGTAAAAATTTAATTTTGTTATGTTGCGGGATGTAAAATTTTTTAATGTTTGGTCGAATTATAATTTTGTTCTTAAATTTAAAGAATTTTAATATTTCCGATTAATTTATTATTTTGCATAAGAATTTAATAAAATGGGTGTATATGATTTTTCTATTGCACAGTTTACAAATGATTTGCCTGTTTATAGAACACTGGAAAGCATGTTCGTTCGAAAGAAAGTGGCGATGGCTGCAGTTGTCTGCACGTATACTGCTTCACCTACTGTCATCTCTCTGACTATCGTTTTCCTCTAGTTCTAGCACAATGAATCGTGCCATCTCCTGAGTACTGGTACAAGAGAAAAAAAAATTTAGAACTATAAAATTTGGTTCAGATAGGTATATTTGCGGCAGTAGTGTGATCCCAGCTTCAGAACATACATAGTTTGGAAAGTGTAATTTCGTAATATGTATGTCAGTCAGATCCGTTCAATTAACAAATTATTTGAAAGCGAATTGAATTTTTAAACGCTTGATTTACTGAACTTTTTCGAGTCGCAAGCAACCGAAACTTTTTTTATGTAAATTTATTGTGGAAATAATAAGGCCCTCGTGTTCTATGAAGTTGTTCACTAAAGCATTGAATTCTTGCAAAAAGCTTTACTGTTCAACGGCGCTGCCACTATTATGGATTTATCTCCAAAGTTGGGGATTTGCCAACTTTTGCGGAGATGAAAAATTTCTTTTGGGAATAAGGAATACTCAATTAATATTATGTGGATTTTTTGGGGATGAAATTGTTTAGAATTATATTTGTTATCGATATTTTTATAAAATTATATTTGATAAAAAATTTTTAAATTTGTGTTGAAGTTATTATTTATGAAACGTAGTCGAACAAACTTCCCTTTACCAATGGCGATAATTACTTTGGCAACGAGCTTCCAACAAATTTATATGAGTTTTGGTCAGAGGTATATAGTTTTCATTACGAAGAACTTTCTGCAGCACTACTCAATATGCTTATTATCCCAACAATATTTAACAAAAACGATTTTATGTAATAATATGCAATACGAATTATTAGAGAGTCTATGTTGCGCATGACCACACATCTTAAATAAATAACATTTGCTGTCAGTCATTTGAGCCCTTTGATGGGCTGATTAACCAATTTAATACAAAAACCATGTATAATGTATTTGATAAATGTTGAGGGTACCGATGGTCGAAGTAGTCTCCACATTGACAACAAAACGAAAAATTTTCCTCGGTTCAACCCCAGTTTCAGACTCATAAAAATATCTCGCATTTTTGCTGAAGTGTATTTGTATGGTTTTGTGACAGTTGTTGTCGCAATGTTTGTTGTCGAAGGCATAGTCACTGGTCACTGAACAGTAACGGCTTCAGCTGTATCCAATTCACAGGCACAACAGAACACCCTCCTTCGTCAGTATTGTGTAGCACCGGCGAAGTAACATAATTACTAAAAAAGGCTACCAAAAACAGAAAGTTTAAAAATGTAATACGTCGCCCTTTCCTCTAGTTTCATTAGAATGCACCGCATGTCTAGGGGTCATCTAATGAGTGCTGGTCCAAGTTCAAAAAATAAAATAAAAAATTATTGTAGCAATGACAGTGAAGTTTATGAATTGTTGACTAATTTGCTTGGGATCAGCAAATACGCATTTCTGTGTCCTCGTTGTTGTTGTTTCTCTTTTTTTTGTTTTTATCTTGGGGTCGTTACACGATGTATTTTTGCCTTTCAATTTTTAATGCACTCACACTTTTTCACTAAAACACTCATACTTTTAAAAGGTAATGCGAATTTACTGAATTGGCTGCTATTCTTATGAACATTTTGTAATGTTGTTGTTGTTTCTTGGTGATGACTTTTGAGAAATAAAATTGCCTACTTCACAGCCGTCAACTTAAATGATTTTTGGCAAACACTGTGTGTGAAAAATTTTAAATCAAAATTTGTTGATGTACTGTCGGCGTTACACAAACAATAAAAAGAAAAGACAGAGACGCGTATTTGCTGAACGCAAACGAACTTAAGAATTGCAGTATTGGGAACGGTCAGTTTTGAAAAATTTAATACTTGGTACAAATATAAATAGAATCGATAACAATTTTATGTTTAAATTTAGCAGAAACGTCTTTTTAGATATTTGGGGATTTTTTAAATTTTTTTTGAGGACGTCGAGAGAAAGTACATGGCAGCCCTGCCGTTCACATACATAATTCTCTTCTCTCAAAAAGTATCTCTCTTCAACAAAAAGCTTTGAGTTCTCTTAAATATAATTTTAAAAATGTATATTTAAGAGTTGTATTTACGCATTTATTTATGAGTAATAGAGTTTAATAAAATTGCAATTAAAAAAGCTCTTTAAATTGTTACTATTTTATTTAAGAACCTCAGCCATAATTGCCAGATGCAATTTAAGAGTAATAAAGTTTAAAAAATTGCAATTCAACGAGCTCTTTAAATTATTACTATTTTATTTAAGAATCTCAGCCATAGTTGCCAGATGAAATAGGGGCGAATGCGTAAAATTTCTATCGAAAAATCGGCAAAATAGTTATCCGAAAACATCAAAACTTCATCAAGATTAAATAAACAATTATTTTTTATTTAATTTAACGAAAAAATTATCGAAGTAATCTGCACATTGACTACAAGACGAAAAATTTTTCCTGGGTTCAATCCAGTTTCAGACTCATGAAAAAACATCTCGCATTTTTTCTGATGTGCATTTCTTTGTGTCAGTTGTTGTCGGATGGTTTCAGTGACGAAGGCATAGTCATTGGTCACTGAACAGTAACGATTTCAGCTGTATCCAATCCACAGGCACGTAAGAACGCCCTTCTTCGTCGGTATTGTGTAGCATCGGCGCAGTAAAATAATTAATAAAATGGCTACTAAAAACGAATCTTCGAAATTTAATACGTCTCGTTGACATCAGAGACGCTACAACACTGCTATAAAAAACAAATAACGTGCAAAAAGCAGTGTTGTAAGGTAGTGAAGCTTCACCTCCAATCATTTCTCCTACTATCGCTTTCCTCTAGTTCCAGCACAATGCATTGCATGTGAGGGGTCATCTCCTGAGTGAAACTCCAAGATAAAAAACAGTTTTAAAGTTCTAAAATAATTGTAATTATTTGAAAAATCGTCAAATTTAAGGCGAAAATTGGTCAGTCGTCGAAATGCTATTTTTGGCACTAAAAATCGTCATATCTGGCAACCGTGATCTCATCCGCAACACATTTTTTTTTTAATTTTATTTACATATGGATGTATGTATACATAGGAACATACAAACTTACAGCTGTATAGATGTGTAAATGTACTATGCCTTACGAAAATTGTTGCTATTCATTCATATGGCCATAACAAGTGAATTGTGTAAGTGTTTCATTTTTCCCTCCTCTTCCTTCGCACTACCTGTCAGACATGTCGCATATTTAAATAAAAATATATTCGTAGTTGTTTATTACAAAATTGTAGTGAATTTTTATTTAGTTGTTTTTGTTTTGATTCTTAAAGTTTGTTATTCTTTTTATCTCGTTCAGCATGTTATTGCATTATTAATTACTATTATTTTAGATTCATATGCAATTTGTTACAGTGCTAAACAAATATTTATGTTGATTTCAATTTAAATAAAAATAAAAATATTAGGTATCTAGAGAATTAATATCGATTAGACATAATTCTTGCATGAAATAACAACTAGACAGTATGTATAGCTGCAGCTATTGACAACTAATTAGAAACAACTTTAAAATTGTGTATATAACAGGGCTGTTCCAGGTGCATAACAAAAGTGCCCGAACTTTTGAGAGTAAATAGGAAATTACTCTCTAAATGTGACAAAATTGCCCAAAATTACTGGAAAACACAATTGAATATCTTGAAATACTAGTGCTGCTTACTTTCTCAAACTAATTTTATTTTAGTGATTTTAGACTCTTAAAAATTTTAAAAGCAAAACATTTGCATCATTTTCAACATGTTAAAAGTGCATAAAAAAAAGCTGAAAAAAGTAAATTCCATTTTTTATTAAAAAAAAGTGATAAATATGCACAAATGTGTACTTATAATTTCAAGTTTATTTGAAAAATCTTCCATTTTACTTTCTCATTAATTTTTAACTAAAAACTTTTTTCGTTTCTTTGGAAATTTTCTCATTAATTTCTTACTTTAATATATAAATAAAACACATAAAAAATTTAAATTGACATCTGTTTCATGCTATTTATTTGACGTTTTTTATTTTAATTTAAATATTATAATAATAATTTTAAACCAGAACCAATTTACTGAAGAAGCCACACAAAGAAGTGGAAAAATATTGAACAAATAAAAATTAAAAAACTTTAGCTTGACCTTAAGCTTGAAAAATATTATAATTATTATTAATTAAATTAAAATAAATTGACATCTTTAGGGTATGTGTGGTCAAAATAATAAGTACATTCTGAGTATGATTAAACAATCAATTTTACATTGCTCTATTTGGGATATTTGTTTAATATCCAGTATATCCGTCCTTATTTTCAGCAATTTTTTGCATTCGTCTTGGCATACTGTTAATAGGCGTACGGCAGGTGTCTAATGGGATTTCATACCAAGTTTTTTTTTTTAACAAAATTGCACAGATGTTCTTTTTTTTGGAAAGAGTGCTTTGAATGTCCCAAAGGTTTTCAATACGGTTTATGTGCGGCGATTGATTTGGCCAGTCGAGCCGGTTAATCCAATTGGCTTGAAAGCAATACTTCACATAGCGTGATGTATGCTTCGGGTTGTTATCCTGCTGAAACGCTCATCGAAGCGTCACATGTTCTTCAGCATTATGTTCCGCAGTATGTTTTTGTACTCAAATCGTGTCATAGTATCGGTAATACGAAAAATGATACCATGATATTACCTTCACCGTGCTTCAAGGTCTTTTTTGTGAACCGTATATGGAATTCCTTACCTGCGGAGCGACGCACATTTCGACAGTTTCTTTATAAGTAATGGTTGCGACCATTTTAATTGGGTTTTTGCGAAGATCACCTCGTTTTGAAATGTGTTTTCCGGAATAATGAAACCTTTCTAGCTATACGGCCCGGTAGCTTGGCACCTTGTAGTCGTGGCCGAACATTTCGAACAGATATGACACTCCCTATAACGGCAGAAATATCTCTAGATGACACAAAAGAGTTTCTTTTTGGCGAGGGTAAAAATGCGGTTGTCTGTTGTCTGGCTCGCTTTTTTTTTGTCTTCCACGCGCTTCAGACTTTTTTTCTGTCTTAAATGCATTTTGAAGAAAAAACAGTGATCTCTAAAATTTAAGCTATGGATCTCAAAGGTTTTTCTTGGCGTCTTAGTATGTTTCGTTGGACAGATATCGTTGACGAAAAATTTCGAAAACATCGTTTTTTTAATCGCAAGTTGTAATAACTCGCAAGGCAAGGTTAAATCGATTTTAGATATTCAATGATTTTTATACAAAAAGTTTGTAAAATGGTTCGAAGCGTTTATAATTATACCACATATCCATGATAATAGTAGAAACTCTAAAAAGTTAAACGAAATGTTCCAAGGGCTATTAACTTTTTCGAACTTTTAACTTTTCTGAGCGTTTTTTTATATTGAAAAATTTTTTTCGCTGGATATAATATAGACTTTGTTTGCATTACTAGAAAAAAGAAACTTAGATTTAATTTGCACGGGCTGGTTAAAAGTTCGGTGTCCCTTACTATTGTACGGAGTAGCTTAAAGAAGCAGTCAAGGCTTGTTTGTTTGACTTTTTTTTTTTTTTTTTGTAATAGGTCGTATTCTTTTGGGTGCGCAAATTGCAAAGTCTGCCAACTGATTTCCATCTTTATAGTTTGCAAACGATTTATTTTATCACGGTATTGAGGCTTTCAACTGTTTTCGAAAAACTCACTTTAGACTGATGAACAGCTTGTTCTATATATTCCATTTACCGTTTTCACTTCGGAAATTTCATTTCATTATCATTTCTCCAATTGCTGATTTATTGAACTTCTCGAAGTTTCTCGTCTAATTGATTTAATAAATTTAGTCAACGTAATTTCTCGTTATTCTCGAGTTAGTCTCGAATTTCTCTTTATGCAACTTTTTCCACGCTTTTATCAGAAAAGTTAACTAAAAAGTAAACTTTTTAGCGTGGCACGCGGACGCTGAAATTCGTTTAATCTAGCCGAGGGATTAACTTTCACGCCAGTTAACTTTTTCGAGATTCTACTGTATAATAGTATGTGGCATTTTATTTGAATCGCACTCAGTAATTATAAATTTGATTGAAAGGTAATAACGGTAAACGGAATTGATAGCAAATAGTTAAGAACTTTACAAAATTATTAATTAACCTGATTTACCAACAATATGAAAAGAGCGTTTCTAATTAGTTGTCATCAGGTGTGCATGTATAGTTAATTATTCCAATCTATTATAATTGAAATGAAGTGATTTATTGGTTTATTGTAACGTTAAAATTACCCAACAAATTGTAAATTATCAACTCATTACATACTTTGCTCAGAAATATAATCACAAGACGAATTATAAGCACGATTTTATCTTTGTGTTTCTGAAATGTTTCTGTAAAATTATTTTGCTACCAATTAGTATGCGACAACGTATGACCTCTGGCAATAAATAGTCAGATGTTTTGTCTAAATATTAACAATTAGTTGCATGGCATGTGTATTGTATCTGTATGTAAAATACTGCTTGTTATTCAATTCTTTTCTTCACAAACTACAAAACAAGTCAATGCTAAACCTTCCGCATCAAAAACGCAACAAATAATGTGACACTTATCCATACATATGTACATACATTTGTTATATAAAATGAATTAATTTGAATTTGTTTGTCGAGAAAAAAATTCGAAAGGTTTTATTAACCCTTTAAGTGACATGTCTAACATGGCGCTAGTCATAGTTAAACTTCAACTAAAACCGAGTGGCAAAAGGCTGAAGTAATGTTTGACGAAGCGAAATTGTTGTATAAAACACAAGTTCGCCAAATTCGAAAGAAAATCGAACGTGATATTATTGTAAAAAAATTGAATAAAGAAGAATAGAATTAAAACTATTCTTGAAATTTACACACTCTTAAAATCATTGAAGTAAAATAATAACAATATACAAGGCTATAAAATCTTTTACACCACTTAATTGAATGAAATGAAAATGCAAATTTTGCAGCACACCAAAAATCTCAAATAACAATCACATGTAAATGAATATTTATTTTAAAATTGTTATGTATCGGGTTATGCATTTAGTGGTGTCAAAACCGCCGGTCTGGCAAGGCTGTTAGGTGTTAAATATCTTTCATCGGAAGTGTCATTTATTTGCTGAAAGGTTTGCCAATTTTGTTAGTAAAGAGAAGTAGCACTCAGACACAGATTGCCTACTACTAGGAGTTACTTCTACAGGAAAGGGATAGCGATAAAGACTACAGTTGGTGAGGAGGTAGACTGAAGAAATCTCCTTATCTCTACAACTCTGCTTTTGCGCGTTTTTTGTTTATGCTATTTTTAGTAATTATTTTACTGCACCGGTGCTACACAATAACGAGGAAGGCGATTGTGGATTGCTATCTACTACAGCTGGTACAATTCAGTGACTATGCCTTCGCCACGGAAACATTCCGACAACAACTGACACAAAGCCACACTAATGAAAATCAGAAAAATTCAAGTGTTTTGTAGTCAACGTATTAGCTACCTCAGCCATCGCCATCGTTTAACAACCGAAGAACGCGTAAAAATATTTAAAACTTACTACAAATGTAGTGGTTCACACGTAGCCACCTTTCGAGCATTTCGGTGTGATTATGGCCGTCATAATCGACCTACAAGGCATTGGGAAGGTTATAAAGAAAGAAAAGAAATTAAAGAGATTGGCATGTGTATCATCGCAATGTGCACACTGATGAAAACATCTGTTAGTGAAAGTGTGGCGGCTAATCCGAATTTTTCGCTACCGTCAATTTAGAGCGTTATGGCCGTATGATAATCGACTACGTCAAAGATCGTATCTACGCAGATAATCCCCAACAGTGGAGCATTTGAGAAAGTGGTCGAAAACTAGTTCAAAAGGATGGACAGCTGTAAACAATCTAGAGGCGGTTATTTAAATGATATTGCATTTCGTACATAATGGCAATGTCCAAGCATTATCTATTTAATATAAAAATGACATGTTTGTCTCTATGTATGTATGGCTGCATCGATTTTCTTGAAATTTTCACAGTATCTCTCTGTATATCTGGAAGGAACTATAGGCTATATAAATATCAAAAGTTCCCAAAAGTTGAAGTGAAAGTTTCTAAATATGGTCCAAATGACTTTGTAGTTAAAATACATCATCAGTTCAAAACTGGGAGGGATTGGACAAGTAGGTATGGTACCTCCCATACATAGTAAATTTTGATTTCATTATATTTTGGGAACGGTTAAAGTTAAAGTTTCTGTTCTTGGTCTGAGTAAATTAATGGTCACTACAAATCATCACGAAGAAAGTGGGCGGAATTGCACGTATGTACTCGTAACATATGATGCCTTAAAAGCCAAAATAAAGATGTTACACAACATTAACAATAATATCTGTGTATAACTTGTTCAAACCAAAAATTGATATTTAAACAATTCAATAAAAATAAATAATTGAAAATGTAATAAATTTTAACATATTAAAATTTTCTATGCAAGTAGATGTCCAATCAGTATAAAAATTAAAGGCCAATAATTGATTTCGCACTTAATTACTCATTTAGCAAATTGACATTTAGATTTAAGTTGTATTTAAATACTGTTGCTGTACAACAATCCAACAACCCCACATGTCTAGTGTCCGCGATATATCAAAAGCAAATATTACAATGGGTTTTTGACGTTTGTTTTACAAACGTACATAGGTACAGGTACAAAATTACCACCTGTTTTAACAACCCCTCATTGCCTGATACGCCTTGATAAATGATATTTAAGTACGTCAAAGAGTTGCAAAAAAAAAACGCAAAATATGCTGCCAACATACTACATACATATGTTTTTGCGTCAGTAAAAATTCACTAAAGAGATGGTGTGACTACTTTTTCTATTTGAAGACAACGGATTAATTCGATTGTTTTCTTTTCGCTCGTTTTAAAATTTCACCTTGAAGCAACATATAAAGAACAAAAATAAAATACATATAATCATAAAGTTGTTTACATGTCATTAAGTAAATATAAAAACAAATATACATACGTATACAGTATAATGGCAAGAATTTATCAAAACAACGTCTGTCTGGCAATTCGTAGTTGTGCGTGGTGTGGTGAACGTGTACAGCAAAAGAAAAGAAACAATCCACAGACGTCGAACGCATAACAAAATCGCGACAAGCCCCACATTTTGTAACCAATCAGAAAAACACTATCAAGAAAAATACGGAAGCAGTAAATCTTTTTTATAACTTACACGTGAAATTATTCAAACGCCAATTGTTTAATTGTGTCATTTCAATTAATCAATAAATACTTTTTATTTATATATTCATATTTAAATATGTATGTATGTATGTACATACAGGAGATGACCCTTACAATGCGAAGCATTGTGCTGGAACTATAGGAAAGGGATAGTTAGAGAAATGACACGAGGTGAAGCTTAATTAATTATTTTACAGCTCTGCTTTTTGCACGTTCTGTGTGTATAGCAGTGTTGAAGCTTCGGTTTAGTAGCCATTTTTATTATTATTTTTGTTTTCTTCGCCGGTGCTAAACAATAGCGACGAAGGAGGGCGTTCTGATTTGCCTGTGGATTGAATACAGCTGAAGCCGTTATTGGTCAGTGACCAGTGACTATGCGAGATGTTTTTTTTTATGATTTTAGTCTGAAACTGTGGTTTAACCCAGGCCTGTTTTAGTTTTGTAGTCAACGTGCAGACTGCTTCAGCCATCGCCACCCTCCTTATCAAAATATGAAGCCCATTTCATCTACATATTTTATTTACGAAAAACTACTCTCCTCCTCGACGAAGTAAAAAAATACTAAATGTGTCTCTTTAAATAAAGAATTTAAACTGTCCAACAGTTAAATTAAATAAGAATTTAGTTTTCATATAATCTTCACCATCTGCCTCCTCCACAAACTATTTCTCTCCAAAGAAAGTAGCACAATTGTGGAAAAGCATAGAAAATATATACATTAACAATAGTGTGCTATAAGACCATTGTTAGTTCATATTATATTGGACTAATTTAGTGAATGAAAATCTGATTAAAACGCATTTGTATTGCCTGAAAAGAATTTATAGGCTAATTTAAACGATCGGTCAGTATTAAATCTATTGAAATGTGGAGAAAAATTACAGTGTCCATGTGACGTTAATAAGAAAAAGTTAAAGACGTTTAAAAATTTTAAATTAATCTGCGCTAAATGTTATTTTATTATTTCAAATAACTCTCCATTTGAGTTCAAATCCGTAACTTTTGACGCCAGTTTTAATTTATTCAAACATCATCATTCCAATGGAAGAAAACGAGCCCCTTTATTAAAAACAAACAAACGAAGACAACATAAATTATAATATAAATGAATAAAAAAAACGATACACGAGTTTCACTAACACTTAAACAGAATCAATACCCATGACAAAATTATTAATGCGAATTCGTTCACAAATACAGTTGTGTTCAACAATATTCTCCAAAGAGAGCAAATACAAAATAAAATTAACATTTTTTTAAAAACATTTTTTTTTATTTTTTACATGAATAATAAAAATGTTTTCATTGTTTTACATTTAATTTCAATAAATAAAATTAGTCATCGTCATCGGCGAACTTAGAAAAAAGTAAATTTTTGGTTAGCACGTTGACTACAAAACATTTTGCATTTTACTGTATTATGCTGGCAAGACATCTGGGATAAACGACTAGTAGGAATTCGTCGGTAAGAGTTCGTTGTGTAAATTCTCAGTATGGCGCACAATTACGACGAAAAAATTACAGTTGTTATAATCAGCAAAGTTTTTTTGCTGTCTGTGTTACTGTATAAAAAAAATTACTTGAAAAAATTAAACATTAACAAAAAACAATTAAAAAGCAAATTTATGGTAAATAATTGATTTGAATGATGTACAGTTTGTAAAAAAAATGTTTTCAAAACAAAAATTTTTTAAGAATTTAAATAAATATTTACAACAATATCATTATATTTGTGAATTTTTTTTTTACAACTGTTATTTTGTATGTTGTCGACAAGCAGGCATCGAAACTTTGCAAATTTATGAACATATTACAACAACAACGCTACAAAATAATTTTGCATACTTTAAACAGTGTAAAAAAAATATTTTCAAAAATGCAAAGACAAGAAAGAGCCGTTAGTTTTTTGCATATGTATTGCGTGTAAGAGTCCTATACGGACACTAAGAGTAGCTGGTGTCGTTTATTCTTAAATTGAGCTCATAGAACAAACAAATGATTACCCAATTATATATACATAAACTATGCCAGGAAAGCGACTGAACAAAGACATTACCCAACTGGTGTATTTTAATTACTATAAAGGAAAATCTCACAGAGAAATTGCTCAAATGTTCTCTCTTAACCTAAGGACGGTATATAATGTTATTAACCGTGCTGAAAAAGAAGAAAGACTGGAACCAAAAGAAACACCAGGCAGACCAAAAAAAGTAACTCGGCGAATTGAAAAGAAAATTTTGAAAATGATTGATGAGAATCCACTAGAGGAATTGCACTTAACATCAGTAATGAATGTGGAGTAAGTATCCCTCTAAGACTGTTAGAAATGTGCTACAAAACCATAAATACTCTTCAAGAGTTGCGAGGACAAAACCTTTGCTATCCGCGGTAAACATTGAAAAAGGTATAAGTTTGCCATTGAACACATTTCATTCCCTCCGGAGTACTGGGATGATGTTATTTTTTGTGACGAAACGAAAGTGATGCTTTACTACCATGATGGACCTCAAAAAGTTTGGCGAAAAACCCTGACGGCTTTAGAAAATAAAAATATAGTACCCACTGTAAAGTTCGGTAAACTATCCGTTATGGTGTGGGGTTGTATTTCGAGCAAGGGTGTTGGCGAAATAAGAATATTAGTGGATATAATGACCAAGGAAGTCTATGTAAACATTTTAAAAAAGGAATTGAGTGCAAGTGCTCGGAAATTCGGTTTTGTTGACCCAGAAAAGCTCAAGTATAAATTTTAGCAGGATAATGACCCGAAGCATAAGGCATATATTTGTAGATCCTGGTTGTTATATAATTGTACAAAAGTGATCGATAGCCCAGCACAAAGACCAGACTTAAACCCTATAGAAAATTCATGGGTCCACCCAAAGAAAAGTCGGAAAAAGGTCACCAAAAAACGAATAACATTTATTAAAGAAGAATGGGAAAAAATACCTGAAAATTATGATATACCAAAGCTTATCCATTCAATGTCTAGACGCTTAGAAGTTGTAATTAAAGCTAAAGTAGGGCACACCAAGTATTAGCACCCTCAAATCTTTTTTTTTACCATTTAGATGTAATTTAATAAAATTTAACACAATTTTGAAAACATTTATTTTACAGCTTAGAAACTGAAGTATTTTTTAAGTTACGATTATTATTTTGTTATTTAAATTAATTTTGTTTTTTTTTTGTGCAAAGTGTTTATAAACATCTTCAATTGAATATATGAAGAAAAATTTAATAAAAGTTACAGTGAGTCAAAGTAATATTGGGACAAAGCTAAAATGATTTATGTGGAGATAATTAAGCACTATGTTAACTGATTTTAATGCAAAATTTTCATGCTTTTGTGTAGCTAACACTGTGCTAATTGCCATCTCAAAAGATTATGATTCTTAAGTTTGTCAAAATTAATTTATAAATAATTATTCACAATAAGTTAAAAATGCAGTACAAAGTAATAATGGGACAGGTGGCATCACTATATAATCTAGGCTTTATAACGGAACATTTTGCAAAAATTTTTTGTTTAAAAGTTGCTAGAGTGTATTACAGATTAATTTTTGATAAGTTTTTAAATAAAATTAAAATATGGCGCCACGGGGTTCACAAACATCGCCTCAAATCAGAAAACTGATATTAGAACATTCGAAATCAGGAAAAACCGTGAGAAATATTGCGGAAATAGTAAATAAACCAAAATCTACAGTGTTTAACATCATAAAACGATATGGAGGTACAGAAACTTTTAAAAATGTAGCAAAACCAAGCAAAAGAAAAATATTTTCCGACGCGGATGAACGATGGCTTATGCGACAAATCAAACAAAAACCCTACTTAAGCGCTTCCAGACTTGCTGCTGAAGCGGAAATACATCTAGCAAAGAAAGCTAAACCCGAAACGGTAAGAAATGTGTTAAGGAAACACAATTATAATGGCCGGGTAGCTAGGAGAAAACCTTTTATTAATAAGGTTAATAAGCTTAAACGAGTGCGCTTTGCTAAAGACCACAGAAACAAGAATTTATCATTCTGGAATAAGGTAATATTCACTGACGAAAGCAAATATAACATATTCAGATCGGATGGAAGGTCATTCGTGTGGAGAAGACCAAATGAAGAACTGTCAGAAAAAAATTTGAGACCCACTGTTAAACATGGCTTGGGGTCAGTTATGGTGTGGGGTGCAATATCAGCAGCTGGTCCCGGTAACCGTCACATTATTGAAGGAATTATGGATCATAAATATTATATCAACATCCTGCGTGCTAATCTTGCAGAAACAGCAGAGAAATTGGGACTGGCGAATGATTATTACTTCTACCAAGACAATGACCCCAAGCATAAGGCTCACAATGTAAGGTGTTGGTTGCTTTACAATTGCCCACATGTGCTCGAAACGCCTCCGCAATCACCCGATCTCAATCCGATAGAGCACGTATGGGCCTATTTAGAAGAAAAATTAAGAAATTACCAAATAAGTTGCAAAACGGACCTAATTAGTGCTCTGAAAGAGGAATGGGGTAGAATAACCCCACAATTCTGTCAAAAACTTGTGAAATCTATGCCGTATCGATTGAAGGCTGTAATAGAGAAAAAAGGCCTTCCAACTAAATATTAAACATTATATATTTAATACTTAACTTGTTACTTTATTACATTGTCCCATTATTACTTTGACAGGATTTTCTGTGTTGTTTTAGTTTTTTTGTTTTTATATCCCAGTGGCGGTAGTCAATGTATTTTTTATTTATGTTCTTAATAAATAATAAAAATAAAAGTATAAATATAATTTTATTTTCTTCTTAAACCAATAAATTCAAAAAAATAATTCGAAAGTTATTGGATAAACAGCTTGTCCCATTATAACATTGAGTCACTGTATATACTTTACTTGCAAATAAGAGTTTCTCTTAAACGTTTTAATTTTTCTGAGTTTTGAAAAGATTTTTTTTACAAACTGTATATTAAAAATTAAACACTTTTTAAAACAAAAATTAACTTTATTTACTAATATATTTAAAAGCTAAAATGAAACACGGTAACTCTAACTAATTTGTTCGTCGTTCGTCGGCGAAGGAATAGAAATAAATCTATCACAAGTTCGTCGACGGTGATGTTTCATATGCAAAAATATATATCCCATTAAAGTAACGATAATACGACGAAACATAACCTACATTGCGACGCTACTCAAGATTGTCAAAAGAATTCATAATAGACTTTGAAGCACCGGCACATACATGACAGTTGTATTCGTTTTTCGTTCGGATGTAACTGATATAAATAGTAAGGAGATCAGATGCGGTGAAGTATCTTATACCGTCTTAAAAAACCAATGCACTTCAATGCTTCTTTTGAGATTTAAAAAATCTGCTCAGTCCATCGAATTTTCATGCCAAGAACATCCAGAGCAACTGATTCCTCAATATACTTATATACCACACGTAATTACAGATGCGTCGACGTCCAACATTTCTTTAAACGGTTAAAAAGAAAATTTTTGAGGAAAAAATAACTTTTTATTGTTAAGAAAGCTCAGGGCGAGTCTACCTAGTATGATTAATTTGTTTTATAAAAAACTTGATTTTTTTTTTTTAAATATATTTATTAAGCTTGAGGTCTTTTTTTATTTTATTTTGTTTTATTATTCGATATTTCGTTAACAGCTTTTATTTTTATTTTCCTATTATTCCTGATGATTTTAACAAGCTGTTAACGAAATATCGAATAGTAAAACAAAATAAAATAAAAAAAGACCTCAAGCTTAATAAATATATTTAAAAAAATATAATAAAAAAGGTCAATTAATAATATAATTAGACTTAATTATTAAATTGAATTTTTTTCAGTGTGTGATTTCTTTTTGTTTTCATTCTTTTAATCAAAATTATTTATAAAGTTGTCAAATAACAATTTCAATAAAATAATAAATTTTCAAAATTTCTTTTTGGCTTAAATAAATAATATTGAAATAAGATTAAAGGTAAAATTTCTTATGGCATTTACGAGGAAAAGGTCACACAATAGAGACTAAAGAAAATTATATGGAACTTTATGTAGAAAAAGAGGTGAAATATTGGATTAATTTATCAGTGCAGGCGGTAAGAGAAATATTTCTAGTGAAATCTAAGAACATTTTTTTAATAATTAAGATGTATTCTTAAAAAAAAAAAAAAATTATAATTTCAGTACTCAATATAATGGAGATTGGTCTCCACTACCACATTTGTATTTTCGAAACTATTAATAATGAATTTTATCAAACTATATATCTCGTTGTTGTACTCGAAAGGTCCTACCAGAGAAGTTGTATCACATGCCATGTAGTTTTTTGTCACGGTATCAGTGACCAAATCCTGCAATTTTTTAAGCTCTTATGTTGGCTACATACGATGCAACATGTTTATGCAACCATGCAAGTTTCGTTGTTGGTTTCATAGTCCGTAGCCATATTTATGGTTTCAATTCCTGTTGCATTTGAGATTCTAAAAACATAAAAAATTTTGATGTTGGTTGCATAGTGTGAATCGTTGTTTAGTGTTTTTACTAATTCATTTCAGAGGGCACAAGCCAGCTGTAAAGTTGTATTTTTTTAACTGTGTTTCTCCACCGATATTCAATTCAGAATTGATGTTGCGTTTATGTTTTACTTGTTGGTTGCACTATCTGTGTCATAACATAAACGTGTTGCGTAAACTTGTTGCAACGTCTGTAGCCTGCGTTACGCACAAATTTCATAGCCTTCACTTTACGATTTGATCACGTTGTTAGTCATTAAATTTCGAATAGTTATATTTGTAATACTTTTTAATGGTTTCTTGTTTTCTATTTCTGTTCACCAATATTCTGAATATCACTGTAATTTTTATATAAAAACAAAATACCAATAACAAAAACTACTCATATTTTTTTATTTCTGCAATTGAATTTCCGTTCAATGTTAAAAATCATATTTCATCATATTTTCTTCAAGTTGAAGTGTGCTTGTTCTTCATTATTCACTTGGGTATAACTCAATCACATGCAATAGTTTATTATAAAATTTCTCTAGTGGATTGTTTAAGCTTTTTTTTCTTTTAAAGGAGAAAAGTCAAGAGCTCAATATAGAATCTGCTTAAAGTGCTTGCACTTCGACTTTTTCATCACCCTAGACAAGACTAGAGTATGTAGTGAAGGCATTTAAAACATTTGACTGACACTTGAATGGTGTAGACTTTCTTCTCATAAGTCAGTATTAAATTTGTCGCTTTGGAAGTCAGTACGTAACGTTCGTAAAGACGGGTATGAAAAAGAAAACGACGTGTTATCGTTTCTATTTTACACATAAATACGTATGTATGTAAACGCATAGTATGTACATATGTATGTATATTCGCTATCTAGCTAAAAGCGAAGAAAAAATAAAAAATATACAGGGTGTGCCACTATTCAACGATTACTGTGCCTAGAAGAAGTTAGCAAAAGTATGTCACACAATACCTACGAAGGAGGGCGTTCTGATATGTCTGTGGATTGGTTACAGCTACTGTTCAGTGACCAGTGACTATGCCTTCGCCACGGAAACATTCCGACAACAACTGACACAAACACATGAACATCAGAAAATCGCGAGATGTTTTTTATCATTTAGTTTGCAACTGGGGTCGAACGCAGGAAATTTTTGTTTTTGTAGTCAACGTGCAGACTACTTCAGCCCACGCCACCCTCAGATTAACAGTGCCCACAATTTGCATGCAATTCGAATTACAAAGTTATAAAGTTGTAATCAATCCTGATTGTAGAATACGCAATGTAATGAAAAATACTGTCCGGGTTACCGAATAATCGGATTAGTGACGTCCATATTAGCAAGGTTTTACTGTAGTTGCATACCTGCCTAAAACGGTTGACTTTGAATCATCAAAACGATTTAAGAAATCAGAATTTTAAAAAATTCTTTTTGATTTTAATTAATTAGAATTAAAGAATTTGATTGGTTCTCGTTTTAATTCAAAACTTATTTTTGATCGCCCTCGTTGCAGAGTGCATCGTTGGCTGAGTATTATCACCCCTTCTCGACTTGGTGTTGAATTATGGTGCACCCTGTTGCAATAAGTTTTATCAATTTATCAGCACCACACCATACACATTGACTAATAGAACAACAAAAGAAATAATAGAAATTCCTTTGCTTGTATAAATTTGAAATCTTATCTTGAACAATTTCGATTGTCGTAGTGCCATTCTCGAATACCAGCGATGAAATACAAAAAGGCATTTGTACTCAAATTAAGTTTTGTAGTCAATAAAATTAAATGCAATTAAATTGCGAAATATAATTCTGTTTATAAACAAATTTCATTTGTGCTGTGTGTTTATTAAAAGTTTTAAAACAAATTAATACAGTTTGATTAAAATAATAACATAAAATAATGCATACAAATAATCTAACCTCATTTTAATATTGGATAATTCATGTTTGTGTACAAGTGCTTATCTTATAGTTACCTTAATATATAAAGGTCCTAACTGATTTCTTTTCAATTCAAGTTTTTACATATTTCGACTGATAGTTCTCAAATAGGTAAATTAATGCGAAGAAAAACGTGTGTTCACCGCCTGAAAATTGTTTGGCAAATGTTATAATAAACTGTGTTTGTAACTGTAAAAATTTACCTTTTTATTAATTAACTTTTTTTGTTTATTCTTTTAAAATAAGAAAAACATTAGTTAGGGCCTTTCTATATTAAGGTAACATTGATTATGTTACGTGGGGACGTCAACGAGTTTTTAGAAAACTACAACACTAAAGCTACGTACACACGATAGTCGGATATTACAATATTGTAAGATATGACAATGTTATGGCAATGTACTGACAATAAAAAATTGTCACCAACAGGTAATTTGTCAGTTCGGACTGTTGTAAGAAAACCTGACAATTTTATTGTCACACAGTTGTCGGACAATAAATTTTACTGCCAACAAAAATTGTCAGTTCACACGGTTGTCAGAATTGCTGTCAGCTGAAGATGGTATTATTCAGTGACCAGTGACTATGCCTTCGCCACTGAAACCTTAAGCCAACAACTGACACACAAAGACACACTAATGCAGTTGCCAGCGGAGCTCTGCGGTCATCATTATCGCACGGAGATGTACATACGTTTCACTTTATTTAATAAAAATATTTGCAGTTTTTTGCTCTGTTTTCATGTGCCGTAAAACGGCTTCATACCGGAACAATATAGTCCAAATGTTTTTAAATGAATGAGAACGAATTAGTCAGGAAATGCAATGCACTTTCGATTAAAAAGAACGCACCACTCGTTGAATCATTAAAATAAAAAATCCATATGCTGCTCTTGCTTTTTATTTTTCATTTTATGATCAACAAAAGGAACTTTTCTTTTTGTTAACAGCAATTTTTCGTCAATTAATTTTAATATCTGGGTGACCGAACATTACTTGTTGTTCCACGATATACTATGCAGTTGTTTCATCAGAAATGTTATATATGCATGTACATTATTTTACATATTACATTCTGTTTTCTTATTAGTTCCTTTACCTTTCCTACCATTTTGTGATTATTGCACTTCAGTTTTATATTCGGTTCTCTTGTCAGAAAATAATACTTCGCGAATTGAAACATTCTCACTTTTAAAATGGCAGTCATTTTGAATTTACAATTTTTAATTTTTTTTAATATTTTCTTCTTAGAAACCCCTTCATATGATACTTATATCATGCGCTGATAAAAGTGTAACACACAGTCATCGATTTCCCATAAACCCACAAATAGTGGAAACATTATATTAGGGTGGTAAATTTGTTCGTGTGAGAAAAAACGTGACACATTTGGGTAATTCCAAGCCAAATCAATCATGAATTTTCTAGTTTGCCTCCGATGTCAATAAAATTTAGTATAGTTGTTATACTCGCTAATAAACCAAAAAATGAATATTGTTAGCCCGTTAAGACTACAGGGGCCACAATTGTCCCTAAAATTACACTTTTCAGCTTCTAATTTCTATATCTTTGGTTCTGCTGCAGCTACAGACGCCATTTTAGATTTGTTGTAAAGCTCTTAATGTACACTACTAGATGACTGTTACCAAAAAAAAAATTTTGAAAAATATTATTCGCGCCCTCATAATTAAAAGGTCGTGGCAAAGAGTGGGAAAAATGAGTGTACGAACTCTTATACAAAGAAATTCTTACTTGAGATGATTTGAAGTTTACGTTAGCTACCAGCGACATTAAAGCTAATAAACCTGTTAGAAAATGGTATGCAAAAACACTATTTTAACCTTCTTGTAGTTTTCTTAAAATTTTGTACAGATTTCGATTTCGCTATACGCCTTTTGCCAAAATAATTGACACGCCCTAATATGGATACTTATGTATGTATGTATATATACAAACTTTGCTCCTTTAAAGATATTAGATAACAGAATTTTTAACTCTTCCATCGTTTTGAGTGGTATGTTTAAAAGGGTGATTTACATAAATGGCATTTATATGGTGAAACAAAAAGAGGTATTTTTTAAGCGTTTGGCTTTTGAAAATTTAAACAAACACAGAGAATTTTCATAAGTGAATGAAATATTTATTTAAGCCGATAAACGAAATGAACGCCATTTATTTTTTGAAGATTATTTCATGTAAACGTTGTCCGTGGATACGCCGTAGATGGTCCATCTGTGAGCTCCAATTTTAGCATACTTTTCCCATCATTTCGGCTGGTATCTCACCAATCGTATCTGTAATGTTATCTTGCAGGACTGAAATTCTGGCTGGCTTCTTCCTGTACACGACAGACTTCACATATCCTCAATAGAATGAATCAATAGATTCATGGTATCTCGTGCCGTGTGGCACGTGGCACCATCTTGTTAAAACCACTTGTCAACAAATTCGAATTCTAGCATTTTGGGCAAAAAAAAATCGCTAATCAGCGATTTTCATCATTCTTGAAAAGTACGGCCCAATGATGCCGCCAGGCCGGCTACAAACCATACCAAACAGAGCATCCTATAGGGTGCATTGGCAGCTCTTGAACGCCCTCAAGCTGCTGCTCACCAAAAACGGTAATTTTGTTTGTTGACGTACCCATGACTCCCAACAAATCCCGACTCCAAAACAAATCTCGCTATTGCGGGAATCCTCATCTGCGGAAATCCTCAGTTAACGACGAAAGGTAATGAGAGGTCAAGCACCTCTGCCGTTTCATGGCAACATCTGGGCACGAGTCTATCGGTATGTCTTCCAAAGGGACAATGGGCCGTGAGAACCGTGATAGTGCGATGGACGGGCATCACAAATAGTCCTCTTCCTATCTAGCCTGGTGCCTAGCAATACCGCGCGTGCCCTCATGCTGCCAACACATATGCCCGTTGAGGGTGGCGATGGCACGATGGTTGGTAGTCTGCACGTTGACTACAAAACCGAAAACAGAAGTGGGTTCAACCCCAGTTTCAGACTAAAATTTTAAAATAAAAATAAACATCTCGCATTTTTCTGATGTGCATTAGTGTGTCAGTTGTTGTCGGAAGGTTTCAGTGGCGAAGGCATAGTCACTGGTCACTGAACAATGCCGGCTTCAGCTAATAGCAATCCACAATCGCATCAGTACGCCCTGCTTCGTCGGTATTGTGTAGCACCGGCGAAGTAAAATAATAATAAAAATAATAAAAATGGCTACAAAACCGAAGCTTCAGCACTGCTATAAACAAAGAACGTGCAAAAGCAGAGCTGTAAAATAATTAATTAAGCTTCACTTCCTGTCGTTTCTCTAACTATCCCTTTCCTATAGTTCCAGCACAATGCATCGCATGTGTAGGGGTCATCTGCTGAGTGCTGGTCCCAGATAAAAAAAAAAAAATAATTCGTAAATTGCAAGCCTCGTACTCGCCTCGGCCAGTCTACCAGTAACGCGATTACCGACGATATCCCTGTGTCGCGGAATCCATATAAGAGTCATCCCTGAATGTGATTTCTTAATTGCCAAAGTTTCCGGAATTCATTTCGGAAAAGTTGCAGAATTCGTTAAATCCATAAAAACACGGAATTTTCGGGTTTGGCTTCTCCAATATCATACTAGTCAGTAATAAAGTCTCAAAGCTACTATTTTACCGATAGACAAATTTTTAGAATGTGTAATAAAAAATTAAAATAAATTATTTTACTCGCTTATTTTAAATGTACAAAGACACAAATTATCATTAACACGTAATAAATAATAGTTAAGATATTTGGTGTACGGTTCTAAATATTTGCACATGGTTGTGGTTCCTAATCGTACATATGCATACATATATACAAATATGTATATATATATAAGTATATATAGATATACATACACACATTGTAGGTACATTCAAACATCAAATAAAATAAAAAATACACATGTTGGTAACTAAACAAAACAAATGAAATTCCATCAACATCTAACACATACGAAAATATGCCCTACTTACTAAATAATGTACATAGAAAAACAAAAACAAAAACAACAACAAGAATTCAAGGAATCAAAATCATTAAAAAATTCAATTTTCTTTATACCACAAATAGATTGTAAAATTAATTTAAAAAATACCTGCCAAAGTAGTACGAGTAACTTGAAATTGTACTAAAATTAAAATCATAAAGGAAATGCCACTCTTTGCCAAAAAAATGCCGAAAGCCGCGCTACCAGACTCAAATGCAACACTACATGACAACAACAACGGCACATTGGCCAATGGCAAGCAAAATAACTTTAACGGTTTGAATGGAAAGACGGGGAATCAGAATCAAAATCAAAATATGCCCGATTCGAATGTCACAAAACCGCAGTTGGTGTTTCACTGCCAATTAGCCCATGGCAGTCCAACGGGCTTAATAACAGGTTTTGCCAGCGTTAGGGAATTATATAAGAAAATTGCCGAATGCTATGAAATACCAGCCGATGAAGTATTATTTTGCACTCTCAACTCTCACAAGGTGGATATGTCAAAATTGCTGGGCGGCCAAATAGGTCTGGACGACTTTATATTTGCCCATCGAAAAGGTCAGCCAAAGGAAATAGAAATTTTAAAGTCCGAAGATGCTTTGGGTCTAACAATTACCGACAATGGTGCAGGCTTCGCATTTATTAAACGCATCAAAGAGGGCTCCGTAATCGATCGCATTGAACACATTTTAGTGGGAGATCATATTGAAAAATTAAATAGCGTGACCATGGTGGGTAAACGTCATTATGAAGTGGCCAGAATGTTAAAAGAAATTCCTACCGGCTCTACATTTACTGTGCGTTTAGTGGAACCCATGAAAAGTGGTTTCCAGGGCATAGGACCGCGATCACAATCACGCATGCCCTCAGGTCGCGGTGGCTATGGCAGTGGCAAAGAGACTTTACGCTTTAAGGCCAATGGTAATGTCGAAATTGAGGAAAAATTCGATGATTCAACGCAGGCGGGCATAGAGGCCATCAATAGTTTGCTCGAATCCTTCATGGGCATCAACGACACCGAATTGGCTACACAAATTTGGGATCTAGGTAGTGGCAAAACGAATTCCATGGATTTCGCTGAGGCAATAGATAATTCCGATTTAGAATCTTTTGGTTTCACCGATGATTTCATCATCGAATTATGGGGTGCTATAACAGATGCCAGACGTAGAAAGGCCGCCAAAAATTTGTAACATAAATAAATGGTCATAAAAAATTAAATAGTTTTTAAATTGTTGAAAAAAAAAATCATTTATATACAAATATGTAATTGTATTAACTATTTTCATTTAAAACATGTTTATGTATTTACAAAATAAACATTTTGAAGTGGAAAAATCGCCAAGTAAATTAATTTATTTAAAGAAACTGTAAACAAAAAATACATAATTTATTTTAGAAATGGCAAAACTATTTGAAATTTAATTGTGGGTAATTTTTTCTCAAGTTTATTAGCACAAAACGAAAGAGAAAGAAAGTAAATATCAGAAGTCGAAATTTGCATAGAATTTTATGAAATTACTGAAAATTGCGATGATTGCACAGAAGAAAAGTAAAGCCGAGGTTCAATTAAAATAATAATTAGATTTCAACTTATCACGGAAGTTGTATTATCAATTAACATTTTTAATTGAAAAGTTAACGTTTTTTTTCATTTAATTATTTGAGACCACAACAAAATCAATTAAAATACTCATGGATTCAATTAAATTATTAATTAAGAAAAAAATGTTTCGCAGTTAAATGTTTTCTGTTTGATTTTAAATTCATAATTTAATAGATTCACGTTTATTTTAATTGATTTTGTTGCTGTCTCAAACCAGCACAGAAAAAAACTGAATCCAATTACGAAAAGTGCTTATTCAAATAATTTGTTTTTCAAGTTCAACAAACCTGCAATTTTCGTGATAGGTTGGAATATAATTATTAATTTAATTGAATCTTATGCAAATGTATGCTCGTATCAAATTTTATTGCACCAAGTTTATTAACAATTCGAATAAGTGGATATTGATTTTCTACATCGATGGAATCCGAACGATACGAATTTATTTTACTTTTGGAAATTTTATTTGCATTCCACAAGGAAATTTCGTAAATACATCACTGATTTCTTCAATCACCTGTTTATAATGTCTACACTTACAAATGAAAAAATCGAAAATAATCAAACATTTTGTAATAAATTTATATATATAAATTTAATGTGAATTGAATAATGAAATTAAAGTTATAAAAATTTTAATTTTTATTTTGCAAAAGTCATTTCAACTTCGGTTCGCTCCGACAGCGAACAAATGTTTGAGTGCCGTTACTATGTTCGTTTCAAAATGGAGAATACCGATACAACTTCGTAAACCACCACAACGCCGACGGTGATGCCAAATTATCGCCAACCGGAATAGGCCTGGTTTCTTTAAGAAATGCTTTGGGAATTTTAAATTAGACAATATATAAAATACACTGCACTAAATTTCACAAAAAGTTTGGCGATTAATCCAATGTATCGCTTATTGCTAATTTAAACTATAAAAAAAATTAAAATTTGTGGAAATAATTTTCTGTAATTTTAATTGATTTTGGGTTCATTTGCCTATTTGGTATGTCAATGTTGAGTTAAAGAGAGAAAATTTCGATCATTAGCAACGCCAAAAATTAAAATAAATTTTTCAAATTCAAACTCAACCATTTTTATAGGCTTGAATAGACCAATATATCCTATTTATTTACATTTATTATTATTTTCTTATTATTTGTATTTTCCTCTTCATTTGCCAATATTTATTTTAATTTAGATACATACATACATATGTATATTTTAAATACTAAATATAAATTTTATTATTATTGAACGGAAAAATCTTTGTTTTATATAAAATCAGTTTTTTGTGCATATTTTGTTAATTTAATTAATTTTAATGTTTATTTAATTGTTAAATTTAAACCATAAATATATTTGGCCTAATTTATATTTAAGGTTATTCTCTAAGGTGTATTAAACCGTAAATTTTGTATGATTTTACCAATATCAGTTTCGAACTTTTAACACATGCATATTATACGCTGGATAGAACCAGTTACTACAGTTACTACAACCTAGTGAGTTCCCTTAATGTATTTATGTTTTTTTTTGTACAATATGAAAAAAAAATTATTTTTGCTGATTTTATTTATAAATAAAAATTTTATTTGAAATTTGTTTAATTTTCTTTTTGTTGTTTTAGTGTGGTAAGTTGTTTACTAATTTTTAAAAATTTTTTTCCTTTTGTTTCTTTAATATCGACTGAACTTACAATACATGCGCAAAAATTATTCTGCATTAATTCTCGTTCTGTTTTCTTTTTTTTTTAATATGTGAAACAAACAGGAATCTCTCCAGAGTATATTTCTTACAGATTAAAATTCTCATTTCTATTCTGAATTGAATATCGCTAGAGAAACACGTTTAAAAAATATAACTTTACAGCTTGCACGTTTCCACTGGAATAAATCAGTTAAAAAACTAAACAACCAACACCAATGCAACCAGAAAATATCAAAATATTTTGATGTTTTTAAAACCTCAAATGCAACAGGAATAGAAACCGTAAACATGATTGCAGACTATGTAACCAATAACAAAACTTGCTTGGTGGCATAAATATGTTGCATCGTCTGTAGCCAACCTTAAATAATGTTGTATAAGACTCAGTGTTACCACAACAAAAAAATGTTTGTAGACAAAATGTAAAGAAGACTAATCAATTGCGAAAAAAGTAACCAGAAGCTTTATGTAACGGTTGTTCCTATAAAATGTTTCATTTTTAATTGTCCGCCATTAATAGAAATATAACGATATATTCTTCAACAACGCATTGAATTTACTAAAATTCACTACAAAAATGGTGAAAATTTTGGGTACATAATTCGCAAAACTAAAGCGCATGCTACACGCATCAATATTAATTTTTTTTGGGTTTTTCAAGTGCAAACATATAGAAGTTACCGTCGGCAAAACATTTATTTCAGTAGCCGTCGGCAAAATATATATCTATTTATTTCTTTATTTATAAAAAAAAAACACTGATGATATTTTTTTTTGTTTCTGTCACTATATTTTTTAATTTTCATGTCCCAAACAGCCATTAATGAGCGATATAATTCGATTACAAAAATTTTTTACTCAATTTGTAATGCTACCCGAAATAAAATGAATATTGACAATAACATTGCCACACTACGTCAAACTGCTTCAATATTTTGATGAATATCAAAACCATTTTGATATACGTCAATATTACACGGAACATATGTATCTATTTTTCGCACACAAACACAAATACTGAAGCTGAATATTGATCGTGTACCATCCACTTAAAACATTTTGGAATCATCTTCTCGGCCAGCAATTGTGAAACTAGTGGACCTGTTGGGATAAGGTGGTGATATGAAAAATCGAACCCAAAGTTGTGAACTTACAAATAAAACACGCTTTATATGTACATACATATATAGTTTTTTATATTTGTAATTACATACATTCATATGCCTGGTATTGGTATTCTCAATCTTTATAGTTCGAAGGTGGAATTTGTATTTTTTATTCAACGAATATCAATCGCATTTTTTTCGAGATAGGTTTTGCAAAGAAATTAACATTTAGCATAGTGATCGATTTTATATTTTTTTGTTCTTTTCGGACGACAATTTTATATACATACATATATCTCGTATATATGTATGTATAAAGGTACATACATACATATATCCGTTGAAATGGAATTGCCCTACAATGATGACAAAACTCAAATCGCTTTTGACAAAAAATCTTTCTGAATCATTCTTAATTATTATATTTAATTATGAATAACCACCAAGAATATATGTACTTAATTATTATACAAATATTTTCTTCCTCTTCCAGCTCACCTTGCAGTATTTTCTCAGCCATAAAATTCAATTTGTTGTTTTACTCGCAATACACTCGTATCTTTTTTAATTTTTTTAGTTTTCTTTTCGGGACTGTTTTGATTTATAAATTTTGTTTTTTGTTTTATTTGTTTAGTTGGACGCCAATACTTTTTCGAAGAACCAAAATGTCTATGTCGCTCATTTACTTCAACAATGTTATAACTCAAAAAATCTAGTTTTAGAGAAAAATTCGCTTAAAGCTTGGAATTTACATACAACCAGGGTTACGGCTCGTCGACTGAAGTTGCAATTTTGCCAATTTTCAACGGTATGGGACTTTTTGTGAAACTTTTTTAAACTCATTTAATTTTGACTCTTTTTCAATTTTCTTGTGACCTTTTCCCCCTGTCTTACAACTCTGCTTTTGCACTTTCTTTGTTTTTTTATAGCAGTGTTGAAGCGCCCCTGATGTCTAGGAGGCGTATTAAATATTGAAGCTTCGTTTTTAGTAGCCATTTTAAATAATTATTTTATCTTCGTCGGTGCTACACCACAATTCCGACGAATTAATGCGTTCTGATCTGCCTTTGGATTGGTTACAGCTGAAGCTGGTACTGTTTAGTGACCAGTGACTATCTTTTCGCCACTGAAACCTTCCGACAACAACTGAAACAAAGACACACTAATGCACATAAGAAATATGCGAGATGTATTTATCATTTAGTCTGAAACTTTTTGGTTTTGTAGTCAACGTGCAGACTATTTCAGCAATCGCTACGCTTATAAATTTGGCTGAATTTTGTTTATGCAGCGTTGAATCTCCTCCTTTAATGCACTGTTGGTTGTGGGCTTATTGACATAGACCTGTGATTTCAAGTAACACCATAAAAAGAAATCTAATGGTTTAAAATCACACGATCTAGGCGGCCAATTCAGGTCGCACGACCTCGAAATATCTCATGCAGTAATTGAATTGTTTCAATATCATGCAATTGCGGAACTCCAGCCCAAAATCCACACCAAACAGTGACCCGTTGTGGATGTATTTGTTTTTCGACAATCACATGTTCTTCATCGCTTAAGATGATTTTGCTTACCAAGCTCTCATTATTTTTGAAATATAGTTCTATAATAAAGACACGTTGCTCCATCGTGTAATGCTCCATTTTTACTAACCCTAAGCTGTCAGCTCTCGAATTTTTAGGGTTGCCAACACTTTACTGTAAAAATGGCGACAAATTTAAATCTTGTGTTAATTTTGGGACACCCTTTATTAGACAGCTTTTTGGAACATTTGTAGAAAAATAAAAAATGTATACTTTTCGCCTAAAGTAATATTAAAATTCGTTAAAAAATTAATAACTCCTCTTCAGCGGTCGTGCCAATGTAAGGCGAAGTTGATAATTTTTCTTTAATTTAAAATATATGTACGTTCTCTAATATTATTCTTTAAAAAAAAATTTTTCGTAAGAACGAAAAAAAAATCTCAAGATAAAAGACAAAATAAAACTATTGATACGTGTTCCCTGTCAGAAGTAGAGGAGATGTCAATAACGGTGCATGTTTTTCCAAGAACCGTAATATTTTACGATGCTATTCCAGAGATACTATTTCGAAAATAGTAATTAAATTCAAAACTTAGGGGGTTTATGTTAAAGTTTTCCAAATTTGACAAAAAGTTCAAAACCTAAACTACTTTTCCCTTGTATTATGAAATTTATAAGTGAAATCCTGTTCAGCCAATTTGATTAAATTTTAGTAATTTTTTTTTTCAGTGTATATATTACAAAAATGTATGGATGAGTAGGGCTGCCATCCGTCCTCTTTTTTTGGGGTTGCCGGGAGAGTTCTCTTTATTTTTTTTTAGCAATTTTCCGGGGTTTGTCCTACTTTTTGCACTTTACTCCATAAAACCTATTTTTGTGTCATCATATCTTAAACGTTTGCATGTTTTGTCGTTACTGTTTGAAACGTCTTGGCATTAGTTGCTTTGATTACAAAATTTAAAAGCAACAAAAAATTATCAACTGTGCTGATAAGATTATCTGATGTTAATTTTCTAGGCTGAAAGCCACCACACAATGCTAATGTTGAAAGTATATTTTCTTTGATTAAGGCGCAGTGGACGCTAGAAAGAAACAGTTCAAGTCCAGAAACTATAGTAAAATATCAATTTAATATGAACTGGCAGGAGTTCTACGAATATTTACAAAAAAAAATTGCTACATGTAATAATGTGTTAACTCAAATTGTCAGCAGTGAAAAATATTTATAAAACATTTGACGCTTCCTACATATTTCAAATTCTTTTGTTAATTTTTTTTCTTTTTAAAATATTTATACGTCACATAGATAAAAGTATTTATCTACGTAACCAATTCGATTTATTTATTTTGAATTAAAAAGTATTATAATTTTAATATGTGAACAGCTGTATGTATCTAGTTTATGGTACGTATGTTCAACATTGAGCATATTTTACTTAATCCAAGATCTCTTACGGCCATTTTCACAATCTCTGGTTAAAACCTAATTGGAACCTTAACAGTCGGTTAGGTAAAAATCTATTTTACAATATATGATTAACTTTAAACTGACACCATTTAATGAAAAAGTGCCTGCTAAATGTAACCGAACAAAATGTGACGGTTAGCAATACAATCGACAACTATGCATAGATAATTTTAATTGACAAATAGAAAATATGTACACATGTAAAAAATTATTTTACAAAATGGAAAAGCAACACTAATATTGTTTTAATGTTTATAATTTTAAGCTTTGAAACCAAAAAAACTTTGCTGTGAAATTAGAGGCTCTATAAAAAACTTTTTAACATTTTCACAATGTCTAATTATTTTACTTTTAACAGAAAATTAACTAACTGGCGGTTTGCTTAACAGGCACTATTTAATCGACGGTTAATGATTTCAGTTTCACCATCCTTCAGTTACTTAACAAAGGAATTCTCTAAAAAGTATGGCAATATTGTTTGTGTTTGTTTACGAAAAATCTATAATGACAGTAAATAGAAAAAAAATCTTAATGTTTGTGAAAAAAAACATTGAAGTATACTGAAAGGAAATGGCGGAATATTCATAAGCAACAAATTGTTCCAGCTTGGACCATTAAAAAAAACAAGTGAGACAGGTAAAACAGTGGTCTATAAAAATATTAAGATCTACACATGTTCAAAAGTTTTTGGTAGAGCCTCTAATATCACAGCAAGATTTCTTTTTTTGTTTCAAAGTTTTAAAATTATAAACATTGAAATAAATAATATATAAAATATAATTTTTTCTATTTATCAATTAAAATTAGCTATGTATGCATAGGTGTCGATTATATTGTTAACCGCCATATTTTGTTCGGTTAAATTTAACAGACACTTTTTCGTTAAATGGTGTCAGTTAAAAGTTAATCATACATTGTGAAATATATTTTTAGTTAACCGACTGTTAAAGTTCCAATAAGTTTTAATCAGACATTGTGAAAATGGCTGTTAGTATGTATATTTTATTGCGCTTTTGTTTCTAAATTGATATTTTGTAAAGCGTTCTTTTTTTACGTCAAATATCCGTTTTTTTTTGAGCTTTTGTTCCCCGTTTCTCAGACAGCAAATGACAGCCCTATGTATGGGGATGTACATATACAATTAATGAAATATGTATGTGGTTGATTCTGACATTACCGGCTAATTTGCACATTGATGTTTTTTAAAGAATTTCAAATTAGAAAAATATGTAACTTTAATCCTTCAAAGAATGAGTATCGTGGGTACACAACCATATCTTAATATTGAACAGAATTATGGCAAATTTTTAAAATATGTCGCTCAGGGGAATGACGACGGCAGTACAAAATCATATTAATTCCTTCTTAATACTTTTTTTTAACCTTTTTTATTATTTTAACAATCTATTTTTTTAATTTAATCCTGAAGATGTTAACCGAAGGTTAACGAAATATCGAAGAAAGAATAAATAAAAAGAGAAAAAACCTTAAAGCTTAAAAAAATAGATTGTTAATCATATTAATTCCTTTAAAATGAATCATATTAATTTACTTTATTTTTAAAAATTATAAAATTAATCTACATGCATATACATACATACATATATGTATGGGGCTGATTCTGATATTACGGGCTAATTTCGACATACTTTTTGGCATTAAATTTTTTTGCTTTTCCTCTTCATATTTAACTGGATCGTCTGTAATTTTACTAAATCGCTTTTTTTGCCTCTCGCTTCTCTGACAATACTTGTTCTTTGGGTTTTCACTTTATTTTTAGATATCATGAAAATCTAAAAAATTTTTTTTTGGCTGGGGAATGACGAATATCTACAAAATGCTCGCTTAAATGACAATTTAAATACTTACCTTAAAAAATTGGGATGAATCGGAAGTTGATATTTAAAATAAATTTAAAAAAAAAAACTGCTAATTATAAAATATAGAACTTTTTTTTAAATTAATCCAGGATAATGGCGAACTTAAGTGTGAAATCTTATTATGAAAGACAAAACGCGACTCACTTCATTTTATTAATATTGTTGGCGAAAATCCCGCCACATGTATACGCGGTAGATAGAAGGTCTGTTCCAGATGCATAACAAAATAGCGCGAACTTTTCTGAGGAAAAAGAAAATTAATCTCTGAATGTGACAAAATTGCCAAAATTGCTGGAACGCAATAAAACACAACTGAACATCTTGAAATACTACTTACTTTTTCAAATAAATTTTATTTTAGTGATTTTAGACGCTTAAAATGCATAATATTATAAGAGCAAAACATTTGCATCATTGGCAACAGCTGTAAAAAGTGACTGAAAATAAATGCCATTTTTTATTTAAAAAAAGTGATAAATATGCACAAATATATGTACTTACAACTTCAACTTTATTTAAAAACTCCTCCATTTTGCTTTTTCATTAATAAATTTTTAAATAAAAAGTTTTTTCGTTTCTTTGCAAATTTTCTCATTAATTTCTTAGTTTCATATGTAAATAAAACACAGCTGATAATTTAATTGTAGTCCGAACTTACCCAAAGAAAAACTTCGTGCAACTTTGTACAGGAAAGGAAAAATTTTACTCTCTCATTTTCTCTCCAAATTGCACAAAATTTGTTATCTGGAACGCTTTTGGGTAAATTTTGGCGAGTTTGGGCACTTTTGTTATGCACCTAGAAAAGATCTATAATGTTCTTTAAAATTTGAATTATTGTAAATCAACAATGCTTAGAAGATTTGAATTTTATCTAATATACGCTTTCACAGAGAAATGACGTGTACTTTAAGGGACAAAAGATAATTATCCATAAAACTATAAAACATATAAAAAATTATGCCCATTGCAAGCACAAAGAGATATTTTAATATTATTTTTTACTTTGCACTAATTTTATCAAAAATTTATGTACTATTTTTGTTCGAAAATTAGCAAATTTTAAGTGAAAGTAAGGACAGACAGAGTAATGATATTTGAACACTTTGGTAGACAATTTTTTGAAGAACAAAAGAATTTTAGGAACAATTATTTTAGTGCCTTAAAAGGACCTGTAAAACTTAATTGTAAATTAAATAAAGAAGTAGAATATATTTTATTGTTCCTTATTCAAATACACAAAGACAGCAAATTAGCCGGTTATCTCAGAATCAACCATGTACTCGTATGTACATAGTATGTATGTTTAAAATGGCTTTTGTAAGGAGTCTTTTTTTTTTTTTGATTCGTTTTATTATCTTGTTTTTATAAATAAAAATGTTAAAAAGGAAAAAAAGCCTGCGATTTTATTTTTATAAAAAGACCTTTTATGACACTTTTGAAAAATTCTTAGCGGTAAACCTGCATAGGCAACGCAATAGTAAAATTAAATAATTTTCTTTACTCAAGTCGTGAGTGCAGAAGAATTTGTAATGCCAAGGTAACCCCCAATATGACAACTTATTTTGCATAATTATGTACCTCAAAAATTAAATATTTAAACTTACGACATTGTTGCAGTAAATTAACGATATGTATTCTAGTATATAATATTTACATATACATACATAGATATGTATGTATGTATAATGTATAAAAATGTGTGCTAATTTATCGATTATGTGTTGTTCGCAAATATTTAAAAACTGCGTAGTATAATATTTTAACTCTTACAAATAATTAACAAATTTTAACCCTAATTTGATAAATTATTTCTTATGCATAGCAGTAGGTTTTAGATAATTCGCAAATTAGGCCAGGTAGAGATTAACAAAAAATATTTTAATTGCTTTGATCTTGTGATCAGCAGTAAAAAAGAAATATTAATAATAATGGTCGACTTCTTTTCGTATACATACAGCTACTGTAAAATATATAGCACTGAAGTTAGAATATGTTTTTATACCTGCGCCTGCAAAAAAAATATCGCAATTTAGAACCAGTGAAAACTGTCGAAAGCAATTCAGTGTTGGAGTATTCACCAGGTAGTCATAAAGTCATATACAATTTTAAAATAACACAAAAAAATATGACTGCTATGAACAACACGTCATAATTTAATGTGGTATTTCAAAAATTTCATTCACACTTTAATAAGTGATTTATATCAAAGGCTAAAAACAAGTGAGGAAAGTAAAATAATTAGAGTTTTTAATATAGTAAATAAGAACTTACATATAAGTCTGGTAATAATAAACAAATTCCAAATTTGTTGAAACAAATATAACCAAAACAGATGTTGCCAGTGATATGAGCTGAATAATTTTTTCGACGGCGGCTAGTGAATGCCAGCCAGATGAGTTACACAAACAAAATTTGCTCACTTGTATGTATATCATTAGATATTGTGGTTTTTTTCTTTCCTATATATTTCTTATAAGTAGCGGCGGTTTGTAAATATAATCGCCAGCTCGTCTGAAGCGTTTCAGTGTACGACTCTGATTTCTAATGTTATTCTACAACAAAACAATAAGAATAGCTCGAAAATTTTTATTATTTTATAACTTTTCTTGTTTGAAGCCCAACAACAATTTTCTTAAACTATTTTTTTTAAATATTAAGACATTATGACAATATAACTTAATAACAGATATTATACATCCTCCATGTATATATAGCAAATGCTTACAAAAATGCTACTGAATACACTGTTCATATCGGTGTAAATCCTTCAAAAAATGCACAAGGTAATGTCTGATTAAATGCAGAAAACATTGCTTCTATGCGGCTCATCGCGAACAAAAATCATTCGTTACAAAAGCAAGAAAAGCGCGTTATTAGGTTTGGTTTTAGAAAAGTTCTCCGTACAAAAGTGCTTCCAGGCAAGCACTAATTTTTGCTATGTATTAACTGTACACTTTAAGAAACTGATTTACTATCCTACACAATGCGAGTGAAGTTTGACCGACTTTACATAATCGTTTTAAAATTGCGTACATTATACTATACATATGTAATTAAAAACTATTTTCATGTTATGAAAATTTTAATAAAGTTTACCAAATCGTACGACTTGTCTGTTACACAGTCAATTCAGACGAGAACACTCTCTCGTCTCGTGTGAATTAGTAATTATTTTACTTCGCCGGTGCTAAACAATAGCGACGAAGGACGGCATTCTGATTTGCCTGTGGCTTGGATACAGCTGAAGCCGTTATTGTTCAGTGACCAGTGACTATGACTTCGCCACACAAAGACACACTAAAGGGTTCTTTAGACCATAAGATCTGTCGTACGACATGTCAAATTTTTGTGTAGAAGAGCACAAGTCGGATCGTCTAAACGTAATATGTAATGAAACTATAAGATTTTGAGAGAAAATACGGATGAAAATTTGACAGTCGTATGGCTCTCTTGATTTTTTAAAATTTTTCAAAAACCAACACACCATTAGATCAGGGATGCATTTTTATGTAAACAAATGTGAGAAAGCCAGGGAGGGAAAACTGCTTTCATAAATTATACCAATTATAAAATCAAAATGTACATTTTAGACCACGACAGCACAATTTTACAAAAATATACGTATATTTTCCAAAAGTACACTAAAAATTTTGACCACGAAAATAACATATTCGAAAGTTATAAAAATATTTTTCAAGGTTATTAAAAAAAAAATTCATTTGCACAAGAACTCCATCCCTGGGAAAACAAGCAAACAAATGTAGTTAAATTAAATGAGAATGTTTTCATCTTATTTGATTTTATCCATACCAATAGTGTAAAAGCCAGAAAACAACCATTCGATTTTTACTCTCTTTTTTTGAAATACGGATGCAATTTCATTTTATTTTCTCGCTCATTTTACGTACGACAAATCTTATGGTCTAAAGCACCCTTAATGCAGATTGAACATAACAGTTACGGCTTGGTGATATAGCACCGGCAGTACTACATGTATTCATAGAATTTATTATGACCGGAAACAACGTAACTCATTCATGACAGTGCCCTTATTTTTGCCGTCACTGTATATACTTGTGTTATTATTAAATATAAATATAATGAACATATAAAGTGCGTATAATGTATGAGTGATATTTGCTTAACAGTTTTTAAATATTAAAAAAATTAAATTATGTTTTCTTGTAAATTTAATTAAAAGGTTTAAATTTCTTCATGTCAATTATTTTTTTTTTAAGTTGTTATTAGAATGTCGAAACAAAATGCGACTCGGATTTGAATAAGGACTACGTTGTCGGTAGTGTTGTTTATTATGCTTCACATTATTTTTTTGCGTGTTTGAGCAATATCTGTTTGTAAATGTGTTTGTACTGCCGTTAAAACGCCACAAATGATATACATCTGTAGTATCCAGCGTTGTCAACTTTTAAATTTAAATTTTGTGAAAAAAACTCTAAATTTAAAATATTTAGTTGTTTAGTCTTTTTTGCGAATTTTACTAAATTATAATAATAATTTTACGTACTACTTTTCTTTTTTACTAAAAGAAAATACATTGAAATTGATTTAGAAGGGGTTAGCTCATTTCACTATTGCTACTGCAGATCATCAGGGAACCTTTACTCAAATTTTTCTAAGAACAACTAGAGATATTATATTAACCCTTCATTTAAATATATGAGAAGTTTGACCAATATCAGAGCTGAAACAAGAACCTCACATTTAGCGTTGAAAAAAGTGAGCTTCTTCATGTCTGTAACAAAAATAGCTTTTTAAAGTGATTTACCAATATCACCTATTGAATTTTTTGTTAACAATAACATTTTTGGTAGACTTCAAGGAAATATTCTTGGTGCCACGGAAAATGAAGAGAATGACTTAAAATTTAAAATAAAAGCAGCAAGCATTGACAAGAATTTTTTGCGTCGTAAATTTTAAAAAGCACTAAAAACGGTGCGAAAATCACTAGTTGACAACGCTGATAGATAGTATCTCTAAAGTATGTATTTATATGAATTTATACTACATACATATGTATATGTTTGTATGTACATATGTTTGCATATTATACCTAGACGTGTGGACATGAATTATGCCATTGATACATTAGGTCTGTTTTTTACTATAAATTGAGCACCCGCGAGTTCAATATTTTGATGAATATCAAAACCATTTTGATATTCATCAATATTACACAGAGCGAATATGTGTGACTATTTTTCGCACACAAAGCCAAATATTGAGGCTGATCGTGTAGCATGCGCTTTATACCGTTTAAAAAGGACAAAAATATCTTATACCTCTGACCTATACAAAACAAAATAAATCTACGTAGAAGATGCATGTGAATAAACACATGTGAAGTAATAAATAAGTACGTACATATGTACATATGTATGTTTTTACGTGAACTAACAAAAACTTGATTTGCAAGAAAAACTTGTTTATTTTTGTTTAATTACTTACATACGTCAGTAAGAATATATCATATTGACAACTATTTACTCACTCAGTTTAACGCCTAATAAAACCAAAACAAGAAGAGCTTTTTTCGTGTGGAAACAATGTTTGGATAAATATACATATGTATGTACATATATAAATATACTTATATACAGCAGTTTTCCAGTTTAACGAACCAGTACTTTGCCAGTCCTCTTCCTAAATAGGTTATCACATTGACACACATTTTGGTGTCATTTCCATTGATAACATATACCATCATCTCAAATGCTAAAATTATAAAACACGCGTGCATAATTTTGCTAATAAAAATAGCATCAAATATAATTCAATTCATTTCAATTGGATTTAAATAAAAAAAATGGTATCATAAGAGCGGTTTCCGCAAAATCGAATATTCGTTAAAGCGGAAAACTACTGAAAACTGCGGAAAACTTGTACTTTTAATCGTGGTATTTAATAGAACCATACATATATAAGAAGAGAATAACTAAAGCATATAAGAGCTTTTCTAAACATAAGCAAAATGCTCCCCCAATGTATTTATGTTAAACAGTGTTACCATATGTGAAGATTATCTTATTTTCAAAGTTTTTAAGATGTAAAAAAGATTTAAAGATTTTTTGCTTAAAAAAAGATTTTTTAAATATGATGCCTATAAGCACACTCTTTAGTTGAAGAAAAAGGTTTAAGTAAAATAATTATATATTTTTATTGGTTAAAATAATGTCATTAGGCTGTGAATATTAAGTGCTTGTTAACTAAGCATGCAAATAAAAGTATTTCCCAATACTGTATTGTCACCAGGCAAGTTTACTTGCGCAAGTCTTAAGTTTATAGTAGAGGGAAAGTGGGGGGAATGTAATAGAGTACACACCTGTCTGTCCTCGGCAAGTCGAAAAGTTTTCTTATACTTGAAGTTGGTTGCAAATAAATTTTGAGATTTACTTTCATTTGTATTTCGTTGTGCTTTTTGTGATCTGTAAATATTAGGTATGTTCCAGGTGAATGACAAAAGTGTCCGAACTTTTGAGAATAAAAAAAAAATAAGCGCAACAATATTTAGCTTCAATATTTGTCTTTGTGTTATTAGAAATATTGAAGCCTCTGACACACTACGTAAATTTTTCTCATCAATATTATTTTTTTGCGTTTTTTCAAATGCTTATTTTCTACCATATCGCCTACATAACATGGGGAAATTTACCATATTGAGATTATTGAAAAAATTTTTTTTGCACTTTTTGAGATTAAAAATCGTCAAATTAACAATACATGGACACATCTGGCATCCGTGAGTATTGGACATGCATGGCACATTCATATGTAATTATACATAATAATATATTATTGGGAGAATGTAATAAATATCAATAATAGTGTGACCAGATTAAAAAATTGTAAAGCTAAATCATCTTTAAAATATTGCTGGAAATATTATAAAGAAGCCTTAATAAAAAATAATATGCTTTAAATTTTATAATAGTATTTTTTGAATTCATATTTTTCATTCAAAAAATAAAATTATTTGAGTTACATAATTTTATTTAAACTAAGAATATGATTTACATTGTCTTAATATTTTTGTATACCCATAATACAAGGTTGTCGCAAAATAAATTCTTCATTTCGGTCAGCCGAACATAAAATTTTTTCTATACGTGTTTTGTTAAATATAACGTAACTTAAAAAGAACGTGTTAAATTAGTGAAATTTTAATTAATTGTTTCGTATTATTATAACAATAAACTATTATAATAATTAAGTTATTTACAACCACTTTTCTTACCTTTTTCACAAAAGTAAACAAACTTTGTCGTTCGGCCTTAAAATACGTTACAAATCGGTGAATCTGCTGACCGGTGAATTATCTAGTGAGTTCTCCTAGTAATGAATTTGCCTCGTACAGACCGCTCACTTTGCAAAATTTTGCCAAAGAATAATGCTGAAATGGTTACTCTGTTGATTAAAACTGTTTCTCGTGTTGTATTTGTAATTGGATTTCGTTATGGTTCGTTCCTTATCTTCTGTTGTATTATTTTCTTATAACATTCGAGGTCGTCAACGCGCAAGTTTTAGTTTAATAATCGCACTTGTCGGAGCAACTATAAGAAAAGAAAAAAGTAGTGAAAATATTAATCAAATTATATATAAGGAAAAATGCCTATACTAGTATAGAAAATAATAAGGCATAATTTAATAAAGCAATTTAAACCTACAAAAACTTAGAAATACCAACTTTATAAAACGAAATTAATTGTAAAACCTGTGATAAACAATTGATTAAAATAAAAAAAGAATTATTGTGGAATAGAGAGAGTTGGGTTAGTGAAGAATTAAACGGTAGAATATATAATATTTTGGAAAGAAATTTCAAGCAAAAAAAAATCACTAGTTTTTCTTATCAAAATTGTCTACAAAACAAATAAATCTCAATTGCACTGTAACTGGATAAGGAAATTTTAATAAATTTTTGGAAGACCCGTATGTAAAAGGTAAATTAATTTTAGCATTTTAAAGTACTAAATCGGTTTTATATTCTATGTATATACATATATAAGCATATATGTATATATAATATGTGCATGGGTAAATACAGTTTTCTTTTCCTTTGCCATTTGTATTTTTTATTAGGTATTGTGTTTTCACAATACACAAACACATGGGTTGTGGACTTTGATACGTTTGTTTATTAGCAAGACGTGTTCTTTTACTCTTTGTCCCCCTATTTTTTAATCACATAGCACTAAAAGCACGACAATCATCGGCACAGAAGAACACGTACAGATATACTACAAACATTCAAACATTCATATGCAACAAAAAATGCATATTGCAGCCAATTCTCATATTTTTATGTTTTCATTTAGCATTTTGTTTTTCTCTCCCGGCAATAACATCTGTTGAATTTTCTATGTGTTCTTTTCTATAGATATATTTTGTAGTTGCCAGATGAAATTGATAGAAACAGCTGAAAATTCATACCAAAGCAAATTCATTGTTGAACTCATTGAGCCGATTCACACTGGCGCTATTTAAGCCACACAATTTTTGTTCCCCAAGGTCTATTTATTAGGTTTATGCAGCTCTACAATAATGAACAATACAAAAAACAATAGGCATTTTGTTAGTGTAAATGTACTTTGGGATGTCATAAAAAGACACTCCTACTCTCTAAAAAGTAAACACACACAGGCTTCAATAGCAAGAGAAACATTAAATTCATTTATGTATGCCTTAATTGATTTTGCAATAGTCTGTCAAAATAAAGAAATTAATAAAATGTAAACAAATTTTGAAAGTCGAGTATAAAATACTTGTAAAACAAATGGCGATTTGTACTGACCTAATAAATAGACCTTGGGTTAAATTTTATTGAATGCAAAGATGAGAAACGGCATATATTTATCCATGCTTCACATAAAATTTACAGCCACTTGGGTCTATTTATTATGGTCTCTGTTGTGAAAAAAACTCTCACGTGGTGTAGTGATACAGAGTTACTACTAAGAATCGAACCTAGAACCCCCAAATAATAAACTAGCACACAACTCACTAGACTTCACTACACAACAGGTATGAGAATGGGACCATAATAAATTGAACTCAAGTGTGCTGGGACCTTTCTTTACCTTTACATTCAGCAACCTGCCGACCGAACCTGGTGTAAAATTGGAGTAATTCTCAGAAACCGTCCAACTGCATTGTTGTGTCTGAATCTTCTATCATTTTACCAACTGTCTCTTCTCTACACTATCCATTTCTAACCAGTTCCGTGTAAAGCATTGCGTACGTAGGGAACATTCCCTGATCACTGGTCTAAGAAAAGAAACAAACTGCACCACAGGATCAGAAAATACATTGTTATTATTGAAAACAAAATAAAAACTTCCTGAAGATGTTAACCGAAGGTTAACGAAATATCGAAAAGAAATATAAAAATAATAAATAAAAAGAGAAAAAACCTTAAAGCTTAAAAAAATAGATTGTTAAAATAATAAAAAAAGGTTAAAAAAAGTATTAAGAAAAACATTGTTATTATTATTATTTAATCTTACGAAACCTTAATTATAAGATTAAATTTAATTATAGAACACTGGTAAAATGGGTCTTCAGCTCTGCTTTAACACATCTTTATACAATATATACAATGTGAAGTTTTGGTTGGATAATACTGAAGTTTTTCGCGTAAAATTGCGTCAAATCTTCATGCCAGTGAGTCGAGTAAAATTAATTGTGATGCACAATTTTTTATTGTTCATCAGCTTGTTAAAATTCGAAATATGTTAGCCCTGTATAGGATTCCATCCGTCACTGTAATTAACAATAAGTGCGTGCGGAAGTGAACTAGAAATATATACATACATACATACATACATAAAATATTAATTAACATTGGAAAACAAGTTGCAGTTTTGAAATTTTTAATTGAAATGTTAAAGAAAAATTTTTAAAACAATAAACAAAATTACATAACATGCAGACATTTATTTCAATGCACTTGCTGAATAAATTCGAATGAATTTCAATTTTAATTAAATATAAAAACAATTGTTAAACTTTTTTTTTTTAGAAGTGGAATTTTATTTCATTAATTGAATTTCCCACAGAAAGTTGCGGAATTTTTATTTACTTATGATTTCCTAATATGTTTTCATATTTTCTCTTATTTTTGTAGTTGGCTATTTTGTTCCCTACATTTTTAATTTATAACCACTGTGTCTATGTCTAGACATTGACCGTTAAATATTATTTTGCAATTGTATTCAAAACAAAAGAAATAATTATACTTAGCAAGTCATTCTAATATCAAGCAAATAAAGGAAAATTTATAAATAAGCGAATAAATAAAATGTTTAAAAATTTCATAAGTACATGTATGCATAGGTACGTAGGTAAACACATTTCAAAAGCAAAAGTTTTATTAGATTATGCATGAAACACATTTAATACAGCAGACTACCGACTACAACCAGTGAAAAATAGAATACATGTGTGTATTTGAGAATTATTATATTAACGGCAACAGGGCTAAATGGTTATACAACCACCGTTTTAGCTAATGCCAACTTAGGCTAATTTCTATTTTTTTTTTACTGTTGCCAATAAAAACAAAAATAATATGAAATAAATGATTAATTTTATTAATGAGAAAACACCACTCCAAACGTAAAAGACTGTAAATACGTTAAGAAGTCTGTGTTCATACGATTCATGTCTTATTGACAAGATTCTTACTTATTCTTCTTTGAACTTTCATTGCTGTTCACACAATTCATGTCTTGTTGACGACATGTACATATAGTTTGTGTGTATCTTAAAATTAAGAATGAGAAAGCAAAACGTATTGACAGTACATGAACATGAGTACTCGTTACTTTTCCCCGCGTTCCTCTCACCCATAAAGTAGCAACCATGTCAATAAAACATGAATCGTATGAACACAAACTAATCGAGAAAATTTAAAAAAATAAACTGATTTGTTATAAGTAATTTTATTTTTATAAATATAAAATATTTTAATGTGGCAATAATGAAAATGTATGTCTACAACAAACATCTATCATTTTTCAGCTGGAGCCAAATTTTCTAGTCGCTGAAAAAATTGCAGACCTTCTAATTTGTACAAAGTCAAATCAAATCAGAGTTGTTTATATATGTACGTACTTCAAAAATATATAAAAGTTTTGATCAACATTTCAAAAACATTTTTGCTCTCCGGTAAAATTTGAAAGGCAGACTTAGTTTTATTAGCAAAAGTCCGCAAATATATTTGGCGAAAGCAAAATTAATATTATAAAACAACGTGTTGACTAATTGTAAGATGTTTTAGGAAAATTTAATAGATTTAAATTGTATAAAAAATATTTGTCGTATGAAATAATTTTTGCAAAAACTTTGGTTTTTCTTTTTGTATTTTGTAATTCTCAAAAATTGTAGAGAGTTTTTAGGTTTCTGCAAGCATCGATATTGCAAAGCGGCGAAATTTCAAAAACCGATATATCGATACATCGCTTGTTAATTACCAATATCGTTTTCGATATTTTCAAGAGCTCTATAGATTTTAGCCTTTTTTTTAACAACTGTATACGATGCAAAGAAAATTATATTTTTCATAATAAGTCAATACGGAGAGACTACCAGAAATTTTTTTAATGTGGTTTTGGTATCATGAAAGTTGTAAGTTTGTGTAAGGAACGACCAAAATATTATGGGTAGAAGAAAACCCTGAAACTTCGTCAATTTGGTATGGGCATGAAGAGTTGTGATCCCTTTCGTCAACAACTATACTAGAGGTTATAATCTCTGACTCAACGCTCAATGAGCTTAAACAATACCTATATCAGCCTCTACTTGAGAGAAAAACTGTTAAAGTTTTTGATAACTTGTCAGCCGCGCCAGTTCTATCATTTGCCATTTTTTTTAATATATCGATATTTTTTTAACATTAATATCGACATATATACATATGTATATAGATATACTTACATATCTTTTTCACTTAGCAATCCCTATTAACCATGCAATAAGTATGTACATATATATAAATCGTAATTCATTCTGACTCACGTTGAATAAATAATAAAGAATAAGTTTAATTTTTAGTGAAACCAAGGTTTTACATAATTGAATTTTTCTGTAGTCAGTTTTTTGTGGAAATTACTTTTCTCCTTGTAATCTGTAATAACGAGGCTATAAAGACATTTAAAATAATTCAGGAAATAATAAAGTAAATTTATAAGAAGATTACAATATATTAAATAATACGAGGGTGAAATTTTAAATTTTTATCTTCCCAAATTTAAATTCAGAGTACCGTGAGGACTCGAATTAACAAATAAAACTTGTGCCTTGCTAACGCGGAAGACTGCTCCCTGTTTAATTTCAGCCATGCAAATTTTATATTAAATATCGATGTTTAATCTTTTACAGTTTAATTTTGTACTAGCGAGTTTTATTTTGTGCTCGTAATTTCTTTTTTTTTTCCGAGCACGAGTTTTAGAACGAGCCAATTAAATGAAATTGTGCTAGAAAAATTATTTGCAAAAATTTTTACTTAAAGATTCCTTTCTCACAGTTTTCATTAATTCCCTTTTCATTTCGGTTTTGCGTTTATACACTGCAAGTTCACTTTAATCAATTTGTGTTTTTATTTTACACAATTTTCCTAATTTTTTTATATTTTTTTGTGTGCATATTTTTGAAAAATTACAACTGTAAGACTACGTATCTCATGTAGTGATAATTCCAAATTGATAAAAAACGAAGTTACTTTTTAGGCGTGAAGAGAAATAGAGAAACTTATCGGCGAAATGCTGTGAATTACTAACGTATTTGGTCTCATTGAGTAGACTTTGCTAGAATTTACTTTATAGTTTGATCATCCAGAAAAGTGTAAATTGCGAAGCTTATTATAATGTAAACGAAAATTTTATAATTAAATTTTCAAGGTTAAATGAGACAATTTTCTTTTTAATATTGAAATATAAAAAAAAAAATTATTCTTGCCAAAATTCAGAGAACACAGAAGAGGAATTTAAGAAACACAAGGTGCAAAGATTCCCATTTAAAAATATTTATAAAATATTTCAGCACTTTGAAACGAAATTTCTTAGGGTTTAAGGTTTAATGAAGACTTTTATAAATAAATTTGAAATCAACTACCGGTCTTACAGGCCAGGGTTCACGTTTTACATCAATTGCCAAAACAGAAATAATAATAAAAAACCATTATTAAATAAACAAATAATGGATCTTATAAAACATGCAATTTAAAAACAAAAAAAAGTTAAACATGAAAATGCTTTAGTGAACAGCAATAAATTTCTTTGAAGAAAATCTACATCTACAATAAGCGATGTAGAAAATGAAATGAAATTAAAAAAATTAAATAATAAATAGTTATGATTTAATATTTGAGACGCGATAATGTTTATTCGGACACAAGAGTTGAAATATAAAATGCGTTCAGTGCAAAGTGTTTCTAAATAAAGTGTGCTAGTGATGCGTGTGCTTTTTGTAATAATTAATTCTCAACTAGTACATTCTTTTTTTAATTTTGTGATTTTGATTTCGAAGACTGTAATTCAGTAAATTGAAAATTATTTTGTAATCCATTTGTTTATGTATGAACACATCTTTATGTGTATACGAGTACATATGTATGTATGTCTATTATTTAAATGTAGAATTTCTGTTTTCAATATTTCAAATGAAAGATGAAATATTTCTCATCTTTTCAATTGTGTAATAAAAGTGATAATTAGATTGTTTTTACATAATCAGATGTTTTTAGTAACCCTTCGGGTAACTCTGATTATATTTCGCTGAAGAAGAAGCGGGACAAATTTCAAAAAAGGTGAAAAATCGCGCGAATATTAAAAAAATATATTTTTTTTGCAAAAAATGTAAATAGTGTCTATGATCGTGATATTGTAAAAGCCAATAAAGTGCAATGTTTTTATTCGATAACTCTGATATCAAAGATGCACCTTATATATAAATATATGTATGTATATATATATTCATGTGTGCAGAAAATTTTATTCGCTTGTTTTTGCTATTCGCATTCGCTAAAATGAATACGAATTTTTAAAACGAATATTTATTACAGTCGAGACAAAATCGAAAATTAATAAAATGCTTAATCGAACAGTATTCACTTGATTATCCGATTGACGTATGTACGGGCTATATGGTTTAAATGATTTGTAACTTTTTTTATTTATGCGATTATTATAATTTTTTTTTAAATACAGTATATTATTGGGGAATTTTTTGCAATTAGCTTTGAAAAATGATGTCAATTTTCTGCTTCGCCCATACGTGCTCTTTTTAGCATATTTTCCATAACTTTTTGCAAAATTTCGGGTGTAATGCCCATGATTTCATTTCAAATGCTTAATATTTAATTCCCCAAATCTTCTTCACAAAATGCTGAAAAAAAAAAAAAAAAAAAATTATAATAATTAAGAAATTTTTTTTTTTTTTTTTTTTTAAATTATATTATTAATTGACCTTTTTTATTATATTTTTTGAAATATATTTATTAAATTTATTAAGCTTGTAATAATAATTATATAATAATTATTCCTGATGATATTAACAAGCTGTTAACGAAATATCGAATAATAAAACCAAATAAAATAAAAAAGAGATCAAGCTTAATAAATATATTTCAAAAAAAAAAAAAAAAAATAATTAAGAAATATATATGATTTCAATTGTGCTTTTTTCCCTTAAAAAATATATGTGAAATTTATTATTACATACTTTATGATATTCTCATAAAGTATTTTTTTTTACAAAAATAAATATAAATAAAAAAAAAAAAAATAAAAAAATAAACTCAGTTAATATACAATAATTAAGAAAGTTATAAAGAATTCAAACCATATAGGTCCTTTTGTGGCACCCTGTACATACATACATATGAATGTAAATATCTATTCTCTTTATATTTGGTAAGCACGGATGAAAGCTCGATTTAAAAATCATTGAATGTTTCAGTTGAACTGATTACGTACATCGATTATTTTTTTTTATAATTTTTTTTTTTTTTTTTTTTTTCAATATATTTATTAAGCTTGAGGTCTTTTTCTTTTATTTTATTTGTTTTATTATTCCTGATGATGTTAACAAGCTGTTAACGAAATATCGAATAATAAAACCAAATAAAATAAAAGAAAAAGACCTCAAGCTTAATAAATATATTGCAAAAAAAAAAAAAAAAAAAAAAAAATATAATAAGAAAGGTCAATTAATAATATAATTAAAATTTTTTTATAATTAATACGTAATCAAAAGAAAGTCATTAAGACTATATTGTCAGTCTAAAATGCAAACAGTTTACATTTCAAAGGTTTCACCCATCGTGAGATACATTCTCTTTTTTATTGTTGATTTTTCTTCGCAATCAAGTTCAAAAATTCTGAATATTATGTAGGTATTAACAAACAGTCAATGTTGCACAGCCAGCCGTTACGGCACGCAATTTCGCTGCCATTTACAAGTGCCAACACCCACAGTCATACCTGCTTTAATTAAAATTTAAATGCAGTAGTGGAAATAGTCATCTTCTAATTGTTTTCAGACAACAATAAAACATCGACTTCATATAATTGATTTATTTATTATTATTATTTTTCCAATAGTATTTCAAGACTAAAATTAATAATTATTATATTTATTGTAGACATTCTTACATTGGCGGCACAATTCATATAATTGTGTTTATTATATCTGTAGGTATAAGAGCAGTAAAAACACCCGCGAATAATAAATAAAATTACTCTCGTTTAGCTTAACAAATTAATATGTCAACATAACACCGGACGAAGTAATTCTCCTTAACAAATGGACAAAACCCGCAATTGCAAGGGGGTGCGCTTTATAGAGCGCTGGAATGATTAGGGAAAGAATTTTGTGAGGTTGTTTATTGAAAATATTATATTCTAATAGGACGCACCATAACAAAAATGGCGTCTGAAGAAATCGACTTCAGGAAAGAAGCATTTTTTGTATGAATTATTTCTACGCTTAATATTTAACAGCCTGACCACGATGTCACACGATATCGTTCGGTCGCTTTAATGTCGACCGATATCGTGTGGCATTGTGGGCCAGACAGTAACTGTGATAACCTCAGACTCACAACTGTATACAGATACATGCATATGCATGTATCTATCTATATACGTTAAATTTGTATATTTTATTTGCTTTTCATACATTCAGTGCCAAGAAATGTTTTTCAGTTCTTTATTTGGTATTTAAAATAAATATTTATATATGTATCCACATATGTACATATCAATATGTAGTCGTACTACCCCTATGTATGTGCTACTTGTGCCTCTACCTACGGATATACATACATATGATTTACCTTTGGACTGTAAAAAATGAATTGTGGGGAGTCATGGGCTCTTAGACATGTGCAAAAAATATGACGCATTCTAAGAAACACATTCAACACTAATTGCGGAAAGTTTACCGCATAACTTATAAGAACTTACAACAGCTTTATAAAAGGTTTATAAAAAGAGGAAACACAAAAACATTATTCATAAACATGCAATGTAATTGCAACCTTATTTGCTCTTTATTATAGTTTTTTAGAGTTAAGGACCTTTATTATATTAAGCCTAAAATAGAATACGTTAAATTAAAATGTATATGAATTGCGATCGATATTCTATGCCCTAATTTTATGGCTCGATTATGAATTTCAACCGTATTTTTCCTGCAGAAGCTACAAAAAGGAGTCGCGAAAGATAGAAAAATAAATAAATGGCTCGCTTATGGATTGCAACTTAACTTCAGTTGTGTTGCCGGGCGGCAACTACAAATTTGTGGTTGCTAAAAAACACTGGCATTTAGGGAACAAATTGACACTTCCCTAATTGCCTGTGGGTGAATCCAGCTTAAAACTAGAGTTCTCTTAAGACGAGACAAAAAATTACAAAAGGACTGGAACGCAAAAAACCACAGACTTTACCACAAAATGGAAATGTATAATAGAAATCTACAAACACACATACATACTTATGTATCTAAATATATGTTGTATATGTATGAATGTATATTTGGCATGCATATAGGCGTAAAACAAAACCACAATTTCACTTATAAATGTTAATTAAATAAAACCCATATGTTTTTTTTTAAACTAAATTATGAAGTAAAACGAATTATTGCGAGTTTTTAAATCTATTATAATATAAATTTAAAATTTTTTTTTTACTTTTACTTTCTTATTGTGTATTTGTGAAACAGCTGATTCCTCGTTTATTTGTCCAAACTAGCCCCATAGAGAAAATCCGGGCTGTTTCGTGTAAGAAGAACAAGAACATTACTCTCGCAAAACATTTGCTCATTTACCCAATTTTCGATACGGGAATGCTTCCTGGGAAGATTGAGATCCCGCAGGTGCCCAATTTGGAATAAAAAACAGACCTAATATGAATTCAAGTAGTTTTGTGTTGTTTTGTTTATTTTGCAGAGTGAAACGTACAGGGACCGCTCATTACATTATGCAAACTATAAATGTTTTATTTAGTCTCAAGAATTTGTATTTGTACTTGAAATTTTATTAAATAAATAAAAAATGCAAACAAATTTGTCAATAAAAGAAATTCAAGTGCGTAAAAATATTTTAACATTTCTTTGCATACACATATCATGTATAAGTCTATAATTATACCTATGATCTTTTGACAAAACATCATAAGTGAAATTTTTTTCGATAACGGAAAAACCATTTAATTAGTGAATTTCGTTTTCGTCTTATTTAACGTTATTGTGTTTGCGCCTTTTAAAAAAATTTATAAATTTAGTAATTTTACATTCTACAAACAGCAGATAAGTTGATTACTCTTTGTGCGATATCTTAAAAACTAAAATTCATAGAAAGGCGTCTTGTGATGATTCTTTTACGAATAAAATACTAAGAAATTTTCTTATCTCGAGTTATGATGTTTTGCCAAAAGTCCACAGATATTAAATATTTATATACTCGTACATATTTTATTTTGAATTTCTTTTTTACTTACAGATAATTTGTGGAGTACACAGACAAAGAATAATTTTAATTTGGTGATAACCTGTCCAGACTTGAAAAAAAGAAAAAGGCGCTCTGGTTATTTTGCAATCGACTGAACGCAGACGACAGAAAAATAAAATGTACAAAATGGCCAAGAAGTAAACATTCATTTTGAATAATAAAAATAAATACGTGAAACATATGTAATAAATTGCAAGGGTTATAAATCGGTAGAATTAACAACATTGAATACATACGTAATTTCTACATTGCTTTTAAGGACAGAAGCCAATGTTGTTGTACTAGATATTAGATAATCTAAAAAATATTTTAACAAAAAATTATAGAAGGAAAACTGAACAAAGAATTGCCGTCACTATTTATAGCTGCGATAAGTATTTAAATCGCCAAAGCTAAATCGCAAACAAAAAAAAAAACGAACAAAAGAAAAATTGTTTGGAATTGTACTGCTATTCTCTAATTAAGTGAGCAACCAGTTAGACAGCCAACCGAAAGCAGCCTTTTACACATTGCAAAATGAATAGTTTAGTTAAAGTTTTTAGTAATTTTAAGGAATTCTACAGTGAAATTAATGGAGCCACTTTGACGGGGGCTATTGATGTCATTGTAGTGGAGCAGCCAGATGGAGAATTTCATTGTTCTCCATTTCATGTGCGTTTCGGCAAATTAGGTGTACTAAGGAGTCGCGAAAAAGTGGTGAGTAATTTTAATTTGCCATTAGTATAGTAATAGTAATACTAATTATTATTTATTTCTTTGGAGAGGTAAAAGTCTATAAACAATTTTCTGTTCAATGTCTCAGGACACTCATAGAATAAAGTTCATTATATTTTTTTATGATTTTCCATTGAAATAATAATATGATAAGCTCACAAAATTGTATTCCTTATTTCTTGTATGAAATGAAAATTAATTAGCCGTTTGTTTGGAGAGTGTGACAAGTCCCTTTATTAACAGAAACTTATAAATTATAATTTTCCTTAATACTTTTTTTAACCTTTTTTATTATTTTAACAATCAATTTTTTTAAGCTTTAAGGTTTTTTCTCTTTTTATTTATTATTTTTATATTTATTTTCGATATTTCGTTAACCTTCGGTTAACATCTTCAGGAAATTTTTATTGTATTTTTTTTTTTTTTAAATTTTTATTTTAAATTTTTATTTTAAATAAAAAATAAAAAAAAAATAAAATAAAAATTTCCTGAAGATGTTAACCGAAGGTTAACGAAATATCGAAAATAAATATAAAAATAATAAATAAAAAGAGAAAAAACCTTAAAGCTTAAAAAAATAGATTGTTAAAATTATAATTTTCTTTTGAACTATTAAATTAAATGATTTTTTTCAAATTTTGTTCTCTAAAACAAAATGTAACATGTTTTGAAGAACAAAAATTTAATTAATATATAAAGTTTTTCTGTAATAAACAGTAAATACATTGCCTCAATGCACAAGCTCAGTCGTATGGTTTATCGTTGCCAAAAAACCGATGTCTTTATGTTCTTGTGATCAGGTACTTTTGTAGTACCGTTATTTTATCATATTTTTATTTTTGTTTTTATTTATATTTTCTTCTTTGAACAAAATTTGACATTCATTTAATTTTATTCCATGAAATTAAATTAGGTATGGAAATTTCAATTGATACGAATTAATTTTCAAGTTTTTTACAATAAGCAATTTTGATTCAAATGGTTTGAAAATGTTATTGAAATGAATAAAATAAATACATACATATGCATTTATCATTAAGAAAAATTTAATTTCTCGTGTTAGTTGTAATATATTTGAAATTGTTTTTATAAAATTATTCAAACAAATTGAATATTTCCAGACCAGGCCTAAATACAACTACATACATATCGCACCCTAAATACAAAAGTGACACAACTCAAAATTTTCCAAAATGTACTTTTTTCCGTAAAATAATTCACAGTACACATCTCTAACTACTTCAAAAATTTCTTTCTCATCACTGTTTTCTTTAACTGGAAAAATACCGTTATGTCTGTTTTTATGTTAATTGCATTGCTTACGCACGATCGACTAAAAAGACCTATTTTTAATTAAAAATATATAATAATTTAAAATTATACTTTAATTCCACAAATATAATATAAAATTAAAAAAATTTTAGCAAAACCTTCTTCGAAATAGACTTCTTTCATAATGGAACCAATTTTATTTTAAATATTACAATCATTTTTGCATAAACAGTTTTTTGCCTCTCCTGAAAATTTGAGAATTTTGAGTTGTGCCGCTTTTGTATTTAGGGTGCGATATGTATTTCAAAAACATATAAAATTCAATTCCATAATCAGAGCACACTTTTGAATGAAAATTGCCAACAACAAAAATACAATACTGTATAATAAAACGATTACATACTGCATACGGTGTTAAACGAGCTTGTGAATTGATAAATTTTAATATTTTTTTTTCTTTCCGTTTTTATTAATTGTGCATTCTAATGGGAACTCTTTATACTTTATACCACTTTTCATTAAAATATTTCCAATTGAAAAGGTAAATTTTTAAAACTTTTTACATACACCGTAGGGCACTAGCTGACGTGGACGAATTAGAACCATGAAATACAGAGTGTCTGGTAGCAGATTTATATTTTCAAACTTAAATAAAAAACGTAATAATTGATACAAAGTTTTATTAAGTGCATTGAACGATAGAATGGGAATGCGGATTTTATTTTTTAAAGAGTATGTCATCCAGATCCTTCAGATCCTTTTTTAAAATTTCATGCATAATCGCTCTTGGAAGTCCCAGTAAGGCTGCTCTCACTGCTCTCACAACTCAACTAAGTTGAGTTGTCAATGTTACTTAGTTGAGTTGTGAATCATGATAGGGGCAGTAGTCAACCAACAAAATGTAAAAAATGACTATTTCATACCTGGACGAATCAGTTGCCGAAAGTTGGCTATATGAAAGATTTTCTAAAATACATATGTATATGTATGTACGTGTTTTTGTCATACCTGCATATCGCTACCTTAATATAGGAAAGCCGTAACTCTTTTTTTTTTTTTGGTTGTTTTTAAAGTAGATTGTTTGCGCTTTTAAAACAGGATTGATAACTGAAAAATGATTAGAGCATTTAATAAAAAGTCGGCTGCATGAAATAATCGCGACTACAACAAGAAAATTGTTATGAACATTTATCCTTTTTTTGCGAAGTAAATCATTCTATATTAAGGTAACGATATACATATACGTGTACATTTTATGCTGATTAAAAAAAAATAAAACGTTACAGCATTTGATTCCGTAGCACTTTGAGTGCAGACCCCTGTTTATATGTAAGTGCTAAAATTATCAATTGTAATGACAACAAATTTCCTAATGCATACTTGAAGGTCGTTGTCAAGGAGATTAGCAACGTATGCATTTATTTTATGTAGTTATTTTTTTAAATTGAAATTTTCTTACATTATTTTAGGTTGACATTGAAATCAATGGAGAACCGGTAGATATACACATGAAACTAGGCGAATCTGGCGAAGCTTTTTTTGTAGAAGAATGCCCCGAAGAAGATGTAGAACAATTGCCTGAGAACTTGGCAACATCGCCAATACCATCTAATCATTTTCCCGAAAAATATTTCAATAATAACGAGGAGAATAATGACAAAGAAATGTAAGTTTTTGTTATATGAATAATCAAAAGAAATACGTACGTTATTAGCAAATGTTAGATACTTTGTTGTGTAGTTTGTTTATTTCTCTTTAGACAGTAATGACAGACTCTAAAGCGTAATCCAACCTATTGTTCGATCAAGCTAATCGCTTATTTTGCTTAAGTTGAAAGACCAAAGAATTAAGATAGTGTAGTGTGATAGCTTCAAGTAATTTTCGAAATTTGCATATACGAGGTCTGTCCAAAAGAAAAGGTGAATTTTGAATTTTTTTTGAAAAGTATTTATTTGTTCATCAATATCCATTTTGTCCCCTTCAAAGTAATCCCCTTCAGATATAATGCACTTGTGCCGGCGCTTCTTCCAATCCTCGAAGCACTTGTGAAATGTGGTTTTCGGTATGGCCATCAGCTCGTTCTGCGATTTTGACGTTATCTCATCAATGGTGGCAAAACGCTTTCCTTTAATTGGTCTCTTCAGTTTTCGGAATAGGAAAAAGCTCCAGAGAGCCAAATCTGGTGAATAAGGTTGTTGAGGCATGATTAGGGTGTTGTTTTTGGACAAAAAAAACACGAACAAGCACGATGTGTGAGCTGGTGCATTATCGTGATGCAAAATCCATGATTTTCTTTCCCACAATTCCGATCGTATTGCTTCACGCAAACGTTGCATAACTTCCTTGTACTATTCGTTATTAACCGTACGACCTGTTGGCAAGAACTCATAATGCACCACGCCATTGTAATCGAAGATAACAAAATTCACCATTTCTTTTGAACAAACCTCGTATGTAGATTTGTACACGGTGTCGCAGAATGAGCTATATGGTTTGAATTCTTTATAACTTTTTATTATTAAAACATTTTTTTTTCAAGACTAAAGACTATTGGGAAATATTTCTTAATTAGCTTTGAAAAATTATGCCCTGAAGGGGGTGGCCATTTTATGCTTCGCATTAATTGTTTAATGCGAAATACAGATGTTATGTGGTCGTCAATCTATTCCATTAACTATTTTTACTTATTTGCAATAATTCCTGAAATGCTTAATTGTTGAATGCTGCACTTTGAACTTTAAACATTTTCACACACACACACACTATAATTTTTTTAATATTTTATTTAATTTAATGCTTTAATCTAGAAAAGTATAATTAGATTATTTAATATGGAAATTATGTGCATACGTATGAATGAAACTAATTTATAGTTGATTTTTGTATTTAGTTTAGAAGGAATTCATATATGCAATATAATACATAGCGTTACCTTAATATAGAAAGGCCGGTCCCTAACCCGCATTTTTCTTCAAATCGCGTTTTTTTTCCATATTTCCAAAATTTTTATGAAAAATATTGTTGTGCTGCTACAGACAATTGCTTAGAGAATTTAATAAGAGAAAATGCATTCAAAAATTATGGTGAATAATAAAGTTATATTTGTATTAACTTTTTGCCTGCATAATGCATAAAATCGTCAGTACGATGTCCCTAAAAATTCACTTTCTACATCGTCACCTTGATTTCTTCGCTAAACAATTACCCTCTGAATCTGACGAACAGGGTGAGAGATTTCACCAACTTATTATGCCGATGGAAGCTCGGTTCAAAGCAAAGCAGATGGATGCCGGTATGGATATGGTCGGTAAAGGGTGCTGGTGGCCATGTAGGATAAACAGATTCAAATCTACAACCAAAGACGGGGAAGAAGAAAGTGCGGATAATAATAGCCCCATTCGTTTACCCCAAAATTTGTGCAAATTTGCACTGGATTCTTCTTAAAATCGTTCGTTTACACACAATTTTACAAAGGAGAGCACCCTTTGAGAGAATAAAATGACAATTCTTTTCTGAGAGTCTGCAACATTTTACTGAACGAATTTTTGCCAGTAGAATCCACTGAAAAAAAAAACATATCGTTCACAAATAAATGAAATCAAAAGTGTACAATTTTTCATAAAAATATTAAAAAAGGAAAAGCTGAATTAACAAAAACTAAAAATAATAGTTTCCAACGTGAAACACATTAAATATGAGCCAAGGCAAATTCATTACCAGGAAAACTTACTAGATAATTCGCCCGTCAGCTGACTCAACGATTTGTAACGTATTTTTGCGCAAACGTCAAAGTTTGCTTACTTTTGTGAAAAACTAAAGAAAAGTGGCTGTGAATAATTTAATAATTATAATAATTTAATATTATAATAATGAGAATGAAAACTATATTGCTTTTTGCAATAATTAATCTAAATTAAATTTTACACTAATTTAGCACGTGCTTTTTAGGTTATGGAATCTCTGCACCCATGATCGAATTAAATTTACACTCGGCCCATCACTTATTCGCCGAATACCGAATTTTGAACAAAATTGTCGACGAGCAATTACGTAAGAATCATTACTCTTAGAAAATGTCTCCACAGCGAACGCGACATCGTGTCTGACAAATCCGCACAATCGATAATTCCAACGGCGCCACCCTCCCTTCGCACCGGTTATTACTGTTTGAAATAATCATATTTGAAATTTTTATGTGCCACCAGACACCCTGTATATATATTTCAGTACTTATCAGAGCATATTATATACTTACGGTGACCATTCGTCCCTTTTTTAAGAGGACAGTCCTTTTTTTGACACTATGTCCTTTAAACTTTTTTAAAAATAAAGTGTCCTTTTTTTAATTGATTTGTCCTTTTTTAAGTGGAATTGTCCTTTTTTTGATCAGTTTTGATAGTTTTAGGATCATTTAATTGTTTTTAATAATAAAATTTTTTTTAAAGTCGTGTGAATTTCTAGGAATATTACATTATTTTGTAAACAATAATGTAAGTATGTATGTTAATACTTGTACTATTCACTAATATTATATATATACTTTACATTAAAAAAATATGCATTTTGATTTGAACGCCCATTTTCATAATAAGCCTGAATAACTTTAACGCGTTGCTCGATTGTGTATCTTTCAATGGTTGAAATTTAGTTAGTCTGAAATTGATAAATGTCAATGAAATGCAGAAAAAAACTTGACGTTTAGGTGTGGTTCACATTCAACATCGGCCCTTACAATTTAACCACCCTTTACTTAGAATTTTGATTACATTTCTAAATGTCCTTTTTTTTTCGTTGAAAAAATTGGTCACCGTATATATACTGTACCGAATAGCAAAAGTTTGGTATTCATGTATTTTCGCATGCCATTTACAGAGAAATAAATTATAAATTATGCAGTACTTCTATATAAATACATTTCTCTACTAAATTTATGGTTACAAAGTAGGATTATATGAAATACCAAAAACTTGTGTGTACTGACTAGTCAACACATCTCATATTTTTAGAACACTATGCTTTTTAGTGATCAGCTGTTTCGAATAATCTAGACATTTCAGCTACTAGATACTAGGAAAGTAAACGAATAGATCTAATGAAAAGCCTTAAACATATTTTGCCGAAATGGTTTTTTTTTTTTTTTTTTTTTTTTTATCTAGGACCAGCACTCAGGAGATGACTCCTACACATGCGAAGCATTGTGCTGGAACTATAGGAAAGGGATAGTAGGAGAAACGACAGCAGGTGAAGCTTAATTAATTATTTTTGCAGCTCTGCTTTCGCACGTTCTTTGTTTATACTCGTAGCAGTGCTGAAGCTTCTTTAGTAGCCATTTTTATTATTATTTTACTTCGCCGGTGGTACACAATACCGACGAAGGAGGGCGTTCTGATGTGATTGTGGATTGCTATCAGCTGAAGCCGGTATTGTTCAGTGACCAGTGACTATGCCTTCGCCACTGAAACCTTCCGACAACAACTGACACACAAAGACACACTAATGCAACATCAGAAAAATGCGAGATGTTTATTTTTATTTTAAAATTTTTGGTCTGAAACTGGGGTTGAACCCAGGTCTGTTTTTGGATTCGTAGTTAACGTGCAGACTACCATCCATCGTGCCATCGCCACCCTCAAAAAAGAGGAGAAAAAATATTTTTTCGTTTTGTAATAGTAGCACTAATTTTTTTCCATACGTAACGTAAGGCTACACTTCAGCCAAAAACAGTATTATGAAATTTGCAACCGTTTATGAAATATTTTCTCTCACGAATATCCACGCAACGCCTGAAAGTTTTAAAGCGGCAAGAGCGATATTTCGAAAATGGTTATTGCAGGAAAAAAATCCTTTATGCCAACGTCATCATTTGGGGTACACTAACGCACCGTCATAGTGGTACGTGATTTGTAGATATTAACCCGCATTTGGTTTCACTGTGTTGTAATAAAGAGAAACCTTAGTTAGGCCTTTTGTATTATGTATATTAACGTAACGTATGTTTATATTATATATATTTTAATTTAATTTTAATTTTAATTTTTTAATTTTATTTAAAATTTTAATTTATTTTTGATAATCATTTAATCAACATAGAAATGCTAGTGATGAACTACAGTTGCCATTACCATTGCCTAGACGTAATTCTATAGATTTTTCCAAAGAGTCACCCAAAGGAGATGAAACATCAGATCAATTTGAAAATCAAATATCTGATTACACTCACAGAAGGTAGTAAATATAATTAAACAATATACCATATACATACATATAAATGTGTGTTTAAAATGTCCATAGCATGTCGAAGTTCTTTAAAAAATAGACACAATGGTTTTGTTCTAATTGTTATTTAAATGTTTGAGAATAATTTGGCAAGTATGTACTGTTTAAATTTTATTGCAGATATACCGATAATATTTTGGAAAGGCCTAATTTGAGCAAGCAAATCAATGAGTATACTACACAAAAGTTGCGTCAAGAATGGGCTGAGCACGAGGAAATATTTCAATTTGATGCTTTGGATAACGACAAGGTACAAACTGTAGTACCTAAGGAATTTGTTGCTAAAGAAGAGCCAACATTGCAAGTAACTGACCAAACTTCCAATCTCGATACTACTTTAACTCAAACTCAAACTCAAACTCAAACTCAAACTGATGAAGAGATTAAAACACCCTCAATTTCTATAACAAACACTGCTAATCAACAGCAAACTTTATCAGAACAAATATATTCTACTAACAATAGCCTTAAGGAGGAATCGAAGAATAAGAAGAAGCGCCGCAAGAAGTCCCAAATGAAGAAGAAGAATGCCACACGCAAATCCTCTTCCAGCAGTTCAGTTGGTAGTAATACGCCCCAAGATGGTGTCGCCGCAAATGAAGAGGGCAAACAAGGTGACGATGCTGATGCAAGTTCAATATCGATCTCAAATAATACCACCAATTCATCGAATGATGAGATTTCGCCTAAATCTGGTGAACAAGTTTCCGCCGGTTTGGTCACTGCCATGGGCGGTGATGAGAGCCCTAATTCAATAACTTGCCAAACATCGCCAATAACACCAAACCCAGCACGTATACCTGATTTCGATATACATTTCTTTTCTGATACGGAGGCCACTTCGTCGGGCGGTTGCGGTCCTTTGGGTGTAGGTCGTGGTATTGGTCGACCTTCTACACCCATACAAAGTGATAGTGAATTGGAGATTTCGATGCGTGAAAAAGAAACTGATAGCGATTTACTGACTAATTCTGCTTCTTGGAAATGGGGAGAATTACCCACGCCTGAGCCAAAGGATCAAACCGATACTCAGGCAGCCCAGGCTAAGCGAAACTCTATGCTTAGCAACATGTTTAATTTCATGAAAACTAACAATAAACTGCGCAAACAAGTCAATGATGGTGCTGTTTATTTGTCGGACTTGGATACTTCAACTATGGATCCAGAAATGCTGGCTATGTATTTTCCAACATCAACTTCAAAAGAAGCTTCTCCCGCAGTCCAATCTCTACCCTGCAATGAGGATGATCGCGAGAGTGGTAATGGCACATCTTTACCACACTCACCAAGTTCTTTGGAAGGACAAAAAAGTTTAGACTCCGATTATGAAGATGGCAAACTTCAAGATGGAAAGTAAGTTTATTATTAACTACCACCGCACAATACATTCACAATTTGTTTAATATTTCAGATACTTGGACTTTGTGGCCATGTCCTTATGCGGACTACAAGAAAGAGGTGATCCCTCAGATGAAGAATTTAGCAGACATGCTATAAAATACAAAGATGTAAGTTTCGCTTTATTTTATCGAAATTGAATTTCATTTTCAACAGCATAATCATATTTATTTTATTTTATGTTCAGCAAAATCTCTGGCATGTAATTGATTGTTTGAATTGGCAACTTTTTAAAATAGTATCCGAATTTTGTAAAAACAAAACAAAATTAGATTTTTTCCAAAAGTTAGGAAAATTTCTAAATATCTTTAACAATAACCACACTATTTTTTTTATTTGACTCAATTAGCAAACATGAGGAATTGGTCAAAGGCAGCGATGAAGTTGCGCATATGCACACATTTTATTGTTTCACTATGAAAGCATTTTGCAGCACTCTAAAAGAGAACAAAGTGCAAATATTTTTAATAAATGAAATGAGGACTAGAACTCACTATTAGTCAATAGCCAATAAAAGTCACACTATTAGTCAAAGTTTCACTTTCACTTTATTTTACTTATGAAGAACTGAAGCGTTTGTGTTTTAAATTAAGTTCTGGGCACCAACAAATATTAATAAACAACTTAAATGTCTCCTCTTTTGGTGTTAGCAATAAACTTGTCGATTTGTATGGTGTTGTAAAAAGAATTTCAATTGATATCGAATGCCGCAGATTCGGCTCGAAAACAAATATATACGATTTCTTATCAATTCGAATTAATGAGTATAACCCAGGCATACTCAACTGCGCTCTCCGAATCTTTTGTTAAGTTAAACTGCCAGTGATAGAAATTGAAAAAAAAAAACAATTGTTTTAGCGATTTTGACGATTTTTAAGATTAATATTTACGGGTAGTTAACACAAAGATGTGTTAAATTTATGTGTTCATTTGACATTTAATAAAAATGGGCGCTAACGGCTGTATCTTTCTCGATAGTGATTTTAATTTGGTGGTTGATTTTGTAATTTTTAAACAAAGTCTTAAAAGAAAAATATGTGATGATGAGTCGATCGATTTTTTCAAGACTAGGTCTAAATATTTTCATTTTTAAAAAATTATTAATTTTTATAGAAGAGTTCTTAGTAACATTGCAATGCATTGGTTAGCAAAGCCCTTATGAAGCTGTTCTGTTGTCTGTTTCACCAAAATTAAAGAGAGTAAGAAAAAAAGTCGAAAGCAACGATTAACATAAAACAGAGGAAATATTGACATTGGCTCCAAGTCACAGTTGCATGCTTCGGGCCTCATCACAGCAATATATAAATTATTCATCTTACCGACTTATCACAAAAGCACAGTTATTAAGACGGCAGCAAAATAAATTGAAATCATTAAATATGTATAATTGCCGTGAATAAATAGGCGGCCCTCTTCAGTCTAAATTTTATGTCAGCCATCAAATAAGAACTTTTTATATTGATTTTATTTATTGATGTATTTAACAGCTCCTTAAAGTCGGATATAAATATTTCTATTTAATGTCATGTGATCCTAATCGCAAAATGGTCAACTGAAATAATATTTCATGTTTGTGAAATGTATTGCGAAGTTTTTTTATGCGTTAACGAAAATGAAATCACACATTCAGTTGCAGATCACAATTTGTCTACAGACACATATTGGCTAAATTGTGTGCACGCATCATTTAAGCAGTTTATACAAATACAACAACCAATTGTTGCAGGCCCTTTGATGTAGAATTTTTTAAGGAAAAAATAATATATTTCCAATTTTAACTCCGCAAGAATATTAACAAATTTTGCATTATAACACAATAAGTAGCATTCGATAACTCAACTAATCTTTTAATTACCTTTCTAACACAAAACATAATGTACACAGACTACATAATGCTGCACAGTAAAGTGCAGTGCGTACTATACAATCAGGCCCCAAATTATGTCATTCGGTTCGTATCCAATTTTGTAGAATGTTGTTTACAACAATTTCCATTCGAATCGAATGCCATACTTTGGCGCCAGGTTTTTTTTCTTCAATAAAACCAATATTTGTAAGTTGTAAGTAAAAACAATATTTCTTACGTATTCGACCGGTAGTGTAGTGAAGTAAGTTTTTCGCTGCTCTCTTTCAATAAAATCAGTGAAGGTCTAAAAACAGAATTTGCATTGTATTTGTAACTTTAATAAATAAATAAAATTATAAATAATCACACTTATTCTACTTGGCGTCGTCAATTTGAAGGCAACACTACTTTAACACAACATCAAAAGCTAAAGGGTATCTGGTAGCAGATTTATATTTTCAAACTTAAATAAAAGACGTAATAATTGACCCAAAATGTTGCCACATCCGATATTTAACATTGCATCTAAATATTTATGGGCAGCGTTGCCAACAGAAATATTTATCTGCCAATGATGTTATTGTACGGTGCACTAAATAAGCACATGTGACAACAACAACAAATGACTGTAAAATGTTTGCCAATTACATGTCAATGGAAATGAAGTGTGTTCTTACGATTGTCAGAAATGTGGCAATATTATCGTCACACGTTATATTGTAATATTTCAGGCGTTTTTGAACATTTTATTACAACTTTTCTGTCAATATTCTACTATATGACATTCGAATACCTTACAGCAATACCTAAACAAGAGCGGAAAGCGTTTTCTAGCTGTCAAAAATTCTCATGCCCATACAATTTGTATGTAGCATACCGAAATACCGCGGCGTCAACGCAACGGCAACGCTTTGCAATTGGAAAATCCGATTTTGACAGTGCGTTTAATGGTGAAGTAAGTTGCAAATAAAGAAGGTGAAAGTAATAAACATAAAAAAATATTTGTTATTAGAAAATGTTTAAACTTTTTTTTTATTTAAAAATCGCAAACACCAATAAACTTTATTGTTCAAATAATCAGGGTTGTTATATTTATTTTTTTGATAACCCTGTTTTTATCGTTTTGACATAGCGTTGCCGCTTTTATTTAGGTATGGCATTTCAGCGTAAAAGCTAAGCGGAAAAAACGTTTCGCTTTCCGCTCTTGTTTAGGTATGGCTGTTAATATGATATTCCGTAAGACTTTTGGGATGACGTTGACATTGTTTGAGTCAGCTGATTCATTTTGATTACAGTCTTGAGAATCTAATTGTTTTTCGAACTGCAAGTTTATTTGCAATAAATTTTTTTCCCCTCCAAATTTGTAAAAAGAATTCCATGAAAAATTTTTTTTGTAACGCACTATTTACCTTACATTTTGCGATTCATTACCAGTTCTAATTGGTCGACTCGGAGAATTTAGAGCGGTAGCAATATTTTCCCACTGTTTCCTTAAAATCATTAGGAGCAGTGTCGCTTCGAAATCCTTTCGCTAATCATGTATTCTTTTCTAACTCTTCCAATAGCTTTTCAAACTAGCAGGTATTTGTGATTTAGTTTCTTTTAGCATTTTTAATTAAACTTTTTTTTCCACTTTGGAACTTTAACTTTTTTTTTGCATTTTTTTAACACGGCATAACACAATACCAAAAATGGCGACGACAAATTCAAAATCAAGTAATTAAAAGGCAACATCAACGTAACATCTTCTTACGGAATACCAGACATACATAGACAGTCATCAATAAACGGCAATATCGGCAACTGGAATACCGATTTACAGGAAAAGATAAAAAATAAGGTGTTGTCTTGTATTGACGACGCCAAGTAGAATGAGATTGAATATATTTCAGTGACATTCATGAATTAAAACACAAATTATAAACAAAAAGTCTACATTCAGTTATGAGTATGCCTTTCCACAAAAAATCTTGGCATTAAAGAAACCAATTGAAAAATGTAATTGGATGCATTAATTTTTAAGACGAAATGTTTTTTGAATACACATATTCTAAAATGTGATATAAAAATGTTTTAAAACTTTATAAAATTTCTTTAAAATTTATTATGTGATAATCTGTATGTAAACTTTATGCAGCAGCTGTATATCGCGCTCATTTACACAAACAAACAAAGTAATGACGCAAAAAGTGCAATTTTTATTTGACTTCATGACCACACTACGATTTATTTTTCCATCGCATTCATTGTATGTGAATTAAACATTTTTCCCCTTGTTTTCTATAAAACTAGTTATTTTGTCGTTTGAGTAAATGAGCTACATATACATACTATATACATATATAATACATACATATATTATAATTTAAACTAACTAAGTCTCAATGTGACTTTCGTAAACCCTGCTTTTAGTTTATTTCTAAAACAGCAATCATATGAAAACAATTAATTTTAATTAATAAAAAAAAAACACTATACAACTCCATACATACATACATACATACATACATACATACTATAATCACTTCTATGTACAATGTCCTAGGTCTGTGAAAATCCCAGTATCTTCTCGTCACCTAATTTAGTTGTTCGCCTTAATGGTAAATACTACAGCTGGGCGGCTGCATGTCCAATTGTCATGACAATAATAACATTCCAGAAGCCCTTAACTAACGTAAGTTATTTTGTCTTGCTGTTAACATGACATAAGATCCACTTTCAAAACCCAGCATCATGCTAAATAAATCATTTCAAAGCTTAAAAAATAATACATATACAAATACTTTATATTTTTAAAAATTTCAAATTAAATGATTAAAAAGCAACATTAATTCATTAAAGGATGCCGTTGAGCAATTAATGGTCAATGCTAAACAAGATGCTGTCGCAGCTGCTTCGGCTGTCAATAAGTCTGAAGTAGATGGTGATGCTGCTACTGGCACACAAAATCAAGCGAAGCGTTCCTGGTGGTATTGGAGGCGCAGCCAAACTGTTAACAACGCTGCAGCTGCCACTAATAGCACTGCAAAGGCTGGCAAATTAAATGAAAAGCAAGACGAAAAAGGTAACTCCAGCTAACCATTCTAATTTCTTAACGTACTTCCTCTCACACTATGATCTGTTAATAGAAAATGATCAAAATGCTGTAGCCACCCAAACAACACGTCCCAATTCACCCGATATCAGTGATCGCACTTTAAGTAAAACAGATTCAACAATGAATGCTGAAAACACATCGGCCATAATGGACAATATGGAGGAGTTGTCACAGGCTTCATCGAAAACTGAATCGGGAGATAATAAAAAAAAATTGGAGCACTACAAGAAATCATTGCGCTTAAGTTCAGAATTGATAGTGAGTAAAAGCAAAACTAAAAAATATAACATTCAAAAGAGAAAAAATGTTAAATTTTTATTTCTTTTCTACATCCAGAAAAAACTGAACTTGAACGAGGGCATGAACGAAATTGAGTTTAGCGTTACCACAGCTTATCAGGGTACAACACGTTGCAAATGCTACTTATTTCGTTGGAAACACAACGATAAAGTTGTAATTTCTGACATCGATGGCACCATTACGAAATCCGATGTTTTAGGTCATCTTTTGCCAATGGTCGGCAAAGATTGGGCTCAATTGGGTGTAGCACAACTTTTCTCAAAAATCGAACAAAATGGCTATAAGCTGTTGTATTTATCGGCTCGTGCAATTGGCCAGTCGAGAGCCACACGCGAATATTTACGTTCCATTCGTCAAGGAGATGTTAAGCTACCCGATGGTCCATTGCTTTTAAATCCTACTTCATTGATATCGGCATTCCATCGTGAGGTAATCGAACGCAAACCGGAACAATTCAAAATTGCCTGTTTGTCCGATATACGAGATTTATTCCCAAATAAGGATCCTTTCTATGCCGGCTATGGCAATCGTATCAATGTAAGTTGTTAAAAATAACTCTTAAGGCGTAGTTTATGATGGAAATCAACATCAATAATACGATTATTTTTCTTTTTTATTATCTCTTTATATTAACTGAATTTATTTCGGGAATATCTCTTTATATATGATTATAATTGTGCTTTTTCCCTTAAAAAAAAATATATATATGTATGTCAAATTTATTATTACATACTTCATGATATTCTAAAAAAGTATTTTTTAAAAAAGTAAACTCAATAACTGAGTACTATTTCGCCAATGCTTACTTAGCTCATCAGTGGATTTTTCCTAATTTTTGAATACAAACCCAAGATCTATATGTTTAAAATTCCTCCTCAGTTATTGCGTTTACTTTTTTAAAAAATACTTTATGAGAATATCATAAAGTATGTAGGAATAAATTTGACATATCTATATATATATTTTTTTCAAGGAAAAAAGCACAATTATAATTATTTCTTTATATTCGATTGAAAGTGGCAAAATCATTCAAAACATTATCTTGATTTCCATTACATGCGCTTAAATTTTTATATATAATAACGATCGTCATTGGGTGCCTCCGTAACTTAGTGGATGAGCATTAGTCTTATCAATCTAGACGTGCGGGTTCTATTCCCTCCTAGACCTTGAGTGTTTCTTGTCGTATCACAATGGAGGGTCCGCCACCAGCATCCCTTAACTTTTTTTCCAAAAAAATTCTGGTGTTAACATAACATATCACAAACAGCAATTTCTGCAAATAATCTCAGCAATTGAGTGTTTGTTTTGTCTTTCTTAAGTCATTTTTAAAAGCAAATTGCACTTTTTAGTCACAAATTTTAATTTTTCATGTTTTAGGTTTATATTGACGTTTCTAACAAACGGCCACTTAAACTGAATTCGTCCATTCGTTAGCAACACAAGTTTTCTCTGGACAAATTTTTTTCTGTACTTTGACGTCTCTCTTTTTGAGAGAGAGAGAGAGAGAGAAAGAAATTTTTACGAAAAATTTTCAGCTAGGGCTGGTGTAATTAGTCCCCGTCTACATTTGCAATTTTTGTTGCAGCAATTCTTGAGTTTGTTGGGTCGAGAGATGAGGGGTATGGAAGGGGTATACGGTTTCATGTGTTCTGCAATTCTCACTATTCTACTTGAAGTTTGATTTAGTTGTTGTATTGGTCTTGTACTTGAAAGGAGACGTAAGAAATATGAAAATTGCAAACAACTGGATTGTCACCAAGCAATTTCAAAACGGAATTTTTAAAAATTGCAGGAAAAAATTTAAGACTCGACAGTGATTTTTATATTTTGTTTGCAGATAATTGGACTGAGTTGTCACTAGGTTCAATTGTTTTACACAAATTGAATTCCTTTGACCCATCATATAATGTTTGAATAGTCATTAAATTGTGGGCCATTTTAATTTTTCATGCATTATTACACACAATCAAGGCGAATTCATAACAGGTGAACACACTACCTCAGGAGGCCGACTATTTATCACTGTTTAATATCAAATTGTATGAATTATTTTGGCACTAAAAAATGATTTTTTCCTGTTGTTGTCCTACTGAGTTTACCTGGTATCAATTCGCCTAGCACACAAAACAAATTCAGCTTAACTGTTATAAGTTACGCAACAGTTTACAGGGGAGCTTCATGATACAAGTCTCGCATATGCATACATATGCCTAATTGAGCAAATGGCAATTTTAAGCGTTTTCATTAGAGTTCTTATTAATATTTTATCGGAAATGTTTAAATATACAAAACCGAAAATGATTATTTTTACTACTGGGAAGAGATGTGTAATATAGAAATTTCACATTTCATAGAGAAAATATATAGAGAAAATTGAGTATTCAATTTATTTTACAAAAAAAATGTTCATAAATTTTGTTTGGGAATTAAAATATATTTTTCAAATAATTCAGTCAATTTTTATAACATAAATTGTTAAAAATTTTATTATAATTATTAATAAATAAAAATTAATTTATAAATCCTGAAGATGAACCTTATGGTTCGAAATATATACTTAGATCAACGTAAAATAAAGTATTTTCTTTCAATGAATCGTATAGAGGCAATACAATATTAACATTAATCATTTAGAATGTTCGAAAGTTTAAATTTTGTGAGACAAAATTCAATAATTTTTCAAAATTCATTCAAAAAAGAAAATTTCAAAAATAAAAAATAATTCTTAACGTATTCGTTTTTTTTTTGCATAATTTTTTAATAAATTTCTTATCATTTCAGGATGTATGGGCTTACCGTGCTGTTGGCATACCAATCAAACGCATATTCACAATTAATACCAAAGGAGAATTAAAACATGAATTAACACAAACATTCCAATCTTCGTAAGTACATACAAATTATATTTTACTTTAAAGCTAAAAGAAACTTTACCATAAATGTAATGTTTGATCATTTGTATTCAAATTATGTAAATGGTGTAATGTTCATCCAAACTATCACTTTTATTGCAAAATCACAAATCGCCTTAAAACAACGAAACTACAATTTAATTTCTTCTTTTTTTTTTTTTTTAATAATACAATTCAAAGCACAAGGTGGTGTATGTACATCAGAATCTCTCATTTGCTATTATATTTAATTGAAAGTCAAATGTTTTTAAAAATATTTACATAATCAAGTGGTGTGATACTTTCATTGGCATTATTGCAGTACAAATCATTTAATTTTCACACAAACACATTCATCTATTATTCTATTTAAAAACAATCAAGCAAAAAATAATAAAACAAAAACATTATTAATTGGCAGAAAAGGAAAACGTAATCTCTATTAAAAAAAAAAATATACATATATGTAATTATAATTATTGTATTAGAAATAACATAAAAATTATATCATGTTCTTCGTATGTCTCGTATGTACATATGTAACGTTCATAAGTAAATTTCCTAATAAAACCCTAAGAAATCCATTTTAGATTAAGCTTTTTTCATTTTTATTTTATTTTAAAAATCATGATGGAAATTTAAGTTAAAGATGTGAAGAAAACTAGTTAAGTTTTAAGTTGGAAGTAAAAAAAAAAAAAATTACTTGTAAATATTTTTTTAAATGGCATTCCAGCCAAAGTTTTCTATTATGAAATCTAATTTGGCTTGGAAACACTTTAGTTTCAATTAATCACAAATAAATATTCCTACAGTCTTATTAATAATATATACTGTGAATATTTCCAATTTTTAATGTAAAAATGACGGCATTCCAATTGAATCGAAATTGCAAACAAAATATATATCGATATTCGATGCCGTAATTTGATTCATTTTTTTTTTAAATAATTTTTCTAGTATCTATAGTTGACACATCAAGTACATTGATGTACAAGCAAATAAGTTTTATACAAGTTTCGTATTTGCTATTTACGCGTTATAAATTTATCAAGTATAGATGATGAGTGTATGGACATTTCCACAGAAAACTGCTTCGGCTTTAATATGAGTGTATTATTTTAGCAGTACTCTGATTGACTTTTTGCAAAGCCAAAGTAACTCCTATGTGTATAGGGTGTTTTTTTTTATCTGCATGAGTGCTTAAAATGATAATACAAGACATAAATATTTGCTCAATCGTACTATTTATCGTTTACGTGCTTGTGAACAGCCAAATTTATAGTATTTATATTTTTGTTGTTATCTATATTTTCTTCTCTAAAAAAAATTGCGCATAGATTTCAATCCATTCCAACTATGGAAATTAAATTTTGCTACGAATTAATTTTGATGTTTTTCATGAGAAACAATTTTGATTCAAATAGTTTGAAAATTGAATTGAAATTAATTAAGTATATATTTAACTAGATCACCGTCCCAGCTTCGCGCGGAATCTGTTTACTAATGAGAAAAAAAAAAGTTTTGCTGTTTTTAGCTGACCCGGCAAACGTTGTTTTGCCATGTATATTATTTCTAGGAAACATTTTTTTAGTTCAATAAAAATAACTATCTACTATAAATATGCGGGGATTTACTTATAATCGAAAGCCTTGTAGACAATGAAAGTATGCTTTATTTAGGTTAATAAAATAATCTTTATCAAAGTAACAAATACATATATCTTAAATTACAATTCTCGATAGCTATCGAAACATTAAACAATAATTATTAATATTTTTACTATCAACTGTATAGTGAGTAAGACAGGAGGCCGGCTTCGTTCTCATCCCTTTAGAGCCAGTCGCAATACCCTTTCATTTGATACCCATATTACAAAAAAGGAAAAAGTAGGTAAAAAAAAATTGGGAGTAAAGTGGGCGGCGTTAATTTTAGGGGGATGAGAAATAGATGTTGTCCCATTCTCAGACCTACCCAATATGCACACAAAATTTCATGAGAATCGGTCAAGCCGTTTCGGAGGAGTTTAACTACAAACACCGCGACACGAGAATTTTATACATTAGAAGATATTGAAAAGAATTTAATTTCGGGTATTAGTTATCGCAAATTATAAAGATTCTTACAAAATTGAATGCTCCCATACCTGGTGGCCTCAATACAACTATTTCAAAAACATACGAGTGTAAATGAAATTCAATCATATAGTCCGAGCATTTTTTTTGTATGAAAATTAACAGCAACAGTAATACAATACTGTATAATAAAACGAAGTTAATACGAGCTGTAAACTGAACAATTGTTTGGAATGAAGGTTCTTTTATTATACTCTGGCAGATAATTTCATGGCGTTTATTTTTTAAATATGATTTCCGTCATATGTTCGCCGCGGCTACGAGTGACATGATGGCCCATTCGATCAGTTCAATTTTTGACTATTTTTTCCTATAAATTTCTAAGCAAAGAAAATTTAAAATCAGTTACACTGAATATGTGCGTTTATGTGATGGATGCGGATTTTTTTTTTGTGGAAATGCGTACATATCGTTTATTCAATCAAACAACTACGTAACTCAAGAAAGCTGCTTTTGCAGTAAACAAATTTAATATTTTCAATTTATGTACTACAATTTAATTAAGATTTTACAAGTTATTTGTAAGAACTTTTTACAAAATAAAAAAAGTTATTAATTCGGAAATACCATTTTGGGAATTACGCCGTTGTTTGTACAACACAAAAAAAGCCAACGACAACGAAATTAAAAAAAATATGCGTGTATGAAAGGGTTTTGAAAGTTTATCGTCTGGTCAAAATTTATTTTCCTCATTATTATAGCGATTCAACATATGAACTTTTGTAATCGTTATATTTTAGTACCAAATTAATCGTGAAATATATCTAGTTTTGATTTCTTTCCTACATTCAACTTTAACTTCTTCGTTTTTTAGTGCATTCAAAAACTTATAACCAGAAGAGTGTTCGAATGAAAATCGTTCGGGAGCTTTACACACTGAAGAGAATACCTTTCGGCTTGCGTTTTGACTCTGCAAGCAGAAAGTCGATTCCCTGGCCGGTCAAGTAAAAAAATTTTTTGCGATTTTTCTGTGCTACAAGCACCCTCCTTCGTCGTCATAGTCACTGGTCACTAAACAGTACCGGCTACAGTGCCTTCCTTCGTCGGTATTGTGTAGCACCGGCGAAGTAAAATAATTACTAAAAACAAAGCTTGAAAATTTAATACGTCTCCTAGATATCAGAGGCGCTGCAGCACTGCTTTAATCAAAAAGGCTTTCGAAAGCTTCACCTCCCGTCATTTCTCCTGAGTGCTCACGTATTCAATTTTGAAGCTTTCTTTTTTAGTAACCATTTTTAGTAATTAAAATATATAGACCAGGCCGCACTGATGTGCCTATTGATTGGTATCAGCTTTCGCCACTGAAACCTTCCGAAACTATTTCACCAAGCCAATCGATTAAAATTTTTCTAAAAAACTATTCTCTTCCAGCCTATGGCAGCATCATTATGATGGTTAGGAAAGATCCGATCCGTTGGTAGAATTTTATGACAAAATTTCTTGGAAGATATTTTAGTCCGCTATATCGAAGAACTAGAGTATTAAAATTTTTCACAAAAATATTGCTCATAGTATTTTAGAAAAATTTCGGAGCACACATGATGGCCAGAATTTAAAGATTAAATTATTATTCAAGACGACTCACTAGAATCATCTGCCACTTTGATTCCCCTAAAATAAATGCCAAACGCAAACTTTCAAAACTTTGAAATATTTGTATTTTTTATACCCTCTATGAGAATTATTAAATTAAAAAAAATTTTTAATTTAATTTTACCGTGTTATTTTTAATTTCATTTTAATTTTTTGCCAAGGAAATTGGAAAATGAAAAACAACAGTTATATCAGCAGTGAACAGTTTACTATTTTATTCACCTTTAATTTTGAATTTCCACCAACTTTATTTGTATTTGTGTAAAAAAATTTTTTTTCGATTTTCTTTCGTTTCAAAATAAAAATTGTAATTTATTTTATTTTTCCTAATCGTGTGCTACGTACAATTTCATACTTTAGTGGTTATATCAATCAATCACTAGCAGTCGATGAACATTTTCCTTTATTCGATAATGACTATTACGATTATAAAACGGATGTATTCGATGATGATGAAGAGGAGGAGGAACTAAAATTCAGTGATACCGAAAGTGAAGAAGATGAGATATTCAGTGATGAATATATAGACGATCAAGACGATGGCATAGTGGCGGATGTAGCAGAACCAATTAGTCTAAGCAATTTGATGAATCGCCATACACCTGCTGTAGATGCTGTCGGTAATGGCAATTCCTCGCCCGTACCTTTCGTTAGCGCTCTCTATTTGTGAACTAAATGCAAAATCCAAAAGCAAATTAAGAACAACTTTTATTTATTTTTTTAATAGAGATATTCGATAACTAAATTGTGATATTTATTACCTGGTAAATTTTGACTGCAATTAAATTGCGTTTAATATTAAAATTTATAGAATAATCCATAAGAATTATGTACATATGTATTTTAAAAGGGATTTTGTGTGTGTCCTTATTTCTTCCATAATTTGACATTCTTGTCTTGATGTCATTTGACATTCTTGTCTTGTCTTTTAAATCGATATACTACAATATACATGTATATATACTATATACAAATATTATTCATAATTTATTTTTAATTAAAATTAAGTATTGTAGCTAGTAAAAGTTATTTAAAAGTAAAATATATAATCCATATTTAGCTAAATGAAACTATGTCTATTTAAAGTTGTTTAATGTTTTAGCTTTCTTTTAATTTTAGTTTTATTTTGTCTTTAACTTTATGACTTCCAAAAATAAGGAAAAAGCGTTACATTTAGTACCTTTTGAATTTTAACTTTTAAATATTTTACAACTAAATTAAATGTGATGAAATTTAATAATATTATACGATTAAATATTATAAATTAGCACTGATTCCCTTTTTACCTTTTTACCTATTTTCATAATTTAAAATTTATTTAGTGTTATATTTTAGAAAGAAAATAAGAAAAAACATTTATAAATAAAGTTTTTGTTTTTATTTCGCATTTGGCAAATAAAATATGAAAAATTTATGTATTGAGTTTAATTTCTTCAATTTACGTAGTCAAAACATGGAAAATATTTGCCATAATAAGGATTACGTTTTATATCTGCCAATTTTAATGTATTTGAATTTTTTTTTTTATCGAAATGTTTTTAGTTACTATTTCAGTTACAGGATGTATTGTGTAGCAGAATCATCGGCGAAATAAAATAATTAATAATAAAAAGAGTCTACTAAACATATGCATCTTCAAAATTGAATACGTATCCTTGATACTAGTGCTGGTAAAGTTTGGGTACTGGGTACTGAGTATCGAGTAGTTGCACTGCTTTTTGCATACTCAAAAGTAGTTACGCGCACAATCACAGTTATATTTGTTAAGCAAGTTAAATGAAAAATTTAACGGCTAAAATACAACTCTGCATAAAAGTACAAGACGATACAAGTGTGTTGAACTCTTAAATGCCCGAAGTCACCGATTTTCGCTAAAAAAAAAAATATATATATAAAGGGTGGTTAAATTTCAAGGGCCGATGTTGATTTTGAATAAAACACAAACTATTTAGGAAATTATTGTAATTTTATTTTATTATGATATATTGGAATTACTCAATTATGTATGGAACAAAATATCGGCCAAATGGGCGCCGCGACCACGGCGGCACACCTCCATCCGATGGTCCAAATTTTCGATGACCCTGAGGCATAATGGAGGTTCTATGCCGTTAATGTGCCGAATTATCTCATCCTTTAGCTCTTGAATTGTTGCTGGCTTATCGACGTACACCTTTTCTTTCAAATAACCCCAAAGAAAAAAGTCCAACGGTGTCAAATCACATGATCTTGGCGGCCAATTGACATCGCCATTACGTGAGATAACACGGCCATTGAATTTGTTGCGCAAAAGAGCCATTGTTTCGTTAGCTGTGTGGCAAGTGGCACCGTCCTGCTGAAACCACATATCGTCCACATCCATATCTTCCAATTCGGGCCATAAAAAGTTCGTTATCATCTCACGATAGCGAACACCATTCACAGTAACTGCCTGACCGGCCTCATTTTGGAAAAAATACGGCCCGATGATGCCGCCAGCCCATAAAACGCACCAGACAGTCACTCTTTGTGGGTGCATTGGTTTTTCGACAATCACTCTTGGATTCTCATTCGCCCAAATGCGGCAATTCTGTTTATTGACGAATCCACTGAGGTGAAAATGTGCCTCATCACTGAAGATGATTTTCTTCGAAAATTGATCATCCACTGTTGCCGTGATCGCGGCGCCCATTTGGCCGATATTTTGTTCCATACATAATTGAGTAATACCAATACATCATAATAAAATAAAATTACAATAATTTCCTAAATAGTTTGTGTTTTATTCAAAATCAACATCGGCCCTTGAAATTTAACCACCCTTTATTAGGGTGGGGCGATTAGTATGGAAGGAAAAAAATCTTAATGGGCGCTTCGCTTTTCTGATTCTTGGGATTGTATTAAGTAAAAAAGTCCACCAGACCATACGTCTACGGTGAAAATCGAGCTGGCGCATTTTGACTTCATCAGACTTTTGTCACGTTTTTTTTTTTGATATTTTGGTCTATAACAGCCAAACCATTGAGATTTTCGATCCAATACTAAGACAAAAATTGTAGCCAAGACAATAGTTAAGAACTCTCTAGTACATCGCAAAAGCATTGGAACGCTCCTTCAGGCAGTTTTGGCCTTGTGAAAGTGCAAATTTTTCGTGAAAATATTGATAAATTACCATTTTCAGTTGTTCATAGCGCAAAATCATAAAAATGTTCTACTTCTTACTTTTTCCACTTTTTTATCCAAAAATATAATGTTTTTTTACAATAAACTAACAAAAATGCATCAAATGAACTGAAAACAATAGAAGAATAAAAAATAAGAAATAAAATAAATAGAATAAATAAAAAAATAGAATAAAAAGTAAAATTTTTGTCTTAGTATTGGATCGAAAATCTCAATGGTTTGGCTGTTATAGGCCAAAATATCAAAAAAAAAACGTGGCAAAAGTCTGATCAAGTCAAAATGCGCCAGCTCGATTTTCTCCGTAGACAGACGTATGGTCTAGTGGACTTTTTTGCTTAGTACAATCCCAAGAATCAGAAACGCGAAGCGCCCATTAAGATTTTCAAATCGCCCCACCCTAATATATATATTATGGCAAAATATCAATACAAAATAACTGCGTGTGTTTATTATACCCTTCACTGTAAGTGTAACGGGTATATGTACAATATAAGTTTGTCATTCCGTGTGTAATTTCCATGTGTAAATTTATTTATACTCGTATTTTCAGATATGTGATGAATACAGAAGTTTATTGAGCGGCTTAAATCTAGTTTATGGAAGCCACTCCGAATTTAAAAAAAGTTACCTCATCTGATACAAAATTTAATTTTAAGAAAAAAAAGTTTAGTGCAAAAATCTTCGGCAACGCATATTTAGTTATGGGCCTCGGAAGTTTTACAATAAAAATGTCATTGTGTTTAATATTTCTTAGCTTATTGGGTCAATATGGGTATCATTGGAATGCTTGTGAAAATGCCGATCACATGATGGTAAAATTTCACATTTTGGGATGATAAAATGTGTAGAGGTGAAAATTCTTAGGCGCCGTCAAAGACCGGTTATGCAGAAAATCTTTAGTTAGCGAAGCCGGTGTGTGTTATATCATAGAGGAGAAAATCCTTTAGCCCGGCCGAAGGAAACATTACATTTAATTTGTAAAACTAAAAAAAAGAAATTTATTAACTCTATACAAAATATGGCAAAATATTACTGCTTTTCTTAAACACCGTTTTGACATTGCATACGGATGTTTAGGAAGGCAGCCATACCCATATTGTTGCAATGAATCAAACACTTATAATGAAAATGGCAAAATATATCGACGACTTTGTAGGTCCGTAACTCCCAAACTATGCGTTGCCGAAGATTTTTGTAATAATTTTATTTTTCTTAGAATTGAATTTTCACCTAAGATAATTTTTTTTAAATTTGGAGTGGATTCCATAAACTAGATTTGTTCCCGTTTTGGTGTCAATCGGTCAGTAGTAGACCTGAATCGGTTGCTGTTTAAATTTACCCCAAATCAGTTCAATAGTTTCCGATCTACAGCCCCTAGTAACACGACCACCTCGTTTTTTACTTAAAAATTTTAGTACAAAAACTTATACAGGGTGTCTGGTAGCAGATTTATATTTTCAATCTTAAATAAAAACCGTAATAATTGCCACAAAGTTTAAGTTAAGTGCATTGAACGATAGAATGGAAATGCGGATTTTATTTTTTAAAGAGTATGTCATCCAGATCCTTCAGATCCTTTTTTAAAACTTTTATGAATAATCGCTCTGAATAAAGTCTCAGTGAAGATGCTCTTTTCCGTATTAAAAGTCGCGTATTTTCACGTAAACTGCTTTCAAACAGTTCAATCAATATTTTTTGGGGAGTCCTTGAAGATCGACTGGGCATTGGTCGTGGGGCATTCATAGCCGAAGCAGTTCCGCGGAATCTCTGCACCCATGATCGAATTAAATTTACACTCGGCCCATCACTTATTCGCCGAATACCGCACTTTGAAGAAAATTGTCGACGAGCAATTACGTAAGAATCATTACTCTTAGAAAATGTCTCCACAGCGAACGCGCGATGCTCACTCGACCACTGCGACATCGTGACTGACAAATCCACACAATCGATAATTTCAATGGCGCCATCTTCCCTCCGCTCCCTTTTTGAAATAATCGTGTTTAAAAATATAAATTTGCCACCTGACACCCTGTATAACTTCAAAATGATCGAAACGATTTCGGACAAATTTAGTGTGTGTATGTAACTAGGTAGACTGCTTACTCTAAATACCAACTTGATCCGCTAGGTGGCGCTTCGGCTATTTTGTAAAAGAAATATATTATTTTTAAAAGGGCTTCACCGATTTTAATGAAATTTACTACGTTTGTTCAATTAGACATATACTTACATACACATATAAAATTTCAGACTATAAAATTTGGTCTGTATACCTGGTTCCGAAATATAGGGCGAATTTCGGTCTAAATGTTGAACCGATTCGAAGAAATTTGGTAAAAATGTTCAGATAGGCATACAGACAAATATGTGTTGCAATAAAAGTTGGTGTATAGGCGGTCCGCTTAAACAGTTGAACCGATTTCGGTGAAACTTGGTTTACACGTTGAGTTGGCTATTTCAAGTTATAGTCATTAAAAACAAACACTTTTCGCAAATTTTCAACATCGATATCTTGAACCATTTTACAGATTTGCGGCAATAAATCAGTGAATATCTAAAATCGATTTGTCGTAGGCTTTTGTAGTTTTTAGAAAAAAAAAAGAATTCTTTTCGAAATTATTTGACAACGACATTTCTAAAGAATCATTCGAATTTCTGTCAAATTGACAGAAATCGACGTTTCTTTTTAAGGTTAAGACCTGATTAGATTTTGAACTGAAAGTTTATGAAGAAAAAAAAAACAAAATTTTCTAAATCTAACGAAAGAAATCGGTGCATTATTGCAAGAGATCTTTCGAACGCGACAAATTTGAATCCCATCGTTGACCTGTTCTTAAGTTATGAGATATTTAAATACATACATTTTGTGCAAAATGTTGTCTGCGTACTCCAAATCTCTTGCAGCGAGGGAGCCAAAACAGAGAATTTTTTGACAGTTGGAAGTTAGAGAACTTGCAAAATGTTGTTGGAGAAATTTCTGCTGGCAAGATTTTGCAACTACTTTGAACAGCTGTTTTTATTTACTGTTTGAATGAAATAATTTTTGTGAAATGAAAATAAAAATTGAAATTTAACAATGGCTGGGGAATTCTGCTTATCCATGCAATAAATATTTGATAACTCCATACAAAGATAACGGACATCTGACAAGAGCTCAGATACAGTTTAATATAAAACTAAGCTCTGGTCGTGTCCGTATCGAACATACGTTGGGTATTTTAAAACAGAGGTTTAGGCAGTTGTACTACTGCAAATATAGAACGGTGATGATGAAAGTGTAGCAAATTTCGAAAATGGCATGCTGTTCCGTTCCGCTTGTATGTCATTGTAATTTACAATTTTGTTCTTTTGATTTAGTTTGCTTCTTAAAATATAACTATCGAATGTAATTCGCATTGCCTGTAAATGTATCAATTATCAGTTTCAAACTATTGAAAAAATGATTAAGTACATTAACTGAAGTTTTCGCTTTTAAAACAATCGAAATGCTAAATTTCAAGTTGAGTTTACATCCCTATTGAGTTATTATCGATTACAACCCTCTGTTGGTGCAGTTGACAAAATGATGAAAAAATTACAACTCCTCCCTACCAATTGTTTTCGAAATAATTATTGTAAAAATGAGGTGTGGCTTAATAAAATGTCTTTATTATGTTAAACTAATTTATTAATCAGGTATTTTATTAGTATTTTATAGTCACAATAAATTTACAACAATGAACAGTTTGAAAGACTTGCTGAGTTTATTGAGCTTTCCCAAAATGGAAGATTTAAACAGCAATTTCGATGTACCAAAATGAATGTGGAAAGAACTTGCAATATAAGTAAATAGCTTCAAAGCGTCATCAAAAACTGCACAAATAGCGACGGATAACTAGAACCAACAACAGAATCAATTTGTGCAACCTATCCACAAAAGAAAGAAATCAACAACTGGTTGTTGTATTTTCTAGTTCAAATTTGAAAAGATATTTTCGTCGTAGTAAAATAATTCACGCTTATGTAGTAAATCAATTTTTTTATTTGTTAAAAAAGACAAGTTTTATTGTTTTACATTTTAGCCACAATAACACCAGCTTTTTGAACCTTCAAATGTCAATTCTACCCGTTTTTAAGTTGGCAACGTCCACTGAATAGGCGATTTGAAAAAGTCAATACAAAAAAAAAAAGGAGAATAAAAATAATCCAACGAAAACTTGCTCAATTAGTTTTTAACGATGCTTATAATGAAATTTTTACTACATTTATTTGTTTTGCTTTTACAGATACTGCAGTATGACCTTCATCGTGGATCAATTATTTCCGCCTATTAAACCTGACGAAGTAACGGCAGTTGAATTTTCTCACTTCAATTATTGGCGCGATCCGATAGCAGAAATTGATTTAAATTTATTCGATAACCTCAATATATCTGCAAGTTCAACGACCTCTATAAATGGTTCCCCTGGAAATGCTAATACTTCCCCTGGAAATGCTAATACTTCCAGTGATTTTAGCACTGTCACCTTAAGTGGATCACACTCAAAAACATTGACAACCATTCCAGAAAATTAAACGAAATATTTATTATTTTTATACAAACAGCAACTCATTAAAACAGCAAGAATTTCTATCATGGTATTTACGAGTATTTACATGTTTTTTTTTTTAGCTTCTTAAATTTGTGTTAAATAGTGCTCTACAGCACATAAATATATATTTTAATTATCATTACCATTTCATCATCGCTTCAATTTTCATTTCAGAAACGAAAAAAATTATAAAAACTAAGTTTTCATTATGTATAGAATTCAAAATTTAATATAATTTTTCATTTATGCTTAATTTGTAATTTAAATGTTAAGGTACATTTCAAAATATTTTAAATTTGTTTGTGCTTTTAGACTACGAAGTACAAACAAAATAAATACGAATTAAATATTTTGACGGCAAACTGTTCTATCAAACAGTCCAGTTGCAGTATTGATTGACCTTTTGAAATGTGCCTTGAATAATTGTGACTCAATCTGAATTTGTATGTTTAATAGTTTGAAAATAGGAAAGAAAACCAAAAAATATAGTCGATAAAAAAATATTCCAATACATTATGGCATTAAAAATGCAATGTCAAGTTACAAGTTAAAAAATAATCACACCTCATAATCTTAACGAAATAATAAGAGAAATAAATGTTGAAATTATGAACAAACGTACCAACTAAGTGGCAAAACTTATTAAATAGAAGAAACTTCTTAAAATATATTTTACAATTGAAGAAAAATAAAAATGAAATAATGCCTACAGTAAAATCTGTTCATGTGTGATACTTATAAGTTTAGTTTTATGTACATGCTATTAAAAGGATTCATATAAATATGCTGATTAAAATATAACTTGAAACGAATTAAATTTACGCCCTTCTATTGATTTATTTATTTATTTCGCTTTCTTTCAACACGAAAAAATAGCGGGCTACGGTTAAGGATAAACTTTATAAGTGCATTTAAATGAGCCGTCAGTTTAAAGCATAAAGCTCCTCAAAAGAAAGCTTTCAGAAGTGAATACCGGTATCACCAAATTAATTAACTCGTGAATTTAATGCATGCTTTGGGGCGGTAAAAGTAAAAATTTTTCGACTCTTGACAAATTCTGTGAGCATAGTATTTTCCAAAATTAAAAAAAAAAAATGTTTGTCACCAAGCGAACAAGCTGACTGTAGTGATTTTATTTTAGCATACTGGTTAGTGGTAGGCTGACTTCCTAAACGCATGTTGCTTTGTAGTAATACAGGGTGGGCCTAAAGAAACCAAGGGGTGTAAAAGTTTAATAACTTTTTCGTTTATTAATTTTTTTTTATTTCTTCTTTCAGATTATATAATATACAAAAGGCAAATTTTTTTACACTAAGTATGAAAAATGATGCCTCTTAAATGACCACCGTTTTCAGCTTCGCACTGATGGGCTCTTTTTAGAGCATTTTCCATAACACCTTTCAAAACTTGTGGCTGTAGCGTTCGAATTTCTGCAACAATGTTTGCCTTGAGTTCAAGGATTGTCTCTGGCTTGTTCACATACACTCGCTCCTTCAAATAACCCTAAAGAAAATAGTCGGGTGCTGTCAAATCTGGCGATCGCGCTGGCCAAATAATTTCCGAATTTCTGGAATTTCTGGCCGTCCTGCTGAAACCACATACCAGGTCTGTTTTCAAGAGCAGGACGTAAAAAATTTTCTATCATAAGCCGATACCGCTCTCCATTTACGGTTACAGCACTTCCATCTTCATTCTCGAAGAAGTAAGGCCCAATGACATTTTCAGATGTGATCCCACACCATACTGTACACCTGATGAGGTGCAATTGGCGTTGATGAATGGCTCTTGGATTTTGAGAACCCCAGAACCTACAGTTCTGCTTATTAACAAAGCCATTCAAATGAAAATGAGCTTTATCACTCATAATCAAATTTTTAATAAATTTGATTTCATTTCTGCCGATGATCTGCGGGTTTTAATTCTTGCACCAATTGCACCTTATATGGGTATAAGTGTAAATCTTTTTTTAAAATGCACCGTAGTGACGTACGAGACATTTCTAGCTGAGCAGAACGCCTTCTGACAGATGTTTCTGGTGCTTCGTTAACACTTTGCTGTACTCGTTCAATATTTTCCGCAGTGCGACTTACACGTGGTCTACCGGTTCGAGGCAAATCTGTTACGTTGCCATGTTGGTGATGACGATCAACTAAGCAACGAATCATTGCTTCAGAGGGCGAAATTCTGACGTTAAAATGTCGACGATATGCTCTTTGCGTTAAAATAATTGATATCTGGTTTAAATAATAAAATTCTATTGTTCTGGTTCTCTGTTCAATTGTGAACCTCTCCATTATAAATTCTCCAAGTGTTGTCTATATAATCTGAAAGAAAAAATAAAAAAAAAATTGGTTTCTTTAGGCCCACCCTGTACAATGCAGTGTGTTCATAAATGCAACCCTGAAAATTTTGACAATGTATTGTGTTCGGATTTGCATCCAAATAAATTTAGATGGCGTGCTAGGGGTGGACTATATAACAAACCTTTGCATTACATCCGACTAACCCAAAAACCCATGGAACACCACAGACAACGTACTAATCGTGAATACGAAGAAAAGCCCGAACAGTTGTTGTTAAAGGTGTTCATTCAAAATAAATAAAAGCAAAATTTTTCTTTCTTTCTGTGTATTTGAGAGTGTAAGTAAGAGTGCTTCAATAAAAGCATATTTTACGGAGTTGCTTAATAAAGGGTGGTTAAATTTCAAGGGCCGATGTTGATTTTGAATAAAACACAAACTATTTAGGAAATTATTGTAATTTTATTTTATTATGATATATTGGTATTACTCAATTATGTATGGAACAAAATATCGGCCAAATGGGCGCCGCGACCACGGCGGCACACCTCCATCCGATGGTCCAAATTTTCAATGACCCTGAGGCATAATGGAGGTTCTATGCCGTTAATGTGCCGAATTATCTCATCCTTTAGCTCTTGAATTGTTGCTGGCTTATCGACGTACACCTTTTCTTTCAAATAACCCCAAAGAAAAAAGTCCAAGGGTGTCAAATCACATGATCTTGGCGGCCAATTGACATCGCCATTACGTGAGATAACACTGCCATTGAATTTGTTGCGCAAAAGAGCCATTGTTTCGTTAGCTGTGTGGCAAGTGGCACCGTCCTGCTGAAACCACATATCGTCCACATCCATATCTTCCAATACGGGCCATAAAAAGTTCGTTCTCATCTCACGATAGCGAACACCATTCACAGTAACTGCCTGACCGGCCTCATTTTGGAAAAAATACGGCCCGATGATGCCGCCAGCCCATAAACCGCACCAAACAGTCACTCTTTGTGGGTGCATTGGTTTTTCGACAATCACTCTTGGATTCTCATTCGCCCAAATGCGGCAATTCTGTTTATTGACGAATCCACTGAGGTGAAAATGTGCCTCATCACTGAAGATGATTTTCTTCGAAAATTGATCATCCACTGTTGCCGTGGTCGCGGCGCCCATTTGGCCGATATTTTGTTCCATCCATAATTGAGTAATACCAATATATTATAATAAAATAAAATTACAATAATTTCCTAAATAGTTTGTGTTTTATTCAAAATCAACATCGGCCCTTGAAATTTAACCACCCTTTATAATGGACACGATTAGAAAACTTATAGGAATGCTGGAAATTTTTAAGAAACCAACAGATTTTAATGTCTTTTTTTAACTCTAAGGTGTTGTTTTCAATGACATGGTCCTTGACTGCATTAGATAGGACAATGTTTGTATCCAATCCATTTCAGCTATAATGGACCAGGTAGTCCAAGATTATGTGCAGGCATTAAATCTAAATTCGTGTTAGTGTTAAGTGAGGGCTGTTGATTTCAGTATTTTGTTAAAAATTTTATATAATACAGAGGTTAAATGTGGACAAATCGAAACCCCATTTTGAATCGCAACAATTTTTCGTTAAATTTTTTTTATTATTAATTATTTTTTATTTCAACTATTAAAATTGGTATTTATAAATATGCTTTTTTTATATTTTGTTACAACTTAAAAATTTAAATACTTTCAGTACAGGCTAAAAACTGTTTTATTTTTTTAATATTTACAATAAATACTAAAAACAATTATGTGATTGTAATGTAATAGGAATAAGAAGTATACAACCCGGAGTTGTTTTTAAAATTATTTCTGTGATTATGGAAAAATAACAATTTTTTTTGGGTGATTTCCCTTTATTGTAAAATTTGTTAATTTAATTTCGTAAATACAGAAACAAAACGCAATATAACTTGCAGTTAACAACCTTCATTACACAAACACAGGCACAACTTAAAATATTTCCTTTTAGTTGAAACAGAACTGAAATGAATTGAGCTTGTATTTTTGGGCGCAACTCGAAATATTTCTCTTTAGTTGACGCTAAAGGAGCTATTCTTATATCACAAAGAGGGTTACAGCTGTATTCTTTTTTTTTTTTTTTGGCGAAAGAGTAGGCAAATTAATGTAAGATTTTTCCAGTAGTTACGAGTATTTATAACTAAATTGTATAATGAAAATTGAAAAATTTTCAGTTGACTCTCTAGAGGATGGTTGGTTGCACTGGTGTGCAATGTACAGGGTGGCTGATGAATATTGCTACATCAAGAAAGTTTTAAATTAAAATAAGTTTTTTTTCAGTGTATGGAATTAATTTTTCTTTTATTCATGTCAAAGCTCATTCAATTTTATTAAATATTCTCAATTAGTTTTAAAAGAAATGGAATTTAAATGAATTAATGAATTTAAAATGGTCCATCTGCTCGGAGGATTGCCGCCAAACGTGCGCCTATACTCTCTTTGAACGGAAACTAGGGACTGCAGTGCGTGATAGCGGCGGACAATCCAAATTCTTTTTTCAGTGTCCCAGTTATCCATTTTTGTTAAATCTAAAAATCAATCTGCAAAATAAAAAAAAAAATTAACCAGATTCATTAAATAGAAAAAAAGTTATTAAATTTCTTTTTGTTAGCGGCTTTCATCAGCCACCCTGTATATGAAAATAAATTGCTTTGCCTTGATAAATAAAATTATTAAACTCTTATCGTCATGTTGTTATTTTGTTAAAAAATATATAAGAAGTATATTATAGTTGTTTTTATGAAAATGAATGCGACTAAAACTATAAAAATTTTTTTTTAGTACAATTCTTCAAAAGGCGAGAAAAGCTGAAATTAGCACAAGTGAAGCATTTTCACTATTTAATTATTGAAGATAAACAATTTTTTGCAGTAAAAAAAGTGTGCAGTATATTAATATATTTTCTTAATTTTAATCGCTTACATTGATTAAAATAGATTAACAATTTTTTATTTTTTTTTTAATTATGCTTTCATTTTGTTAGCCTTTCGGCAATTATTTTTTTTTATGAAGTTTGTATTGAATAAGTTATTGTTCATGATTTTTCCCTTTAATTTTTTTATTCTAAAGTGAAGCTCAAGTACGCAGTGTTAAAAACGATTGATTTTGAGTTGTATTTAAATTATGATCTGAAAATATCGAATATATTTGAAATTTTCTTCACTATGTGTTGGTTTATTTTGTGAATTTTTATTTGACATTTGTTTTCCTTATTGAAAATATTGTGCCGTTGTCTGTTGCGAAATCAACTCTTAAGAATTTGTGATCCAATTACGGCATTCGATATTGATCGTAATTTTCTTTCCATATTCAATTTTATTGAAATTTAGATCGTTAAGAATTTCGATTGAAAAAATGTCAATACGAAAATTCTTTTTGCGAAACCGTGAATTTTGTTTATTTTATACATTCTAATTGCAAAAACAAATTGTTGTATATTTTAAGCAGCCAAACAATTTCAGAGGTTCAATAACTTTTTTTAAAGAGTAGTAACATCGGACAAAGATTGCATACTGCTAAATGTTAATGTCTATAGGAAAGTTGTAGTGATAGAGATGAGAGCTGGTGAAGCGATAGACAAAGCTTCATTATTTTTACAACTCTGCTTTTGCACGCGTTTATATATTTTTTTGTTTTTATAGGAGTGTAGTATGGATTAGTATCAGCTAAACCCGGTACTGTTCAGTGACCACTGACTATGCCTTTGCTACTGAAACATTCCGCCAAAAACTGACACCGAGACACATTCATGCACATTAGAAAAATGCGAAGTATTTTTATAACTTGTATGGCGTTCACACTGCTAAATTGTAACGTGTTTAACTACATTTTTAAAACTTTTAAATTAAAGCGTTCACACTACAATTATTGTGTTTTACTTGACGCATTACCGATTGCTTAAACAGCTGATAAAAAAATTAAATAATAATAAGTTGTGAATGAAAAAAATTTCGATAATAATTCATCCTCTTGAGCAGTCCATAATTTAATTCTTTTTTTACCACTCGCAAAAGAAGACTTATAACAGCAAACAAATTAAATAAAATTTGTGACGTGCCACCATTAAGAGGTGTGTTCAGTGAAAGAGTCAAATAAAAAATATATTAACACACCCTACGTTTCACTTGTTTTCGAGCGTCTTTTGAACCTAAAATTGTTTAACTTTCCGTGCTTTGAAAACAACTCAATGTTTGGGAAAGCACATAAAATTAAAAATGTTTAGCTGCGAAACACCTAAAACTTGTTTAAACTTGGCAGTGTGAACACAATATTAGTCGGATACTGGGTTCGAACCACTTTCATAATAAACAAGTTTAACAAAATCTAAAACGAGAGAAATATTTTTCCAAAGAATGAAAATATATAAATTCGCGACCAAATATCAAAACTTTGCCTTTATGTGCAGCTTTTGCGAGGCGGAATCACTCGCTTTCACATCTGATTTTCTATAATTTTTTGGAATTTGCTGTACGGTTAAGAATACCCAATTATCTGATTTGAAAACGTAAAGATTTCTATTTTTTGAACAGAGTCTGATATGGGAATTTTTGTTATTTTGCCTGCGGATCCGCATGTAGATTTTGCTGTGGCTTAAATTAATAAAATGTATTACTTCGGTAAAAAAACATTAGCAATTAGATAAAAAATTGAAAAAAGCAATTAAGTAACATCTTTTAAATCATTCGTTAAGCTAAAGTATTCATAAAATTTTTTTGGATTTATGGCCGGTATATTCAGATATGTGCTCAAAATCGTTTTCGGCGTTAAAACGTTTTGAAATCGACAAATAGTGTGATGATTTCATATTCCATCTTGTTTCCATTAAAAAAAAGACGTTTTTAACATGTGATGCATTTCAATAATGCCATTTTAAATTCGTTTTCATATCGTTTAATTTTACTTGAACAAAATGTAAGGAAATATACAAAAAAAAGTAAAAAAAATAAATGAAAAATGATTATAAATTCGTCCTTATTTAAACGAAAATATTGAACAAATCTATTTAAATAATTACTAGTTAATATAGAAGTGAAATTTAAAAATTTAAATACCCACATTTCATCTGGCAAATTTAAGGGATCCGATTTATCTCTTAAACGTTTTCTTATAATATATTTTCGCTATTCATCATCATATTTTCTTCCAAGAGAATTAGCGAAATTAGCAGCAAAAAAAGGCATTTTATAAATAAAAATGATAAAATATGTTGATAAAAATTTTATTTTGTTATTTTGTTTAAATATTTTACAAACGTCACTCACATACACATAAGTTTACATATTTTACAGTTGTATTATTAGATTTTATTCAGTTGTATTTAGAGAAGATACAGTGGCCAAAAAAACTATTCGACATTGCAATTATTTTCTTAAATTTCATTGAAAACGCTAGTATCCTTTTGTTTTTTATATGTATAAACGTGAGATCACATTGTATTATATGTATGTATTTAATAATTTATGGTCCTAAAAATAATAAAAATTGCACATTTTTTAACTCATCTATCTGTTTGAACGAAAAAACAAAAATTGCAAAGCAAAAAAAGTATTCGACTGGCATTGTTTTTCCCTTATTCTGATTGTGTATTTCTTATTACTTCATGTCATTGTTGGTAAAAATATCTCTATGTTTCTTGTTTATCATTTACAAGAACTTTTTTCTTATTTCTGTGCAATTGATCGCGATGATGGGACGTAAAGGGAAAGAAACTTCTGTTGATGTAAGAAATTTAATAATACATCATTTTAAATTAGGAAAAACGGAAAAGACTATATCAGAAATCGTTTAAAAGTCAAGAACTACTGTATATTACATTATAAAAAAGTACAAATCAAGTAAAACTGTGAAAAACAAGGTAAGGATTGGGCAACCTTGCAAACTTACAGATTCAGATGAACGGCGAATCGTGCGTGAAGTAAGAAAAATTCCAAAAATCACACACAAAAACACTTTAGCTAAAAACACTGAGGAACACTTAGGTATATCCGTTACACCTCAAACAATAAGAAACGTCTTAAAAAAGCACGATTTCCATGCACGATCAGCCAGCCAGGAAGAAGTCACACATTACTAAGAAAAATAGCAAGTTGAGATTAAATTTTGCGAAAGAGCATGTAAATAAGCCAATGGAGTTCTGGATGGATTTTATTTTTGCTGCCGAAAGTAAATATAACCTTTTTCGATGTGATGGAAAAGTTCTGGTACATCGCAGGCCTAACACAGAATTGGATGCAACGAATATGGTACCAACTGTTAAACATGGTGGCGGTGGTGTTATGGTATGGGGATGTATGGCGGCATATTGGGTTTATTGATGGGATTATGGATCACCGAAAGTACATTGACCTCCTAAAGCAAAATTTGAGGTCAAGTGCTGAAAAATTGGGTCTGGCAAATAGATTTCAGTTTTATCAAGATAATGATCCCAAACATTGTGCCACTAATACAAAGCTTTGGCTTTTATATAATTGTCCAAAATTAATAAAAACGCCGCCACAGTCCCCAGACTAACCCTATTGAACATCTTTGGGGTCAGTTGGAAAAAAAAATCAGAAAACGTGCATTTACGACCAAAAAATAGATGAAAGTTATCCTGCAGGAGGAATGGAGCCAAATTGATCCAGAATATACCAAAACGTTGGTAAAATCTATGCCAGATCGTTTAAAAGAGGTTATACGTAGGCAAGGAAAAGCAACTCGCTACTGAAGTAGAAATAAGCTTGTATTTCAATTCGTGTATTTTAAAAATGTTACCAATGTCGAATACTTTTTTTGCTTGTTTTTTGTTATTAATATTTTAATTCATGTGTTTTTTGCTTTTTTTACTTTGAGATCTCATTTTTTTTACTGAATATAACTTTGTGTTCCTTAATAAAGACTTTTATAAGTTTATTTTGTTAAAAACAACATTCCATATTTTTTTCTTGATAAATATATAAAGTTTACGGCCTATGTCGAATAGGTTTTTTGGCCACTGTATGTGGAAACGAAACAAATATGGATTATGAAATCGATCGAAATTCATCACACTACTGTCGATTTCAAAAGACAATTTGCTTTTGAAATCGATCGATTTCCATCACATACCTGATTGAAAGAATTTTTGTATGGAAATTTGTTTATTAAACGTTTTATAATTAAAATTTTATGAATACGGCACTAAGTTTATTATTTAAGTTTAAAGCAAATAATCTATAAAAGAAAAAGAAATAATACATATTTTATTATTAAGAATAAAATGAATGTAATTCTGTTTAAAAAGCAGATAACTTCATGAAATGACATTTTGCTCTGCATACTTTTATTATATATAAAGGAAGTGCTTTTTAAGTCTGGTGCTGCCTATTGCTTGTATTACACTTTCCGATGGCAATTCTGTGGCAATAGCGCGGATAAAAGCTTAAATCGGTTTACCGATAACCCCTCATTCTTCGCACATTTGTATCGAACACAAAAACAGTTTTTCTCGCTCTGAACGAACGACGGATATCGGTTAACTTATGAAAAGCCGAACAAATAATTATGGAATTAAATTTATTGATCCGTTTAAAGTTTGAAGCTCTAAACACTTAGACGACAGCAGACTTCACAACTTCACAACTTCACGGCTTCAAATGCTGCCAACTTCAAATGCTGCTCTGAAGTCAGCTTCATAATTATTTTGAAGACAGCAACAATATAATAATCAGCTGATGTGTAAATCAATTTCAAGTTTTTATAAATATTAAAAATTACTTCAAAGTTTAAAAATATAAAAAATGAGTGAAGAAAATTTTGTGAATTTTATCACAACAATTGTTAAAATAGCTCAGATAAAAATGATGATAAAAATTAACTCAAACGAAAAACAAAATATTATGAAATTAAAAATGAACAGCTGTGTATTTTAGCAATACAAATTCCAGGGATGCCGCATATATATTTTATAATGAATAAAATTAAAGTTATTGATAAAAAAAAAAATGAAATAATATCACGAAAAACTATAAAAACACAAAAATTTATTCTTATACTGTATTTTTATAATGTTCTTTTATGTTTAATATTAAAAAAAAGTTTTTGTTCTTATTTTTCCAATTTATATATATATATATAATGGCAACACTATATTTGTTTATTGTTGCCCGTCAAAATAGAAAATAGCCTAAGTTGGCAGCAGCAGCAGCAGCAAATGCTGTTGTGCAGTCCTGCTGCTGGGCTCCCGTCAAAATAATCGTTTTCATTTAAACACATGGATTTTATTTTTGACATATTGCTGCTTGCTGTCTGCTGTCTGCTGTCGTCTAAGTGTTTAGAGCTTGAGATTGGGAATTATAACATCTTTCGAATTAGACTTAATCTACTCTTCCTTATTGCTACAGAAATGTGCAGAGAATTTTGCTTGTATGCATAAAAATTATTGCTTTACAACTCTTAAAAATACTAAAAGTTAATTATAATATAAAAAATTAAACAACGTCAAAATTCCGTGACCACACAATTGTCGAGAGATAAATATTTTCTTTAGTCCAGCTGGAATATTGTTCCCAATTACGGTTACAACTTTCCTGTAACAGTTAATAAAATATATATGGCTCTAATGTCAAAATTGTGATTTTTCCCGAAATGTAAAGGGTGTCCCAACAAGAACGCAAGATTTAAATTTTAACGAACTCCCTTCGCTGCCCATGGTCAGCTGGCTTCAGTTCCTGAGTCAATTGAACTTTGTATGCATGAAGATGCAAATCTTTCGTCAAAATTCGCTGCATTGTGGATTTGGAGACACCAATTTGCTGAGCTCGGTGTCGAATTGAGGTGGATGGAGTTTGAGCGACATCATCACGTACTGCTGGGACATATTCGGTCGATCGACCTGGTCGAAGGCGCGTTGTTGACTTTACATCACTAACAGACCCAGTTTCGGCAAATTTATCCATTAATCTCTTTACAGTTGACTCTTTTGGAGCATTATTGTGACCCCAAATTGATCGCAATTTGCGAACTGTAGCCGCAAAACTTTCACCAGTTTGGTAAAACAATTTCAAAATGAGAATGCGTTGTTAATTCGTGTAGCGCTCCATTTTTACTAAACTCGTACCTTCTACTAGCAAACAATAACAATTGTTCACATGTCAAACAATGACACTTCGAATGGCGCCAAATTTAAATCTTGCGTTCTTGTTGGGAGACAAGTGATCTCTAAAAATATTTTCATTGTTAAATCATCAAGAAAAGTCAGTTATTTTAGAGCTTTTACGGAAACCTCAAAGAAAAGGCTGCATTACAAATGCTCAAACAAAATCAACGTCAACAAGAGATCATTGACTTTTTTCTGTAGCTCGTTCAATGAACAACCATCCATTAAAATCATTTTTAATATGTTATATAAAACCTTTGAATGAAACAATTTTAACACGTCCTTTTGTTGTCTGCAAAAATTATTTATTTGTCTTTGTATCGAAGAAAGTTTTTTTGATATTTCTCCGTCTCAATATAAACTAATTAAACAAATTTATAATTATCGTAATTTAAATTCAGCTAACCTCTATTTTTGATGAATTTAATAACATAATTTAGAAATTAGTATCTTAGAAACGCTTTTGCAAAACATATACTTCCGAAAATATTTCTTTTGTTCCAAGATCAAAACATTGAAGAAGAGAACACAAGTACAACAAAACAATGTTAAAATAGAACACGGCTGAAGTAGAAGAGAAATGAAGTAGAACATCACAACTATTTTGGAACATTCAAAACATATTTGAATAACTCGTAGACTTTTGCATTTTTTATGAACATAAAAATGAAATGCAAAAATAAAATTTTTTTAATTCACAAAACAAATAAAATAAAAATATCACAATTCTAAATAAGGTTTGAGATTCGTTTGTAAGGTTCTTTAAAGAAAAATATTTAAAATTTCTAATTTCACCTACATTTAATGCATCCATTTCAATATATATTTAAGATTACTAAAATTTAGAAAAATCACGAAAATCAGAAAGTTGAAATTATGAAAAAAAATTATATGTACACCTGCAAGGTGTTTTCCCTCCTAAATGATAGTATCTATTTAATAACACTCATGTTTACATTTTTACGCTTTTTTCTTGTTCTCGATGTTCTTGTGCACTCGATGCTTTTGGTGTAATTTACCGTTTTTTTTTATTTTATTGTCTGTTTTTGTTTTGATGTTCTGCTTCATTTGAATACACAAGCACAAACAAAACTATAGAGAGAAACTGTTCGAATGGTGCTTATTTTGTTTCAGTGAGAGTCATGTTTTGTTATGCTTGTTTTGTTGATAATGTTTACACTGGAATACACGGCTTGGAAGTAGTGTGCTTTAGAATACAGTACTTTCAATACATTTTGTACAGCTCTTTAGTATGTATGTACATATGTATAATGTAATACGATCCATTGGTTGTCAGTTAATGTAATTATTATGTAACGCTTTTATGCCATTTATAAAATGTTATTTGAAATTTTAAATAAATTGAACAAAATACGAGAAAGAAACAGAATTTGGTTTAATTATTTTGATGAAAAAAATAAATTCTTTATGCGATTTTTGTAAATATCCACTTTTTTTTTTGTTGGTACTTTTTGAAAATATCCAACGGTAACGCTGGTGATAAAGGCCCATTTATAAGGCTACTACTGCAAGCACCCAGATCGTAGAACAGCCTGCTGTCAAATTGTTTAATACGCTTTTATTTTGTTGTTGTATTTCGGTAGTCGGAAAACAAAAAGAAATTTAAACTATTTTGCCAAGCAGCTGTTCGAAAATAGTTAACTTGTAATAAATTTGCCCTACAAATAGGCCTTTAATGGCATAAAGAGTTCGCTTTAATGAAGTTTCAACAAAATATATTGTTAACATTTTAGTAACTTTAATATTGTAATTTATTTCTTTTATTTCGCAAAAGAATATTATTCATATGTATTTATTGCTCTGACAGAAGTATAATATTGATTTAATGGTAATTTTATTAAAAATTCTTTTTAATTAAAAAGTAGTTATTCCGCTACCATAACCAAAATATTTACAATATATAATTAAAAAAAAGCTACAATATTAATAAAATTAAAAAAGAATTAATTGCATTTAATTTGCCATAATTTGAATAAAAAATAAAAAAAAAACAAATATGTATCATATTATGCTGCTTATAATAACAATTAATAAATACAATACAATATTTATTACAAAATAAAATCTGTGTTTTATATTTTTCCACGGTATAAAATAAAAATTCAAGGTATTCAATTTATAGCGTCGCAAATTACAAAATTGTTATTTGAGCAATGGAAAAGTCGACGAAGTAAAAAAAAATAAACCAAAATGATTCTCGTTTAGCTTTCTTTCATTGCAAACAAAATGCTCTTAAAATGTATTGGAATCTTATTCGATATCGAATGTCATAATTTGAGCACAGGATTAACAGTAGACAGTTCATGTGTGGGATGCTCATGGATGCAAGTTTAGAACTGTGGACGTTGTAAGAAAGAATTGAAAAATTTAATTGTAAAAATTAACACACTGGAGACTATCAATTATAAATATCAATTATCAATTAATGTTCGATTATGTTGAGGAAAATCGATTTTGAAAGCAAAGCGATTTAAAATCGAAAAAAGTTTTTCATGTGTTGATTATGTTTATTTTATAAATACCTACAGTGGAATCTCCCATAACGGTCACAACCCTTAAGCGGACACAGTTTCCACATCCGAACAACGTTGCATAAAAAACATAAGAATCGGTTCAACTTATTTTTATTATTATTATTCGTCCCGAATCACTGCGACCAAGAAGATTTATTGTTCAATGCTCCTCATATTAGACTTCATCCTAAGGCTTCTAAAGAATACAAGGACTATTGGGGGTGTGGTGTTCCACCCAGGTGGAGAAACCTCTGTCTGCCGAGTGCAGGACAATGTGTCACTTATACAAAATCGACAGAACTTGGTGTCTTATGATTATGAATTGTGCTGCTAGAGCGTTGCCGCTTCATAGCAGCTGACTGTTGAGCAAGCCACTTTGCTTCCTCAATATCATGTTCCTTACCCAGGAAGTATTTTAGCCGCTATTTAGTGGCTCTACTGAGTCGAACCTTCTCGTTATCAGTTTCTAAGCCATGAATTAGGAGAGCTGAGGAGTTTCTCTTCCTCATCTGGGGTGATGTTGGAGGCTTCATCGGGCCATAAGTCCATAGTGATTTCCGTTTCCGCTGGTTCGCAGTCCACTTTCGATGATGTTTTTCGTGAGTCACTGCTGCCTCTTTAATTGTTTTTACTTCGATTTCCTTTCCATAACTTAAGGGGACGGGGTTGATCGCGCCGTGACAGCGGTCCGTTGTCACGGTAATGCTGATTACAATCAGAGGGGGCCCAGTATCTGGAGGTCACCGATAGAAGACACACTAACGTAGTGTCATTGATCCCATTTGCACGGTACTAATAACACCTGGAATTACTAGTTCAATCCAGTTTTATTCCATAGATCCGCCATTTTCAGTCGAAAGTTGGGGCAGCTCGTGCAGGAGTGGCAAATAACCACAATGGTCGATCTTCAGACAATTGTCGATAATCGCCAATGACCTTCCAGGCCATCAATGCAACTTCCCCATAAGTTTAACCCATTTAAAACAAATTTGCAGTATTTGAGACAGTTTTTAAATCCAGGAAAATTATTCCGTATCGAAAATCGATTTTTTTTTTTTTTATCTGGGACCAGCACTCAGGAGATGACTTCTACACATGCGAAGCATTGTGCTGGAACTATAGGAAAGGGATAGTAGGAGAAGCGACAGGAGGTGAAGCTTAATTAATTATATTTGCAGCTCTGCTTTCGCACGTTCTTTGTTTATACTCGTAGCAGTGCTGAAGCTTCGGTTTAGTAGCCTTTTTTATTATTATTTTACTTTGCCGGTGCTACACAATACCGACGAAGGAGGGCGTTCTGATGCGATTGTGGATTGCTATCAGCTGAAGCCGGTATTGTTCAGTGACCAGTGACTATGCCTTCGCCACTGAAACCTTCCGACAACAACTGACACACAAAGACACACTAATGCACATCAGAAAAATGCGAGATGTTTATTTTTATTTTAAAACTTTTAGTCTGAAACTGGGGTTGAACCCAGGTCTGTTTTTGGATTCGTAGTCAACGTGCAGACTATCATCCATCGTGCCATCGCCACCCTCGATTTGACGAAAAGTTACGGAGTAATTACAAACGAAATATTTTTTTTCGCAAATTTTCGACATCGATATCTTCGAACCAGAACATAGATTGTTGTAAAATTTGCGGCAGCCGATATAGTTTTTAAGTCCATAAGTTTGGTGAATATCCAATCTCTATTTTACGAAGACTTTTGAAGTTCCAGTTGACGCCCCGTATAAAAACACGCGCTATAACGAAAATCGATTTAGCGAATGAATATTTCTCTATTAGCTACTTTATATTATGAAAGGTGAACTTATTTTACGCCCTGTTTAAAGAACGCTACAGAAAAAAAAGAGAAGCAAAGATTTGCTCAAAATTTTCGTCAACAATATCTTTCCAACGAATCACCCGATTTTAGTCAAATTGGCACCAATCGACATTTCTTCGTGAGGTTAAGAGCTGATTAGATGTTGAACTTGATCGGCTTAGTAGTTTAAAATTTAATTGAAAAAAAAAACCATTTTGCGAAAATGTTATTTCCGAAATTTGCTGAATCGAATACGTTCATTATCTCACGACATCTAAGACTGAGTTTAGACGAGGAAACATTTTGAAGCGAAACATTTAGTTTGGTAGCAAATTACGGGTGGGAAAGAGAGCATGGTTTTTGCGTTCGGTACTCGGCGACACGCTTTGTTCTCATTTTCTTTGCTTACAAAATTAACAATAACAATGGAACAATATTAACAATAATAATGGAATGTCGCTGGCAACATTTTCGTCTGTGTGACCGCGAAAGAAAAACAAAAGTGAATTCCAGATGTTTCTCTACCAAATGTTTTCTTATCTAAACTCAGTCTAAGTCAGCTCAATACTTTTCGAATGCGTCAAATTCGTTCCGATCAGTTGATGCGTTCTTAAGTTTTCATACATACACACAATAAAATCAGTTACTTTCCATAGGGGGAAGTGATAGTCCCTCTCCTTTGAATGAGCTCTTCCTTTAATCGAATGCAGAGCAACATTTGGCAAAAAAGTTGCTTTGTACGCACATTTAATTTCCTTTCATATGAATTTTATATGCCATAAATGGAGGTATTTTTCCAGTACAACTTGATTTATGCGATTTGCGAGATTCCAATATAACAGATATATGTACACTGCGTTTCACATGAATAGGTGCAGTGTTTTAGCAATCAATTAGAGCTTGCTGCTCTCATGATAATTCATGCAGAGAATTATGTTGCACTTTTTATTAAAGGTTTAACAATTGAGAAAAAGAGCATACAAAAAAGAAGACTTTAAAAAGTTCCGTTAAATATAATATGTACTTCTTTTTGTAACTTGCGAAGAAAATTGTGAACTATTTTTGCGTCAGTTGAATAGGTTCATATTTTATTTCAATAATTAGAGGTTCTCGGTCATCAAATTGCCGCCCAGAATCGTACACTTTCCGAGACACCCATCCCCACACGTTTAAGTCCGGGGAGTATGGTGGCCATGGCAGCAATTCAATATTTTGTGCGCTAATCCACGTTTTAATAAGCCTTGCCGTGTGGATAGGAGCATTATCCTGCTGGAAAGTCCATGGGATGGGTCCAAACAAATCTTGAAATTTTGGAAACGCTGTTTGCAGAATAGATTGATAGGAATTTGCTGTCATTTTGGTGGTTTTAAATTCCAAGTCTATGACTCCATAGTACGATATCGCACCCCAGACCATAACACCACCTACTCGACTATGGCGACGGGCTAAAAAGCGTTCTTCCTTCCTCAAATCATGGAAATAGTAGTTGTAACCATTGGGTCCATCAAAATTGAACTTTTTTTCGTCTGAGAAAACTACTTTATTCCACTCATTTCCAGTCATGTGTTCTTTGAAAAAATTCAACCGTAATTCTTTACGTTGCTGGTTCAATGGTGGTTTTTTCTGCACAAAAAAAAAGGAAAAATTGAATGAAAAATTTAATGAAAAAAAAAGCAAAAACAAAAAAAAAGGAAAAAAAAGCAAAAACGAAGAAAAGGAAAAAAAAGCAAAAACAAAACAAAGCAAAAAAACAAAAAAGGAAAAAAAAGCAAAAACAAAGAAAAGAAAGAAAAAAGCAAAAACAAAAAAAGGAAAAAATTTAATTGAAAAATTTAATAAAAAATTTAATGAAAAATTTAATGAAAAATTTAATAAAAAATTGAATATAAAATTGAATGAAAAGTTGAATGAAAAAAAAAAAAAGGAAAAGAAAAAGCATAAAAAAGGAAAATAAAAGGCAAAAAAGGAAAATAAAAAGCAAAACAAGGAAAATAAGAAGCAAAAAAACAAGGAAAATAAAAAGGCAAAAAAGGAAAAAAAAGGACAAAAAAAAAATAAAAAAGGAAAATAAAAAGCAAAAAAGGAAAATAAAAAGAAGAAAAAGGAAAATAAAAAGCAAAAAAAAAAGGAAAATAAAAACCAAAACAAGAAAAATAAAAAGCAAAACAAGGAAAATAAATAAATAATTCCGGACATAAATAAATAATTCCGGACATAAATAAATAATTCCGGATATAAATAAATAATTCCGGACATAAATAAATAATTCCGGACATAAATAAATAATTCCGGACATAAATAAATAATTCCGGATATAAATAAATAATTCCGGACATAAATAAATAATTCCGGACAAAAATAAATAATTCCGGAAATAAATAAAGAATTCCGGACATAAATAAATAATTCCGGACATAAATAAATAATTCCGGATATAAATAAATAATTCCGGACATAAATAAATAATTCCGGAAATAAATAAATAATTCCGGACATAAATAAATAATTCAGAAAATAAATAAATAATTCCGGAAATAAATAAATAATTCCGAAAATAAATAAATAATTCCGGACATAAATAAATAATTCAGAAAATAAATAAATAATTCCGGAAATAAATAAATAATTCAGAAAATAAATAAATAATTCCGGACATAAATAAATAATTCCGGAAATAAATAAATAATTTGCTTCTGTTCGTCATTCAATTTTTCATTAAATTTTTCCTTGTTTTTGTTTTTGCATTCCATTTTTCACTCAATTTTTCATTCAATTTTTCATTCAATTTTTCACTCAATTTTTCACTCAATTTTTCATTAAATTTTTTATAAAATTTTTCATGCAATTTTTCACTCAATTTTTTATCCAATTTTTCATAAAATTTTTTATTAAATTTTTCATTAAATTTTTTTATTTTTTTGTTTTTGAATAAAAAGGGACAAAAAAGAAAAAAATTTAATGAAAAAATGAATGAAAAACGGAAAAAAAAAATAAAAAAGGAAAATAAAAAGCAAAAACGGAAAATAAAAAGCAAAAAAAGGAAAATAAAAAGAAGAAAAAGGAAAATAAAAAGCAAAAAAAAGGAAAATAAAAACCAAAACAAGGAAAATAAAAAGCAAAACAAGGAAAATAAATAAATAATTCCGGAAATAAATAAATAATTCCGGACAAAAATAAATAATTCCGGACATAAATAAATAATTCCGGACATAAATAAATAATTCCGGACATAAATAAATAATTCCGGACATAAATAAATAATTCCGGAAATAAATAAATATTTCCGACAAAAATAAATAAATAATTCCGGAAATAAAAAATAAATTGATGCATTTATATTTATTTTATTATGTCCGGAATTTTTAATTTATGTCTAAATTGATGCAAAAAAAATCGATTGCTAAAAACTTCGCAATAGAGAGATTATTTAGTGTGAAAAATTCTATTTAGGTCTTAAAAAATTGTACGTTACAGAGAGAACTTCGCTATAGGTAAGTTCGTTATAGGGAGATCAAAATGTGGTTTCAGTGGCGAAGGCATAGTCACTGGTCACTGAACAATACCGGCTTCAAATGATAGCAATCCCCAATCACATCAGAACGCCCTCCTTCGTCGGTATTGTGTAGCACCGATGAAGTAAAATAATAATAAAAATGGCTACTAAACCGAAGCTTCAGCACTGCTACGAGTATAAACAAAACAAAGAACGTCCGAAAGCAGAGCTGTAAAATAATTAATTAAGCTTCACCTCCTGTCGTTTCTCCTACTATCCCTTTCCTATAGTTCCAGCACAATGCCTCGAATGTGTAGGAGTCATCTCCTGAGTGCTGGTCCCAGATAAAAAAAAAAAAAAAAAAAAAAAAAATAAGTTTTGGTTTTACAGTACCCTGAACAATGTTTAGAAATCGAGCAAATTTAAAAATTTTTGGAAATTGGCTCTCTTTTTTTCTGCAGCTAAAATCCAGTTATTTTACAAGAAATACGTCCTAAATAATTATTTAATTCACTTTTGCAAATTTTTTAAAAAATTTTCTAAACCGAAACGTTAGAAAAAACTCCATTTATAATGCAACTATTGGAGTAAAACTTCTAGAATAAATTAGCAAAATTAAAAAAAATTTATTTTAACGGGAAACTGTAAAATTCAAATGGCTGAATTTCGAGTTGAAAAAATCATAGTGGTTTATAAATTGAATTCGTGTTATTACACGATTATTCGAAAGTCTTATTTTAAACTCCTTAAAGCTAGACACCAATATAATTTATTTAGTTTTATGGTGAGTTGGTGCTTAAATTTGCTAGAAATTGGATTGTGAAAAAAGTTCTGCATTTACTCACTGTTGTGTGTTTAATGGTAAAGTATTATTCACCACAAAACCCACCTCACAAAATAACCACTATTTGTATCTTATGGCAGACATAAACCATTCGTTGTTTTACTAGAAACCATTTTCTGTATAGTAGTGTGGTAAGATAAGGTTCTAAGAGTGAGGTGAGATTTATGATTGCTTGCGAAAAACAACTATTTCCTTTAATGAAGTTGAAGCTCTTATAAGATATATCGGTAATAACGTGTTTTCAAGATAAGTGGGCTGTTAAATACAATTGTGTGTTCCGGTGTAAAGTTGAACAACATCAAAATTCATACTTTTAAGAACTGACTACACAAAAAAAATTCAAGAATTAACAAAATTTTGAAATTAATTTAACAAACTGTATGTAAACACATATACATATTGAAGAAAAAAAAAGCCCAACATGTTTCTCTAGTTGAGAGTTATTGAACTTGAAGAAATGCTTAAACAATTTAAATTAAATTCGCTGATGACCTCCACTCTGCCTTCGTCTTGTAGCAGCTCAACAAATATATGTAAAAGTGCTTGCGATCAAGTACAATTTTGGTTAACAGAAAACACTCACCAGTTCACATATACATTCGAACTGAAATATATGTTATTCCATTGAAGAAAGATGACAGTAAACGTGATGAAATATAACTACAGTACTATTATTTCAATCACACTCCCACCGCACACATTTATTAATATTGTACTCCGAAATGTTAAAGCGGTTGAATGAAGCATGCCCTCACACTTGTATGCAGACTTATGATGTTTTCCACATCCAGATGTACATACGCCTGGATGTGTGTACTCGTATGTATGTATATGCTTGGGTAGAACAACAGCGAGAAATGGTTGCATGAAAACTTAATTGAATTATTTTCGCCTTGTCCCACTGTAAGTCTGATTTACAAAGACGCGATTGTATGTGTATTCGTTTTAAGCACGTCCGCATAGGCAAATAGAATTGTAAATAAAAATGTGCGTGTGTTAGTGAGTATGCATGTGAGCACTTAAATTTTTATAACTAAAAAGGTCATAAAAATACGGAATTACAAGTTTGTGTGAGTATAAACCAATGGTTACATAAAGCAAAAGTGGAAATTGTAACAGCGTAATGCTGGAATTGTTATCACTTGTGTGCTCGATCACTTCAAAAGGTGTTAAGTCAAAATATTTAATTCTTGGCTCAGTTGCCTCTTCTGACATCATTCATATTGGCAGCGAGACTTTTCCAATAATATCTGCTGCATGTATTAATATTTTATGTCTAGGTGGAGGCATATAAAACCAAGGGTATTCGAAAACAAATATTTTTGCAGTTTCCCAGGCATACTCGTATATGTGAAAAGGCTCTACGGTAACTGCTTAACCACATCCCATTGTGCGCAATATTAAGCCAAAACTTTTTCTAAGATCCGTTTGTACGTCATAGATTGAACGCTGGGAAAAGATTCGGGCGTTATTTCCAATGTTTGTAATCCCTGAACCTGTCGTTGTCGAATGTCCGCCAATATACCCATAAATTATTTTAGTTCAAGTTTAATTTTTGTTCAGCAATTTCCTTATTTTCTCCACGAAGAATGCTAATTTCTCATCGGTATTCTGTTACACTGTAGAAAGAGCTAAAGCTTTCTGAAGTGTATACGGAATAGGAATTTTTGCTCTAGAGTCAACAGATTTAAGCATTTTTGGACCTGTCGCCGAATCAGAACATAACTTGGAAACAAATTGTGAAGCAGTTCTTTTTCCAGTCTTGTAAAGATCAACTCTTGGTTGGGTGTTTCATTGAAAATTGATGCAAATTGTTTTTCGACTCTCATTTGTTCAATCTGAAATAAGTTTTTGTGTAGGTTGGACAATGGGAGGCTTAGGAAAAAGAATGCCTTCATGTAATGCCATTTCTTATTTCGCACTTCGAACACTGCCGTAACCCTGTGACTTTTTTTTACAAATTTACTAGTAAAATTTCTTGGTGTTTTTCTTTTGGATATTTGATGGTATTGTTCTTCGAGCGATCAATGCCTCGGTAGGCTACTGCGTGTGCGTTAGTCTATCAATATGGAGGTTGCGAGTTAGATTCCCGCCTACATCCCAGGCTGTATTTGCAGACAACAAGCTCTTATGAAGAGTTTAGCAGACTGTGTGTTGTTTAAAAATGTTTTTTTTTTTTTTTTGCACTGGTTCACTACGCAATATTAGATGCTGCCATTGTAACTAATAAACGAAAAAAAATTAAAAAAAATTATAAAAAATTGCAAAACCTTGAGGTCTGACAACCCATTTAAACAAACTATACAATTCATTCTAATTTCTTTCGACACAAAATTGGACTACGGATGCAAAAACACTTTCACAACGGACATTTTTCTTTTTCCACTGTTAAACACTAAACACACACAATCCGTGCAGATCACAAATCAAATGTTTTTTATTTAATACATGCCTAATAATTAAAATAAAATCGATACTCTTATGGAAAAACGAAATATTTAATTTTTTGCTGTCAACAAAATTGCACTTGGAAAAAAAAAACCCAAAAAATAGTTGCTGAAGCATGTATGTATTAACTATTCATGCTGACAGCTGTGCGAATAGTAGAAGCAAAACAAAAAAGAAAACCGAAAAAAAAACCGTTCGCTAAAGCAACTTGATTTCGTGGCTTGTTTGTCCATTTCTCCCACTGTGCTACGCCCCAAATCCCGACAAAATTGCGCATCCAGCCAAAAGCATCGCCGTGAATACAACACAATTATTATCATCACCTAAATAAAATATATACTAGAAATCCTTCTCAATTTCCCGTGACTGACAATCAAACAGTCCACCACCATCTTTATGGAACACATTCCCAGTCAGCTTAACGTATGATGTTTATTATTAAACTTTGATGTGTCAAGCACGGTTTAATACTTTTGCAAATATTTGTTGACGTTATAAACTATTGACATAAATTGTCCTTCGTTCTGTTCGTCTAAAAATCTAAACTAAAATCATAAAACAAACACGGTCGAAAGGGAGTTTAAAATATAAGCCATGTACAACTACACGGGAACATCGCAAATACGGCAAATGTGAAACGAAATACATGCACAACAAAATATTATTTAATAGTTTCAATGTGTGAGAATAGGCACACCCAGTTGATCATGCCGTTCGAACGTCTCACATATCTCTGATCGACTATGGCAGCGAAACGAAAGCAAATTCCTTGAATACTGCAGTAGTCAATTTTTCATGCTCAAATATCAATCACAAGTTTTCAGCTTTTCTACAACCTCTCGATTAAAATTAAATCACAGCAAATACAGGCAGTACCATTTTCTGTGTCGGCATGTGACATAAAAATCTGTACAGTCCAGGACTATAAAAGCATAACGAAATACAATCATATGGCATCTGGCTCTTTCGATTATGCCATAATGCAATACTTTGTTGAATATTTTATAACATTTTAAAACATTCCTGAAAATATACCGATGATTTCGGAACAGATGGCATTTTTGAACATCCCCATAAATCAGCATTTGCTGCTGATACTCTTTCAGAGAATTTTCCAAGACGTAGGGCTACTTCCAGAATTCCTACCAGTATATTTATAATGAAAACTAGCAGATACCCGCCGTATCCTACTCCGCTTGGAAAAAGAATTCCTTTTTACTACTCTGTTGGAAGAAAGGAACATTTTGTTTACTAGTTTTTACAAATTTTATTATCATCATGGATAAATATTGAGTTATTTTTCGTTAGGTGCGTAGACCAGTGTACTGATTTGCGAATTAGTGGGCAGTATATGTGCCGCACATGTGTTTCGCATTTCGTACCCTGGCGTAAACACAAAAATTGTTCGGCATTCCATCACTGGAACAAGCAACATCTAATTGACGTCATTCGAAAATTCAACCGCATCACTTTTTAGTAAATTAGGACACGCTGGTTATATGCTCATACCAAGAGGAACTCAAAGTCATCAACAAAAATAGTCCTTAAAACACAAAGCGGCTTTAAAAGCAGTTATAGTCTTTGAGGCCATCCAACCAATATAACCCGAACCGGTTTCATTAGAATAATGCTGGTTTAATACCACTGCAATTTAAAATGGATATTTTTTATTTGGCGATGACGTCGATTTCTTTATATGCTGATTCAAAATGCTTTTCGTGCACTTCGTGAATTTCACTTTCCCCTCAGTGGATACATTAAAAAGCAAAATTACCGCATTTCGGCAAATGAGAATCCACAGGTGATTGTTGAAAAGCCAAAATGCATCCACAAAGGGTGACTGTTTGGTGCAGTTATGGGCTGGCAGCGTCATCGGTCCGTACTTCTTCGAAAATTAGATCGGTCAAGCAGATACCGTGAATGGTGTTTGCTCTCGTGAAATTGAGGATATGAACCTGCACGATATGTGGTACAACAGGCACACAGCCAACAAAACAATAGCTTTTTTGTGAGAGAATTTCAATGGGCGTGTTATCTCACGTCGTGGCGATGTTTATTTGTCCGTCACGACCATGTGATTTGGTACCGTTCTTTGGGGATATTTAAAAGAAAAAGTGTACGTCAATAAGCCAAGAATAATTGAAGAACTAAAGGATGAGATAATTCGGAACATAAACGACATTGAACCTCAATTATGTTTCAGAATATCGCCCACCGGATAGAGGTATGCCACCGAAGCCGTGGCAAGTTTTTTTTTTTTTTTTTTTTTTTTTTTTTTTATCTGGGACCAGCACTCAGGAGATGACTCCTACATATGCGAAGCATTGTGCTGGAACTATAGGAAAGGGATAGTAGGAGAGAAACGACAGGAGGTGAAGCTTAATTAATTATTTTACAGCTCTGTTTTCGCACGTTCTTTTGTTTTTATACTCGTAGCAGTGCTGAAGCTTCGGTTTAGTAGCTATTTTTATTATTGTTTTACTTCGCCGGAGCCACACAATACCGACGAAGGAGGACGTTCTGATGTGATTGTGGATTGCTATCAGCTGAAGCCGGTATTGTTCATTGGACCATATTTGGTTTACATATATTTCACACATATTTGTCATAGATCTTTCTGTCTTAATAGAAAATATTACGAACTCTCTGAAAAGATTTTGCGTTATTTACAATTAATAACGTGCGTTTTGGTTGGAATAGCCGTTATTATAAGGTTTACATCCAGTGTTGCCAATTTCTTTTTCACAAATCTTCATATTGACCAATAAATCTCATTCTCTTATTAAAAATTTTTTTTTCATTGAAATACAAATTTTTTTTTAAATCGCATTCAGTTAAAATATTTATTTAAATTAATTAAATTTATAAATGTTCTTATACTCCGAGTACCATTACACATTTGCTATTACCCTTTTATTTTTATAAATTCCTTTCAGTTAAAAGCGAAACGCTGGTCATGTGGGTAGTAACGTGACAGTACACGAGTATGTACCAGTGTACCCATACAGCAGGGATAAGTGTAACGGAGATTCGTTTAGGATTATGTGGTTTTAGCATAATTTCCTGATGTAGGATTTTATCTTAATTGCTTAATGGCAAAAATCAACCAAAATGAGATTTTCTTCGACAGTCTGGCCATTTGAGAGTGTCAGACGACAACGTATTCTGTTTGTATGTATTTATGGACATACATATTTAGTGACATGACCCAACCGACTATGAAAATAATTATGAATATTTTGCCCATAAAATATAATCGTTTGATGTGGGCATATTATTTTCGTAGCAAAATACGCAACCCTTTAGGATGTGTGTGTGCACTGTGTACGGCGCACTTAAATAAATTGTTAAGCGAATAATAATTTTAATATTTTCGAAAATTAATTAGGCGTAGGGTACGGCATGTTATAATAAACTTTTATGAAGAAGTTCTCCGCTTGTAAACAAATTTTAATTGCATAATCAAATAAATTAACCTCTTTTCTCGAAATTTTCCCTTTTTGTTTGTTTCTCTGTCTGCCGGTCTATGGAGTGGTGACCTTTTTCTCGAATGGCAGCAACAGTAACCAACGTCTTACATCTCTCGTGTGTATTTTTCTGTAGCCTCAGCAACAAACATCTTAATAAAATTATTTAAAGTACAACAAGTTGTAATTATCAATTTGTAAATGAACAATTTAAGTTCAAATGTACAAATAGTTATGAATGACCATGTGCAGCATTTAATGAATATTCTGAATGGTTGACTGGCTAATAATGGGCATGGGTGATATAATTACAGAGCCATATCAACCAGCATATTTAAATAATATGAATCCATTACCAGTATCATTGATTTTATTTTAATTTTTATTATTTTTTCGTTGCCTGTCTAGGCCTATCAGAAAGGGAATGTTATATTACGATTATGCACATAGTTTTTGAAGTTGACGAGCACAAGATTGAGTCGATTTAAAGAAAAAACACATGTGAGTGAGGCTAAGGACAGTGGGACTGGAGACGAAATTCAAGAATAACTAATTCGATTTGTTGACTTCAAATAACACCACAAACCAGGAGCCCATTTTTTGGCCCCTTGATGATTCATAACTACATTAATACAGTCGAAGTTGTCTATAACGTAGTAGCTGGGGACCGACTAACTTCTAAGAGATTTTTATTTTCATTTGGCAGAAAATATTTCTAATGACTGTCATAGGGTTTGAACCAACGACTTCGGGCATACAATACTTTCGAAATAGTCGACTTCAACGTCATTAAAGAAGCAACTTTTGGAACAATTTGGTTGAAATTTTACTTCAACCATTTACAGTAGACTTCTGATAATTTTAAACTCGTCACAGTAGACGCTTGCAATCCAGCAATACTTCGTTCTCCGGCAATTCTTATCAATGAATTTCTTTAATTTCTGAACAGATTTTTCTATATAATAAAAAATAAAGTTGAACCTGACCATAAAAATATAACATTAAAATAAATTAAAAACGATAACAAAATACAACAATACTCTTCATTTAAAGCAAACAAAAAATAGAAAATGCTAAAATTCTTTAAAAAATAAAAATTTATACAGTTGAATCGCAATAGAGTGAACTAATTCGTGCAATGCCTGCCTGTTCACTCTATCGGAAATGTTCACTTTAAAGAGTCTATTAAAAAAACTTTTTTTATTAAAGAAAAAAAATCTATATTTATTAAATATTAATTCTTCTTTTTATTTGACCTTCTACTTTTATTGTATGTAATAATATTAATTAGCAATGTAGTAGGTCTTTTTTATAAAAAAGTTTTTTTAATTTATTTATTTTTTCGATATTTCGCTAACCCTTGGTTAGCATCTTCAGGAAAAATTAATTTTTTTTTTTTTTTTTTTAGAATAAAATTATTTAACAAACATAAAATCAAAATATTTCATATTATTTAAAAAGAAAAATTTTTTTGTCAATTATGTAAAAGTATTTCGAAAAAATTGTTATGCATCGCATGTGTAGGAGTCATCCCCTGAGTGCCGGTCAAAGAGAAAAAAAAAAAAACAAAACAAAACAAATCGCTGAAAAAGTTCAAGATTTCTAACTTTGCGCTTCAACTTTTACTGCAACGACTTCCACAGCTACACATTCTGTTCGTTCTCTTTCAAAACAGTTGTTTTTAACATTCGACAACTTGTAGCCCTACTCGTTACCTTGCGCTACACCAACTATTCTCTTGACCACTTTAGACTTTTTCTTTTTATTAATTTGTTTTACCTCGCAGACCACTGTAATGATAATAATGAGCAGACATGTTAACCAGCATTGAATTTCTTTGAATACAAAACTATTTAAATGTCACTTTCAATTCGTTCTTTTTAGTATTTATTGCATTAAGAATCTGCTGATTACAAGAGTTTAATTTGTAACAAAAAAAAGAAACAAGAAAAAAAAGAATAATTAAATTAATGCCGCGTATATTTAAATTGAAACTACACAAAGTCAAATGATATTAAAAATACCAACCACTACTATTGCAATTACACACTCTTCATCATTATCATAATTTTGCTCCATGCAAGAGCAATTACCAACACAAACAGTGTAACAAACTTGTAGGTCGATTGAATTTAATACACGTTGCATGTCCGCTTTAATTTTATTAAAAATTAAATATGAACAAAAAAAAAAAAACAGAAGAGAAATGGGTCAAAGAGGGAATTTCAATTCATTCATAAATATTACTGACGCATCAAATATTTGTGTATGCCGAACGAACTGTTTAGTTATTTTTTTTTATTTTTTTTTTAGTTTAACCTTTCAATTGACGTTTAAAAAAATTATAATTTTTTTCGTGTGACCTTCAATACATTTTTTTTTCATTTTAATAAAATTATGAATGAATGAACTGTTTACGGTCAGTATGATCGCATCATTTGTCTCCGCATAAAATACGACTAAATGCGCTTCCAGTCATTTCAGTGTTGCCCAAACAGGAGTGAGTCATAACTTTATTCATGATCATTGTGTGCTTTTCACATACATTTAGTTTATATTTTTTTTTGTTGTTAAATGCAAAAGATCTTTAATGGAATTACAAATATTCTGTTCTTTAATTGTTCCTCTGAGTTTGTGAATGTGAATGCGAGTGCAAATAATAAAATGAAGAATGTTTGATTAAAAATACCCTGCATATGATTGCTGGAAATTAGGTCAGTATATTTTTCCATTTTTTTTTTCAAGATTTTTTTTTTTTTTTTTTGCTCAACTCACATTGTGTAAATAGTGTAAATAGACAAACAGAAACAATGTTACAATATATGACAGTACAGTGCGTAATGAAATTCAAGACTCAAATATAAAAAAAATTTTTTTTTTTATATTGTAAGATTTACCATATAAAAAATACAATGTAAATACTGTCGCACTAAAAAAAAATATCACAATAAAAAAATTAAGAATAAATAACAGAAAATTAATGGAAACTTTTTTTTGTGCTAAAACTTTCTGATTTCGAAAAACACAGACAACCAAAAAGTCGCATGTTCGAACCCTACTCCAGTCGTCATCAAAATACTTTTGATGTACACAAGTACTTGTATCACAATGTACGAGAATATAGTGTGTTTTTTAGATGCACGACAACTATCGATATCGATGAATATGGTTTGACAGCTATTGACATTTCTGTGCAGTAAGATTTGGCAATCCATCATGTATCGTTTAACGGCAGAACAACGCTTCATAATTGGGGAAATTTAGCTTGAAAAAAATAAATCTGTTCGCAAAGTTCATAGAGCACTTCGTCCATTTTACGGTCAACATAACCGGCCGCGTGAGCAAGCAATTCGTGCAGTTATTGATCGTTTTCGCAACAATTTTACCTTAAGTGCTGGTCGAAGAAAACAAAATCATCTTCAAATGGTCCTGTCCACTGGCTCTAGGCTTGCCAGATGGCCTGGATTTGCCTGGATTTTCCAGTTTTTTATGTCTGGTCCAGTTTCCAGTACAGTTTTTTTTTTTCATATTTTATATTCTTTTATAATGAAATTAATATTTTGTACAGAAAAATTGCATTCGAAACACAATAAAATTACAACTCTATTTGCAAATGTTTAGATTATATATTTTCCTAACTCCCATTAGTATCATTTTTTGTACACAACTGACAATTTATAAAGTATAATAAAAAATAAAATTTCACTTTTTGGAACAATAAGTGCATTTTCAAAATAGTCCAGTTTTTTTTTCCTAAAATTTCATTCCATCAATTTTTAATTGAATGCTTCAATTGGCATAAATTTTCACTCCCTACATTGCGTTGTTATATATTCTTTCCAAAAAGTAAATTTTGGGAACCGTCAGGACGGTTCTCTGATGTGTTGTTCACACTAGGAGTGCCAGAGATAAAAATGTGTCCGACAATAATAAACCGATATGTTGATTATTGTGTTTTAATTTGACACATCGTTAAATGCTTAAACAGCTGATGGAAAAATAAAATATTAATAGTCTGCCCAAACATCTATTAATAATTCTTCTTCTCATACTGTCCATGCCTTGCTTTTCATGAACCCAGACATTTTTCCGCAAATGCAAAGAAATCAAATTAAATTTTAGACGTGTCGTTATTTAAAACCTCGTTCAGTGATACACTAAAATATAAAAAAATACTGAACACACCACATTTACATGTTCTCGCAAGAGCTTAATTGTTACACACGTTCAATTCTCACAGAGTGCTGACGATGTGTTCAATTTGAATTTGTTGGAAGGGGATAGTGTCGAGAAAGGACAGGTGGTGAAGTGAGAAGAAGCTTAATTCATGCAGAACTCTGAAGTTTCTCGTCTTTCTTAAATTTGTAAAGCAGAATTACAGCGACTTTTATGTTACAAGCATGTTAACGCATTAACCGTTCTAAGCTAAAGGTGCATCATTTTATTTCGCCGACGTTTTTAATAGCTCAAAAAACCGATGAAAAAAGGCGCTGTTGGCATAGACACATCAGAAACGTTTTTGGTTTTACGAAGGATTGGACGGAGGATCGCAATTATCGATCTTGTGGTTGCAGATCCAACGTAATCACTACTCAGTCATCCCTCATGAAATGAATCTAAGAAAAATTGTATGTTGAATTTGCTTTTCTGAAATGTTGTTTTAGAGTGTGCAAAACTAAATCGGTTATGCGTCGCATTATTACGACTGATGTTATGTGGATCGATTAAAACAATCTACAGGCGCCAATGTTGCAGCGTCAAGGAAATTCGGTCAATTTCGAGGCCTAATTATTATAACCGAATGAAAAGATAATGAGAAACAGGCCCCTGATTCAACTCCAGCTTCAGACTAAAAATTTTAGAATAAAAATAAACATCTCGCATTTTTCTAATGTGCATTAGTGTGTCTTTGTGTGTCAGTTGTTGTCGGAAGGTTTCAGTGGCGAAGGCATAGTCACTGGTCACTGAACAATACCGGCTTCCGCTGGTAGCAATCCCCACAATCGCACCAGAACGCCCTCCTTCGTCGGTATTGTGTAGCACCGGCGAAGTAAAATAATAATAAAAATGGCTACTGAACCGAAGCTTCAGCACTGCTACGAGTATAAACAAAGAGCGTGCGAAAGCAGACCTGCAAAAATAATTAATTAAGCTTCACCTCCTGTCGTTTCTCCTCCTATCCCTTTTCTACAGTTTCAGCACAATGCTTCGCATGTGTAGGAGTCATCTTCTGAGTGCTGGTGGTCCCAGATAAAAAGAAAAAAAAAAAGAGTTCAGCACTTCGTGTGAGTCGCGAGATGAGATATTAAAGTGCCCATAGTTATTTTTATTTTATTTAAAGAAATTCACATTTTCAATACTGAATAAAACTTTTCACACACACTTTAGCATCAGATGCAAAATATAGAGTAGTTAACTGATGTAACTGCTGCAAAAGAAAAGAAAAAAATTAACAACCTTGTGGTCAACTACGAAGGTGCATATTTCTGCAAGAATTTTATAAAAAATGCAAAACGTAAATATGAAAAAGAAATCAAATCACAAGATGAGAAAATAAAAATGGAAATAGAAATAGAAATAGAAATGGAAATGTGAGGAATAAATGTTTAAATCACATGACAAGTAGAAAATTTTAGAACGAAAGTTCTTTAGAATGATGTCTCTACTTCTTCTTCTTGTTGTTGTTGTTGTTGTTGTTGTTTATTACATGCTGAGATTTGGACATTTTAGTATGACAGCATTTCTATCAAGTGAGACATTAAAATGAAAGTAAGTTAAAAATAAACAAACAAACAAACAACAAAAACAACAACAACAAAAAAACGAAATCTACTGCAGTAGTAAAAATTTGCGTTGACATATTTTGTAATGGGGATACCTGTAAGCTAAGCAGCTTAAAGTTATTGTGTAATAAAATGAAAAGCAAATAAAAAATATTCAAACTATTTGTTTTCATAGAAAGCAGGTGACCAAGGAAAGTTTGTAACGAAAATTTTCAATTTGTTGTTTTAGCCCGCATTTGCTGAAGTAAAAAATAAATTTAAAATTAAGACCCATTTGGCAATTTAGCTTTTCTCTTTTATTATTTTGTTTTTTTTGTTTTGTTTTGTTTTTTGGATGAGCGGAGGAATGGGAATACTAAAGTTGATCATGTTGTCATTGTAAACATTTCCATTATTATTATTATTGTGTAGTTAACAATTATAACTTTAAATTAAGAACAAACTTGTTAGACACAAATACTTATCGCAAAACTTTTCCAGTTTATCACGAACTCTCTGCTACACACAGCCATACTAACTTGCATACATACGAGTACATATGTATGTATGTACGTGTGAATTAAGGTGCTCAAGATGAGCATTAAAAATAATAATTAAATAAGTGTTAACAAATAAAAAAAAAAGAAAAATTCTACATACATATCGAGCCTTTGGTGCAATACCGTAGTAACTCAAAATTTTAATTTTTTGAGCTGGGTATGCAGAAATGATCTTTGGCGAAATATATATCCAAAGGAAAAAACATTATGGTTCTATCTCTAACTGTTCAGATTCTACAGCTACAAATGTCTTTATTGCCGCCAGCTATTTATTTGCAATATTGAAATATTTCCTTTTTATGACCAGAAATTTACAAACAGAACACATTACAAAACAACATGCCTCTTTATTTAAACACTTGTAAAAAAATTACTTTAGTAAACGAAAATACTATCATAAAGATGGCTCAAAACTTCTAATGCATTGGTCTCAGTTCACGATTTTTTGAATTACTACGGTATTGCTCCAAAGGCTCCATACGAGTACAACGACTAGAAAATATCCAACCGAGTACTGCTGGCACGTGTAGAAAGTGCGATGGTAGTATAATGATGGCTTATGAAGTCATAATTTAAAACTTCCCCCCCACAACTCGTCACATGTCGTGAAACAAAACACACAAACATACTTCTGAAAAGAAAAGGATGGGAAAGCAACATGATAAACTTTTCTCTTTAAATGCACTTGAAATGTCATCACAAGTGTAGAGGTGCAAACAACAGGAACAATGGAAAAAAAGTCTTTATTGCATTTTATTCTTTCTTGAGATTTATCTTTGAAGTAGCACTTAAGGAACATTATGTGTAAAAACAAACAAACAAACAAAGAACAGTGAACAAACGGCAGCATAATGTGTGTCGAATAGAAGTTTAACGAGTTTGAAATGAGCTACAGCAACAACAATAAAAAATAATTATGATTTTAAATACGTACATATGGTCCTTCGAGTTGGAATGCGCTGGTTCATAAAAATCAAATTTGATTCTTCTTCCCTGGTCTTGTCTCGTCGAGAGTTTTGTCTTGTCTTGCCTTGTTTAGCTTATCTTGAATTTTCAGGAGAGAAATGGGCAATGTTATTTTTCCTATTCTTTTGCCATCCGTTGTTGTTTACACGAAAGTTGGAGAACGCAAAAGTCGATGCTAAGAACTTTTCCATGAAAGAAAATTTACAAAAACTATTCGGATAAACTTGATGCGTGTAAATACTCTCTAACTGTGCGGGGAAATAGACAGATACTGCGCTAGTCAAGCTTCTACAAACCGAGATTTTATTAAACATTTTGAAATCTCAAAAATGCATTTAAGGGCCTTTTAATTTTTTTTTATTAAAAAGGTCTATGAACTTAGTCACTCCATATGATCACTTGATAATATATGTATGTATACAACTAATATTAGCCTGAAGTAGGAATTCGACTCTCTGGCCCGGCGCTTCAAAGTCTATTTTGAAGCTACTCCATAGCCTTTATGAAGAAGCTAAGAGACTTGGCAATGGTAACGGGTAGGACAATGGCCCTTCTGCACTGCAACCAAATAGATCTTTTACACTCCCCCGAGCGGGACTATGAGTCGAGTGCCCTTAGGAATAAGGTAACTTCTTCAGTGGGAGTGCCTGTAGATGCTCTTCTTCAAGTGTATATGTGGTACTTTCTGTGTACCAATGATGGACAATCTACAATAAAGTGTTCAATTGACTACTCATCTTCATGGCAAAATCTGGCCGATACCTATTGGACGATGGGAAACCGCCAATGCTGGCGTCTAAGATACGCCTGACATTTCTCTGAAGTGCAGGTTTGCATATTCTCACACCTGACAAGTGATATAATGGATGGCTTAGGCCGCAGTATCCTTTTTGTTCGAAGTTTATTATTAATTCTAATTCTAGATATACCTCACCTAGTTCAATGGCTGTTGCAGGAGAAATGTTATGTTATTGCGCACAGAAGTATACTCAGGTTCTGACTCAGGTTGCCAAAAGTGAATGTGGTGTTTGCTCTGTTCGTGTTGAAACTAAAAAATTTTGGCTGAGACTACCGATGTCGTTTCAGTATTTCCCTACTAGGGGCCCAATGTTACTATTACACCCCGCAAGGGGATTGTGAACTTGTACAGAACGTACGGGAAATTAGCATTCCCGTGGTGCCTAGCTAACTAACTAGTTGAAGAAATTTCTCTATTGTTATTTAACCCTTTCAATAAAGATGTACGTCGCGGTTTTAGGATAGTTTCGTACTGGTATATACGAGGCATTTTGGTGCGGTGAAGTATTATAATAGGGAAGGTGATGCATTGCCTTGAGTTTTTCCAGAACTTGAAGCTGACAGAGAATGCGACTCTTCCAGATCCCACCAGAGAATTGACTTGGATTGTTTTACGGTCCGTGGCAGCTTAACTGCAGCGCTTATCTAGTCTGGTTCCACGGAAAACCGGTTCCCTAAATAGCTACTGCAAAGTTCGGGTTTATTGACTAATGTACCACCACTGAGCTCTTTTGAGCTTTGTGGACCAAGTCTTCATGTCTATCCCACGGGGTTTAAAGCCTAATGATACTCTGTGTTCACCTAGAACAGGTTGGAGTTGTGTTCCGATTTTATTGCGGTTAGGCCCGTGGTGGCTATGGTCAATACCTCAATTTACGCGTGGAGAGTAGTTATTTTGGGACATAACGTCATTTTTATGACAAGTGCCCGATACGTCTTTTACTAATTTAGGTGCTGTTGCCACTCAACAGTAGTCATCGGAGAGTTTATCTCTCTGATGTGACACAGGGTTTAGACAGCCCGAAACACCTTAGCAAGCTGCATATCATAGCCTTGAACTACTTATGATTATGGATTGCAATCTGTGTGTGGTTAAATCACAAGTTGTCTTTCCATATGCCCATGGGAGCGGTGATGAATGTCTTAATTCATCCGGTGTTGGGCGCTATGCGTAGGTACCCACGATAATGTGGACCACATCTGTTACTATTACTATTAGTATTACTGTGGCCAGAGAGCACCGCGAACAAAGAAGATCATCATAACACTCTTAATGAATCTAAGCACTTTTTTAGGACTGGCGTTCAACAACAAGAATGCCAACCGGATGGAGAAACCTCTGTCTGCCGTGTGCAGGACAATCGCAAGGAAAATTGGAACCCCATTCGGGTTCCTAGTATTTTTTTGCTAATGTTCTTGTTGAACGCAAAAGTGGCGTTTCATCTGGTAAACAGTGACTTTTCTGGCCGAAAACCCTAACTCTTCGTTCCCGTCGTGCCCCTTCCGTCATGGTACACTGGCGGAGACACTTATCCATAGTAATATTGTAGCCGATTCTATGAAATATGATGTGTGTGTGGAATTGTTTTGTCGCCTGCTAAATCCGTAGAGTATCGTTACAATACGCTCTACGTCTCACTGTTTTATTAATATTTTTTTTTTATTTGACCTGTGCTCAGGGAATGTCCCCAATGTATACAGCTAGCAAAATATATTTTAGCGAAGGAATTAAAATGTGTTATAATGAAATTAGGTTACATTATTTCCTGAAACAGCATCGTAGTTGCTAACAACAGGGTCTGCAATAAGAGCACATTTGGTGTCAAACTGCACGCGATGGAAGCATTGCAGCGAAAATCGTTTTTAGCTGTTAAAGTCGTATGTGAAATAAATTCCTCACCAAAATGAAGTCTTTCTTGGATTTGTTCCACTCTCGAACACGTAATTAGGATTAAGCTGAATTCACCCACTGTTTCGGAACGAAATATTTGTTCTGAAACATTTTTATTCTTTTGAGAGATTGTTCTGAAGTGATTCACCCACTTCGAACAATTGTTCTGGAACAACGAAGCTGCCATATGAAATATTTTTGGAAACGAGGCGTGTTAGTTTAACAATTAGGCAGCACAGTAGCAGATAATTGCAATTTGCTTGTTTTTTTTTTTGGCATCACATTAATATTTTTAACCAAACACCTTGTTTTAGGTGATTGTTTTTGTAATTTTTGTTGCCCATGTCGTACAAGAACGCTCTACCCGGCTTCTTCATTTCCGAAATGAGATTCAGTGCGACCGTTTCATTAAAATCCATTGGAAAATTAATTTAATTTTATTTGTTAAATTATTTATTAATTTTTTTAATTAGCTTTTTTTTTAATTTCTCCACTTTTTTGCGAGCCGAATTTATTTTCTTTTTTTTAACAATAACCATTAGTTATTACTTGTTGTTATTTGTTTGTTTTTTGTTTTGCTTTGTGTTTTATTATAAATACATACTATGTAGATTTAATAAGATATGGCAGTTCAGTTCAACTTTGCATAAGAAATTTAAGAAGCTGGCAGCACAGTTCAAATGTTTCAAAACAAAATTTAAAATTAAACCAATTCAGGTTCTGAAACATGTTAACTCTCTTTCGCTCTCTCTCTCTCTCAAAAAGATAAACGTCAAACTACATATAAAAAAATGTTTCAGAACAAAAACTCCGTTCCGAAACAGTGGGTGAATTCAGCTTTAGTCACATGAGACCCAAAACGCTGGAGTTGACATAACTACACATGGAAATTATCTACTGACTCAAGTGCATTTAAGGCGAGATCGGAAACCGGGCGTGATTGCAAAGTCCTTAAAATTAATACGAGTATATTTTGTGTCATTTGCTTTAGACAAAGCCAAAGCTTAACTGGAATGAACACGGGCTCCCTGCTTTATTTCTACCTTCCTCTAATCTCTACCTTCACATCCCTTTTTTTTTTTAAATAGAAAAGAAAAATGTATGTCATACCGGCAAAGTAATTGCTTTTTTTGCTTGGACCGTTTTTAATAAGAAAATAATGTGTAACTCTCTGATATTGAAAAGTCATAGTACCAACTGAAAATTTAATTTAATTTCTTCATCTAAGAAAATTCATGATAAATCCCTTCGAAGCCCGTACAGGCTGCATTAAAAATCCCTTTTTGTTTGTGGGGTGTGTGTGTGTATATATATTTCTAATCATGTTTCCTTATTTTCCATCAATTGTTTTACGTGTTTGTTCCCTTTTAGCGAAACCAAGTTTTTAGGGTTGATATGTGTCAGTTCATTTATACAAATTATGAACTCCCTCAACATTTTTGAAAACCATAAAATGGCCTGTTATTTCATTTCATTTCATTTAATTTTTATTCATGTTTTTTTTTTTTTTTTTTTGAGAATGTGAATTGCTGAAAATATCAATAACAACAACAGCTAAGCTACATGACATGTGGTCAAAGCGTTATGGGTGGTAAAAACATGACAAAAAAAGTGCAAATTTTAAAAATGTAGGAAGTGGCGAAAACAACCAAAACAAAAAAAAAAATCTAACAACAGCAGGAAGGTGGCAAAGGAAATTTTATGAAAATTTTCAGTTTCCTTATGAGAGTCAGTAGTAGACATTGAGAAACCACTGCAGGTTGAAATTACTGGTATGAAAAGTGAATTTAAATTTACTTTTGTAAAGGTTACACGCAAACAATGTAAGTTGAAGTGACAACAGAGTGTTCAAATAACAAATTTGTTTTAATAGCAGCGTAGATTCGCAGTTTTATTTTAATCTTTCGCCAGTAGTTTGTCCAATGCCATGTACCGCGACTTAAAAGATCTTTTGTGTCCTATCATAACCTTGACGGACGAGTCATATGACCATCTCTACACTATCGTTGGTAAGACCCCGGCCTCTGATTCTGTTACACTTAATTTTTCCCCGAATAGAAAGGGTAGGCCGAAAAACATGTCCAGACAACAACTTCTCGGCTCCCTGAATGAAGTCAATTAACTAATTGACATGAACAGATCTGATTTCCCCGTACACAATTTTTTTTTTCTTTAAGACAATACGAAATCTAGGAAGCTTTTAAGCTTGTGCCGTCTAGAGTTGTGTCGTTCAGCTCCGAGCTATCTCAATTGAACGATTCAGTAAACTGAGCGAAGTGAGCGCTCACTTTTTTTGATGATTCTAGTTCAGTGAAGAGCGCTTGCCATGTTTTCTTTTTTTTTGTTCATTTTAGTGGTTCATCAGTGCTACCAGAACCAATAAATTTTCTTAAATAAAATTTGTATGATGCCAGATGCGAATATGTCACGCCATTGGCAATTTAGTGCAAACACTATTTTTTCTTAAATAAATTTCTGTCTTGTAGTTTGTATTTATTTGATTGATATTAAAACATTTCACAAATTTCCTTAAAATCACAAATTTCAAGTTGCCTGAAAAGGAACAGTGAACGGCTAGCACTTTCGAGCCATGCTTAACTGAATTTATGTTTCCACAAAATAATCAAATAAAAACACCAAGAGGCATTTGGTTCCAACAAGACGGAGCAACTTGCGCTTGACAATCGATTTATTGCAAAATCAATTTGCTGAAGCGGTCCTGTTCAGTGGCCGCCTACTTCGTTTAAAGTAACACTTCTGGATTACTTTTTATGGGGCTATGTTAGGGTGCCTCCGTAGTCTAGTGCATGAGCGTTAGTCTTATCAAGATGGAGGTGCCGGTTCGATTCCCGCTTAGACCCTGGGTGTTTCTACAGACAAGCAGTAAGAGCTTCGTAGAGTTTATATTGTCTTAAAAAATAAAACAAAAAATTTGCTTAACGAAAATAAATGTTGGCCCCTTTCGTATCTGACAATGTAGTTGGCAAGAGATGACACAAAAAAAAAGCTGGCACTGTAAATGGCACGTTTCTAGGCATGTTTTGTTCGCAAATTCTATTTCAATTCTCGCATTAATCGGCTATAGCAGCAGTTTGCTAGTGCAACCAAGCAAAAGTGTATGGTCCTTCGAACCATTGGCGACTTTTATGTCACTGCAATAACTCTGATATTTATTTAGAATCTCCGACTGCGCTTATACGAGGTTTATGCCGACAAGCAACTCTTGAAGCATTGCAAGTCAACATTCAAGCCAACATTGATACCATATCGACATATTTATTACGATAAGTAGTCAATAATTCGACTGATCGAATGGCCATGAAATTATCAACCAGTTTATAATAAAAAAAAATGTCTTGCCAGCCATATTTCCGTCTTGTATTAAAATGATACAGACGTTAGTAACAACAAAGGCTTTTCTTCGAAATGTACTCGAATAAGCCTCTCTTTAAGATTTATATCACCTTCTAGTGTGATAAATACCTTCTAGTGTGCTCTGCCACTACCGACTGTAGCTCTTCGAATTTAATTTTTCTTTTTTAAATAACCACATTTAGGGTTCCAACCCACTGCACAACAGTACTTTGCACTTGAAACAATTTGCTGCACAAAATCAACAAACAAACAAACAAACCGATAAAAATTGCCAACAAAATTTGTGGTTGATACAAAATTATAAATAAAATATTTTTCAAGAAATTTTCGATTAAATTTAGCACAATCATGCATATATCTTTATATAAACGACTGCAAATAGCAATTAAATTACATAAAGCCCTCTGCACCCGAAAACCGAAAAAGAAGAAACAAAAAAAAAAAAAAATAAAGAATAAATTATTTGGAATGCAATTGAATGCCAAATACAACCTTCCCCGAACGATAAGAAGAAGTGAACAGATCTGAAACAGCAATAACAGCGTTAGTTAATGCATAAATTAAAATATAAAACGAACTTTATTAACCATTGAAAACATGTTTTAAAATCCTAAAAACCCAAAAACAAACACACACACACACACACACACACACACTCACTAATGCAAAATAACAACGGATACGCTGTGCAAAAGCCCGTAATAACAGCTGGTCTGTTCGTAAAGTGCATTAAATAAATGTAACTGGCAAATAACTAAGTGACCATGGCCTAATGACACCCTCGCATTTTTTTTTTCTCTCGCATTTATGCACTGGGTCGTTCTTTCTTTCCTCCATTTTTATGTGCTGAAAAATATACCAACACTAACACACTATTGCAAAACTCACTAACATGCATTTATTGGAACGCACAGTTATTTGTTCTCTACACAAAAACACACACACACACACACATGTGCATTAACCAGCGGTACCATCGAACAAACTCATGCCACGTGAGCATTGTTAACAATATTTTAAACGAACAACGAACAACGAACATTATGGGCGAATGACAAACGGGAAATTTGTTACCCTTGCAAAGGTATCGGTGTAAAATTGCCTAATAAATCTTTCCAAAAAAAAAAAAAAAACCAGAGAATGTGGACGTTATCACCATATTAAATCTCAACAAAAGCCTCCTATAGTCCAGTGATATTTTAAACTGGAAAATTATCTGCACGGGAAATGAACAATTCCAGCTGTTTGCTAAATCTGAACGTTTTGGGAGCATAAATCCGCTATAAGAAATTATTAGCAGGACAGAACATCTGGTAACATTTTGTAAATTGTGTGGTTGCCAACTTTCATGGCTTAGGTAACCACATTATGCTTAACACGACAGTGCTTCTAGTCCCCTACTAATACAATGCATTGCAGCGGAACTACTTGGAAAGGGATATTCTAGGGAGTAGACATGTGATGAACTGATGGTAATGGTAAGTTGGGTAGGGTATGCATGCTCTTCCGCATCGCGACCAGTTTGATCTATTGTTGTCCACTGGTTGTTGTTTTCATTGTTGCAGTATATCAAGGAGGCGGACCAGCTCCATCGAATAGAAGCCTTCCGACATTTTCCTCCTTTAGTATATGTAAAGGGTGGTTAAATTTTAAGGGCCGATGTTGAATATGAACCACAACTAAACGTCAAGTTTTTTTCTGCATTTCATTTGACATTTCTCATGCTCGTACAGCTCGTACTGCAGAAAATATTGCTGCTGTTCGCGATAGTGTGGCTGAAGAGCCGTCCGCCTCAACTCGTCGTCGTGCCCAACAATTGCACCTCTCACGCTCGTCGTTGATGAACATTATGCATATATAAGACTTGCATTTACACGCTTACAAGGTGCAATTGACTCAAGAACTAAAGCCTCTTGACCATTCCAAACGTCGTCAATGGTCAGAATGGTGGCAAGAAATGGCAACAGTGGATGATCAATTTTCGAAGAAAATCATCTTCAGTGATGAGGCACACTTTCACCTCAGTGGATTCGTCAATAAGCAGAATTGCCTTATATGGGCGAATGATAATCCAAGAGTGATTGTCGGAAAACCGATGCACCCGCAAACAGTGACTGTTTGGTGCGGTTTATGGGCTGGCGGCATCACCGGGCCGTATTTTTTCCAAAATGAGGCAGGTCAGGCAGTTACTGTGAATGATGTTCGTTATCGTGAGATGATAACGAACTTTTTATGGCCCGAATTGGAAGATATGGATGTGGACGATATGTGGTTTCAACAGGACGGTGCCACTTGCCACACAGCTAACGAAACAATGGCTCTTTTGCGCAACAAATTCAATGGCCGTGTTATCTCACGTAATGGCGATGTCAATTGGCCGCCAAGATCATGTGATTTGACACCGTTGGACTTCTTTCTTTGGGGTTATTTGAAAGAAAAGGTGTACGTCTATAAGCCAGCAACAATTCAAGAGCTAAAGGATGAGATAATTCGGCACATTAACGGCATAGAACCTCAATTATGCCTCAGCGTCATCCAAAAATTTGGACCATCGGATAGAGGTGTGGCGCCGAGGTCGTGGCGGCCATTTGGCCGATATTATGTTCCATACATAATTGAACCATAACAATATTAAAATAATAAAAAGAAATGACAATAATTTCGTAAATAATTTGAGTTTTATTGAAAAACAACATCGGCCCTTAAAATTTAACAACCCTTTATATGCTGCTAGCAGTTTGTTCCTACTATGTACTTCAAGTGCTTTATGGACACTTCCTCTCAGCGAAATGGTAAAGTGATAGAAAATAAAATGCTGCTGCGTCGCGTCTTGTGAATTTGTAAAACAGACTGGCTGCGTCTCTGGCTTTACATAGAGAATGGTGCACACTGGTCCAATAAAAAAGTTTACGTTTATTAGAACGCTATTCTCTTTATATTCGATCTTCTTTGTGAACGAAATGCGCACTATACACTAAAAATATATCAATATTTTGGCATCTTTAAGCTGTTCTAAACATTTCAGTATAAAATTTTCATTTCGCCAGGCTCCTCTATTTGCGAACACATTTACACTTTTATGTTCCATAGTGAAATTGTGGTAGTGGTCAACTTTCAACGCAATTCCCACGTTCTGGTCAGTTTGTATTTGTGTAAATGTAAATGAACAAATAAAAAAGGATGAATGAATGAAGAAGCGAACAAACGAACGAGCTTTTGGCAACAGCTGCTTTAGCCAAAGGACGCCATAATCATACTTTCAAATTGGAAACCTCATAGAGATGCGCTTGTGTATGTGTGTGTGTTTACAGTATGCTATAACTGCACTCAGTCAAACAGGAGGTAGCGTAACTAGTTAATTTTTGCTTTACTAAACGGTTGTGTGAAATAAATTCGTAGTTTTGTAATTGATTAGAGGCTGAAGCAAGAATTTTTTTAGAAACACTTCGGATTTTTTTTTCTTGGACCGGCACTCAGGGGAAACTAGGAAATTAGGTTGTGCTTAATTTATAAAAAGATACCGTGGTGAATATTACGTGGTGAATATACCGTGGTGCTTAGCAATAACATGCTTCATCAAGTTCAGTTAAATTTATGAAAATATACTGTGGGGAATATAAAGTGGTGAATATATCGTGAACTTAAAAGTTTCTAACTGCAATGCAGTTCAAAGGACTATAAATAATTGATACTGACCAAACGAAAGTATGGTTTAAAGTTTTTCAAAATATGTGCCAAGACCAACTAATTCCTGTGCACTGCGTTACATTCGTTGCAAAAATCGAAATAATTTAATTCTTGATTTGTAACATTTAAACCCAGCCCTTTCCTTAGTTTTGGTGGAATAATAATATTTTGGGGTAAAACATGTATAAGCCGCTGACACACACATACATACATGAATACAAAACATACTAGCTGTAAAATATCTTCTTTTATTGTCCTTATCTGGTCAACGGCCACAGGAATATCATAATCTATGGCTGCTAATAGCAAAACTAGGCTATCGCCGTTAGACTGACTGGCCGGTTATAATAACTCACTAAATAACAGGCATGTGTATGTATGTTTGTACGTATGTATTAGTGTGTATCTCCAAAACGAAACGAAGCAAAGAAAAGATAATGCAAAGCAAGAAATGCAAACTAATTGGTGCTTTATACCCTCAAGGTTTAATAATATAAACAGCTTTTAAGCCAAAAAGTGAAAATGCATAATCAAATAACAAAAAAAAAAAATAGCGAGAAGTTGTCAAAATATATTAAGAAAAACTAACAGTCTGGCAAAAATTTGCCAAACTTTCTAAGGGGAGTTACATTTTAACTCCATGACAGGCATAACGAAATAATTTATTTAAATATTCAAATTTATTGCCCGACCGTATAATAAAACAGACACACCACATCACATTCACCTGTTCAGAATTTTAAATAAAAATTAAGAAAGAAAAAAACTAAAAAAAAAAACATGTAGAACTCATGACTGTCATTTTGTACAAAAATTCAATTTTAATCCACAGTTAATTTTTATACAAAATAATTTTTTTCCTTAGAAAATTCACCAGTTAGGCAGTCAGTTTTCCACAAAGAAAACTTAACACCGACTTAACTCCTTTAGAATATCATGTTGGACATCTACAATGAATAGTTTTATGAAGCCTGGTACTCTGTTCAATATTTTATGCGAAATGTTGTAAAATTGCTCATGAAAAAAATTGCTATGAAATGTTGGTGAAATAATGCGGCGAGAGTTGTACTCACTTTGTGGCAAAGTGCTTTCAAAACTGTGTGAAATAACATGAACGATAGTTATTTCATATGAAAATTATGGCTATAAATATATTACAGTCGAACTGCTCCAAAGTGAATGAAGCTCTCTCTGTTAAAAATTATTAAAATTTAATTAAATTTTACCTTCCCTTAATAAATTTCCATACAATGAGGCATTTTTGTCTCTATGCAATGAATTATTTGGAAAAATTTTCTAATACAGTTGAACTTTCCTACAACGAATCTGCATGAATCTGCAGAAAATCACTTCAGTATATACTCTGAGGTATTTAGTAGTCTCAGCAATGGAAATTTCTGCTTCTCACTTCATTATACTGCAAATATATTTCTTTTAATTTTTTTATAAAATAATCAGGTATTTTAGTTTGGCTTGCACTCTTCCATTTTTCATCTTCAATAAAACCTTCTAATCCATTTTAAAGATTTAAATACATTACTCGGCACACTAAATATGGACAGTTTTCTTTTGGAAAACATCATCAAAATGACGAGGGAGGCTTCGTTTGGAACATTCGAAGCTGGCCATGAGGAAGAGCAGAATTTCTTCTATCATTATTCTGCCCATTCCGTTAAAAAATCATCTGTCAATGGCTCTCCATGCTGCGATATCGGGATATGACATGAGCAGTAGAGCTGCAGCAAATCGTTCGTTTCAGTGATCGCCCTTTTTCGTTCAATTGAAAAAATTATCCCGTTCGTTCAATCATTCATTCGAAAGAAAAGAAATAAACAAAACAAAAATACAAAAAACGATAAGAAACTGTTAAACGGAAATTTTTCAACTTGTTGTAAATAAATTGTTTAATTTTATTAAAAATGCCATAAATAACTGTTCAAATCATAGACTAACCTCTAAATTGTTTAGTCTATGATGAAAATAAAAATTGGTCTTGAATATAAAAGTGACAGGAAATTTGTAAAATATGATTAGCTGGGCTACTGCAAAAAAACCCACCCTTATTTTTTAAGGTAAAAATAAAATGAAAAATTTTTCTTAATACTTGTTTTTTAACCTTTTTTATTATTCGAACAATCTATTTAATTAAGCTTTAAGGTTTTTTATTTCTAATTTTTATATAATCTCGATATTTCGTTCATCTTCAGGAAATTTTTATTTTTAAAATTTTTTCTTTTTGAAATTAATTTAAAAGTTTTTCTAACATAACATGTCATATAAAAATTGTATAAAGAATATGATTAAAAATATTTAAAATTTTCTACAATATTAATAAAGATGTTAACCGAAGGTTAACTAAATATCAAGATTATATAAAAATAAGAAATAAAAAACCTTAAAGCTTAATTAAATAGATTGTTTGTAAAATGAAAAATTTTTGTTAATTTATTTCATTTTCAATTTTAAAATAAAAAAATATGTTTTGAATTTAATTGTGGATAAATGTTGCAATTTTCTTGCGTTAATTGGTTTTTTCATTTTATGAAACAAAACGCGAAAATACAGCCTTAAATACTACATGTTTGATACAATTGAAACGAACGAGATAAATATGAACGGAGAAGATTAGCAAACTTTTAAAAAGATACTGAACGCCAAGGAGCCAAAATCGCTCAGTGCAAAGAGCGGATCATCTCGTTCAATTGACTGATTCGTTCAATTGAATACCGTTCATTCGTGAACGACACAGCTCTAATGAGGAGGGTAAGTTTATTTATATGAGACTGAAGCTGGTTTATTAGCGATCAAATAGGCATGCATATGGTGAACAAAGGGTCTTAAGACGACCCTAGGCAGTTTATTCTTGTGTGATTGGAAGCCAGTAAAACGAAATTCAAAGCACAGTTGCTGCATCTCTATCGTTATGTTGACGCATTAGGTTTTTTTAAAAGAGCCACTTCAGTTCACAGACGTGCTTAAATATCGATGACAACGGTTGTAGGGTGAAGAAGAAACTATTCAACCAACAAATAGCCCCATTTATTTTATTTGCTGTCGTTTCTACTACTATCTCTTTCCTATAGTTCTATCTATCCCTTTCCTATAGTTCCAAAACAATGCTTCACATGTGTAGGAGTCTTCTCATGAGTGCTGGTCCCAGATACAGAAAAATTCTTAAATTATAGAAAATGTTGGCAGAATTTTTATAAACATTTGTAGACATTTTTTTTTAATTTGATTCATAAAAATTTTAAGTAAAATTATTGACTATTTAAAACATTATAATTTTGTTGTAATTGTGTGCTAAATATAGAAATTTTTTAAATTTTCACATCACAGCTGGATCCAGTACATCCCTCATTTACTTCAATAACGTCATAATTCAATAAATACACTTTTTGAGTTGATAATGCAGAATAAAGCTCTAAACACTTAAACGACAGCAGACAGTAAGCAGCAATATGTCAAAAATAAAATCCATGTGTTTAAATGAAAACGATTATTTTGACGGCAGCACAGCAGCAGGACTGCACAACAGCATTTGCTGCTGCTGCTGCCAACTTAGGCTATTTTCTATTTTGACGGGCAGCAATAAACAAATATAGTGTTGCCATTATATATATAAATTGGAAAAATAAGAACAAAAACTTTTTTTTAATATTAAACATAAAAGAACATTATAAAAATACAGTATAGGAATAAATTTTGGTGTTTTTATAGTTTTTCGTGATATTATTTCATTTTTTTTTTTATCAATAACTTTAATTTTATTCATTATAAAATATATATGCGGCATCCCTGAAATTTGTATTGCTAAAATACACAGCTGTTCATTTTTAATTTCATAATATTTTGTTTTTCGTTTGAGTTAATTTTTATCATCATTTTTATCTGAGCTATTTTAACAATTGTTGTGATAAAATTCACTAAATTTTCTTCACTCATTTTTTATATTTTTAAACTTTGAAGTAATTTTTAATATTTATAAAAACTTGAAATTGATTTACACATCAGCTGATTATTATGTTGTTGCTGTCTTCAAAATAATTATGAAGCTGACTTCAGAGCAGCATTTGAAGTTGGCAGCATTTGAAGCCGTGAAGTTGTGAAGTCTGCTGTCGTCTAAGGGTTTAGAGCTTAATGCTTCATATCGGCCTTTATCTTGTGTAAAAAAAATGTTATGCTAACAGCTTTAGAACTCACCTCGTGACAAACGAATATTTTTCCCTTTTTCCCCATTGAGAGGCATGTAAATTGAAAACTTGAAGAACGTTTTTCACAAAACTTGTTTCTTTGTTTGAATTATGACGTTGTGGATGTAAATGGGCGATATGTCAATTTTGCTAAAATGCTAAGCGATAAGATTTCGGGTGAATAGAACTTAAACAAATGATAATGGCAAGCAAAAATTTATAAATATAATTATTTAGTGTGTAATGAGTACAGGTATCTGTCGTATGACATGGCACTAATAAATTGTAATTTTTTTTTTATTTTTTATTTTGGACCAGTGCTCAGGGACTATCTGCTACATATGCAATGCATTGCACTGGAACTAGCGAGAGGGATAGGGTAGTGAATAGACAGTTGGTGAAAGTAGTAGGAAGAAAGAGCTTAACTCTTGCACAACTCTACAGTTGCGTGTTAATTATAAAGCAAAGTTGCGGCATCTCTGATGTTTTTTGACGCATTATTTTTCGGCTAATTGGAGCCATTTTATTTACAATTTTACTACGCCGACGTTTTATTGCTCAAATACCGGCGAGGAAGGGTGCTGTAGCACGGAAAACTCAGAAAAAACTTTTCTCTGATTTGACCTGGCTGGGAATCGAACTTGGGTCTTTCTGGTTGCAGAGCCAACACGCTGACTATTTTACAAAAATTTACAAAATTTTATTTCGATTATTGGAGATCGAATAAAGCACTAATTCGAATTTTAAATAACACAAATTCGATTATGATGCAACATCAAATCAGCATTATGGGAGCGATACCTGTGTCGCCTAAACTATTAAATACCAACTGATAAGACTGTTGAATATTAAAATCTTATCAGTTTGAAAAAATAACAAAATAATTTATAAGCAGTTTGTTAAAAACCGTACAAAGTGAAGGTCGTAATTAAAAGAAATAAAAAAAAACACACAATGTTGTCTTGTAATTTAACACGCCAAACAAGCATAAAATTAAGAAAAGAATTTTTTGTAATCAAAAATTCTCTGAGTTCGCAAGCAGGGGTAAAAATTAAATAAATAAATCGAAATTATTCGTTAGTTTGTTTAGTTTTTCATGAAATTATTTTAATTAAGATAATTTTCCCTGAAGAAGTTAAACAAAGTTCAACGAAGTATTGGAATTTCTTTTGTTATTTTTGTTGTTAAAAAAATAAAAGGGCTGACCTTGAGTCTTGAATAAAATTTATTAATAAATATTGTCTTTCATTCGAGTTGGTCCCTAATTATGACACAGCTTTGGATTACAAATCAATACCCAGATTAAGCATTTTTCAATTTATACGCGAGTTTATGCCGGGTGGTGAGTTTCGGAACGCCTCTTTTTTCGAATTCGCACTCGGGATGCGCAAGCGTCTTGGTGATATTTTTGTAATACCAGCCATGTTTGGTAAACCCGATATGCTTATGATATATAATACGAAAGACATTGAAATGGTATATCGCAATGAGGGACAATGGCCTAAACGAGAGATCTTTCAAAGCGCACAGCATTTCAGGGAAAATATCAAAGGAGATTTCTTCAAGGAAACAACTGGTTTAGTAGTATCGTAAGAGCAAATAACAGAGAAAGATTTTTTTAAAACAGAACAAAAAATATTTAATAAAAAAAATATATTTATTACTTTTCTAAGGCAAGGGGAACAATGGGGTAAAATGCGCTCCGCCATTAATCCTGTTTTAATGAAACCTCAAAACATGACCATGTATTTGAAACCTCTGCAGCAAGTTATTGAGGAATTTATAAAGCGGTAAGTGAATTATATATTCATTTCATTTAGATATTTTTTTTCTTCACATTCACATTCTTCTTTACAAAAGTATTAAAGAAATTCGAGATCCCAAAACCCTGCAAGTTCCGGCAAATTTTGACAATGAATTAAACCGTTTCACCTTCGAAGCCGTTGCCTTGGTGGCCCTTAATCGTCGGCTGGGTCTTATCAGTGCGGCCCGCAATAATGCTGATGCAGAGCGTTTAATTGAATCTAGTCACTTGTTCTTTGAGTTCGTTTTCACACTGGATATCCAACCTTCGATTTGGAAGTATATACGTACTCCTACTTATTACAAAAGTATGAAAGTCCAAGAAGATCTATTTAGAATAACCCACAAATTTGTGAATGAAACTGTCGAAGAAATAAGGCGTAAAGAGAAGAGGGGTGAAAATAAAGAAGACATTTATAGCGTTTTAGAAAAGCTGCTGTTAATCGATGAAAAGCTCGCTGTAGTTACTGCCATGGACATGCTAATGGCCGGTGTTGATACGGTAAGTGGCATAGTTGTTAAAATGTAATTGATATGGATCTTTAATTGATTGCTGTTGCAAGCTGAGCTGCCGAAATTAAAAATGTAGCTCACAGTAGGGAAGTATTTATTTGAAGTATAAAATTATAATTATTGTTATAATTTAGTTATAACTATTAATTAAATACTTAACAATTATAATTAAAATATAATTGTTGTTATACTTATTGTAATATATTTACAATTATAACTAGAAACATATCTACATTTGAATTTTTCTAGTGTTAATTCTATTATAACAATTATACTGGCGCAAATAATAAGTCTAATTCGTTCCTTTGACAGCGAAGTGCTTTTAGACTCAAAAAAAAATCACAGTTTCATAAAATTAAATTTATGACACTAATCTTTTCACCTTAGAAGTTCTTTAAATTTAAAACCATTTTTAAGGCAAAAAAAAAAAGAGAAAAACTTTGTTCTTAAGTCCACTTAATCTCTGTTACATTGCGATGTCTTCTTCCTCAACCTCGTAACTTAAAAAAATACGGTTTTGACTTTTTCATATCAAACGATTGCTATTTTTTTTTGTTCTATTACTGCAACAACTTATTATCTCAATACGTTGTCTCAATGCTGTAAATATTAATAAAATATATTTTCGTATCTCATTCACTCCTATTTCCATAACTGCATCAAACTCGTATCTCTTACCATCCCAGCACTGATTCCGATTTGTCTGACAATGTATTGTTGGATGAATCCTCTGGCGTAATTACAATTAAAAGAGCACGTACAGGCCAGGGAAATAAGCAAAACTGGAGTAGAAACCGTAAAAAATACAAGTGAATGCCTGGCCAGGAGTATTCATCGATAAAGCGCAGCAAAGAAGGGAATGGAGTAGTGGAAATTAGAAGAGAAAGAGCTTTGAAGGCTCGTTGCCGTTCGGAGATATGTGCAAAAAAAAATTCAGTAACAGTGCAACGAAATTAGAGAAGAAGATAGAAAGAATATTTTTAGAATATTTTGGTCACTGTCCTGGGACCTGTCGTTGCAATGATGTCTCAGAAACCGGTCACTTTGAAAACATCTGGTACGTGTTCTCGGCGAATAAACACATTAGTCTACACTTTGAAAATTTCTGGGGATATCAAGGTTGTTGGTAAAAAAATGTTTTTGTATACACTTTCTCTGGGTGAATGGAGCGTGTTAAAATGGGTTACAGGCAATCTACATACAAGCGACGTTGGCATGGTAAAGAAAAGTAGACCGACCAGTCAATCGTCAAAGTAAAACAAACATCGCCAAAGTAAATCACGTAAACCTTTTTTTCTATACAAAATTTGCCTAAGATGCCATCACATTATTGCCGACAGATTACAACTAAAGAATATATAGACGTTCAGTACAAGATTTGGGCAGAAGTGTACACAGATTTTGAAAAATATTTGATGGATCGCAACATTGATGAGCTTGAAAATGCAAAGTACAAATGCTTCTTAGACGCAGTACACAAGGCCATTATTTGTATATACAGACCGAAGAAAGATCAATGGGATATTTGCTTTGCTTATAAAAATAAAAACGTCCCAGAAGATGAATATCAACTTCACATAACAAGTATGGAGCGCACCAGGAAAGAAAAAGCCGAAGACAAGGAACGCTGTTCAAGAGGTGATATTCAAATGTTAACGGTGTACTTGCAAGCAGTGCAAACAATTCCTCTACTTACAATTGGAGCAAGCTACTTTAAAACAAAACTGTGTGTGCAACAGTTTACAATTTATAACGAATTTCACAAAAATGTTGCTTGCTACGTATTGCATGAAGCTGAAGGCTTCTTTGTTGCTGGACTATTTACTAAAGAGCTGTACAAAATGTATTGAAAGTTCTGTATTCTAAAGCACACTACTTCCAAGCCCTGTATTCCAGTGTAAACATTATCAACAAAACAAGCATAACAAAACATGACTCTCACTGAAACAAAACAAGCACCATTCGAAAAGTTTCTCTCTATAGTTTTGTTTGTGCTTGTGTGTTCAAATGAAGCAGAACATCAAAACAAAAACAGACAATGAAATAAAAAAAACGGTAAATTACACCAAAAGCATCCAGTACACAAGAACAAACACAAAAAAGCATAAAAAGGTCGTATATAATTTTTTTTTCATAATTTCAACTTTTTGATTTTCGTGATTTTTCTAAATTTTAGTAATCGTAAATATATATGGAAATGGATGCATTAAATGTAGGTGAAATTATAAATTTTTAAAATTTTTTGCGAAATTTTAAATATTTTTCTTTAAAGAACCTTACAAACGAACCTCAAACCTCATATGAATTGTGATATTTTTATTTTATTTGTATACATTCGATTTTTTATGTTCATAAAAAATGCAAAAGTTTTTTTGCAAGTTTGTCTACGAGTTATTCAAACATGTTTTGAATGTTCCAAAATAGTTGTGATATTCTAGTTCAGCCATGTTCTATTTTAACATTGTTTTGTTGTACTTGTGTTCTCTTCTTCAATGTTTTGATCGTGGAACAAAACAAATATTTTCGGAAGTATGTGTTTTGCAATGAGCAAGTAATACATACACACTAATTGCAATTTCATGAAATGCTTGTAAGACATTTTTGTTGTGTTTGTGCCACACTTTACTATTTACAGAATTTGAAAGACAAATCAAAGCCTATAATAATTTACAGCGACGGGTGCTGTGCCAAAAATCGTAATACGACACTTGCGAAGGCCTTGCAACATTATGCAAAGACTCACCAAGCAGAAATTCAGCAAAAATACCTGGTAGTTGGCCACACTCAAATGGAGTGCGATTCTGTGCATGCCTCCATAGAGCGAAAGAAGAAAGAAAGAGAATGTACCTGCTGATTTCAATATGGTTATAAAACCATCCAGATAAGGTTGCATATCAAGTATATTATTTAAGTCATACATTTTTCCGAGATGCCTCTTCACTCGATTACTTAACATCAATTCGACCAGGCACAATAAAAGGCGACTCATGCGTTATAAATTTACGAGCTCTCAAATATACCTTTAATGACGGAGTTCAATACAAATTATGTTTTGATGAAGAGTGGCAACTATTACCTCGTCGTAAATTGCGACCACAAGTGCAGCACAATGATAATATTTTACTACCGAGTCTCTACAATCAGCAACTACCTATTTCAAAAAGAAAATACGACGACTTGCCAGATTTAAAACGTATGATTCCAGCCGACTATCATTCATTTTATGATAATTTTCCACACCAATGATATTTAATATCATTTAATAACTTATTAATGTAATATGAATTCTTTTTTTTTTTTCTTATACTTTTTACAAACAAAACATTCATTCTATATTAAATATTTTTTTCATTGGATAATTTTGGTATTTGTTTGTATAGCTATGAGTGCAACAAACGAGTGACTTATTCATCAAGTAGCAAGGATTAAAATTACTGTTAATGCAACAAACTCGTATCTCAATAAATGCGTTTCATGCGAACTATAAAAAAGATAAACCGTTTTTTTGTCTCTCCTGAAAAGTTGTATTTTTTAAGATACGAGCTTGAGAAAGTAATGGAATCGATTGGTTATTGATATTATTTATCATTTCATTATAACAATTATAACTATGTACTTCTTTTGTAATACACACTTAACTTTCTCTTTTTCAGACCAGTGTCACTCTCCTGGCCATACTCCTTTGCCTGGCTAAAAATCCCGATAAACAACAGAAACTCAGACAGGAAATTCTAAAAGTAATGCCCAGCAAAGAAACTGAATTGAATGATAACAATATGAAAAACTTAACCTATTTAAGGGCTGTTATTAAAGAGTCTCTACGTTATTACCCAAATGGTACTGGCTCGCTACGCTGTCCCATAAATGATGTTGTCTTATCTGGCTACAAAATTCCCAAAGACACCAGCGTATTCATGAATTCTAATTGTTCGCTTAAGGATGCAGCACTTTATCCGCAGCCTGATGCATTTCTACCCGAACGTTGGCTACGTGACGAAAATAATAAGAAAATAAATTTCGATCCATTTAGTTTTTTGCCCTTCGGTGTGGGTCCACGTAGTTGTGCTGGTAAGCGCTTGGCTGAAATGGAAATGGAAGCGGCGCTATTGAAATTATTAAGAAATTTCGAAATTGAATTTCACTATGATGCCACGAAACCGTTTAAGGCGAGTTTTCTAAATACGCCCGCTATACCAATGCGTTTCACATTCAAGGACATCGACTATTGATTTTTATGTGTAAATAAATTGTTTTGGTGCTTCTCTTTTTTTCAAATTATGTAGATAAAATGCCCTTGAAATATTTAAAAAAAATATAGAAAAAGCTATTAGCGGTTACAGAAATGTTATTTGTATATTTATAGTGATTTCCATTATGGAAAACTGTATTGCAGTTTTCATTTTTTTTGTTAGACAATTTTGCACTTTATTGTGATCTTTTACAGTGCTGTTATAGCGGAACAATAAGATGCAAATGAATGGCGAAATCGGACAAGAAATGTCCAACACTTTTGATTGAAAAGAAAACATCATTAAACTTCTAAAAACGAGACTTTAACCAAAAAAAAAACAAATTTTTTCATCTCGCGCCTTTCCGTAGAAATGTATACTCATGCTACATTGGCCCACAGTCCTGCGCTAAACCCCACACTCACTTATTCACTTTGTCGCAGGTGTTGCCAAACCAATGTGTACCAAATGTTGGCGACTTTTATTGTTACCATTTTTCAGAGATTTATTTTGCCTTTTTATGGGAGGTACCAGGACCACTTATCAGATATCGCTCACTGTCTACAGACTGTGACTGATGACGTGCGTTATTTAACGTTTCTGTGTAGACTAAATTCTATACATCCTCGAGATAAATAACTTAATGAACTTGAGTTTTAAATTTCTTTACAATATTCCCAATAGATTGCATTTCCCCTTTCTGGTACCTTTCTATCCCCTATGAAGAGTAAAAACTTTCTAAATAATTTTCTCTCGAGTGCTAGCGAACCATAACAAAATATGCTATTAAACTGACAATGTAAAGGGACAAAAAACGTGGTGAGCACTTGTAGCCCTTATATTTTTGAATTTCGAAAAAGTACCAAAAAACTTAGTAGGACAATATAATGTCATTTAAATTGTACCTATACACATGTTTATTACTTTAGAAGTTGAATGGGATACCAAGAGGTACCAAAATCCAGTTTCCAGCCATTCATTCCCCAAAAGGAACGTTAACAGTGGTACCTTCATTATTCTCCGTCATTCGATTAACGGCAATGAGCGGTATGAGGGTAACGATATGGTGGACTATCTGACAAAACGAGGGAAGAATTTGGTCCTATTTAGCCCAGAGCCATTCTGTGGACTTACAAAAAGCCACAGAAATGAAATTCTTGGAAACTGCGAGGAAAGGGAATTCGCTGCTCACTGGGATAATAGTGCCGGCCAGCATCAGGCCAAAGGCTTCCTGATCCCGAATACGGTAATCATGAATAGGAGGACATCGCTGAATACAGCAGACTTGAGCCTTTTAACAGGGTATTTAATAGGCCTTTGTGGCCTGAGGTACCAGCTTAACAAAATTGGTCTGTCCGACGTCTGTCGATTTTGTGAAAGTGATACGTTCTTTGCGACTGTGCTGCACTCGGCAGACGGAGGTTTCACCATCTGGGTGAAAATGCAGTGCCTCCACACAAACTGTGGAATACCGGACCTCAAATAGTGCTTGGATTCCTTAGAAGCCTTAATATTTTTTTTTTATCTGGGACCAGCACTCAGGAGATGACCCTTACACATGCGATGCATTGTGCTGGAACTATAGGAAAGGAATAGTTAGAGAAACGACAGCAAGTGAAGCTTAATTAATTATTTTACAGCTCTGCTTTTGCACGTTCTTTGTTTATACCAGTATTAAAGCTTCGGTTTAGTCCATTTTTATTATTATTATACTTCGCCGGTGCTACACAATATCGACGAAGGAGGGCGTTCTGATGTGATTGTGGATTGCTATTAGCTGAAGGCGGTATTGTTCAGTGATCAGTGACTATGCCTTCGCCACTGAAACCTTCCGACAACAACTGACACACTAATGCACATCAGAAAAATGCGAGGTGTTTTTTTTTTTTTTTTTTTTTGTTTTAGTCTGAAACTGGGGTTGAACCCAGGTCTGTTTTTGTAGTCGATGTGCAGACTACCATCCATCGTGCCATCGCTACCCTCATATGGGACTCTAATAATAACCAGCAACATCAATTATCCGGAAAAGAAAAAGAACATGTTTTGCAGCGATTTAAATTTCTTGCTTCGATTAACCATGAGGTGCAGGTTCGATTCCCGCCTAAAGCCTGGGTGTTTCTTGTGGTATAACAAGCTGTGCCCTAAATGGGGCATTATCGCCACCTATCCTAAACTAACATAGATTCTCTGAATTATCCGGTAATATAAGAATAATTTTTTTCTGCTTATTTTTGAACATCATGTCTGCGAGTTCAAAAACGAGTTCAATACAACAAAAAGGGGAATTCCTCGACTGCATACCATGAGTTGGTATCATATTCAGATGATTAATTTAGAAACTTGAAAAGTGCGGTTTAATGTTGACGTGTGGGAGGGGAATCCATATACAAAATTTACAGTCTTTAGGATTAATCGTTTCAGAGTTACATTACTCTATTATATACTCGTACATAGATTAAAAAAATACTATTCATGACCTCAAGTTTTCATTTTCTGCTCTTCATATACTGCAATGGATTATTATTCCCGTATGCATTTTCCAACAAGTACATATTGCCATCAAAATGTAATGTTCGTATTAAATGAAAATAAACATCATTTAGTCATACAAAATTTTCTTTTGCCTCAAAAATAAAATCACGTTGCAGCAATTCCTTTCTTAAATAATGAATTCAAAGGGCCACATTGAACAAAAGTCTCTCTTTAACAGTTCAAAATTAAATGCAGTCGTTATTGTAACCAAGAAATACTTTGAAATTTAATTACGGTCTAAAATATTTCATGTGTATTTAACATAAACGCTGTGGTTAAAGGACTAATTAAGGAACAGTTAGACAAAATATTCCATTGTTAACACAACATCAGCTGCCATTTGCTAGTCCTATCCACAGTTTCGAAACCATAAGATGGCACAACAACAACAACAACAACAGAACAAGCAACAAAAATAAACAATAACAAGCAATTTCAACAACAGAAAAAAAAACAACAAATGGGTTGGCACAACAATACAGCGAACCACAAAAAAAAATACAACAACAACAACAACAACACTGTATTTAGGCAAGAATTGCGAATAGACTCCTTTTTCCAACAATTATTTTAAATACTTAAAATGAAAAAAAAAGGAAAACAAAAACAAAAACACTCAAAGAAAGCCATCAAAATGAAAATTACAATAAACAATTTATTTTTATACTAAAAAGTGGAAAAAAAATAAAATTCCTTTAACACGTTACGGAGTTAATAAGAACATGTAGCCGTGTCTGCAAGTGAATTGTTATTGAGAAAAATACAAAAAAAAAATGGATACAATTCGAACAGAAAACATTTGTACTCTTGTATGACTATAAACTTGGCAAGCTGTTAGTTGGTGTTAGCGTTTGGCAAAAATAGCATCGCCTTTGTCGGCGGCCACATAACCATCCTCATCATCAACAACAACAACAACATCACCCGTACAGAGTGAGTGCAATTGGAATATGTAAATTTAATTAGCATCTAATTTTGCAAACTAGCGTAAAATTGAAAATTTACCACAATATTGTATGCATTTGAATCTGTTCATTAGGCTGCTGGCAAATGTTTCGTTTAGGTTTTCACTTCGTTCACGAAAGTTTTCAATAGTTCACACTGCCATTGTGATATTCTTGACATTTCCAAAGAAAATGAATCACAACTATTGCAGACAATACCAGAACTTCAACACGAAATCAATATAAATTTTTCAATTTGGGTTGTGCATTAAAAATATGCATTTATACAAAAATATGCAAAATCAATTATTTCGATTTAACAAAATATGACAGCACGAAATTTCCTGCCCCTAAAAGTAAGCAAAAGTTGTGCATTTATATGCGCCTAAAATATTACCCGAAATAATCAGTTACAATATGCATTCACAAAACATTTCCAACAAAATGATCTCCTTACTATTTATGCCGCCTACATTCGACCGAAAATGGAATACAACTCTCATGTATGGGCCGGCGCTTCAAAGACTATTTTGAAGTTACTCGACCGTGTACAAGAAAGGGCGGAGAAACTCATAGGAGACCGTAGGGTAGCCAACTCTATTGACTCTCTTGAGCATCGTCGCAACGTGGGGTGCATTTCGTTGTTCTATCGATACTGTAATGGGATGTGTTCTAATGAAATCAGGGAATTTGTTCCCGAAACCCGGTCATTCGCGCGCACGACGCAAACATCATTAAGAGCGCATCCATTTGTGGTCCATTTTGGTGGCGACTCGCACTACGCATTACAGAGAAAATTCGTTTTTTGGGCGAACAGCACGTACATATGTGGAATGGACTTCCCGCAGAGGTGTTTCCTGTCACTTTTAACGTGGGAAAATTTAAATCAAATCTCAATAAACACTACTCCCTCTATCCTCCTTCCCACAACCTAATTTCCTAGTTCCAGCACAATGCAACGCATGTGTAGGGCTCATCCCCAGAGTGCCGGTCCAAGAAAAAAAAAACCTGCAAATCGAAAATTTTCTTAAATGAAGAAATTAAAAGTATTATTTGGGCAAAGTTATCTAAATCATGTGCAAGCATTAATGGCCGGGAACATTCAAAGAATTTCCTCAACTTTGTTAATAAAAGGGCCGACATTGCTTTTTGAATGAAAACGAGAAACATTAAAACACTTAAGGCAGCAGCACTTACATGAAGCTTTACATGCAACAGACAGTTTCCGGTGCGAGAAAGAGGAGTCCATAGAAGACTAGATATAAACCTACCAAGCACTGCCATAATGGAGAAGTAGCTGCAAGGCGCAGAAATACTAAAGGAAGAGGATCTCGCAATGCTGCTACCGATTATGCTGGTACGTCCTTGGCGTGGTGCATCATGAGTTCTTGAAAACAGGTCGTACGATTAATAAGGAGTACTACAAGGAAGTTATGCAACGTTTGCGTGAATCAATACGGTTCAAACGATCGGAATTGTGGAAAAAAACTCATGGATTCTGGATCACGATAATGCCTGTTATGTTGCAGCCGCAGTGACTAGCGGGACTTCCACCTAGCTCAGGTATCGGTGAACGTATCTCAGATGAGTTCCAATCCTTCCACAATCCTTCCACATAAAAAATTTTATAAGGATTCTCAAAAATAACAAAACCTACAAAAAAAAAAACACAAACACAAATGACAACCTTTGTTCGCTTTCATAAATTCTTCTCCTTTTTTCTTTCTCAGAGGCAGATGTTCTCCTCTGACCTAGCCCTCCCAACCATGTCACAATGATATTCATCCATATCTTCACTAAGTTTTGTGACCCACTTTCACTCGACTTTTCCTCCCTTAACTCACCTTCATGACTTCAACCAATTGCCTCTGAAGCACATGATTATTTGGCCAAATCGTGCCTCAACAACCCTGCTCCCTGCGACTTTTTCCTATTCTCAAAACTGAAGAGACTAATGAAATGAAAGCCTTTTGCTACAATTGATGAGATAAAGTCAAAATCGAAGAACGATTTGATGGCCATACCGAAAACCGCATTTCAGAAGTGCTTCGAGGATTGAAAGAAGCACTGGCATACGAGCATTATATCTAAGGGGGGATTGCTTTGAAGGGCACAAAATGGATGTTGATGAATAAATAAATACTTTTAAAAAAAATCAAAGTTTAACCTTTTCTTTTGAACAGACCTCGTACATTAATGAACAACAAACAGGACAGCACAATAGATCAAACTGGTCGTAGAGCTGAAAGGCATACGCAACTTATTATGTAAATAATACCATATAAATCATGTGTTTATAAAAAATAAGCAAAAATATGACTTTATGCCAAAATATGCATATACACTGCTCATGAAAATTATTAAAAACTTCGCAACTGCTGCATATTTAAACACTCGCCAAAAAATTAATTTATACGCATTGGAGCCGACTACCAAAATTCGTATTGACGATGCAATTTTTTCAAATTCTACAACTCTGCTGGTGACATTGACTCCATTATTTTTGTGTAACCAAAAAAAATGCAACAACTTCCGCAAGATTTTGTTGCTCCCTAATGCAAATAAACACTTAATTCACGTACACGTATGAATTTCTGTGTTTATTAGACACAAATTCGCAACTAAACTTACACATGTGTAATTGAATCCGCTGTGAGCATGTGCATGTATGTGGAGCAGTTATGTAAAACAAAAATAACCTTTCCAAAACTGAAACCGTACAATGATTTAGGTTTTTTTCTTCTTCTTTTATTGTGGAACTATGGAGCTACCGGCAGTTAAATTTAAAAAAAAGAACGAATGGTCCTGGTTTGGAACAAAAATCGGCTTGAACGAAATGCGAGTCATATATTGAACTTGTGTTCTGGAACCTAGACCAACTACAAATTGAATTGCATTTGTTTAGTGCTGGAACATATTGCGAGTATTCATTGTCCTTGGGCTAATGTACAACAAAGAAATTAAAATCCTCCGTAACACAGTTGTTTGTGCTTACGGGGTTCTTTTACGTATGCGATGTTTAACAGCGGAACTGCGGAAAATAAAGTGTAGAGAAAAGAAGTGATACCAGGCGAAACAAATGCAAGTTATTTCTAGAGAAGGACATATTCATAACTGCTAAAGAATCCATATGTAAGTATTTTGCACCGCTTAAGATCCATATCAATAAATTCTGAGGCTCAACACGGAGAACGGATTAATAATCTATATATTTTTAAGGAAGCGTTAAAGCTTTAGCTTAAACCCAGTTCAGAAAAGAATCCTGGAAAAGTGGAAAAAAGAAAGAAAATTAAATGCAAAATTTTCAGTCACAACCTCTAAACAAGTCTTAGGGTCTCTTTCACCAAACATATTTAAACACAATTTAATGTAATTAATGATCTTTATTTAAAGTATGTTTAAAAAAATTTTATTTTCACCAACTGAAATAATGATTGTATGGTAACGCTCTGATATTTAATATGATAGCGGCAACTTACAGCTTTTTAAAAAGCTGTTTAAAAGCTGTTTCATGCTGTTGCAGAATCAACATTTAAATGCAGAGTGCTGGCTACTTAAACAGTATTTAAATATTCAATGAGTATATCTAGATGAAAATGAAAATCGACATTTAAATATGAATTGATATTTAAATAGAATTGGTGAAATAGGCTCTTAAAAACTAAATTTAATTAATGCCCCTATCATGATTCACAACTCAACTAAATTGAGTTACAACTCAACTCAACTAATTTTTTTGTATTATGGTCCACAACCAATTTTAGTTGCCTTCGTTAAGCTTTTATCATCATAATAATACCAGTAACAACTCAACGAAGACAACTAAAATTAGTTGTGTATCATAATGCAAAAAATTAGTTAAGTTGTAACATTGACAACTCAACTTAGTTGAGTTGTGAATCATGATAGAGGCATAAAAATTAATAAAATTTATTTTTCACGTTAGCAACGAAACTCACTAAATGGAGCTTCATCACAATCAAATTTTTGGACATAATGAACACTGCTTCCGATTCACTCACGGGAACATATCACAATTAAAGAAGTATGCATAAAATGCATTTGCACAACTGCTAGATCACAATATTAGTTTCATCTGCACTTCTTCGGAAATTTCTTTTGTGCTGGGATTAGAATAGGGCTTAACTCAGCACAGAACTGCAGTTGAGTGTTCTTTTGAGAATTGGTATAGCACAATTGCTGCGTATCTAGTTATATCAGCGCATTCATTTTTTAGCTAAAGGAGAACCGATGTGTTTCCTGCTCAAATACCGACGAAGGAGGACGGACATAGGCAATATAATTTTCTGCCTCTTCATTAGCATTTCATTTTATCTCATTGTACATCCCTGCAGTTAATATATTTTTTTTTTTTGCTTAAGAGAACACTCAGGCTATGATTGCCCACTACAAGGTGTTCACTTCTAGGAAAAGAATGAGAAGAAGAAGAATGAATAGAGATTACAGCTGAAGAAGGTATAGATAGAAAAAGCAATACTGCTTTTGTAGGCTTTTGACTTTATATCAACGTTGCAGCGCCTCTGGCATCAAGGAAACGCATTAAATTTTTGAAGCTGTATTTGGTGGACATTTTATTAATAATTTTACTTTGCCGATGATGCTGCACAATGACGCCTACGTGGTCCATTGTAACTTAAATAAACTGGTTACAAACATGGTCCTATGTATTGCAGCCGTGGACCATGGCATTGAAAACAACAGCTTGTAGTTATACGAAAAGTGTTCGTGGTTTTGTTCGTACGTACGATCACTCCGTCGCATTAAAATTACTCTCTGAGCTGCTCCATGAAGTGTTACAAGAAGTAGTTCTTGTTTTCTTGAGGATTACCACTATATTACCAGAGGTCAGTAGAGTAAATGGGTGTGACGCAGATTTCAATGGTTAAAGGGTGTGACACTTGCTGAATGGTTTAGGCCGCTGTAATCCAAAGCTGCTGGTCCATTCCTAGGACGTTGTGTAATATAAAATACACCATACATTGGCTTAGTCTTGGACTAGTCCTAGGTCTCCGTGGACTACACTATGCATGCATGTATGGACTAGTCACATTATCTGCAGCGATACACATCGGAACCCCTTAGCGCCAAATGATCGTAAGCGCCAAAACACAAATTTTACAAAACTTTTTTTTTGTTATTATAAACATGAATTACAATCAAATCGCACACTTTATATATTCAAAGTTATCAGTAATTTTGACATTTGGTAAAAGGTCCATCAAATTTTAATTTGAATCTTGATTTTTTTTTTAATATCGATACCGATCATTTAGCGTTACAAATAAAGTGAAGCTTCACGTCCTATCATTTCTCCTGATATTCCTTTCCTCTAGTTCCAGCACAATGCACCGCATACGTAGAGGTCAGCTCCTGAGTGCTGGTCCCAGATTAAAAAAAGGGGTCAATAGGTTGGCTATCTCTGAGGGCAGAACACCTTTCCGGTGTTTTTTTTTTTTTAATTTAATTTCTTCTCCTTGTGGCTTATGGAATTGTGTGTGTGCCCACTGTGCCTAGTTAACAATGAATAGCACATTAAAGCTTGCACAGATCGTAATGTTTCATATATGTTATTGTCAATGTAGTTGTTTTTTTTAGTTGGTTACTAATTTTTTATTGTTGTTGCAATTGTTGTTGTTGCTGTTGTTGCTGTTATAACCCTATTGTTACATGCAAGAAAAATTGTACACGGATTCAATAGTAACCAAATTGAAAACCGTACAAAAAAGACGAAGAAAGCCATCATCATCATCATCATCATCAGCAGCAGCATTAGCAGCAACCTATTTATTTAAATGTATATGAATGAATGTGCATGTGTGTGTGTGTGTGTGTGTGTGTGTGTGTTTGTGTATATAATGTGGTATAGTGTGTTACTAATAGATACTAGAGCTTGAATACATTCAAACATTGTGATTATTTATGACTTGTTTTTGGTGATAATTTGTTTTAGTTGTTTTTGGTCTAAAGCCAACTCGAAAAAAGCCAAACAAAACAAAAAAAACAGAACCAAATTAAGAAACAAGAGTTGAAAGTCATGAAACAAGCGTAACAATTTTTACTTTTATTCTGAAAAGTGAAGGAGATAGGCAGCCAACCAACTAACTAACCAACCAACCAACCAACCGTCCAATTGACTAAGTGATTTGATTGTTTGCCCAAAAACACAACAAACAACAACAAAAACACAGTCAGAAAAGTCAAAGGCTTTGGGGGTGAGTTTTGGATTTTGCAGTAGTTTGAACCATTGTACAACAAATCATGCATGCACATGCATGCACATGCATGCACATGTATGTACATATGTATGTAGATTAAGTAATTCATTATAAACTTGTAAATTGGTTCTGCTGTAAATAGCAAATGATTGATTTATATTTAAAACTTTGACAATTTGTTTGAAATTTGTTTAAATCGAATTTTAGAATTTTAGCTAAATTGTTGCAAGCAACGAACGAAGCACCAGCAAGCGGCGCTAAAGGGAAAATTGCCAGTAAATATAACAAATATTTGTCGCTTACATTCAACGTTGCCAAAATGTGTTGTTTGTTTATTCACTTCTTTTGTCCTTTTTTTTCTTCTTGTTTTTGTAGAATTTTATTCCTTTGTTTTAGAGTCGCTTGAATTATGCTAATATTAAATACTAGTGCATATAGAGTATTTCTCAAGATGAACTACATCTTGAAACTATGAGCAGCTTAGCAACTTTTACTTGCCGACATTCTATTATGGTTGTATGTACTTAAAACACTATTTTGTTTTACCAAGTACTGGCAGTGCACCAGAGTACATTCCTCATCTTTACATTTTGCTATTAAATATTATTAAACAAAACAAAAAAAAAGAGAAAAGAGAAAAGAGAAAACACTAAAAACACATAACAAGCATTAAGCTCTAAAGGAATATATAACAAACAAAAAATGTTGTTAAATGCTGTTGTAACCATGTTGCTTGTGCGTAAAAGAAGGGAAGTAGAACCAATGAAAATATATGCAATCGATATGTAGGCTCTGGACCTACAACTCAATGGGTCATAAATGCCGTGTGCTGGCACGGGCAAAATATACCAGAAGATAACAAAAATCCCAATATACGCATTTATAAGAAAGTGAGGCAAAACGAAGCATTTCAAATTATTAAATCCAAAAAAACAGGCATTTAAAAGTATGCAATCAGGACGCTCGCGAGCGTTTACCCGCCGCCTAATGTTCTCCTGGCGTATCTCCAGTGTAGGAGGTAATCGAAGCCTACCAACATTCAGCAAATGTCACACCAATGGCTGTGCCAAACCCAGCAATTGCTCTAGACTCTATCGAGCGGTAATTTTCGACTTACAGCCTCATCACGTTATGCTGACACATGCTAGAGTTTTCCGCTGAGAATGGCACCCACAACCCACCAAACTGATAGACTAGAGCACTACTCTTTAAACTACCGAGGCACTGTGTCCTGGCATGCCGATTATCTTTCCTAGGGATGGCGGAATATTACGGCGAGACGTTTAAAAGGGTACGGGGAATGGTGGAATCCGGGCAAACAAGATTGCGGAATAACAAGAACGGGCTGAGCACATGTGGGTACGGAAGAAAACTTCCGCCATGCTTAAGCGATAAATGCTCGGAGCAGATCGTGAATAAGGACCGGAAGAATTTCTCACGGTCGGTCGCGGTATTGATGGGTGCGAGGGGTCTCTCACATTGGTTAAGAGTCGAGTGAGTGAATGGTATCTTCGACACAGAGTTTCGCAATACAACTCAAGTCCCTGCAGGCAGCCACGTAAACGAAGCAACCAACCAACTCGCAAAGAAGAAAGTCCGACATTGAGATGCCGCATTGAGTGGCCTGCAGCGTAATCGTGTTAAAGACTGTGGAGAGAGCTTGAGTGTGGAGAAAAAGAGAGAGAGAGACGGATGAGTTCGTTCTAAGAGAAGCTTAGAGTAGAAGGCTCAATGAATTAACTTCACCAATCGCGGTGCCACATTAATTTTCCATTAAAGTCAGAAGATCTGAGCAGTTTCTGGAGATTCCTAAACTGCAATTGAGACGAACTTGTCTAGTAGGACTCATACCAGGCGAATGGGTCTACTATACAACAATTTACACACGGGGAAGCAGAGGGGAGTGTGTTGCTTTTCCTCTGCAACTACTCAGTACTTGAGGACCAACGCCTCGAATAATACGGTAGACGTCCTTCAGGCGCATATCATACCCGTTAGAGATGGGACTCCAGGAGCAGCGGAAGGTTGTTGGGTTAGCATTGCTAACCTTTCGTCGGATCCAACCATCTTTTATTTCTTCCGGCTTTTGATTTCTTCTGCTACTTTCTTTTCTAATCTTGAATTTTGCCTGCCTCTACTCTTTCTTTTCATTTCACAATGCGACCGTGATGAGTTGGACCCAAGTGGGCGGCGATCCCTTTCCGGCCAGTAACTTGTCTACCTACCAGCACTGTCCAAAAGTGCAATGAATTGTGTTTGCAATCAAAGTGATTTGATTCAAACTGATTTCATATTTTGATTTCAATTAGATAAAATTTTAGGGCATCCGACTTAACTACTACTCCGGTCTAAATCTATTTCCCATATGCTAAACTGGGTTAAATAAAGCAGAATTTAAAACAAATTGTTTATATTAAATTTGTAGCATTGGCATACCTTCCGCTGCTGAAATATTTCCTTAAAATTCTACAAGGAAATGTTCCGCAAAAAAAAAATAAAAATAAAAATAAAAAAATTGTTAAGTAGCAGAAAAATCCACACACCAACAACTAGAAAGATATTTATGAAAAAAGAATATTTAAAATGTTACTTTCAAAGCAGACATTTGGCTTAGGGCCTAAACAGAGAGCGTACTTTTACGGCACAACTATTTTTGGTCCTGTACATAACTGTAACTAGCGCTATGTGTAGTACGTATTCTTGCGAAGGAAACTAGGGAACTATGTACTCTCATACACACCCCCCCGCCCCCCCCCCACTTTTACTTTGTACGAATATTTTGTGCAAGTTCTTATAGTGGCGTGGCTGTATTCTTTGAGCTATTTTATTTAACGAACTATTTTAATGCTTTTTAGAAATAGAAATTTGTGTTTTCGTTTTTCCGTTCCTTTTTACTTTTTATAATAAAGAGAATTTATTTTACTTATTTTAAGCACTTTTAGCTGTTTTTGATGTATTAAAGTCATTGAAATTATTTAATTGAATATAGTATTGTGTGGAGAAACGAATTGTGTATTTAAGTTGAGAAACGAGGATATATGGAATTTGTAGCGCTGTCATTTCAATAAATTTTGCGCTTAGAAAACTTCAGCTTTTACTTGTAAATTTTTTTATTTTGGCAGTCAGAATTTTGAATAGTGTGGAGGTGTATTTCGTTACGTTTCAGCCGTAATACATTACGTCTTTACATATATGGATAAACGTTTTTCCATATCTGGGACATTTATCACATTTTTTTTTTAAATTTCTAAATTTGACATTACGGCATCTATTACAGTCGCCTCTCGATAACTTGAAATTCACGGTACCAGAGAGTTCAATTTACAGAGTGTAGAAAAGCCAAACTTCCAATTATAGAACCTGGTCGTGCAAGATGTCATTTCCATATGTGGAGTAATGGATATAAAATGAAATAAATGATTATTTTGTTTTTATTTTATATTTTTTTACATAAAACACTGCACATTAAAATAATATAAATTAAAAAGCATCGGCGATCATGAAGCAATTCGAATTACTGAGTGAACCAAATTACATGAATTTTTTTCAATTTATTATATGTTTTTCAGGGGACGTGCGACACAATTACATTTATGGCCAGATTCAAATTAAAGAGTTGCAAATTATCAAGAGTCCAATGTATATACAGCATTGATAGTACTTGAACAATCTTCCGCAACATTTAATAACATCGAGCCTTTGGTGCAATACCGTCGTAATTCAAAAAATCGCGAACTGAGAAAAATGCATTTGAAGTTTTGAGCCCTCTTTTTTTATAGTATTTTCGTTTACTAAAGTTATTTTTTTACAAGTTTTTAAATAAAGAGGCATGTTTTGTAATGTTTTCTGTTTGTAAATTTCTTGTCATAAAGGAAATATTTCATTATTGCAAATAAATATTGTTGGAAATAGCTGGAGGCAATAAAGACATTTGTAGCTGTAGAATCTGAACAGTTAGAGATAGAACCATAATCTTTATTCCTTTAGATATATATTTCCCCAAAGATCATTTCTGCATACCCAGCTCAAAAAATTCAAATTTTAAGTTACTGCGGTATTGCACCAAAGGCTCGACATGTATTAATATTTAATAATAATATATTGGTACGAGACTTTAAAAACATGGGAATCGTTTCAACTTTCTTACCATCCGGACACTAAACTCAACCAAATGCGTATCTTAAATCGATTGAATCGATGAAGTGACTAAAAACAAGTGATTTTTTCGCCAAATTTCACCAACGTAATCTCTCGAAATATTTGACATATTTGAAAATCGATTTGACGACGACTTTGGGAATTATTGGAAAAACACCATTTTTTTTTCTTAAATTTTGTCAACGATATGTCTCGAACTTAAAATTAGTAAATAGTTAATAGTTAGAATAGTGTGATATGAGTATGCTTTGGAACGTTGCACATGCGTTTTTAGTTTAGTATTGATGCAAGAAGCCTTCAGTGAAGAGAGCACACAAGACTTTATCTATTTTAGATAAAGTAAAAATTGTTGAAGAACTTAGTAAAGGTATGAGTGGAAGGCTGTTGCCTGACAAATATGGGGTTGGTACTTCCACTATTTCATATATAAAAAAAAGTGATAGCTTCAAAAGGTGAGTTAATTTTTTTACATGATTTTTAATTAAATACATATGTATTAACAAAAAAATATTTTACATTCAAGTTTGCGAAGACATCTAATCGAAAACTATTGAAAAAGCGCAAAACTTTAAAAGATGGTGAATATAAATAGTTTGAACAATCATTATATTCGTGGTTTGAGAAACAACGTGAATTTTGATATGAATTATTATAATTTTTAATAAATACATACTACATACATGCGTAGTAATCCGGATAATTGGCTACTCCGGATTGGGGTCTGCAATCAATTATCCGGATTATCGAATTTTTACTGTATTAAGAAAAAATTTTTTTTTTACATAAAATTTAGTTTTTGTTAAAAACTTTAATAGATGAGTTAATTATCTACCTTCAATTTATGTTATAACCAATTTCGAAATCTTTTCTGTTATGCCACCCATTTAAAACAATCCTTAAGAGAGCAACTTAGGATAACAAGAAACCAGAACACCAATGAGTTTCAAAAAAAAAGTTGCCCCACAAAATATATTTTCTTTTAGACATTTTTTCATGTTTGGTTTTAAATCAATGAAATCTGATCTTGGAAACCCAAATTGATTTTCGGAGATTTCTAGTTACACTGTCAAACCACAGATAAGCAGATTATGAAATTAAATTTATTATTATTTAAATTTTACTTGGTTTTTAATGGAGTTAATATTTTTGCAATTCTTTCCAACTGTTATGAAAATTGTTAAAAATTAATATGTATCTAACATAATAAAAACAGAATGAATTATGAAAGCGTGTACGTAATTTAAAAAGAAACAATTCAATTCACTTAAGAAGTTTTATTTTTTCAGCAAATAGTTTTTCATAGAGAAATCGTTTTTTTGAAATGTTTTTGATTAAATCGTCTAGAACTCTTTGGAATGCCCCAAATTAGAAAACAATGCAAAAAACTAAACAAAATTTTGTTCATGTTTTATAGATGTTAGACGTTTTTATACATTTTAGAATAGTTAATGTAAAAAATAAAACTGTTCACGTGTCCGAGTCGTTCATGTTTCCGGGTATTCCTGTTTTCGCTAGTTCGCTGTATGTTCTGCTATTTCTTTTTTCTTTATATTTATTTACATATGTCAAGAAGATGACGTAATACAGGTAATTAATTTAAAGGTTCTGTAAGCTAATCATATTATATAAGAGTTCTGCATTATAAGCCATTTTATTTTTCCATCTTAATTTTTATGCAATACGTGCATAATGCGACTGTAAATTAATTTGTGATGTAATTTTTGAAGAATGTAAAATTTCAAGGTCGAATATTTAAGTGCTGTAAATACACTTGAGCAACAAGTGGATATTAACCCGAAATTTTAAATTTTCACTTCGACTAACAATCTTAATATCTACATAAACGTATTAAAAATTTCACGTTGATGAATTTCACCATGATGAATTTCAATTTTCAAAATCACTTAAAATGTAACGACAAACAGTTTTTGGGCTCTACTGAGAATTTTAAAATGTACTACGGCTATGAATTCAATATTTTGGAATAATATAATAAATATTAACCATCGGTTAACATCTTCAGGAAATTTCAATACTTTTTAAAAACTATTTTCTTTTTTATTACTTTTTTTATATATTGTTTTTCAAAATACTTAAATTTTCGAAAGATGTTAACGAAATATTGAAATAAATAGAATATATTAAAAAAAAAACATTTAACTATTCGTTCCGTTATGTAATTTCCTTAATGATAAAAATTTTTTGAGTTTTATATACATATGTTATAAGTTGACTTTTGATGGCAAAAAATAAATTTGGTTTGATTCTTAAGAACTTAGGAAACATTGCACATGTGCAATTTCATGCAGGTAATTAAAAAAAACAAAAAATTTTGGAGAGAAAATTTCAATGTTTAAAAAAATATTTTGATCACATTTGCACATACATATGTATGATATTATACATCAGAGAGTATGAATAAATGCTGTATAAATAAAACCCTTATATACATTTGGAAGAAACTCTGATACTTTTCTTAAAATCTTTAAAAAATCGTCACAATATTCAGAATAATAAAGGAAAACTATTCAATATTTCTACCAAGGTCTATTTATTAGACCTTGGTTTCTACGTACTGAAATCACTAATTTAATTTTAGACTTATTTACACTTTTTAATGATGATGTTATGCTAATGGCACAATGACTTTAATGTTCACACTTAAAAGAGACTAATGGAAAAAAAATAACTGTAAAATAAGCAACAGAATAGTAGCCAGATAAACAAAAAGTTAACATTGCATATAAGTATGTATGCTATGTCATGCAACGAAGGGTTTAGCGTTACAAAAAGTCAAGAAGTATTTATTATAAAAATTATGTTAAACAATAACAATTAAAAAAAAGTAATAAAATAATTATATTGTGTACAAATGTTTAATACAACTTACCAAATTTTCCAAACACATCGGTGCATTCCTTATTTTATTTTTATATGAATCTCCTTCATACTAATTTATTCATTATTTATTTAATTTAATCAAATTATAAACATATTTTTATTTACTCTGCTTTATTTTTATTTTATCACAGCACTTGTTATGCCATAAACATTAACATTTTTGCTTTTGCACATACATACTCGTAGATACTTATTAATTGCCCTGCTTTATTTATTTCTTTCTCTTCAAATTAACACACTATGCATGGCTCTTAAGAACATTTTATATTTATTTTTGACCTCTTTATATTCTGGTTTAAAATTTAAAAACCATAACAAAACAGATTTCCTTTGATGACGACGACGACGCCAACGACTTATAAGCTGCATTGAACCACCGACTAAAAAGAAGCCACCACACACAAACAAGAATTTCACTTTCAATAGAGGAATAACAAAACTACACCAACAACATAACTGACATGTTGCATGAGAAGCAAACGCACAAGTCGTAACTGCTGCGGCAGCGCAGTCGTCAGCCATATTAATTTTTCATCACTTTATTTGAAATTTTCGCACATTTCAATTAACAATTACAAATAATTGCAATGATTTTCATATAAAAAAACACTTTAATTGCATTTATGAAACTTTTATTGATACTCTTATTATAATTTAATAATTATCAGAGCAGTTTTTCCACTATTTATTAATTTATTTAAGGCGACCGTATTAAATACGCGTGTTTACTTCAAAAGCCGGCGACTCAACTAATTCTTTTCCCAATTAACGATGCAAATGCAGACAGTAGAGTTGCCGTTTCTCAACGTAAATAAATTATACTGGGATCAAATGGATTTAGAATTATAATGTAAATATTAGTATAGCTTTCAATAAATTGTTGGTATATTTTTGCACATACTTTTTATTTGGGATAATTTATGATTACTAATATAAATATATAATCTTTTTTTGCTGCATATTAACTGGAAGTCAATTTTTCTTTCTTGTATAACAACTATTTGTTTATTAATTAAAAGAGAATTGTGTGTCAAAACTGTAACTCAAATTTGTGCTGAACTTAAGGAAGCATTAGTCAGCTGATGTGTTTATGCTCTGTTCTGTTGTGGTTCAATCTTTGAAAATCCAAAACTTGTTAATTGAAATGACATCGAAATTACAGCTGATATAAACTGTGTAAGAAACCTATTAAAATTTGTGATTGTGGTTTTACTCATATACATATGTGACGACAGCAGTACATTTTTATGGATTAGTATTGAATTTAATATCTTCACTGAACATTTATTTTTGTTCAAGTTAATGAGAGATACTCTCATGTCATTCTTATGGTAATGAAGGTTGTTTTTCAAGCCCGATAAAACCTCAAAAAATTTTATAAATTTAAGAAATAATGGAAATGATATCATCGTTCCTTAATTATTCTGTTCTACATGTATAGATTTCCTATATATGTATACCTGATGGATCTATAAAGCAAATTGACCGTTTGAAGTATTTTGCTGAAGACAACATTGTCGTATTCCAACACATCAAAAATATTGAAAGTCATTTTAAAAATGAACGGCTCAAATTGAGCTGATCTAACTTGAAGCAGTTTAATCTGAATTAACTTTTTCAACGACAATGGACTAGTCCGGCAATGCTTTCATAAAATGTGCACTATAGCATAAAATATTCAAAATAATAGATGTGTATCTGGTATAAGCGGACATCTCTCATAACCGTACAAAAATACTACTACGTCTAGTGTCCGGTTATGAGAGGTTTCACTCAATATAATATATGATTCAAATAGAGGTAATTAAAATATTCTATATACATATGTATGTATATACATACATTAATCTATAGGCATTTAAAAGCACTTCTACATACAATAATTAAAAGAGTGAAATGGCTACCTTATTCAGCTTCTCCTCTTTCATTAAGCCAAAATGTCAAGTACATGATGAGAAGCTAGTGTCAAGTGCTCGTGTCGTAACAATTTAGTTTGCTTGTCGATGTTTAATTTGTTACTTTGTTTTCCGTAATGGTCGTGATTTTAATTAAATAAAATAATGAAATGTGCACGGTTTTTAATACAAATAGTTTTAAAATGTTCATAAAAGTGCAGTGATCGAAATGATATACTTTTTATGGTGAAAATATTAAAGGAAAGTGTAGAAAAAAGTGTTTTTAAAGTTGGAAAAATTCTAATAATTCAAATATGTCCATTATTCAAATAAAGCAGCGCAGTTGCAGCATCATGTTGGTTTAGCTCGTATGCAGTGATCGGATTTCATTGAATGTTGCTTTTTGTTATTGTAGAAGAGTTACTAAAAGCAAACGCAAGTGTGTCGTCATGTTTCAACGGTTTATTTAGCTGCTATTCGCTTGTGTGTTGCTTTGTTTGTTTGTTGATTTTTGTAACGGAATGAAATAAAAAATAAAAAAATGGGTGATAATAAAAAGGGATGATAATGTTTGAATATTTCAAGAGCAAATTGATTCTGCGTAGTAGAAGATCAAGGCAATTTTCCTAATTAAAGAAATATTTACATACTACATAGTATGTTTACATACATACTTATGTACTATGTATGTTTGTTTGGGGTGTATGAAAAATGCAAAAAGTGTCTTATGAATGGCGTTAATGTAAAGGATATTGTAATTAAAAAAAACTAATCTTTTTGAAAGGAATGTCTACAAATTTATTTATGGTGAGTCTTTTTTATAATTTTTGTTATTTACATATTTTGTACTTACATATGTATGTATGTACATATGTACATATCGCTCCATAAACGCCAAAAAAATGTTAACACCACAATTGTGGTTTTTATTTCCTTTTTTTTTATAAAAATGGATAGTTCCCAATCATTAGCCTCATCGCACAGAATATTGCGGGCGGAAATGTAAATGTTTTTAAAATTTATTTGTTTTGTGTTCTATGTTGTTTAAAGCTGTTTTTAGACACTATGTATTTTATATTTTTGTCAGTTGCATTATCCACCTGTAATTGCGTATGTGTGTCAAAAATTCCTATTTGCAGATGGTTTATAGTTTTTGCTTTTACACTTGCGTTTTTAGTTTCATCTGACGTAACCTAGAATAGTTCACAACAATATACTGATGTCAAATTATATAAATATACTGATTTAAATTTCTATTCACTTTTAATTGTATATAATTTAAAGATTTGTTTTTTAATATGAATATGAATATGAAAATGAAACCGAGAAAAATTTAGAAATATGTATGTATGTATGTTAATATTAAGTACCAATGTTGAGAAAAGAAAACCTTCCCTTTTAAAGTTGGGTTTTTTCGTCTTTTTGGAAATACAGGGTGTCTGGTAGCAGAATTATATATTCAAACTTAAATAAAAAACGTAATAATTGACACAAAGTTTTATTGAGAGCATTGAACGATAGAATGGAAATGCAGATTTTATGTTTTAAAGAGTCTGTCTGGTGGCAAATTTATATTTTAAATACGATTATTTCAAAAAGTAGTAAACGGTGCGTAAATATATGTAAATATTTACAACAAAAATTCGTTGGAATACGGAACGGTGTCGGAATCTGACGGAACGATAACGAGTGTGAAGAATATAACAAAACACTATAAGGACGGACAAGTTACATAGTCATCGGAATGTTTTTTTTTTGGACCAGTGCACAGCCGACGGATGCCCTCTACGTATGCAATATATGAACCGGAACAAGTTGGAAAGTGACAGTGTAGAGTAGAGACAGGTTGAGAAGTTATAGAAGAATAGGGAGCTGGCACAACTCTGCAGTTGCGTGTCCTTGAGAATTTATAAGGCGGAGTCGATGCGTCTCAGGTCTTATGTTTACTCATTGCTTTTGAAGCTAGAGCACAGTCATTTTATTTATGTCTTTTCTTTTTCTCAGCCGCCATTTTTTATTGCTCAAATATCGAAGATAGAGGGCGCTTTTATATCCCAAACACAATTGGCATGAAATTCTTTCAATCTGCTGATTCGAAACATAAAAAATAATTTTTTTTTTATTAAAAAAAATTATTTACATATATTTTCTTTTTGGCTACGCTAATTCCATGTATCATTATACAAATTATAATAGTGCCCAGCCAAGTAATCTACTTAAAAGTGTTTTTTCTGGTTGTATAAGTATTTCCCTTAAAAATCTTATCTTATTCATTGGCCTCAGCAAGTGATTCTGCAAATATTTCTCTCTTACAGAAATATTTCTAGAAAGCAATTTATTCTGCTTGGTCTGTGAAATTCTTGAGACATTTTCGAAAAATAAAAGGCAAATATTTTCATCCAAAAAAAAAATAAGGACATAATTTAGTAAAATCGCCGATAATATACATATAAAGGGTGTCTGGTGGCAAATTTATATTTTTAAATACGTATATTTCAAAAAGTAATAAACGGTGCGGAGGGAGGGTGGCGCCGTTGGAATTATCGTTTGTGCGGATTTGTCAGTCATGATGTCGCAGTGGTCGAGTGAGCATCGCGCGTTCGCTGTGGAAACATTTTTTAAGAGTAATGATTCTTACGTAATTGCTCGGACAACTATTTTGTTCAAAGTTCGGTATTCGGCGATTGATCGAGTGTAAATTTAATTCGTTCGTGAGTACAGAGATTCCGCACAACTGCTTCGGCTATGATTGCCCCACAACCAGTGCCCAGTCGATCCGAAAACATTGAACTGGTTGAAAGCAGTTCACGTGAAAATCCGCCACTTTCAATACGGAAAAGAGCAGCCTCACTGGGACTTCCAAGAGCGATTATTCATGAAATTTTAAAAAAGGATTTGGTTGACATACTCTTTAAAAAATAAAATCAGCATTTCCGTTCTATCGTTCAATGCTCTTAATAAAACTTTGTGTCAATTATTACGTTTTTTATTCAAGTTTGAAAATTTAAATCTGCTACCAGACACCCTGTATGTATACAAAGATATTTTAAATCTATATTATAAATGTAAATATTATAAATTTTTTTCAATTTTATACATTTTGCTAATATTGTATGAAATTTTAAAATATTTCGAATCACATTATTTAAACAAAAAAAAAATTTTAATTATATTATTAATTAACCTTTTTTATTATATTTTTTGAAATATATTTATTGAAGTCTTTTTTTTTTTTTTATTTTGTTTTATTACAAAAAAAAATTTTTATATTAATTTCAAAAAGAAAATAATTTTATAAAAAAGAATAAAAATTTCCTGAATATGTTAACCGATGGTTAAGGAAATGTCGAAGTAGAAAAAATAAAAATAAAAACACACTTTTAAGCTGAAAATATATAAATTGTTATTAAATGTTAAGGTTAAAAAAAGAGTATTAAAAAATTAATTTCTTATACAATTTCTAATGAAATCATATCTCCCTTTGTTTTCAAAACATTGATTTACTTTTTCAACTTCCTTAGTTGTCATTACTAAAATTTTAATTTAAATAAACTCCACTATATTTGCACAACGTAAATAGCTTCCTTGACAAGCCCGCTAAGAAAACCAGCACAAAGGAAATCCATATCAGCTGAGCTTTCAATGCAACCTGTTAAGTAATCAACCTTGAGACAACATTTTTATAATATTTTGTTCAAATATCAAAAAACAATCCTTTAGACATTGAATCATATTAATTTCGTTTAAAATTTATGACAAACTCCGTCAATGTAACCGAGTTGTGATGTAAGTGAGTGAGTGATGGTCTAGTTGGAATTTTGCTTTTAATATGCTTCATTCCATATGAATATATGTATGTATGTATCTAAATACATATGTATACTATGGACATACATATTTTATTTTATTCTCTAGTTGCTTCTTTTATTTTATACAGTGATGCTGTTCCATTTGACGTTACTGTTGACCATTCTGTGGTTCCATATGCATAATTTTTTATAATGCAATTTTTGTTGCTGTTTCTTTTTTTTTCCACACCAGGAAGAGGAGAAAAAGCCTTGTATGTAGTAATGATTTCTGTGTGATCTACTGCGTAATCTATTGCTATACAGGACTGCAAGAAGAGCAAAGAAATTGAAGAATGCAAATGAAAAATAAAATGAACTATTTCACACTCATCAAGTTGACAAAGAAAAAGTTTTTCATTACATCGGGCTGTCACTGGGTGTCTTTGACTTTGGCTTTGTTTTTATTTTTTGCCTTTTTCATCTTTGTCATTCTAAGAATAGTATGAAATATCCCTGAAAGATGATAACTACGGACAGGATAATATTATATACATATGTATGTATATGTAGATATGTTTGTGTGAATACAGGATGCCTGGTACATGCATACGTACATACATACGTATATTCTCCATAGACGCGTAAAATCTTTAATACTGTATAATAGAGGTTTGCTAAGTTCAAGTTTTTGAGGGCGGAAGCTGGTGTTGTTTGGTACGCAGCACATTTCTTGGCCTGCAAAATCATGTCTTCAAATGCATGAAAAAACCAAGTTTCTTCTTGTTGGCTTCTAGCAGCCGTCATATCTGTCTCTTTTAACATGTTTAAAAAAATTTGTTCTTCCTGCACTACGACACTAGTCTTATATTAATTCATGGCACATAGATAAATTGGCTTAATATGGTAAATTATTGTATCAGGTTGTGCAGTTCATTGCTGCATTTTAAAATTTGCTAGATTTTTATTTAACTAATCAACTTGAAGGCCTGATTGCATGTTGGCAGTGGTGTTTTTAATCATATCGCTGGTTTTATTTCTTTTTTTGTATAGTTTTTATAAAGAAATGGCAAAAAAATTTAACTTTATCTCTCAAATTCAAAAGGAAACAATTTTAAGCAGCATTGAGGATTCAGCGTTAATTTAAAAATCGGCAATGACGGATTCTCCACTAAATATTCCGCTGTAATTTTTCCAATTGAAAGATGACTCGAATAGCTGGGAAACTAAGCTGAGAAATGTTCAGCAGTGGCATTATTGTGCGAAGTTGATGATGTGAAAATCGGCCGTGGTCACCGATTTTTGTCAAGTAAAATATATATTTGTATATGATATCAAGGGAAATAATAAATAACTGGGTTTTTAATTTAATTATAAAAAACTTGTTGCATCTCTAAGGATGCACTGTTCATTTATTCCCACACACAGAAAAACATTTAATTCCAATGTAAAATTAACACCAATAGGTTATGTTAGGTGGTCAGATTGCCGGATGGAAAGGTCACAGCCCACTTTAGTCCAAATTATTATGGCACCATTGTGTTACCTGTTGTAAAAAAAAAAAAAAAACGTTCCCGTGTCATATTGATACAGATCAGACTCTCTCACAGGAATCGAACCTACAACTCCCAACTGGTAAACAAGCACACTATTCACTATACTACCAGGACACATGATTAAATGTTGATTAAAATCATGTTCAATTTCAACAAAAATAATGACCAAATTGAACATTGATTCACATTGATCTGAAACTAAAAATTTACCTTAAAACAAATTCATTCAATATTTTTTGTAATAAAAATAACGCTGTACAATGTTTAATACATAAAATACTGTTTTATAATAAAATTAAAGTTTTATGACGTTAAAGCAACATTACACTCTACTGCATCAATCCAGCAAAATGCAGGATTTTCATACAAAGATAGATAAGATAATGTATAAAATTAACATTTAATCAGGTAAATTGAACATTGGACAATTATAAATAAATAAAGGACAAATTTTAACTCAAACTTAAATCAACATGAAAATACTTTAAAAAAAATTTCTATATTGAAAAATTCTCAAAGACTGTTTGGTACTTTTTATATAAACATAAATTTACAAGAAAATTTTTATGGTTTCTACAATGACATTTTTCTGCGTGGAGTAATTAAGCTTCCTATACAAATATAACAAAAGATTGTTTCATATTTTTTATTTAAATAATTTATTTTAAAAAGCTAAAACAGTAAAATACACTAAAATATTAGTGTCACTTCTATTTTTATTTTGACCTTTATTAAAATTTTTTTAATTATATTTATTTTTGAGCGATGGTTTTTTTATGAAAAGTTTTTCAATTATTATTTATTTCTCAATATTTCGCTACCAAATAGGTAGCATCGTCAGGAAATAATAATTTGTGTAATATAATATAATAATAATAATATAATATAATATAAATACAAATTATTATTTCCTGACGATGCTACCTATTTGGTAGCGAAATATTGAGAAATAAATAATAATTGAAAAACTTTTCATAAAAAAGACCATCGCTCAAAAATAAATATAATTAAAAAAAATACACTGAAAAAAAAATAATTAAAAATTAAAACACTGAAAAAAAGAATTCAAAGTAATTTTTTAATACTTATTTTTTAACATTATTGATTTTAATAATAATCTATATATTATCTTTTAAGCCTAAAGGTTTGTTTTTATTTTTATTTGTTCTACGTCGATATTTCGTTAAGCATCGGTTAACATTTTCAGGAATTTTTTATTTTTTTTTTTAAAGATCATATATAGAATTCAAAGTACAATAAAATTCGATTTTTTTTTAATTTAACTGTCTGTAGCTCCATAGTTCCACAATAAAAGAAGAAGAAAAAAACCTAAATCATTGTACGGTTTCAGTTTTGGAAAGGTTCTTTTTGTTTTACATAACTGTGTAAGTTTAGTTGCGAATTTGTGTCTAATAAACACAGAAATGCATACGTGTACGTGAATTAAGTGTTTATTTGCATTAGGGAGCAACAAAATCTTGCGGAAGTTGTTGCATTTTTTTTTTTTGGTTACATAAAAATAATGGACTCAATGTCACCAGCAGAGTTGTAGAATTTGAAAAAATTGCATCGTCAACACGAATTTTGTGGCATAGAGTTTCGAAGTCAATTTGTATACATTTGGTAAGGGCTCCAATGCGTATAAATTAATTTTTTGGCGAGTGTATAAATATGCAGGGGTTGCGAAATTTTTAATAATTTTCATGAGCAATGTATTTGCATATTTTGGCATAAAGTCATATTTTTGCTTATTTTTTATAAACACATGATTTACATGGTATCATTTACATAATAAGTTGCGTATGCCTTTCAGCACCACGACCATTTTGATCTATGTGCTCTCTCTCCTGTTTGTTTTTCATTGATGTACGAGGTCTGTTCAAAAATAAAACTGCATTTTGTATTTTTTTTAAAAGTATTTATTTATTCATCAACATCCATTTTGTACCCTTTAAAGCAATCTCTCTCAGATATAATGCACTTATGCCAGCCCTTCTTCCATTCATTAAAACAATTCTGAAATGCGCTTTTCGGTATGGCCATCAGCTCGTTCTTCGATTTTGATTTTATCTCATCAACTGTGAGAAGACGCTTTCCTTTCTTCAGTTTTGGGAATAAGAACAAGTCGCAGGGAGCCAAATGTGATGGAGGCATGATTAGGGTGGTGTTTTTGGCCAAAAGAAACACGCACAAGCATTGATGTGTGAGCTGGTGCATTATCGAAATTCAGATTCCATCATTTTTTTTTACCAGAATATGCAAACGTTGCATAACTTCATTGTAGTATTCCTTATTAAACGTACGACCTGTTGGGAAGAACTTATTATGCCACTACGCCATTGTAATCGAAGTAAACAAAATTCACCTTTTCTTTCGCACAAACCTCATTGAATATCAATCGGTATGAGCGATTACCGCCAATTGCCTGCTCTGTATCTTCTGCACCTACATGAAGGCACTACGATACTGCACGCCCTTAAACACAGATAGATCTACGTATAATAATAAATTTAACGATTTTCCAAAAATTTATGCTCGAGGGGAACAACAGAGAAATTTCGCCCTCTCCGAATCTATACTATTCTCCGAATCTATTACACTGCAATGAATCTTTAAACATAGAAAGAGCTATGTACGAATATATATAGTGAAACATATTCCTGATGTTTTTCCTAAAATTTAAAATATAAAGAACTCTCTGTAAACACAGTATGGCGTACGTCCCGAAATGGAGGACCACTACTTTGTATACATCGCGTAATATGGGTATCAAATTAAACGGATTGTTATTAAGGGAAACTCTTAATTATATAGAATAACTATAAACACAACATGGAGAACAACGCAGCTTGGCGGACAACTGCCTAAGTGGGTGTAGTGCGGGTAGCGAAGTGCACCGGGTTAATCACTTTCGAAATAGATATTTAAGGAACTTAACTTAATTCGTAGCATATCAGCAAATTTCCTCCCATTCATGGTTTTAAAATTATTTTAATTTTGCTGAATACTTGTTTGCATTAAATCTGAAATCTAGATTTTTTTCCATTTCCACTGCATGAATTTTTGGGCAAAACTCGTTCGTTGCTTGAATTCTTGCAATTGAAATGAAAGATTTTCTTAATTTCAACCTCAAATATGCTCGTACCTGTTGGACATTTTTCATCATTGTTATGCATGTACTGGACTGGCATTTCTTGTAGGTATTAACGATTTGCATCGAAAATTTGATGGCAGTGAAATAGAGAAAAGCGTGTCCCTTTTCGCCACTATACTTTGGCAAACATGCAAATGAGTTGACAACAAAAACGTAAATATGGTCAAATCATTTGTTGTCATTTTAAATGGCAATCATGTCTGTCGACCAACTAAATACTCTTGGCAGGAAAGGCTGGTGGCTGATGGCTGGATGAATGGATGGCTGCATTGTTGGCTGTTACAGCACACAGCAATCAAGTTAGTTTGGTATGCGTTTAGTATCCTTTTGTTTCTTTATTTAGTTCATTAAGTAAGGACGTGTTCCGGCTGTGTGTGGGCGGGGTGGACGTGTGTGCGTGTAAATATGTTAAGGTGTGTAGTGTAAACCAGTACGTGAATTTTATTTTGAGGAGACCAATAAAATCCGCCGTGGTCGGTCGGTCCATCATAGCATATTGAGATGTTAGGGGTTGCTGTTATTAGGTACGTTATCACTCGAATGAAGATGATTCGAAAAAATTTCTATTCGAAAATCTCTCGTTTATACTGTAACAAGTGACTCTGCAGGGACTCTTAGCGAGTCGCTGGCTAATTTCACTCTCACGACCGAGGCAGCAATAACTTTTAATTGAATTAAATCTAGGATAGACTTCTGATCCTTTTTCATCCTATTAAATAATACTTTTCTTCATAAACAGCTGCAAGACGTGGAACATCAGCTTATTGGTGGCAGCCGTAATTTATGTTACTTTGTTCGGCAACAGCAGTGACACCTTTCGGGATGCGTTTTATCATTTAATCTAATCATTATGAATAAGACAATACGAGCAAGTGTTAAACGATTGTTGTCAGCGTAAAATTGCTGCTGATTACGTTAAGACAGTTTAATATCGGCAAGTGGAATCTTAAGAGGCAGCCCTCTTTAACTCTTTGACAGCACCGTTGTACCCACAGCTTTCGTTGCCAACCATGACGGCCATATATAATCCTCAATGTTGTGTGTGATTGTTCCGCTTGATGGGAGTATTTTTCATTAACAAAACGTGTTCAATAATTGGCTTTTCTACATCTTGTGGGATTTCTGGAGGACATGCTGAACTGGGTACATGGCATAAGTGTTTGATTTCAACTTGTTAAAGGGTGGCTTAATAAATCCAAAATATTGGCTTGACTTTATCATTTGAAGTGGGTAAAGTTTCCATACACAAACTTACACAACTGCGTTGTACGTTTGTAATTTCTATCTATTCATTTTCTTCTTCTTTGCTTATCTTAAATAATCTTAAACTTTCTTCGACTTGTACAATTTCCACTTTCAGCAAATACCCATCAACAACATCAACTTTTTGCAAAATGAAGCAACAGCAACAAGAAAAGCACTACGCAAATAAGTATTTGTATTCGTATATAAAAAAAAAATACACACACAAACACACACACACACACACACACACATACATAGTCGAAGAAAAAGTGTTGATGGCTCAAGACATGACAAATTCTTAAATAGAAATTCCTTTCACAAGATTCCAATTCACAATGTTCTATTTTGTACTGTCATGTCTTCTTCCATTTTTTTTTCTCTTTTCTTATTTTTGTATTCCTTTTATGCTTTGCCACTTTCTACTTACTCCCACTGTGGTCCCGGTAGCTGCCGGCTTAAGGCACCACCGCCATTTACAGCATTATCATTGCCAGCGTTTAGATTGGTTGTCGCCCCCTCTTTGGCGCACCCCATTCACTCGGTCGTTCATTCATTCAGTCATTCATTCATTTGAAAGCTTAACACTTTCTTGTTTTGGAAGTTGACTTTATATTTCAAGTTATGCGCTAAAGCATTTGTTCCTTATGTTCCTGTTGTTGTTGCTGTTGTTGTTGTTGTAGCAGTTGCTTGTTGCTGCTATTGCTGCGATGGTGAAACCAAAAAATAAAAAAAAAAAAAATAAAGAAAAATTTCGTTGTGAAAAAAAAGTTCAAGAATTTAAATTAAAAGGACATTTGACAGCATTGTCAATTTTGTCAATTGCTTGGTGTATCGCAAAGCAAAGAAAAGAAAAGAAATGAAAAAAAAACGAAAGAAGACGATAAAATAATAAAATTGGGGAACAAGGACATGGCGGTAGTATGTAATTGCAATGTTCTAACGCTTTTTTCTATATTAATTTTTTCTACTCAACTTGTTGGATTCCTTTTGCAAGAGGAGGGAGAGCAACGAAGACGAAGAAAAAACTTTTTCAATTAAAAACACTAAATGAGTTAAATAATTAGATAAATGAAATGAAATGAAAAATAGTAGCATGTATTTGAAGAATTTTTATTTTAAAAATAGTTTTATTATGACTGGAGAGCAGAACGTAAAATGACCAGCATTATCTTTGTCATCGTCAATTATTTACCGATTTTCAAAGATATTCTGAATACGGAATACTAAAAGCTAATACCGCTTTTACCACCATGATTTTTGCCGCAAACGAGCTCCCTATATATCTCATCCAAATGCCAATATTTCTAGCTCCAACTGTCATATCGCAGTCCCCGCAGGGGGGTTTGGAAACTTATTTCTATACCTACGGGTATTTAGCAAACCCGCGGTACCTAGCTAAAGGTGTAGCATCACCTGAAACTTCCTTGGAGTTTGAATATGACAGAAGAGGTGACTCTTCAAAATATTTACTAGAGATTGAGGAAGTTATGGTTGCATTTCCATGTGACTGCAGAAATACAGTTCAATTCTAATCTAGAGCAGTGGTGTTCAAAAATAAAATGAAGATGTATTGGTGAAAGAATTTTCCCAGCAAACATAATGTCAAACGTTTCAAATAAGAAAGAAAATGCCAGCTATATACAACTTATTAAATGAATGTAATTTAAATTTTAAGAAAAAGATAAGAGCATCAGGGACCATAAATAGCAGTTATCAATTTTAATAAATAACTTTAGAACACTTATTTGGGGTGAAAAAAACAAAAATAAATTCAAATAAAACATTTTTTTTTGGGCTTAAATAGTAGACTAAAAAGTTTAACCATCTGTCATTCCTCATTATAATTTTTAAAATCGCTTTGAAAATTTTATATTAAACATTCTATGTTAATACTTGCATGGCAATTGCGAATTAGTAAAATATTTTTTAAATTCAACGAGGTCATTTTATTTCGCTGCTTGGAACAAACGTTTTTCATGTCTGAAAATATTTGTTCGCATAAGTAGTGGAAAAAAATGATTAATATTTTAAATACATTTTTTTGAGCTGGGGACATATCGCAACATCTAAATTTTTCCAAAACTCTAGAGTTTGCAAGTACTCATGCTTGTTACTTCTATCTTATGTAAAAGACCGTGACGATGGTTTAGGTATTTAGCACGTTGACTATAAAACCAAAAGCTCTGGGTTCGACCACAGTTTGAGGCTGAGTCTTAAAACCACTTCGCATTTTTCGGATGTGACTTTGTGTCAATTGTTGTCGGACTGTTTCCGTGTTGAAGGCATTTTTACTGGCCACTGAACAGTAGCCGTTTTAGCTGATACTAATCCACAAGTAACATCAGAGTGTCATCCTTGTGCAGCATCATCGGCGAAGTGAAATAATTAATGAAATGTTTACCAAATACAGCTTCAAAAATTTAAGGCGTTTCCTTGATAGCAGTGGCGCAGCAACACTGTTATTATACAAGAAACGTGCAAAAGCAGAATTGTAAAAATAATGAAGCCTTCTTTTATCTATCCCTTCATCAGCTGTAATCTCTATCACTATTCCTTACCTAGAAATTAAATTCAAAGTCCCCCTTTTGTTATCTGGGAACCCAGGTATGTTAACGGCCGATGTAGCCCAATTTCCTAGTTTGGGTGCAATACATTGCTAAGAGATATTCCCTGAAAACTGATCGAAGAAAAAAAAGAACTAAAGTCCTTACGAGTACTCCACGTTATTAATCCTGTTATGTAGGGGACGATCATAATTTGTTCTCTAATAAACTTTGGTGACTGGTGACCAGCCCGCTCTATGCAACAGATCTCTGTGTATGGATCTCTGATATCTCACTGTATCTCTCTGGCAAAATCTTCTCAACAATTTTTGAGTCTCCTTAATTATTGTTTCAAAATTTTATTCGTTCATTCCATCACCAATTAGTGCATGAACTTTCAAAAAAAAAATATTTATTAAATGAATTATGACTGATTGCTTGATAACCAAAGCTTTCCAAAATTCTGATTAGTTTTGAAAATATTTTCATGACTACGAGTACATTTGAGTTATCACACACTGTATACATTGTTTTCTTAACAGTGATTTGAATGTATAACTACTGGCTTAGCTTCAAACTACTACAAATATTTATAATTACAGGTTAACACAATTACTAGTGCCTGTTTAGTGCACTCTATTTGGAATCTAAATAAATATTCGTCATTTGGTAGTGCTTGTAGATAAATAAAATTACGAGTACAATATTTAGATATCGATATTTGTGCAAATATATAACAAAAATAAATGGGCTCTTAATACATTTGACGTAACCGGTATGTTTGTCTCGTTAATGTTATTAGAAACAACAATAAAAAAGCCCTTCCTCCATTTTCATTCATACTTCCAATGTTTATAAGTTTTTCTTCCCTCGCTCTCTCTATCTCACTCTCTTCTGCTGCGGTTTTAGCCATTTTCAAAATTCAGCAAAATAGTGACGTCATCTCTGTGCAAAATTGTTCACTACCCGGCTGGTTGGGCGATAATGAAGTTTACAACAGCACAAGAGTATCAGTGATTATTTCTATGAACTGTTATACACCATAATGCGAAATAAAATGAAACCGAGAGAGAGAGCAAGAAAAGGAAAGAGCGGTTTTCTTATAAGAGCCAAACAATTTGCAGCTAATTTTTGTGAAGTTTATGTCATTTCCGAGTGTGTTTCTGCAATGGCACTTCTCATAAATTCGAAAATTACTTTTACGGAAAGCAAAGTATGTATGTGTGTGTTTCCCTTACGTTCGTGTTTTAATTTCAATGTTGTTTGACGGGTATGTAGGAAAATGGCACTTGAAAAGGATACTTTGCGGCAATTTTTATTACAACAACAAGCGCAATAACAATTAAGAGCAACGAGGAATAAAACGAAAAGCCATTGAAATGAAATAAAACAGGAAGATAGAATCGGAAAATATATATATTTTTAAGAATAACTATTAAAATATCAATAGCATTGCTAGTACGTATAAAATACAATATGGCTTACAACTACAACTTGCATACCAGCAACTGGAAAAATATACTTATAATCAACATTATCATCGAATGAAAATGAGGATGAGTATGAGGATGATGATGATGATGATGATGATGATAATGATGATTATTATTATTATCAGGAAGGAAGGTTGCCACAGCACGACGACTGCTAAAAAACTATAGAAACGAGTCAACGTTCGAAAGCGTCGGGTCATTGAGCCGCTTTATGCACGAAAAAAAAGTAATTTTCACAAAACAAAACTGCTGCTTGCAATTGACGTAGTTTATTTTTTCATTCGAGTAGTTTTTGCTTTTGTATGCGCAGAGAAAATTAATTTTAAATCAAATTAAAAAAAAAAAAAATTTCCAACAACTACAAAAAAAGAAATTGCTACTTGTAATAAATTTATATTTTAAAAATCAAGTGTTGGCATGTGTTTGTAATAATTTATAATAATTCTCTTGTAATTTGAAGTTGTGAGAGTGCTATTAACGATGCAATGAAATAAAATTCCTAATTGTGCCAAAAAGTATGCAATAAAATACAATTAATATGCGTTATTTGGTTTAACAATACACAGACAGGTCTAGCATTAAATACCATCATCATTTTCTTATTGCCGTTATTTACATACTGACAATCAGCATTTAGTTATGCATTTACATGTGTGTTGGTGTGAGTGCGTGTGTGCAATTGTGTTTGCAAGAGAGTGAGTAAAATCGCTGCAGTCACTCGGTGTTGTATTTTTTTTTTTGCCTCTGCTGCAACCACCATCATAATCAACAACAACTGGTCCATATTCTGGGATTAAGGAACATCGTTTAAAATCGTGTTTTAAGCAAAACATGCAGCGCAAAAAATTAACTATGTACTATGTTCGTATAGCCGGCATTTTTTATGAGACATGTCTGCACTTGCAGGACCATCCCCACGACCACCACTACCACCAGCTGCTCCAAACACTGACAACAACAAAACAAGTGGTAACAAAAGGAAGCACGCTTTCTATTTTTTCACATGTCTGCACAATGGTTTTTGATAACAGTGTAGCCACTTGCTGAATAAAAGCAGGGAATCTTATAATATTTGGTTTAATTTTAATAGTATAATGATGTTCTGCAGTGCTCATTTTGATATGGTTCGATTTATTAAATAAAATTTCTGTGAGCATATGGAATGTCGTAATTCGACATCACATTATTGCCTTCATTTACATACATTCAATATTGTTCAACATTTTGGCAAAATTGAGCAGATTAATATTTGCTGCTTTCCTAAACATCTGTATGCAATGTCAAAGCAGTTTTATTTTACCAACCTTGCATATCATGCATTGTAATTTTAAACTTTGTAATTCCGTCTTCGTTTAAAAACATCTGTTTGCAATGCAAAACTGCATTTTGGCATTTGAAAATAGAAAAAAATCTCGAATGTCTTTTCTTACTCTTTCTAAGTTCTAACATACAAAAAAATGGGGTGAAATTGTAGCTTGGTACTTTTATGCTATTTAAACTTAACTTTTTTACTGTCTTTATGCACCGGCTAGATATGGGTATCAAATAAAAGGTATTTTTCAAAAGGGACCATCAAATTTAATGAAATCTCTGCAAACACGATATGGCAGACTACTAATTTTTATCCGCCACAATGATATAGATATTAATGATGCCTCCCTAGTCTAGTGCATGAGTATTAGTCTTATCAATATGGTGATGCTGGTTCGATTCCCGCTTAGACCCAGGGCGTAGAGTTTCTATTGTCTTAAAAAAAAAAAAAAAAGTGAAAGGGATTTGTGAGAAGAAAACTATAAGTGCAATGGGTACTTTGCAGAAAAATTGAAAAACTACATTTTTATGCACATATAACGTTTTGGAAAGGTACTCTTTGGATAATTTAACTTTTTGAAAAAGCTGCTTTGTGGAAAAGGTTCTATTTGAAAAAATTACTTATTGGAAAAAACACGTTTTGAAAATGTACTTTTTGGAAGTGGTTCTTTTTTAAAAAGCAATTAAAAAAAAGGAGTCTTTGGAAAATATCGCTGTTTGCAGAAGGTGCTTTGGGGAAAAGGTACTATGTGAAAAAGGTACTTATTGGAAAAAGCACTTTTTGGAAAAGTACTTTTTGGAAGTGGTTCTTTTCTAAAACATAGTGTTTCAAAATTTGCAAAAAGCACTTTTTGGAAATGTACTTTTTATAAAAATAAATATCTATCGAAAAAAAGATGGCGGATAAGTTGGGGGAGGTGGGGAGTAGCGAAGCGCACCGCCTTAATCTAGTACTTTATATATTTATTATGTTCTATAAAAATTTTATATCTACTCTACATTTATGAGCAGATAAGCTAAAATTTACTATTGGCATCTCTGATTTATTAATTTGTGTTGCAGGAAATAACTGAGAGCCTTTAGTTATAAACTTAAAAGAGAATATTTTAATATTGTTAATGAAAAGAGCATTGCAACTAAAGTAAGAGTGCTTTCGAAATAGAATTTAAGTTTGTCAGCCATACAGTTACACTGAAGTGCCCATCGATTGTACTATCAAATTGTGGTAGTACTCAGTTGTATAAACAATTAATGCAGCAATAGCAAACAAAGAGTAAAATACTTGGTACTTATTTATTTAATAGGAATAGATTGTATGGCATTCATGACTGGATACATACTATTTTGTGTATCCTCAATGCATGAGAATGAATTTTTAGGTTGTATCAGTGTGTGCCACCATTACACAAATTTCATTGAGGAAGGGAATCATTTTTTTTTTTTTTGTTTTTGTTTTCCTTTTGTTATTTTTTATTAGAAGTTCATGCAAAAGTGCTGCTGCTGTTGATAGTGTATGGTTTTTTTTTTACTGCTGTGACTATAAATGTTGATGCTGTCGCTGCAATCTCGTATCAACTTTCGTTATTATTATTGCATGCTGGTGACAGCAGGGGCTTGGACATAGAGAAGGAGTGTGCTATGATTACTTCTATATTTATCTGGCATAATATACTTTATGGCTAATCAACAATGCAATAAAGTATACGAGTATAAAGTTCCTGCAAACGCTTCCCATTGCGTATTGGCTTGCAAGCGAATTAATAGCACAGCTTTTCTTATTACTTTCTGCAACTTCACAAGCAATTTATTGATACCGGTAGTTGTGCAGGGTTTAAGTATCATAAATATCCTTTCAATGTCACGAAATACAAAATTTATTTTTTCCGAATCGCTTCAAGTCTGCATTGCAAGCCCTTAATTTCTCGTAAGATATTGCAGGGTTTTGACACGTATTTTAAGATTTTTAGTTTCCCGCCATATCTGAAAAAATATTATAGATTAGTTTGTCTATTTTAATAACAGAAAAAAACAGATTTCCTCTTCAGACCGGTTATGCTACCACGCTGGTTTAATTTGATATTTTAATATGAATGCGTATTCCTCAAATATTGATACATACTTATGTACATAGTATTACGTACACACATACCAATAAACATTAACTATTTGTGTATGCTAGCAATCGTATATACATATTGTGCATACATACTTACATACATACACACATGCAAACATACTATGGAGAGAGCATATTTCTTTATACATAATTTAATACCCAGGCAGTATTTGTTTGACATTCTTAATCAAAGTCGGGTCCTTTTCGACTCTCATGTGCAATTTGAAAGTCTCGCGCTCATTTCTTATAATGTCGACAATGAAGGTCCAAATGGGAGAATTCTTGTATAAACCGTTAACTGGGCAATATGTATATATATATTTTTCTTGCACCAGCACTCAGGAGATGACCCCTATACATGTGTTGCATTGTGCTGGTACTAGGAAATTAGGTTATTTGAAGGACGATAGAGGGATGATTTGAAATTTGCCACGTCGAAAGTGACAGGAAATATATCTGCAGGGAGTTTGTTTGACATACGCGCTGTTCTGCCGAAAGATGAGATCTCTTTTCGTAGTGCAATTCGCTTGCCAAATCGACCACAAAATGACGCGCCCCTCTAATGATGAACGCGTTCTACAAAGAAATGAAAGGATTGCGCGAACAAGTTCCCAGATTTCATTATACAACGATAGAACAATGAAATGCACCTCACGTTGCGACAATGCTCAAGAGAGTCAATAGAGTTGGCTACCCTACTGTCTCCTATGAGTTTCTTCGCCCTTTCCTGTACCCGGTCGAGTAACTGGAAAATAGTCTTTGAAGCTCCGGCCCATACATGAGAGTTGTCTTCCATTTTCGGTTGGATGTAAGTGGTATAAATGGTAAGGAGATCAGATGAGGTGAGGTATGTCTTGCACCGTCTTAAAAAAACCGAGGCAATTGAATGCTTCTTTTGAGATGCGAAAAATGTGCCATCGAACATCACACTGAATTCTTATTCCAAGACCATCAAAATCTTCTGATGCCTCAATGTTTATACTGCCCATAAATACAGATGAATTAGCCTGATCGGGCATGCCTAAGCATGCTGCATTGGGTCTTTTGAGTGTTGAAATCGAGCTTGTTCGTGCGACCCTATTGGGATATTTTCAATGAGTAGTTGTGCAACACACTAAAGATTTCGGGTTGGCAACGTCAATTTTAAGTTGGATATTTTTTAATGTTTTTTTGAGAGGCACTAATTTTTTAATCGATAATAGAAGTGAATTATTTAACGCTTTGATATTTATCTTGAGTCTGTGTTCATACGATTCATGCTTTATTGACATGATTGCTACTTTATAGGCGAGAGTAACGAGCACTCATGTTCATGTACTGTCAGTACGTTTTGCTTTCTCATTCTTAATTTTAAGATACACACAAACTATTTGTGACATGTACATGTCAACAAGACATGTATTGTGTGAACACCAATGAAAGTTCAAAGAAGAAAAAGTAACAATCTTGTCAATAAGACATGAATCGTATGAACACAGACTAATATATTTGAACTATTTGCATCTGGTAAATTGTTGTCGTAAATATTACAAAATATTTGCGCTGTTCTTCAAATTTGAGCAATGCCAGGAAAATGAAGTCCCCCAAGGGTTTCAGTGATTAATTACTTTTTGATCACAAAGAACTCCGGAAGGCGATTTTTTGGAAAAACAAATGCTAGCTGGGAATGTATGTGTGTATGTATGAATGTATGTATGTATGTACATATGTATGAACAACTGTATGTGTGTAGAATATAGTCATGGTATTTTTGCTGCGTTTCATATATATTTTTGAAATGATTGTATTCTTGCAGTTACTTTTGTTGTTGTTAACCTCCCACCTCCCAAATTATAACTGTACGTATGTATGTACATAATTCTGTGTACTATATTCATATGCCGGTAATGTTCTTGTTGTTGTTGTTGTTACTATCATTAAAATTCCATTTTGTCTCGTGTAGTCGATCTTAAAGCTGAAAATTTCGTAATTGCTGTAGCTGTAGTTGTGTTGTTCTTCTTATTGTTGTTGTAGTTGTTCTTGTTCTTGTTCATATGAATTGTAAAGTACTGTTGTTCATATGGTTTGTTTTGTCGTTGTTCCAGTAGTTTGTGCTTTTGCTTGTCCATGGTTGTTGTTTTTGTTGTTGATGCTGTTGTTCCTGCGGTGACGTTTTTGTTTTGTTTGCTCATGTTGTGTTTGTGTTTGTTTTGAATGCAGCCGGTCTATTGCTCTTCTTGTTGCCAACTACCTTTACTATTCTGTACAACTACAACCAGTGATGAGTTGGTTTGTCTAGCTTCTTTGTATGTTTGTCTATGCCAACGAATGGCTTTTTTGCAATTTTTCCCCCTAGTTGTAGTTGTTATTTCCAGTTGTGCAGTTTCCAGTTCTGCTGCTTTGCTAGACAGCATGGAATAGTGATTTGTTGAGCCTCGTCGTTTCATCGTGTAAAGAATTAATTTCAGAACGGCCAGTAGCATAGATTTCGTATTTAAATGCCCACATTTTATTGTATCAACGTAACACAGCACAATTTTGTTACAATTCTTATAAATCAACGATTGATACGAGGGTGGGCGTTAAAGTTAATTCGGGGCATGTATAATTCGATTATCAGAGCAAGATTTCAGAATTTTTGCTGGCAAAGCAATTCTTTCGTTACTATCATGGGATGGGTTCTACTGAAATCAGGGAACTTGTTCCCTAAAACCGGTCATTCACGAGAACAACGCATCCATTTGTGGTCGATTTGGCAGCGACTCCCACTACGCATTACAGAGAAAATTCGTTTTTTCGCCGAACAGCGCGTTTGTGGAATAGACTACACGTAGAGGTCTTTCCTGTCACTTTTGACGTGGGAAAATTCAAGTCGAATGTCAATAAACACTACTCCCTCTACACTTTCTCCCAAAACCTTCCCGCACAATTATCGCATGTGTCCATGTCAGCCCCTGAGTGGCGGTTCAAGAAAAAAAATATTAGTTGATAACAATTCAGGCGGCGGCAGAAATATTGAAAATAGTCCCAGTCCACGGTAAGAGAGAGAATGTTTCGGCGAGGTAAATCGACGTATTATGTCGGTAGCTAGAAGAACTTGTGAAGATGTTTAACGATGACACTTGAGAAACTTCTAACCTACGGATGATCTGTAATCTGTAGATTCGTTGAACCGGAAGCGAGAGATCTAGGCGAAAGTCTAAATAAATATTCTGTTTTATAACGGTTGGCGAATGTGTTTCCTATTGTTGTGCAGTTTTAAAGAAAGACACAACCAAGGCGAATTGAATACCGGGTGGAACTTATTAGCCCAGGTAATTATCATCTGTTTGAAACCAATGTGGCAAAATTTGTTAATTTTCATCAAATTTGATGCGCGCCATCTATTGATTACAACAGACCTAAAATTTTTTGTGACAGATTGCTTGGCACTGTACACTAGTATTGTATTGTTGTACGGATAAGGCCATCTGATACCCAATTCGCTTTGCACACAACATTATAAGCCTTTTACATCACTACGGGAATAAAGGGATCCAACAATTGATTGTAGAATTCAGATTTTTGCTGCTTATTTTGTGGTGTGTGCATTTTTAGTATTAAAAAATTCTAAAATATCCAGCGCAATAATTAAAGTCTCGTATTTTGCGGTATTCTTCAATCTCATATCAAATTTCAGCTGGCACTTCCAGTAGGTCCATTCCTTTGAAAAAATAGCATACCAAGCCAATCGACAAAAGGACGACATATATGATGGTCGCACGACTTTATTTTCTGCACCGCCTGGATCTTTTTCACTTAGCGGACGGCCAGAGCAGCACCGACGACGAATGCATAAATTTGGATGCTCTTGCACATTTTTTTTTCGTTCATCTTGGACCAGTGATCAGTGGAAATCCCCTACATATGCAATGCATTGCACTGGAACTAGATAGAGAGAGGGATAGACTAGAGTACAGGTGGTGCAAGTGCTTGGAAAAGAGAGCTCAATACATCACTCTGCAGTTGCGTGTTAATTTTAAAGCAAAGTTGCGGCGTCTCTGATGTTAATTTTATCATTTTATTAAAAATATACTTCGCCAAATACAGACGAAGAACGTTGCTATAGCAGATAAAATTTTTGGTTTGACCGGGGTGGGAATCGAAACCGGGTTCTTCTGTTTGCAGAGCAAACACCCTTACTACTCGGCCATCAGCCTATTACAGTGTCGATATTTGCTTCAGTACGCACACCCCTTCAACGGGTTGGTGGCATTAAATCATTTAGAGAACTTGAGGTATGAAATCTATCCACAGTTGCACGTATAACTTCCTCAGATTATGACGATTATGTTCTCCACAAAAATTTGGAACTCGTCTATAAATTGTACGAATTGAGGACTGATTTTCAAAGTAAATCTGTATAATTGGGTAGCGTTGTTCAAACGCCAATATATTCATGATGCTTTGCCGGAGTACCAGCTTCAGGTGATAGTAGTCCTAAAGTAAAATCATTCGCCCTCCTTTGCCGGCATTGTGTAACAGAATCAGCGGCGAAGAAAAATGTATCGCCCTGCAACTGTGCTGTAAACAAAACATGTGCAGAGTTGTAACAGTAAAGAAGCTTGTCTACCTCTTCACCAGCTGTCATTTCCATCAGTAGTCCAATAATTGGCTACATTGTCTAAGTGCTAATTTGCTTAAAAAAAAGGATTATACTGATCCGAAATATCAAAGAGTGAGCGCAGTATGACAGCATGTTGGCAAAGCCGATGTCTGAAGTAGTCTGCTATAAAAACCAAAAAGTTATGTGTTAGAGCGCAGTTTCAGACTAGGTCATAAAAAAATTTCGCATTTGTTCAGATGTCTAGTGTGTCTTTGTGTCAGTTGTTGTCGCAAGGGTTCAGTGGCGAAAGCATAGTCAGTCACTGGTCACTGAACAGTACCGGCTTCAGCTGATATCTATCCATAGGCACAGCAGAGAGCCCTACCTTGTCGGTAATGTGCAGCACTAGCGAAGTAAAATAATTATTAAAATTTGCTACTAAAATCAAAGCTTAAAAATTAAGTACTTTTTCTTGACATCAGAGGCGCTGCAAAACTGATACAAAACAAAGAACGTGCAAAAGCAGGGTTGAAAGATAGTGCAGCCACAATCTATCTTACTATCCCTTTCCTTTAGCTACAGAACAATGCATCGCATGTGTAGCGGTCATCTCCGGAGTGCTAGTCCAAGATAATAAAAAAAAGTTCTAGCGGGCTAAAAAAAACACCCTTTAAAAATAAGTCAAATAAAAAGGACAATTTTTGTTACAAAAATTCATCAGTTAATTCCGTTGAATGCGAATCCAAAAATATTGTCACATATCGCGAGTTAATAATTAAACGATTAATCGATTAACCATTAAATTAAATTAAAAACTATTAAATTGATTAATCGATTAAGCGATCAACCTTTAATAAATTGAATACACTGTTATGCTACACTATGAGTCCCACAAATGTGTTGCATTATCGAGAGCATTCTATATATAGTATGTATGTATGTATGTATGTGTGTTTGTAAGTCTGCTGTCTGTCAGTCTGTCTGTACTTTAAAGTTATTTCTATTCTGGTGTTGATATTATTGCTGTGTAAACTTTGATGGCGCATCCCGTTTGGAATTCTTTTTTCTCTCTTCTTCTTCTTATTCCTGCTGTTGAGTTCCTGCCATTCCTGGTGTTGCAATTACCTGTACAGCTTGTGTATCGATGTGTTGTTGTCTAGCAATATTATGAAATACTATCAATAGGACTTTTCCTCATTGTAAAGAAAAAGAGAGAGAAAAAAATACGGCACAATAACTGTAACGGTGCTGTTTATATACAAATTTTTTCTTTTATTTTTTTTGAGATTTTTAGTACACTTTTGTATTATTCAACCAGGTTCAGGTTGTTGGCCACCAAAAGCACCACGTGTATTTTGTTACATGTACTACGTATGAGTACGTTTGTATGTATGTATGTATGTATGTATGTATGTATGGATGTATGCGAAATTATATTGCGCTTATGTAGGCTTGTAAGCGAGCATGATGTATTGATCATTTTCCTTTGCCGTAGTTTATTTTATTTTTATTACTTTTTGTTTTGCATTCATTCTTCTTTGCGCCAATGGAGGCTGATGCTGAGGCTGAGGCTGTAAACATGAAGTCTGTTACATGTGCATGGAATTTGTTGCGTATTTTATAAACACCTGTACAGTGCGTGAGAAAAAAAAATTTAATTTACATAATAGGCCGGGACTTATTGATGTTTTTTTTGTTATGTCACTTTGTTTGAATTGCACAGTTTTTCTTTGAACATACACACATACAAACATATGTATGTATGTATGTATGTATGTACGTAAATTATTACAAGCGCAAAATGTGTTAAACGAATTTTTTATAAATGAAAATATTCTTGGCTTTTAAAATATTAAAAATTTGACTTAAAAAATCGTCATACTCTTTATGAGTACATATTTGATTTTTCCATATTATTTGCAACACGAAATATGCTGGGTTCCGATTTATTATAGAATCAGACTGAGACAAAAGTCTAGGGGAAGTAAAATGGAGTTAGAAATATTGAAATTCATTTGCTAAGCTCAATTTGTATCGGCAAGTATGGGTGCTGTATACGCATTTTACTTTTGCGTACAATAATTTTGGCGATGGGCGAAGTAGTTAGCACGTTCACTACAAAGCCAAAACTCCTGGGTTCGAACTAAGTCTTAAAAATAAGTTGCGTTTTTTTTCATGTGCATTGTTGTGCCTCTGTGTCTGTTGTTTTCGGAAGGTTTCGGTGGCGAAGGTCACTGAACAGTACTGGCTTCAGCGGATAGCAATCGACAGGCACATCAGAAGGCCCTCCTTCCTCGTTATTGTGTTTCAACAGCGAAGTAAAATAATTACTAAAAATTACTATTATTACTACAGCCTGAAAATTGCATAAGTTTCCTTGGCATCAGAAGCGCTGCAACACTGCTATAAACAAAAAAAAACGTGCAAAGATACCTTTCTAATATGCTTTCTTCTGTCTGTCTCTCTCACTATCCCGTTCCTCTAGTTCCTGCACAATGCATCGCATGTGTAGGTGTCATCCCGTGAGTGCTGGTCCAAGTTTAGGAAGAAAAAAAATACGGCTATTTTTTAAAAATTGACATCCTTGTTCTCAATTAACCAACACACACTAATTAATTCTTAATATTTTTTTTTTATCTGGGATCAGCACTCAGGAGATGGCACCTACACATGCGAAGCATTGTGCTGGAACTATAGGAAAGGGATAGTTAGAGAAATGAAAGTAGGTGAAGCTTCATTAATTATGTGACAGCTCTGCTTTTTGCACGTTCTCGGTTTATAGCAGTGTTGAAGCTTCGATTTAGTAGCTATTTTTATTATCATTTTACTTCGCCGGTGCTACACAATACCGACGAAGGAGTGCGTTTTGATGTGATTGTGATTGTGATTGATTAAAAAAGTTTCGTATTTATAGTGGCAAGTGATATTTGCAAGTATAATTCAGTAGTTGCAAATATTTGCAATATTGCCAAAAGTAACCAAGTAAAACATTACAGCGCTACCAGACTTTCATAATTATTATTTCTGTTTTGTATTACATCTCCCCTTCGTTTGAATGTATGTACCTCAAGAATACCAATTTGAGACACTGAAACCACAATTATAACAACAATGCCAACGGCAATAGTCCCGATTATGTGTAATCAGAGCTGGAAAAAAAAATCGTGCAGAAATATTACTTGTTCTTATTTGAGGTGCTCCTTGAGCAGAGCGATCTTGATCGACTGCCTTTAACGTATTTTTGAAACGTATTATTTCAAAATCGTGAAAAAAACACGCTGGGTGCTTTACTCTGCTGTACAAATTCGGAAAACAGAAAAACATACATTTTTAAATTAAAATTTAAAAATTTTGTTTAGAATTGTGTAAGAATTCACTTTTTTGTCACTTCACCATCTGTCTTTTCTCTACACTATCCCTTTACAGCTGATTCCGTTGCTTGTTTACATACGCAGGAGAAAATCTCCTGAGCAGTGGTCCCAGATAAAAAATATTTTTATAGAATTCTGCGCCAAATGCCAACGAACACTTTAAATGTTAAATTTAGATTTCTTTAAAATATTTATACTGCATCTAAATTTATTAGTTTTCAATCATTTCTTTCCCAATTTCCCGTTTTCATTTAAAACATTTGCACTTTATTGTTCTGCTAGGAAGGCATTTTACAGCGCATTAAAAAAATAACAATAAACTTTAAATATTTTTAATGAAGAAAGTAAAAAGTTTAGTTCACTTTTGGGGAATCGAAATCACTATGAAATTTTATAAAACATTTTTTTGGAATTTTTTCTTAGATGTGTAAATTTTCATTCACATTTAGATGGACGAACTTATATTCCAATTAAACCCATTTTGCCACAATTTAAATGACGACATGCGAGAAAAAAAGAAGAAAAACTGAAGCATTAAACGCAAAGTTTTAGTTACATTCATTTCTTTAATAACTTGTTTCTTAATGTCAAAGCTGCTGCAAACAATGAAAATTCCATATAATCAAATTATAAAAAATAAGGATAATGACAGTTAAGAACACACACACACACACTCACGATAACAAGCACTCAGCCATAGTCGGTCACAAAGAGAGGAAAAGCCAAGAGCAACAGCGTCTAGTTACCCAGCAAACAACATGCTAAAATGTTGTTTCACTGATATTTTTCATAAAATTATGACCTTCTTTCGAAATTGTATTTTAAACAGTTTTGACCGATAAATATGGCCCAATAAAAGCACGATCTAACAACAATAATCCTTATATTTTTTGATTGTTTCAAATGGAAACATATGTGTTCGAAAACTTCAGTTAATGTACATAATCATGTTTCATTAGGTTGATACTGAAAATTTATACCTTTACAGGCATTGAGAATTACATGTGATTGTTACTAAGAAACAAACTAAATCCAAAGAACAAAATTGTAAATTACACTGACGAACACTTGCACAACGGAAAGTTGCCATTTTGGAAAGTTGCTACACTTTCATCATCAGCGTTCTTCGTGTCTTGTCCATTGTGTGTGGTTGTCAGTAGATGTAAATTATTAGCTTTATATAATTATTATTATCTTTATTTTTGAGCGATTGTCTTTTTTATGAAAAGTTTTTAACAATTATTTATTTTTCAATATTTCGCTACTAAATTTTTTCTTTTTTAATATTTTTGTTAATACAAATTATTATTTCCTGACGATGCTACCTATTTGAAAAGTAAATAATTGTTAAAAACTTTTCATAAAAAAGACCATCGCTCAAAAATAAATATAATTATAAAATTTTAATAAAGTTCAAAATAAAACTAGAAGTGCGATTATTATTATCTATAAATAGAATACGAGAATTATATCCCCGTTATTTTTTCTCTTCTAAATGTTTTCTGTGAATTTTGTTGCAGAATCGCCCAAGTGCTATTCATAAATACCCAAAATGTTCCAATGAATAGATTTAAAAAAGGACATTGTCGACAACCCATATCATCGTATCATCATATCATGACCGTCTTTTGCATTCGGGCAATTCGTTATGGGCGTTTTTCAGTCACGCATACACAGAAACTTTTTTATTTTAACACCTGTAATTAGAATTATAAATTTTTCAATTAAAAGTTCAATCAATTCAATTAAATTTTTAATAAATTTTTTGCTCTCAACACTTAAAAAAATAAATATTTTTTTTTCTTGCTACGAAATACACAAATAGACTGCTTATTTTTATTTAAAAGTTTATCTGATTGCTTTATTTCATATGTGTTACATACAAATAGAAATTAATACCCAATAAGCATTCGAAGTGAATCGAAATATTTTTTTTTAATATTAAAAAATTTTCAAAATTAATGAAGATTTTCTGTCGTGTTCAAGTACACAGTTAATTTTTCACAATATTGTGAAGAAATTAAATTTTTGATTAGAATAAGGGAAAAAAGCAGTTAATCTCCAACACCAGTTGAGTAGAATACGTATTTTCTATGCCACTACACACGTCATCGGTGCTCTTTGTGTCAACAGGGAGGTCGTCGTTGTAAAGTCATTATTATTATAGTGTATACGAGAATAAACGTTACTGTCTACATACTATTAATAAAGGGTTGCCAGCTTTGTTGTTTTTTATGTTTCTAGTAAAAGTCATACTTCATATATTCCCAAAGGACAAAGCTTCTGTTTTCAGTACGGGCGAGAACGAAATTATTTTTTTTACAACTTTTTAACTGTCTTTCCTTATGGTATAAACACAATTGTGACGAATGACGAACTTCGCACAGCACGACGAACTTATCATCAAGAATTCGTTGCGTAAATTCGTCGAATAAGACACAATTAGAGCGAAAATAACAGCTGTTAATGTCATTTAAAATTATATGTTATTTAGATACATAAATAAATAAAAATTGTTAAAACATGAACAAAAACATTTTACGTTTTGAGCCCCTTATTAAAATTATAAACATCATGTTCATGATGGTAGAAACTTTTATTTCAATCAAATTCCACCAATTTTCATTAATTAATGAATTTTCTAATACATTGTTGTTTACATTTAGCAGGTGACAGTGTGACCATATTTCAACAAAAAAAAAAAACATTGATATGAGAAGATAAAATAATGACAAAAACGAATTAAAACAATACTGTATACAATTAAAAAAGTGGTTATTGAATTTATGTCCTGTAAATAAAAAAGAAAACAATTCTTAAAGCAAAAAGTTAATTTATTTACTATATACTAAAAAATGTAAAAGGAAAACGGCCACTCTGCACCAATTTATTCGTCATTCGTCGGCGTAAGAAATAGAAATAAACCTATCACAAAGTTCGTTGTGCACGACGTATTTCGTCCAACGTACATATTGTGTGTATTTTCATTTACACAAATGTGTTTTATTTACAACGACGAATATTCGTTACGAAAAATTCGTCGTTCGTCCCAGTTGTGTTTATAGCATTATTCAAATTTTTTTTTTTGGTTTATTAGCCCTCCATCGGAAAAATGAAAAATGAAAAACCACTTGATAGTTATTGAACACGACAGAAAATTTTTATTAATTTGTAATAACTGTAGTTCGTTTAAATTCTAAATATTTAATTAAATTTTTAATTATTATTATTAAAATATACTGGAAAAATATTTCAATTAAGTCAACAATAATAATTTAATTTATACTATTAATTTTTTAATTACAATTTTTTTTCACATTTTTCTGTGGATACACGTCGCTCTCAATACAACCAAACGCTTCTGATTTCTGGATATAACATTCAATTGCGCATTGTAAGCCCAGGGGCGACATTTGGTAACCCAGCTCACAATTATCGACTAAATTGGTGGAATTTTCCCAAAGTTTTCAGATCAGATTTCTCTTAGACAAGTCATCAAATAAGAATTTTGCATGAAATATCTGTCACAAATCACATCAACTGCATCGTAGTCTCAGTGCAAAGTATCTCAGGGATGAAGAACTTTCTTTTGTCTGCTGGATAATCAAACACATGTACACACACACACACACACACACTCGAACACATATTGGAAATTGTGTAGTAGAAAACAAAAAAAGAAAATGATATAAAAATGTATGCAAAAGAAAGAAGAAAGAACTCCCATAACAATATTAAAATATTGGCGACAAACACGAATAAACTTGAGCTTTTATACTGGGGAAGAAAAATCAACGAAGTGTAGGGGAAAAAGGAAATGACAAACGGCATACGAGTAGAAGAAGCAAAAAAATGTATTAATTTTTATAGAAGAAATGAGAGCAGAAAAATACTGCCATAACACCGCATAAAAAAATAGATCTTTTAAATATTGAAGCTTATTTTTGAATTAAGTACAAAAATATACACATACTCAACGAATAGGTAATTGCATGTAGGAAATTTATGTCGGTGTAGTTGTCGCCAATTATATTGCAAAATAAAACAGCTGTTCGCCTGCTGTTGTGGAATATTTAAAGCATTTAAATGTTATTCAGAGTAAATTGTTTGATAAGCAGCCCAAAAACAGCAGATCAGAGAAAGTTTATAAAATAAAAAAGTAAATATTTATTTTATATGATTCTAATTTTAAAATTGTGCTTTTTCTCGCAAAAATATGTGAAATGTATTACAACATGCTTTATGATATTCTCATAAAGTATTTTCGGGAAAAAACACAATTTTAAAATTAGAATCATATAAAATAAGAGATATTCCCAAAATAAAATTCAGTTAATATTTACTATAGAATGTTAGAAAAATAATCATGTTTTGATTGACATACATATTAATTTTCGATCTTTGGTAGACATTTCTATGGAAATGCCCATATGCATTTTACATTGTCCGATTTTTCAAAGCTGAAATGACAAGTTTTTCGAATTGTTTTGACGACTTTTGAAGAATTTTATCTGGCAGTACGGTAGGCAAATTATTTGACAAGTATGCAATTTGCAAATGGCTGTTGTTTTTGGTATTGTTGGATTGTTGTAGAGCCGCACTAACCTAATAATTGGATCATGGTGTTTGTGTTGCCAATATTGAATAATATTTCAAAAATAATGAAAACTGGGCGGCCGCAGTTCGAAAGTTTTCCACAAAATATGGTCAGAATAGTGTTTTAAATTTTGAACAACTGTGAAGAAATTATTGTATATGATTTAACACCATTTGTGGGGCTATTTGAAATCACAGGTCGATGTCAACAAGCCCTCAACTAGCGGTAACGTAAGCTGAGCCACGAATTAAAACTAGTTTAAAATATGAAGAGATCTGAATTTAGAACACAGTCATAGGTTATGTATGTATGTCTGCCACCGTTGCCAAACATCTGCTTTTCAAAAAGTGTGAGGCATTTCTTTCAGACACGGTTCTTTCTTCTAGTATCCTCAGTTGTACTACAATAACTCAAATCTATGCCGGAATATAAACAATTTTTTATTTTTTTAATTTTTTTTTTATCTGGGACCAGCACTCAGGAGATGACTCCTACACATGCTGAGCATTGTGCTGGAACTATAGGAAAGGGAGAGTAGGAGAAACGACAGGAGGTGAAGCTTAATTAATTATTTTGCAGCTCTGCTTTTGCACGTTCTTTGTTTATACTCGTAGCAGTGCTGAAGCTTCGGTTCAGTAGCCATTTTTATTATTATTTTACTTCGCCGGTGCTACACAATACCGACGAAGGAGGGCGTTCTGATGCGACTGTGGATTGCTATCAGCTGAAGCCGGCATTGTTCAGTGACCAGTGACTATGCCTTCACCACCGAAACCTTCCGACAACAACTGACACACAAAGACACACTACTGCACATCAGAAAAATGCGAGATGTTTATTTTTAGTTTAAAATTTTAGTCTGAAACTGGGGTTGAACCGGCTGGGAGAGAAACTCTAATCCCTCAAAGGACATAAATTTAATAATATTTTTGTAATTTAGACAGGCTTTTTAAAGATGTTTCTTTTTAAAGTACTGCAAACGCGTATCAGACTATTGCTAACAATTTCTAGCCAAAGTATGCAAATGATTGTGCGGGAAAAATATGTAGTCGTTTGTGTGTGTGTGTGTGTGTGTGTGTGTGTCTATGCGTTTGTTTGCGTTCAGCTTAAAGGGGGCAAAGGTCCTTTAGGCAAAATATGAGAACAAAACATACGGTAAAATATTTTAAATCAAATCACATACGAATCACTAAAGTTGAATGAATGTATAAATGAAAGGACAGAAAGAGGAAAGAATGAAGTATGGCTGTATGGAGGGGGGAAATGATAAACAAAATGATTGAAGTAAGCGATTTTGTTATGCCTCTATATATCGAACAACAACAACAACAACAACTACTACTACCACTGCAATAACAATACTAAGAGCAACTAACAAATGATTTAAAATGTAAGGAAAACTCATATGTGTGTGCCAACATGCATCCATACATGTGTTTCCTACTCCATCTGTACACTTGTGATTGTAGTTGTGTATTTGTATCTGTATATGTAGGTGTAATATAATGACTGGGTTCTCCACATACTACTTCCGCTTCAAACTAATACTTTAGCTTAAATGATACAACTACAACTACAACAGCAACAATAACAAGAACAACAACTACAAGAACAACAAGAACAACAAGAACAAAAACAGCAAATACTTACCTACTACCACTTCCATTTCAACATTCAACTAATCAAACCATAGAGGTCTTTTAGTTAATTGCATAAAATGTTAAGTGATTTAAGTGCAAATGTAAGAGATATACAGACTTGCAACATGGCCAGGCCATATACAAGTACACAATCTCAGTAGCTTTCAGATATATGTACATACATACATATGTACACAATACATTGACATTTTAAATTACAACGTTCGAAACAAGCCACAACATACAAAGTTTTAGGGTTAATAACAGAATGGTTTGGATTTAAGAAACAAGCAGCAGAGAGCAAATCAACATTTCACTAGCTGTAGTTATTTCTAATTACAATATAATACATTTCCATTATCGTTTAAGCCAATCTTATATAATTTACATGCACATATGTATGTATGTACGAGTAAGTGTTAGGTAGTATGTACACACATTCACATATAACTTTAATGCGATTGCATGTACATACACATACACACATGTAGATTAGAAGGTTTATTTTTTTTTCTTTTGGAAAAGAAAGCGGGGGAGAAAAATTCATAATGGCAAGCATTTTCACACTGCATACAGTATAAACTCGATAATGGGGACAGTTAGAAACCATGTCCGAAATATCCGAAATTCCTTACAAGAAAAAAATATACGAGAACTTCAGGAAAATTGGTTTTTGTTTATAAAGAAAAAATATATATTTTTTTTTTTTGATATATATTTATTAAGCCTGAGGTCTTTTTTTATCTTATTTTGTTTTTTATTATTCGATATTTCGTTAACAGCTTGTTAACATCATCAGGAATAATGTTATGTTATGAATATAATAGCGATATAATATGAATATAAATATCGAATAATAAAAAACAAAATAAGATAAAAAAAGACCTCAGGCTTAATAAATATATATCAAAAAATATAATAAAAAAGGTCAATTAATAATATAATTAAAAAAGAAAAAATATTTTTTTTTTGTTTTTTTAAATTCACAATATAGAAAAAGTTCTTGTCAATTTGCAAATAAATATTTGCAAAATAAATATTACATATATTAAAAAGACCTACAGCTTAAATAATTAGTGTTATTAATATAAAAAGAGGTAAAAAAAAAAAAAAATATACGAGAACTTTTGAAAACTATTCATTTACAAGAATTCATTTTCAAATTTAATTTTTACTTTGAAATTAATATGCGGGTACATTTTGTATAAACAATGTATTCCCGTAACGGAAGTCTCTAATAGAGTACGGCCTATGTACGGCGAAACGGGCGGCACAAGTATTACACCAGTTCCTAAAAGCAGGGTTGATATTTTAAGACTTGTTGTTTTTCTGATTTGGCATTACGAGTTTGCTAAAAAGTGTTAAATGCACAAAAGGTCCACCATAATAACCGAACGCGGATAATAAATTTAAAAATAAATAAATCGTGCTCCAAATATCTCTAATAAGCAGACAAAAGCGTTGAAACCAAGGCTAAAGCGTTTGGAAACGTAGCATTTTATTGAAACTTACGAAGAAGAGTCGAATTTAATTAGTACCTTATAAGAAGAGTGACGGTCATTTGACCGGTCATATGACCTCCATTGCTGACCGAATTATCGGTCATTGCGTAGAACAAAGTTTCTATCATTTTCTTAAGGGCAGTATGAGAAAAATTACCGAAACTTCTGTGTACAGGTGATTTTGCAGCCTTCTTTAACTTTTGAATTTTGTCGTCCATAAAATGTATATCCGCACTGCTCACTCTAATGTTGTTTACTAGTCAGCGTTGATGAATATGAATATATCGGTCGCTGCCGATCGGTCAGATGACAGATATCCCAGTTGAAATGAAACACTATTTATTTAAATTCTTTATGTTGATTTTATTTTAATATTCTAATATATATGTACAGAGTAATTTTAATGAGACTTGTCCTATAACAATAAGCTGTTGTTTTCAATGACATGGTCCACGGCTGCATTACATAGGACCATGCTCTAACTAGTCCATTTCAACTAAAATGGACCACGTAGTCCAATATTATTTGCAGGGGATGTTCGGTATTTCTATTAGAAATGTTCAATGTTGCCAGCGTTGCAAAGCCCATTACCGGAGAACGACCCGAACAATTTCTATAATTTATTCTGCTTATTGTTTGAAATATTCCGAGTATAGTTTTTAGGGAAAGAAAATTTGTGCCATCAAGGTTAACTGAGGGAAAATTTCTACCTCTCCGAAACTATCATACGGATTTTAATGAATTTTAAAACATAAATAGATCTGAGTCTAGAAGGATACATAGGTAACGAGTTTGAAAAGCGAAATAAGGCTACCATATATGTATATGATGTCCCAAAATGAACGCAGGATTTGAATTTGTGTGTTTTTACAGACAAGCTATACGAGCTTCGTAGAGTTGTGTTGTTAAAAAAAAAAATAAAAAAATAAAAAAAAAAAGTCTGGCATTGTTTACTTGTCAAAAATTGCTTACTTTCTTTATTTGGCAGAAAAAATACATGTTTGGATGACATGATATGTATATGCAAACCTTTTGCCGTAATCCCCTCCTTCATAATTACAATAAATTTTCCAAAATATATGGATTATCTTATAGGAGTAATAAAATTTAAGAATTTTCTTTTTACAAATTATTTTTATTTTTTCTAGACAAACGTGGCTGCCAGATTTGATCTCTTATCGTCATTTTGACGTTTTTAATTTTGTTTTCTTCATTTAATTTTTCTTTATTAATAAAATTTTTTATATAAATTAAAGCTACTCGTATTATATACATATTTCCAATTTAAAATGAGAATGTTGTTTACTTTTATATTAATAATAATATATACATACAGTGGCCAAAAAAACTATTCGACATTGCAATTATATTCTTAAATTTCATTGAAAATGCTAGTATCCTTTTGTTTTTTATATGTATAAACGTGAGATCACATTGTATTATATGTATTTAATAATTTATGGCCCCAAAAATAATAAAAATTGCACATTTTTTAACTCATCTATCTGTTTGAACGAAAAAACAAAAATTGCAAAGCAAAAAAAGTATTCGACTGGCATTGTTTTTCCCTTATTCTGATTGTGTATTTCTTATTACTTCATGTCATTGTTGGTAAAAATATCTCTATGTTTCTTGTTTATCATTTACAAGAACTTTTTTCTTATTTCTGTGCAATTGATCGCGATGATGGGACGTAAAGGGAAAGAAACTTCTGTTGATGTAAGAAATTTAATAATACATCATTTTAAATTAGGAAAAACGGAAAAGACTATATCAGAAATCGTTTAAAGGTCAAGAACTACTGTATATTACATTATAAAAAAGTACAAATCAAGTAAAACTGTGATAAACAAGGTAAGGATTGGGCGACCTTGCAAACTTACAGATTCAGATGAACGGCGAATCGTGCGTGAAGTAAGAAAAAATCCAAAAATTACTGCTAACACTTTAGCTAAAAACACTGAGGAACACTTAGGTATATCCGTTACACCTCAAACAATAAGAAACGTCTTAAAAAAGCACGATTTCCATGCACGATCAGCCAGGAATAAGTCACACATTACTAAGAAAAATAGAAAGTTGAGATTAGATGTTGCGAAAGAGCATGTAAATAAGCCAATGGAGTTCTGGATGGATTTTATTTTTGCTGACGAAAGTAAATATAACCTTTTTCGATGTGATGGAAAAGTTCTGGGACATCGCAAGCCGAACACAGAATTGGGTGAAAGGAATATGGTACCAACTGTTAAACATGGTGGCGGTGGTGTTATGGTATGGGGATGTATGGCGGCATCAGGCGTGGTAATATTGGGTTTATTGATGGGATTATGGATCACCGAAAGTACATTGACCTCCTAAAGCAAAATTTGAGGTCAAGTGCTGAAAAATTGGGTCTGGCAAATAGATTTCAGTTTTATCAAGATAATGATCCCAAACATTGTGCCACTAATACAAAGCTTTGGCTTTTATATAATTGTCCAAAATTAATAAAAACGCCGCTACAGTCCCCAGAGCTTAACCCTATTGAACATCTTTGGGGTCACTTGGAAAAAAAAATCAGAAAACGTGAATTTACGAACAAACACCAGATGAAAGTTATCCTGCAGGAAGAATGGAGCCAAATTGATCCAGAATATACCAAAACGTTGGTAAAATCTATGACAGATCTTTTAAAAGAGGTTATACGTAGGCAAGGAAAAGCCACTCGCTACTGAAGTAGAAATAAGCTTGTATTGCAATTCATGTATTTTAAAAATGGTACCAATGTCGAATACTTTTTTTTGCTTGTTTTTTGTTATTAATATTTTAATTCATGTGTTTTTTGCTTTTTTTACTTTGAGATCTCATTTTTTTTACTGAATATAACTTTGTGTTCCTTAATAAAGACTTTTATAAGTTTATTTTGTTAAAAACAACATTCCATATTTTTTTCTTGATAAATATATAAAGTTTACGGCCTATGTCGAATAGTTTTTTTGGCCACTGTATGTATATTTATAAATTTAAATGTGTGTTTGTTTGTTTGTGTTTGTACCTTATAGGAGCCCAAACCGCTGGACTGATCTTTCTGAAATTTTCACACCATATAATTGGGACCATTGAATGAATTATAGGCTACTTTTTTTTTAATCACGCCCACTTTTTAGCCTACTTTTTTAATTATGCTACTCCTTCCACATGGTTTTTAACAGATTTTATAATATAAACGAGCTTAACTTCGCCATTTGTGGACCAATTGCGATGAAATTTGGTGCACTTAGTCTGTGCAATTCCGGGAAGGTTATACGGTATTACTTTTTTAAAACTATGACCAGGAGGGCGATAGGGGGGAAATTTCTCTCCCTCCGAAACGTTCAAACCGATTTTTATTGAAATGTAGATCATGGATAGATCTGCATCTAAAATTGCTCATAGGTAATGTACATTTTCAAAAGTGGGACCAGGAGGGCGATAGGGGAAAAATTTCGGCCTCTCTAAAACAACATAGCCGATTTTGATGAACTTTAAAACTTGAATGTATTTGAGTTCAAAAGATACATTGACAATTGTGCAACTTCGGGAAGGTTATACGCTATTACTTTCTTTAAAACTAGGACCACGAGGGAAAGTAGGAGCAGTTTCCACGCCCCTGTGTAACAGATGGAGATAATAACGGGAGCGAAGCCGCGGGTAAAATATAGTGTGTATATAAAAAGAAATGTAATATAATATAAAATGGAAATTTCCATCAGAACCTCGGAGTGGACCATCATCTGTGAACTAAAACAGTCAGATACATACACTAGCCTCGATCGCCCCCATGCTGGCCAGTTGCGCCTGTTATGCCTGCCCTTGGCTCAACGTCAACTGGTATAGCTCAATTTTTTCTACGCGAATGATTTCTTCCTTTTGGCCGAGAAGCTGCTGCAAAAGTAACGAAATGCATTATGATTAAAAATATATGTATATATAAATGATTAACGCAATATACTTATCTTTCAATTGCACTTAAATATCCAATGTTTTCTAAATATAATTGGACCCATTATTAATTCACGGCGCACAATTATTTAAAATATACAAATATTAAAAGAAACTATTCAGGGATTCAGATAAAAATTAATTTTATCCGCCAGCAATGACAATCGCAATGTTCGGTGAATGGATTAGTTTCGGTCATCCTTTTCTTATAGGATAGTATTGTTAATACAAGTGTGAATTTATCAATTCGCTTCGCCGGTTGAACGTCAAACGTTATAAGGCGTGATTTTTGAACCGTTTGTTTTTTGAAAATTGAAAAAGAAAAACCACAGAAGATTTGTAAAAGTCAATAAAATATTAAATATTATTATAACCCATAAATGAATGCCTGCCATTTCTATTCTCAATGTATTCAATATAAGATGTTGTCCGTGGCTACGTCGTATGTGGTCAATCCGTGAGCTCCAAATTTTGCATACTTTTTGTTGAACCAGTTCATTTGCAATGGAAACCATGTATTAATTATCTCTTTTGCAATGTCTTATTTTTAAATTTAGTTTATCTTGCTGTTAGCCAAGATGTCCCAAATAACGAATTGATACTGTACTTTCTTTTACACGGCAAAAAAAAACTCCTCTTAAAGCAATTCTCCGTTCGCCTTACTTCTTCTTAACCGACATGTGATATCGGTTTGGATTACAATGACTTATGCCGTGTATAAATAGTTGTCTGTTTGTTTGTTTGTTTGTTTGTAGAGAAAAAGATTATATGATTAAGAAGATGGTGATTTTATATTTATTCATTCATCGTTTCGCTTACACAATCGTTTGTTTAAATGCGAATTTGAGTGAATTATTGCTCCAGTAAAATTTCAAAAATTCGATCATAAATTACAATATTTCAGTGTTATTTATTTTATTTATTCAGTTTTTTTAATTGCTCTTGTAAAATAAAATTTTATTGCATGGCCATGCTTTTAAGTGCGTATAGTTTTTCGCATTTTATGTGGAGAGTTTAATGAATTGTTCAAATTGCTGCAAATTCCTGGAGTATTGTGGTCATTTACTGTATAAAATCTTTCAATCAATTTAATCATACACTTCACTACTTGTGTAATTGTATACAATTTAAATAAATTTATCCCTGTTTTTTTTTCTTTCTGTTTCTGTTTTTGTTTTTCGGCTGTCCACGCCGTATCGTTCTGTTTTGTTTAATTGGAATACATTTTTGTACGTAATCATTTGGTCATATCAGGCTGTAGTCTAGCAACAGTGAGGATTTATTTTTTTATTTTCCTCTTTTTGTTTTTTCTCCAACATTAAATCACTGTGATCATCATTCAGTTTTATTAGTTGCAAGATTTTAAAGCGAATGGAAATTAAATTTCTCCTTGATAACTGCTTGCTTATCCAAGGTGCAGGTAGCTGGGAAAATTTTAACTACTGGGAGTTTTAACTATAGGGGACTTCTGGTGTTATTCTTCTTTTTTTTTTTTTTTTTTCCTGGGCCAAAGATCAGGGAATATCCCAAAAGTATGCAAAGCAAAGTTTTTTCTGTGTCCTGAAAAGTGAATAAAAAGAGCTACAAGATGAAATTTTTTTTAAATTTTAAATATTAATGGATGGCATTCGCTATAAATTTTTGGGGAGCTAAAATGTGATACTGCCGAATATCAGATCATAGCAATAGAGTATTTAATATTTCTTCAAGATCTTCAGACTTAACGCGCCAAAGGAGAAGTGTGTAGAGGAGAGACAGAAGGCGAAATAGGCCCTAATTTTTGCACAGTAATAGATTTTTTTTTTAATAATATAATAATAAATATAAATAAATAATAAATAATAATAAAACTCTACGAAGCTCTTAAGCTTGTCTGTAGAAACACCCAGGGTCTAAGCGGGAATCCCTTGCCTCCATATTGATAAGACTAATGCTCATGCACTAGATTACGAAGGCTCCCAACGTCAACGTAAATATGGAAACTTTCTCAATTGGGAGTTGCTTAATTTTTGGTTTTAGAAAGTAATTAAATTTTTTAGAATTTATTATTTCTCATCTGGACTTCTTCATGTCAAATGCTTAGATGGCAATGAGAAGAAGCCGCCAGAAACAGGGGCGATAAATCCTCTCAATGCCTTGCAATGGAAATAATCTGTAATCAGCGAATTCTGGCCAGGGATGGAAATCCTTGAGACTTAACAAAGACCGGCGGTTCAAAAAAGCTTAAGCCAGAGCAATTTTTTTTTTTTTTTTTTTTTTTTTTATCTAGAACCAGCACTCAGGAGATGACTCCTACACATGCGAAGCATTGTGCTGGAACTATAGGAAAGGGATAGTAGGAGAAACGATTTTGCAGCTCTGCTTTCGCACGTTCTTTTGTTTTTATACTCGTAGCAGTGCTGAAGCTTCGGTTTAGTAGCCAATTTTATTATTATTTTACTTCGCCGGTGCAACACAATACCGACGAAGGAGGGCGTTCTGATGTGATTGTGGATTGCTATCAGCTGAAGCCAGTATTGTTCAGTGACCAGTGACTATGCCTTCGCCACTGAAACCTTCCGACAACAACTGACACACAAGGACACACTTATGCACATCAGAAAAATGCAAGATTTTTATTTTTTTAAATTTTTGTCTGAAACTGAGGTTGAACCCAGGTCTGTATTTTGGTTGTGTAGTCAACGTGCAGACTACCATCCATCGTGCCATTGCCACCCTCATTGTCAACGTTTAACGCTGACCAAAGGCTGCAAATGTGCAAAACCTTTAGTCAGCTCAGGCCCTTTTGAAAATACAGTCGAACTTCCCTATAGTGAATCTCCAAGGCGACAGTCAATTATTTCACTATACAGAAACTTCATTATACAGAAATATTTTTTTTTGTTTTTTATTTATTTAAAATAATCAGGTATTTTTGTTTGAACTACATTTTTCCATTTTTCTTCATCAATAAAAGCTTCAATTACATTAAGACATTTAACTACATTTGTCGAAACGTTGCTCTCCATCTGCAAAAAAGTTCGTTGTACATCAAATGAAGAGGAAATGTGTTCTAATATAATTGGAGTTTTATAAATATTTGCCATTACTTCACCGCCTAGTTCTTTGGTTCCAGATACGGGAAGATTCTTAGAGCGAGCGGCTCGTCTTCTATATTCTTTTGTATAACTGACTTGTTTTTTAAAATGTTTAATAAAATACTATGAAGAATTCCAAATTCTTAAGCTATATCTTTTTTCTTTGATGTCCCATTCTTCAACTTTATTAATTAGTAATAACTTTTTTTCCGGTGCACAATTTTCGTTCACTGAACTCGGTCAACTGATTAAATTTTTTTGTTTTCATTTTCATATTTTGGGAATCCCAAAAATATTACTTATTTTCTTTATAAATAGTGTTGCTAACAATTGTAAAATAAAGCTGCTAAAAATAGTTCACTATATGGAGACAAAAACACACGTAAAATGTATTTCGCGTTTCCAAAATTTTGTTCATTGTAAAGAAAAATTCACTGTATAGAAATACATTATACGGAGATCAAAATACATGGAAAGTGTAACGAAAAAGCATTGTTCTTGATTTTAGTTCATAATAAGGAGAACTTCACTGTATAGAAGTTTACTAAAAATTTTTATCAACGAAGAGGTTTCTCAAAATGCCTTAGAAAAGAAAATGCCTTCTCAATGTTATTATTTTACTTCTCTTCAGGCTCGTTTTCAGTAGGTGTCTTTTAATTAGAAGTTACAGCATTTTCATTGGCCGGCAACGCTGTTCGCTTCTCTCTCTGCCTGTGAAAAAATAAAAACCAAAAACAGAAATGTTTTATTCCATTTTTTAAATCGCTCGTAGCAATAATTGACTGCAATTGATACAATTGTGCTGCTTATATCCGTGCAAAGCTTTTCACGTATGTGTTTTCTGTCGGTTTAACAGCATTTCATCGGATTTAGCAAAAGCATTTTCGCGTTCATTAAGCTTAAATGTAATAAATAAACTCAAACGTCTAGAATATGACCAATGCAGGCAGACAAGTCCTAGCAATAAGCGAACACAATAAGAACGTAGTTTCAGTAGGGGTAGGTATAAAAAGGGGAATAAGCGAGATTTTATAAATTAAACAAAAATAATTTTGTGCTTTAAAATAAGTTTATTATAATTTGTGGTTACATTTCCTGTTCAAAATTAAACGTCTTTATAAATGATTTTTATTTCAGCCCTATAGAACTGTTAAACGCACTGTCATATTGTGCTCACTTTTTGACATTTTTAATCAATATTCTCATCAGATTGACTCTTGAACAGTGTTTACCAAACACATTCATAGGCATTTTGTTATTCTCTTTTTTTATAAAATTAAAGAAACAACCCAGCAGTCCGGTTACTCATTACAAACTGAAAGCCATCCGATTGTATAATATTATGTCAATAGGGAAAATAAAACGAAAATAGTTAAGCCCTTACAACTCGCATCTGATTCGGATTTGTCTTTTTCCCATCCAATTGTAAAGTTAAATGTTCATTAGAAATGAAGATCAAAACAAACACAAATAAAAATTTTGCATCGCATTACCATCTGATTTGGATGGCTTTGTAATGTATCATATTGTCATTTCGTTTTAATTATGAATTTTGTTCTTTTTTCTGAAGTAATTTTTCCGTTATTCTTTCTTTTTCATTTTTATTATTATTCCAAAGTAAAATTTGTATCAAGTTCATAAGTGTTTTTAAAAGTGAAGTGTTAGCGGCATTTTTTGTGGTAATATTGTTATAAATTATTAAATAAAAATAATTAATAAAAGTAAGTGACTGTTTTATTTTTATTTATGTGTTAATTTATATACATACATATGTATGTATGTTTTGTATCTTTATTTGTTGTAAAGAATAAAATGATTAGATTTAGTAAAAGAAATTTAAGAAGACTAAAGAAAATAGAAAGTGAACGTTTGAAACAAAATTCCGAAATTACAAAATATTGAAAAAAATGAAGTTTCTAATTTAATTATGCAATAGTTAAAATTCATTCCAAGGTCAATGGCATTCGGATACATCTTATTGCACTCCGAATTCACCATAATAGTTGGACCCATCCAACATTCGCTTACAATGTATATTGTGTTGGACCCATCCAACCTTCGCTTACAATGTATATTGTGTTGGATAAATCTTACAGCCTAGGCCATCGCTGTGTAAATGTAAATATAAATTGTATACAGACATTGGATGGGTCTTGCTTACCATGTCATTGGTCTCAAATCGAAGATGTATGTAGCAAAAATTTCACTGGGAAGCAGCGTACACCCTCCCTTGGCAACTGCTTGTTTATGACTGTATAAAACAAGTAAAGTTGATATATTCAGTGTTGCCGATTACTAAAACTGTGATCGTAACCCTATATGTACATCACTACGTCTTTTTAAAACTTCTTATTAAAATGCTAACGGTATTTATTGTATTACTTATTGTGTATTACTTTGTCCTTTTATTAATATTGAATATAGCCGAGATAGAAGTGCTAAAGAATAAAACAAAACTTGTCAAATAATAAAAACAGTGAAATTAACTTTTTATTTAATGTGTTGCCTAATAAATATATAAAATGTTTAATATTGAATGGGAAAAAAATTATTTTTTTGCAGAAAATATTTCTGGAAAATCGGAATGTCTGATATGTGGGCGTGTAGTTACCATGAAAAAATATAATATTGAGAGACATTATAGAAGTAGTCCTTACGAAAAAGGTGTTCAAAGTGATAAAAGAAATAAAATCCTCATGACATTAAAAAACGTTTTTACGAAAATATGACAGCTGAATATCAGGGAGTTTGGAAGCCAGTGGTGCGAAATTCTTCACTGGCAACAGTTGTAATATTGCTCTTTCTCACTTCAGCTCACACGTATGAGACACTAACACATAAACAATGCCCGCGGGCGTTCTAGTGGTAAACACTGCTCTTGAACAATGCTCCGAATTTATTCAGATTTACTTTGAAAATCAGTCATCAGTTCATGCAGCTTACCGGTGACTTGGTGATTTTTATGGGGCTGGACAATCGTCTATCCATCGAACTATGGATAGATTTCATGCCGCATGGCCTCGAAATGATGCAATAACACTTTGTAGAAAATGTGCAAGGAATATTGCCACTGTAGACGAAAGTGTGGAAGAAGATCCGAATTTTTCGGTTCGTCGTTGGTGGCAGGAATTGCGGCGCTCTATGTCCACTATGTCGAAAATTTTTAACAAAGATACTCGCCAACAATCGTTTAAGATCCTGCTGATACAGGAATTGTAGCCACGAGACCGTTACATGCATCATTAATTCGGCGATTGAGCTCTAGAGCAGTTGAAAAATGATTCAAAGTTTTATCGAAAAGCTGTGTTCAGCGAAGTTGCATATTTTTGGTTTAATAATTGACTCTCTTTTAACCTTTAGCTGTTAGCAATCCACAATAACATAAGAGCATAGTAAAATAATTACTAAAAAAAACTAAAAGTTTCGATGGTAAAGGTAACTCGACTTCGACTCTGGCCAGCTCGCCCTCCAACCGTACAACCATCCAGCGATCTCGGAAGACGTGAAGAACTAATTACATAAGTCACTACATACAGAAATTAGTATATAATTTCGCGCTCCATACTTGTTTTTAGTTTCATTTATAGTTGACATTACGGAAAACGTCTTTTTATATAAAAAAAGTTTCTACAATTGTCTAATGTTGACATCAGTAACCTTTGGTTCAAGACGGCGCCACCAACTACACAGCCACCCAAAGAATTCAGTTATTGCAAGAGAAATTTCCCGCTCGCATAATTTCTCGATTTGTTGATGTCAATTGGCCGCCTCGTTTTAGTGATTTAACGCCGTTAGATTATTTTCTCTGGGTGTCGATTTTACGTGAACAAACCACAAACAGCTGACGCTCTGAAATACGAAATTTAGCGTTGCATGGACGAGATAAGCGAAGCTTTGTTGCAAACTGTGCTGCAAAATTGTAAATTGTAAAAAGTGCGGACACTGCCGATGTGCTAAAGGTGGACATTTTCCCGATATCATATTCCAGTATTAACTCCCATATTTGTACTTTACTTTAGTGTCAATAAAACCGAATTTGTCAAAAAAAAAAGTGTGTTTTTAATGCAATTTACTTCCTAACCTCAAATTTGCCCACCCTTTTGATTGTTATTTCGTGAATGTGTTCACCCCTCTTCATTCATAAGCCTCTGTGTAGACACGTTGACGATTTATTCGCCACTTACATTCGCATATAAATTGTACTTTTCGCCATTTGCTACAATTTAAAATAAAATACTTGGAAAAATAAAACCATGAATCGTTAAGCTTCTTTTCCACTCTATGAATTCGTTTGGCAATCGTATGCGTGAAAGGATAAATTAATAACCGAGACTGTTTTGGTTTGTTGGCCGGCATTCTCACTCACTCTCCCCAGCGAGTGCCAATCGAGCGAGTATCTGAACTTAATTATTTATTTATTATTAAAATACGCTTTAATTGAAATTTTCTACAGCAACGACAAGCAAAAATCTCAAAAACTGTGTCATATACGTCGTTTATGGGCACGTGGTTTTAGACTTTAATTTATTATTTATTGATTTGGTTATTTGTTTTTTTTTTGTTTAATCTCCATTTACTAAAGTAGAAAAATGCTTTAAAAGCAGTATTTAAATTGAAAGAAAATCATTTCGGCAATATGCATCTCACTAGTTGGTATCGTGTGTAGCGTTTCAAAGCGCTGTTTTTGCGTCACATTTGAAGAAGCAGAGCTTTGGAGTAACTAGTAAAGATTAGCACCTTTAGTTATGATGACGTCGTAATTATCGCTCCCAATAATTTAATTTAAAAGGTTCGTTAGCAGTTGAAAAGGTATTTAACACTGTAATTGTTTTAAGCGCAAATCTATAAGACACTTCAGCTCGGCGAGATTTTGCTAATGCGGCTCACAGAGAAAAGCTTAGTTAAATAAAATAGATCACAGAATAAATGGTTGAAATTACGATCCATATTTGTCTGTAGGTAAGAGTAGTTTCGCAGGTAGGTTAGGTGGCGGACCCTCCCCGAAGGAGAACGCCCCGATTAGGATAGGGCTTAGGCCAGGTATTGGTGGGAATCGAACCCGCACCTCCTGATTGATAAGACCAACGCTCATTCACTAGACCACGGAAGCACCCCAGCTAACATTTGGAAAATTCTTTAGCAAACGCGATCATTTCACAACTCTTTTTTTTTATCGTGCAAATAATTGTTAGACAAGTGAATCATCGTTTACGCACTTTGGCGAGCATTGGCAGATTATTAGTAGTCAACAATACCACAATCGTGCATTCAAAATTCTGACGACCATTGAAAGTTCAGCATTTTACTGCAATCGTATTTTACTCTTTTCAATGATGGTTATATGTTTCTTCTTCCGGATTGTAGGACGAGTGAAGTGTGTTTTATTTTATTTCAAAATCGGCATTTATGCATTGCGCTCGCTATTGGCTGACTAATTAGCGTGCTGGTCCTGCAAACATAGAACCTCCGTTCAATACTAAAAAATTTATTCTTCAACAACAAATTATTTCTGATTCTTTTCAATTCAGTTTCTTCAAAACTCGTCTGCATTAGAAATATAAGAATCTTACACGATTCTTCCCGGAGCATCGATGGAACAGTCGCCATTAGGACACATCTACGGTTGAAAATGGAAGCTGGGTTGCGGTCGATAACTGAATGCATATGTATTCATTTTATTTTCAATAGCCCACCATTTTAAAAGTTGTCATTACTCACAGGTAGAGGAGGGTGGTGTTGCCTGAGTCGTTAGCGCATTCACCGCCTTCAGCTGTAACCAATCCACCGCAGGCATATTAAAACGCCCTCCGTCGTCGGCATTGTGTAGGACAATAATTCATAAAAAATGTCTACTAAAACAAAAAACCTACAAAATTTAATATGTCTTCTTGACATCAGAGGCGCTTCAAACGTGCAATAGCAGAGTTGTATGATAGTGAAGTTTCACCACCCGCTATCTCTCTCACTATCCCTTTCTCTATCTATCTATCCCGACCTGTTGAAGTAAAAATATGTTTCTGTTTCTGTTTTGTTTCTTGTACCAGCACTCAGGAGACGACCCTTACACATGCGATGCAGTGTGTTGGAACTAGAGCAAATGGATAGTTAGACAAATGACAGGAGTTAAAGCTTCACTATCTTACAACTCTGATTATTACACGTTCCAAAGCAATTATTTTCCTTTTGCACTGCGAAAACTTGACTGATTTTCAAGAAAATAATAAAAATGTATCGAGGTTAATAATAAAAGAACAGTTTTGTTCGAAAAAGTATAAGACTCAGAACTGAGCGGATATAATTATCCATCAACAAAAAATAAAAAAATTGTTTTAACGGTTAATAAAATGCAATCAAATGGAATTGTTTGTTGCTTTCTTTAAACAATTTTAATTGTCTCTTAAAACAAATTTTCTTTTATTGTGACCACCAAAAGTCCTAAAAAATGACATGCATCTCATTGTATTCTATTAGCATTCGGCCAGTTCACCGAATGTTACATTCTTCCGATGCTTTGAAGACCCTGTTGAAGGCGACATTCTTACTATAAACACTCCGGGCTTTAATTAAATTATAATACAGGCCTGTTCTGCTAACCACGTGATTTTAAATCACAAACAGTTTTGAAACCACGCCGACGATTTGAAGCTGTTCTGTAAATTACGCGATTTTACATTTTTCGGCGTGGTTTTAATTTTTCGAAAACACGAGAAAACAGCTGATGTTTTATATTTGTTTATATTTTTCCATTGTGAATTAAAATATTAGATGAAATAAAGAATATAAAAATGTCAGGAGCTACGTTATTGTGAATAATTGCTTTAAGAAAGCATAATTTAAAAAAAGAGCGTGAAGCTTTACAAACCATAAATTTTTTATTAGCACAACAATATACCTACAGACATATGTATTTATAATTGCGAAGTTGCTAGTCTTTTCATTAACGAAATTTTTTTTTAAATTTTGCATTTAATTATTTATAAATTTGCACAAAAATGATTTATTTATTGACCATATAGATTTTTCTATACAACAATATATAAAATTTGTCTGAAATAAAGAACATGATGGTAAAATATCTATATTAGGGCGTCCGTTATTTTTTAAAGTGGAAAAATTTCAACCGTAAGGCGGCACGGCAAGGCGTGGTCCAAGGGGCGTGAAATTTTTGGAGAGGCATTTTTGCATCCGGCCTCAACTTTTTGAGGGATGAGACTTAAACATTTTCATAAAAAAAAATTTTTCATACAAATAACGGACATATAGACATATCGACCACTGTGCGCGAAATTATCGTATGTTACACTTTTTTCGAAATGGACTTTTTTTATGCAAAATGGTTCTAAATCCATTAATTCATCTGCAGATAAAGTATTATAGCGATAATTGTTAGAGTTATGAAGATAACACTATGTACATTTTATCGTATGTGACAGTTACTGCTGTCAAGCAAATAAAAAAAAGACGAATAAAAACGCTCTCCTGTGAAATTTAGTTTTTGTAACATACGATAATTTCGCGCACAGGGGTCGATATATTTTCATGACTTCTAAAGACTGGGTTTATTTCGGCAACCTCAAAAACATGTTAGAAAAAATTAACCAGCTGACTGCTAAAAAGTAAATGTAAACCACGACATTGCCAAACAAAGCAAAACAATTATTTACAAAAAAAAAGCAGTGTTCTTACAAATTTGCTCATATTTAAGGTTTATATATGTAGCAAACCCAATTTTATTACAAAAATAAAGAGAAAACAAATCAGATGAAATATATTATAGCATTTTAATTAAATTCTAAACGAAATACATAGAAAAAAATAAGGAAGTGATTTCAAATCGTCAGTCATTTAGCTGACGATTTCAAATCACGAGATTATTAAAATTTTTGTGTGCAGAACACCATTTCCGTGATTTCAAATAACTTTGAAAATTATTTTCATTTTTTTTTCAAACAATCTTTTAATTGCCCCAATTAAAATCTTTAGTTTAAATAAATTCCAAATTCTATGTGTATGTATGTATGTTCTACATGAATACATAAGAATATAGTATAACATTTTAATTGAATTTTAAATGCTGAAAAACCTCACGGATACAAATATGTTAATTGATATGATCAATTTGTTTGCTGGCCGAAAATTGGCAAACATTTTAATTGGCACAACAATTTACTAAGTAACTTTATAATTGAACCTCTTTTTCGATTTTTTCGGTGTATGTATTGTTCATTTCAAAGCTTTTAAAGTCACACTTGTTTAATACAACGAGCAAATTCGCTTTGTAAATTTAAAATTTTAGATTTATTTTTCAAACAAAAGCTTTTTATAATTGTGTAAATATGTCTGCTACCACTGCCAAATATTGTCGCAGGTCAATATTTACTAAATGTATTCAATATTAAGCACTAAACCAGAAACGTAACAGCAAAAAAAAAAAAAAATTAAATAATAAATTGCAAATATAAAACCCCAGCCAAAAACTTAATCATTCGAAAAATTCTATAATTGTGGTATTGTGTTTAATACACCAGGGGATTTATTGAATTTTTCCCTTGATTTTTTTCTTCTTTTTTTTCTGGAGTACAAATTCAATTGCAAATGCATGAAAGCGCAGGCTAAATACGTACAAGTAATGCACCACATACTTTATTCATTTACACATTTATACAATTACAAATCTATGTATGTATGCATGTATGTGTAACACACGCACATTGTCATACAGATTAAATGAAATTATTCATACGTACACGTACAAACATGTAGTAAGTACTTGCATACACACATACACATTTAAAGCAGTTCGATTAAAGGCAGAAAAACAAAACTAAAGCATGCATGTGCATGCACGCGTGTATGTGCGTGAAGGCAAAATTTTGTAATTAACAATACATTGAATAATTTCATAAAATTTATGTAACGATTTTTCATTAAATTAATTTCCAATAAACCGTACAGATAAAGTAGTGGTGGTGGTGGTGGTCTCTGCGTATTTGATTATATTTAATAAACGTATGCGTGCGTAAAATGTCACCAATTTTAGCCACATTTATGTTCGCAAAAACACACCTTCACTCACTTAATCATAAATAGTTTACGTTTACGAGGCCAGACTACAAAGACTTTGTGAAATAAATTTTCAGATTGAATCGTTTAAGATCTGATTATGAATTGCATTGAGATAATCGATTAATCGATTACCGCTTTCTATCGCATATTGAATGCGAAATTCACATGAACAATTTTTTATACCGTAAATTCTTTGTGGAGAAGATTTCCGTTGCAGAATTTTACAGTTTTTATGGCACTGCATTTGGCCTGTGCGGAAATGCAGCACTGCGCTGCATATGATGCACATCTGTGAATAGTTTGCGATGATGATATCAATCATTTCATTTCAATTTCGAACGCGGCAACATTGAAAATAGACAAATTAATAATAAATTTACGTTTAGACATAAATGAACAGAATACTATGAACGATCCAAATCAGGAGAATACAAGGGAAATACCGTATATATATGGTATAATAACCGGTCACACGGTGATGTGGTCACATGTGGCGCCCATGAGACTTCTGGAGGACAACACTTGTATGGCATGCGACGAGGAGAACGAGACACTAGAACACTATCTGTGTCTGTTTCCAGGGTCTTTTTTTTGTTTTGTTTTAAGTCTGAGTGCACATGATGATTCATACTAGTTTTTGTTTTTTTACTCCAACACATTATTATCGTAGGAGCCAGGAAGCACCACGACCGAGAAGACCATTGTGCAATGCCTTTTATATTAGACCCCATCATAAGGCTTATAAAGGAATCCCAGCACTATTTGGGGTCTAGTGTTCCACATGTTGTGCGTAGGCACCACAGTTCTACCCAAAACTTAATTGTATTCAAACTCATGTAGTGCCACTTTATCACAATTCTCGTATTAAATTTTTCGTGAATTTCTAAAAGGCTTTCCAAACCACATCAGGTTTCAATAAACCAATAGAACTATATTAAATTACATTTATGATTATTTATTTTAACTAATACGCAAATGAATATTAGTATATAAATTAATTGAATAAAGAAATTTTAATTATAATCAATATTTCATTTTATTTGACCAGCAACGTTTTTTTTTCATGCTTTATCCTAATTAACAATCGTGGTTATGAGTAATTAAATAAAAACCATTAAACATAACATATTTTCAAATTTAATTAATAAATTATCTAAAATTAAGTTAAAAAATTAAACCATGTGCAAGTTTGCATACAAAAAATTTTATTATTCAGTTTTGGTTAAGAAAAAAAAAAAAGAAAATATTAAATTGTTAAAATGTTAAAATGTATAAAAATGTTTGCTGCTGCTGCTCAGGCAACCCAATTGTGTTTATTGTGTATTTGGAAAACAGTGAAAAGTAAACAAAATGGAAACATTACGTCGCAGTCACACGACCAAGTTTTTCTATCAAGTTTTTTACGCAGTCTCCCTCTCTTTCTCTCTCAAAAATTCATGTGATAGATGGTGGCGATGGCTGAAGTAGTCTGCACCCAGTTTCAGACTAAAATCATAAAAAAAACATCTCGCATTTTTTCTGATGTGCATTAGTGTGGTTTTGTGTGTCAGTTGTTGTCGGAAGATTTCAGTGGCGAAGGCATAGTCACTGGTCACTGAACAATACCGCCTTCAGCTAGCTCATAGCAACCCACAATCACAACAGAACAATCAGAACAAAAATGGCCACTAAACCGAAGCTTCAACACTGCTATAAACAAAGAACAAGCAAAAGCATTGCTGTAAAATAATTAATTAAGCTCCATCTCCTATAGTTCCAGCCCAGTGGTGCCAATAGTGACGATTTTACGTAATTTTGACGATTTTTTAAAACGACTTTCACAAAATGACGATTGACAAATTTTGTTTAGTACCCCTTATACTTTGACGATTTTTTGACCACTACTTTTTGCTCAACATAACTTCTACGTGTGGCAATTTGACAATCTCGATAGAAAAAAATATTTTAAAATGGTTTTTTATGCATATACATTTTGAAGCATGGCTGCCAGATTTGACGATTTATCGCCATTTTCAGGATTTTTGGTCCCGAAAATGCAACAAGTCTATTTTACCAAAGCGTCACCAAAAATTTTTCAACAATACAAATAATTTACAGTGAACTGTGTTACCAAATAAAAACAAGATTTGAATTCGATGACAAAATTATTAAACAGTTAAATTTAATTACACCATCTGTGATTTTGACAAAAAACTACGAAGTTCTTTTTTTTATTTTCTTTTATCTGGGACCAGAGAAGACTCCTACACATGCGAAGCATTATGCTGGAACTATAGGAAACAGATAGTAGGAGAACGGACAGGAGGTGAAGCGTAATTAATTATTTTACAGCTCTGCTTTTGCACGTTCTTCGTTTATAGTCGTAGCAGTGCTGAAGCTTCGGTTCAGTAGCCATTTATTTTTTATTATTATTTTACTTCGTCGTTGCTTCACAATACCGACGAAGGAAGGCGTTCTGATGCGATTGTGGATTGCTATCAGCTGAAGCCGGATTGTTCAGTGATCAGTGACTATGCCTTCGCCACTGAAACCTTCCGACAACAACTGACACACAAAGACACACTAATGCACAGCAGAAAAATGCGAGATGTTTATTTTTATTTAAAATTTTAGTCTGAAACTGGGGTTGAACCCAGGTCTGTTTTTGGATTTGTAGTCAACGTGCAGACTACCGTCCATCGTCACATCGCCACCCTCACCCTCTTGCTTTATTAATAGGTTTTCCAAATCTAGACTCTAAGGAAAAATGTCAAGATATTAAGAATGAAATAAGAAAACTAAGATTTTTGGAGACAGCGCATTAAATGTATGTAAATAGATTTTTGAAAAGAGTAAAGTCAATTAATCTACCAAAAAAAAGCCTGGTTTTCCAAATTTATATAAATTTGTAAATAACTTAATGACTTTGCCAAATTAATTAATTTTAATAAAATCAAAATAAGGAATTCATTGGAAACAAGAACCCTTGAGGTGATTAATTTTTCAAAAGATTATTGAAAATATAATTCCTCTGAATGTTAACATTGCAAAAAATATTATAAAAAAACATAACATAAAATATATACGTATAGTATTTTTTCATGTCATTAACCAATTTAAATCCATATCATCAGTGCTTATTTTCGTATTTTATATGCACTCGTGAAAAAAATTTAATTTGACTTTACACATGAATTGCAAGTTTATGAAAAACTGTATAATAGTATATTCTATGAATTTCTATTAAAATTTCTGTTTTAAATTATATATATAAAAAAACAAAAAAATATAAAACATTAAAATAAAAAATTAATGTTTATTTTGGAAAATATAGTAACTGTTTGGACACAAAATCTGTTCAAGTCTTGCTTTGAGTTGACCAAAAATGTTTAAGATATTCAGGTATGTGATGAAAATCGTTTTCAACGTTAAAACGATGAATTTATATGTGACGATTTGTTGTGACGATTTCATACTCCATCTTGTTTCATTGAAAAAAAGACGTTTTTAACATGTGACGCATTTCGATAATGCCAGTTTAAATTCATTTCCAAATCGTTTAATTTTACTTGAACAAAATGTAAGGAAATTTACAAAAAAAAGTAAAAAAATAAATAAAAAATGATTATAAATTCGTCCTTATTTAAACGAAAATATTGAACAAATATATTTAAATAATTACTAGTTAATATAGAAGGAAATTTAAAAATTTAAATACCCACGTTTCATCTGGCAAATTTAAGGGATCCGATTTATCTCTTAAACGTTTTCTTAGAATATATTTTCGCTATTCATATTATTATTATTTTCTTCCAAGAGAATTAGCGAAACCGCAATAATAATGAAATAATGAAAAGAAAAATGATAAGATATGTTGATACAAATTTTATTTTGTTATTTTGTTTAAATATTTTACAAACGTCACTCACATACACATATGTTTACATATTTTACAGTTGTCTTATTAGATTTTATATGAATGATATGATTTTATATATAAGAAGATATGTGGAAACGAAACAAATATGGAATATGAAATCGATAGAAATTCAACACACTACTGTCGATTTCAAAAGACGATCTACTTTTCAAATCGATCGATTTCCATCACATACCTGATTATTGAGTTATCCACTATTTTGCTTTTAAAGTTTTTGTTTGTTTTTAATAAATCCGTTGAATTGTTAGTTTTTAAATGAACGAGTGTTATATTTATATAAAATACTATTGGTTGTTGTATGAAACATACGATTTTTTTGTGTGACGATTTTTTGAGGTTTTTTTTTTCAAATATTGAAGATTTTATTTCCAAAATTTGACGATTTTTCGGAAAATAATGCTGGCAGTCCTGTGGCTGTGACATAGGCTATACGCAAGTTTTGACCAATTTAAAAGCAAGTTCATTTATGAAGCTGGCTTTGCTGTTCATAAGAATAGTAATCAGCTGTTTTCTTGCTCATAACTTGAAACAAAACTGGCTACGGAATTTTAATGCAAATTCGCATCAAGTTTGTTTTGTATTATATTAGTAAAAAAGTGAGAGAGTTTTAAAACTTGATAGGCAAAAGTTGATCATGTAACACCTAAGTTAGGGAAATATTACACTGTGCAGTAATTTGCTGCAAGTATAGCAAACATAAGAGATCTTCACGTGTTCAATAAATGCTACATCTAAGTAACTGAGCTTCCTTAATGTCAAGCATGTTTGGGTCATGAAAATTATGTCACAAATACTGGACTATAAAATCTGCTATCAAGTGTGATCGTCATTTTTGGTGCGTGTTCCTTTAAATATGAATCTTCCTGCGCTCATTCTTCCATTATACTGTGTTATTACTGTTTGTTTTAACTACATACGATAGATATGTATGTATGTATGTATGTATGTGTATGTGTCTTTAAAGCAAATTAACGCACGTACCGAAAAATGCTTGTTATTGTATTAATTATTCACAGCAGCTCTTCTTTTACAGTCTCTAATAAAACTACAATATTATCCAACATTACTTTAGTCAAAGGTGAAATAAATTTTGTTCTACAATGATATTTGCGATAAAAATGATATTGTTAATTCGACTGGCCCAACTTATGACTGCTAAATATCGCACAAATAGAAAACAACTGCAAAATACTGGTATCGAGCCATAACCTCCAAGAAAGCCGTAAGCGCCTTGGTTCTCGATTATCTTTTTTGAAAGAAATCGCCAGTTCTCGATTATTCGCATCACTGCACAAAATATCAGAGCTGTGAATTGTGCCGTTACGATTTTACAGTGAAAAGAAACGTTCCCCTGTAAAATTTTGTTTTTGGCGCTTATAGCTTGATGTGCACTCAGGAGATGAGCCCTACATATGCGGTGCATTGTGCTGGAATAAGAGGAAAGGAATAGTACGAGAAATGATAGGAGGTGAAACTTCACTATCTTACAACACTGCTTTTTGGACGTTATTATTTGTTTTTATAGCAGTGTTGTAGCGTATCTGATTTCAAGGAGACGTATTAAATTTTGAAGCTTCGTTTTTAGTAGCCATTTTTAGCAATTATTTTACATCGCCGGTGCTACACAATACCGACGAAGGAAGGTGTTCTGATGTGCCTGTGGATTGGATACAGCTCAAGCCGTTACTGTTCAGTGACCAGTGACTATGCCTTCGCCACTGAAACCTTCCGACAACAACTGAGACAAAGACACACAAATGCACAATAGAAAAATGCGAGATGCTTTTACAAGCCTGTAGCTGGGGTTGAATTCAGAAAAATTTTTCGTTTTGTACTCAACGTGCAGACTACTTCGACCATCGCCACGCATTTGATTGGTTGAAAAAAACACCATTTAAGTACTTTCAGTTGGCGCAAAGTACATTGCACTTTCCAATTTATTTACAAAACATATTTGCACTTTATTGTTCTGTTTTAAAATACTGTGAGAGAAACAATCAAGTGCAATTGTTTTCAATGTTTCAATCAGGTAAGAAAGGCTGTGCACTTTTGATTGAAAAAAAAACACTATTGTCAATGGAACATTAAACCTGATTTTCAATCGCCGTTGCAAATTTACGTCTTCCTTAAGATCTTGAGTTTGAGAAGCTTTTGGATGCTTCGCACGAACTTGTACACTCTTCTGAGTAGATATATAATCTTATTTCCCATAACCACCATCCCCCCTCTAATCCTTTTAAATATATTAAAATAGCTTGACGGCTGCAAATACCAATATGTCTTCTACAGCAGCATATGTAAAGGCTGCTCAATATTATGCTTCAGGAATGACTTCTTTCAACTCAGGAATTTCTATATGTTGTCTTGACATTTTTTTGTATCCCTTGTTTGACTTTGCAATATATTTCCATTTATTTATTTAAATAACAAATTTCGTATTTGAAATCTGTAAATTTCTATAGACCTCTCTGTACGGTCATGTAAACAATTGCCATTGAATTTTGGAATTCGTGGCAAATATTTTGGCCATTTGTCGACAACTTGTACAATAATAAAATTTTTGTCCCCCACTTTTTTTTTGTTTTTTTTTTGTTTTTGCTTCCTATTAATCATGCATACAAAAACACATACACAAATACAGAGTCAGGACGGACGTTCGATGTTTGTCTATAATTTGTTGGCACTTGCGGCTGTGAAATATGCCGGAGCATTATTTGTTTTTACAAATTAAATTTATTTTTATGTTTATTTTTTCTACATTATGCATATGAAGTATTAACAATTTTCAATAAAATTGTAAAAGCTTTCAACAAAAATATTTCCAATACAAGTTTAACACCAAAAAAAAAAAAAAGGAAAAATGTTACGCATTTGTTTATGTAAAAATAAAAGTTATGCGAATTCTAAAATGTAACAAATCTTTAAATTTTCTTTTCTAGTTGTTAAAGCGCATTGAATGCAGCATATATAAAAATTGTTCATTATGAAATTTACTTTCACAATTAAATTATTTACCGATCGTATTGAGACGTTGTTTAGTGTAGTATGGCGGCAGAAGGCGATACACAGATTTTGCAGAGGAAACTCGTCTGTTCGAACCAACCTTGTGAGCAGCAGCGTTTTCGATTAAGGGCCATCAAGTTACTGATAGCTAAAATTAACTTTAGGTAAAATTAATAATAAAGTGACCTTTAACTTGTTTTCATTATTACAACTTTTCGATAAAATAAAATTAATATTTTTAAAAATATGGCAGTACCAGAGTAAATACCGACTACTTTTGACAAACAAAAAAAAAGCTACTGGCAACGACAAGGTTTTATTTTATTCTTTATTTAAAAATTAATTTGTATACATTTATACTTTCCATGTTGCCATATTTAAAGTGTATAAAATATGGCAGCTTCAAATGTTTTAGTCCACTTTATAAGTTACAGGTAGGATGAACTTTCCGTTAGCTTATCGGTCACATTAGGTTAAATTCAACTTGTAATAACGAAAAACTAATTATGTGTCCGATAGCATCCCAACTTTAGCTATCGGCAAGTTATAATAATGAGCCTAAATGTGACTATGGGGTGAAATTACCCTTAAAAATAATTTCTTCTATATCGCCAAATACAAAGACGCCATGTAAACAATATTTATGATTTCCATAGTCATAACAATTTCCATATCAATATCCGATAGCAATTGAATTGTTCTTTTTCCCTTATTCTAATCAAAAATCGTAATTTCTTCACAATATTGTGATAAATTAATTGCGAACTAGAACATGACAGAAAATTTTCATTAATTTGTAATAACTGTACTTCGATTAAATTCTAAATATTCTGAATTTATTTATTTAATATTTTATTATTTTAATTAAATGTATATGCATATGAAGTTATCGTAGTTGATTTCATTCGGGTATTTATTCATTTCCATATCAATAAGTCGATTTCGAAATCTTATGAAATCTTATGCCCGACGCAAGAATTCCCACTTTACTAACGTTCCAAATTACATTGCTAGTCGGAGTTGTTGACCTATTTTTATTTAAAAAGTGGGAGTGGCAAAATTTTAATTTCATGTTATTCTCGATGATGTGGTCGATCGGCCTGCCAAATTTCGTCAAATTTATCTTAAAAAACATGCAAAATTCAAAAAAAGCATTTTTTGACTGAAAAATTCTTAAATCTGAAAAATAAAAACGGGGTTTTTTTTTTGTGTGAAACACCAGTAGTGCGATTCACTAACTTTTATTACGATAATCGTATCGTTAAAATAAGTATAACGAAATTTTATCGAATTTGCAATTCAGTAAAATTTTTAACGATATTCGCTATCGCTGCAAGTCAGCTGTTATCGTTAAGTTTGCGACAATAGTTTATGTGCTGTTTATTTTGTCGACAAAATAAATTTTGTGTTTAAAATGGCTTTTGAGTATTTAGCATATAATTTTACCAGGGATGAATTAGATTTTCCCACACCAACAGTTGATCGGCGTATTCTTCGAGATATGAATAATCCTTTCCCTGCTACCAGCTCTTTATTTTGCATCATATATTCCACCAAATAATTAATTTGCTCCACTGATGCGCCACTTCTTTTGCCAGCATTGGTCATCATTCTATACTCATACATAGGACGATGTAAGTTAGATGAATTAAAACGAAATTTCATTTATTTATCTTATTAAAAATGAAAAATAAAAATATTATTTAAATTTTTTAGCAGCAAATTCTTTTTGTTTATTAAAATCTCTTTTGGGGTTTTTATGTATATATTTTGACATTTAGCAGACAGAGATGCCATATAATATTAATATAAATGAATAGAAAAGCACAGCTCTGAACTATAGATAAAAAATAAGTTACAGAATCACAATATCCTTAATGCAAGCGAATATTTTAATAGACAAATATCGCAATTGTCAGCTCGTTAAAAGTTAATGAATCGCACTACAGGTCAACAGAAGCTGGTAGCAAGTAAATTTCGAGAAAAAGTTTTCTTAGAAACGTTATAACTCGGTAACCGTTCGACCGATTTCAATAAATCTTTCACCATATCGAGCCTTTGGTGCAATACCGTAGTAACTCAAAATTTGATTTTTTTGAGCTGGATATGCCGAAATGATCCTTGGCGAAATATATATCTAAAGGAAAAAAGATTATGGTTCTATCTCTAAGTGTTTAAATTCTACAGCTACAAATGTCTATATTGCCTCCAGCTATTTCCAGCAATATTTATTTGCAATAATGAAATATTTTCTTTATGACAAGAAATTTACAAACAGAAAAACATTACAAAACATGCCTCTTTATTTAAAAACTTGTAAAAAAATAACTTTAGTAAAGGAAAATACTATCAATAAGATGGCTCAAAACTTCAAATGCATTTTTCTCAGTTCATGATTTTTTGAATTTCTACGGTATTGAGGGTGGCGATGGCACGATGGATGGTAGTCTGCACGTTGGCTACACAACCAAAAACAGACCTGGGTTCAACTCCAGTTTCAGACTAAAATTTTAAAATATAAATAAACATCTCCCATTTTTCTGATGTGCATTAGTGTGTCTTTGTGTGTCAGTTGTTGTCGGAAGGTTTCAGTGGCAGCTCAGGCTGGACTCACTGTGGACTATCTTTGGTCCGCCTGGTGAGCCCCCCTGTTAGTTAGATATTGCGTTTTATAATACTTACCGCAATCGAATAAAAGTATACAATTATTCGATTAGTTTAATTAAATGCATTTTTTTTTCCTCGGACCACTGCTCAAGTGATATCCTCTACTACAGCGCCATTTGTATGAAAATTTCGTAGACTTGTATTGAGCTGTCTTCAAAACGTCTTCTAAAACCTACTGATGTCTTAAAGCCATGGCCAACTAGGAAACCAAACAGATTATCAAATAGAAAACCGATTCAAATAATTAAAATCCCTGTACGAGTATAAACAAGCAGTTTAAAGAAAAAAAGCAACACGGCACTTTCAAATCGCTTTGTCTTCGCCCTAGTTATTCCCATCGGGTTATAAATGGGTGCAGAAAAAAAAGCCAAGTCCCGATATTAATTTCCTATGCTCACTGATTGCTATAATTTTTATAGTAAAAATTAGTGGTGGCAGGAGTTGATTTGCTTTGTCAGCGCAAATATTTTTGTACTCTACGTGTGGTTTTCTCGATGCCATGAAATGAAAGTTATTAACATTCTGCAACGTATCCTGGCTGAAAACAAAACATGTAACTAAAGAAACAAAACAAAAGGAAAGAATAAATTAAAAACAAAAAAACAAAAAAAAAACTTCAACAATATAATATCACACGTTTTTCCTTTACTTACACATTCAAAAAAAAAAAAAAAGAAAAAGAAAAAGAAAACATCACGTATGGATGCCTGTGAATGTGTGTTTCTGTGTGTGTGTGTGTATATGATTAGTTTTTGAAAGTGTGAGTAAAATGTAAAAGTAATGAGAATAATAGAGAAAGAAAACAGAATAAAAGTTTTTATTTTTACTTAAAATATACTGATGGGATTAGCAGACGTATTCAGTTCTACAAGGGCAAGTGAAGTACACAGAAAAAAAAACCAGACCGAAGACTATATTGATATAAAATTGATACGTATGGAAGTGTGAGACATGACTGGCAGTCAATAGAACATGGTAAGAGGCCTTAACGAAGGCCCAGTTAAGAGCCGCTTTGGGAAGTTACTAATTTTGCCCCAATTTTCGAAAGTCGCAGTTTTCATTATATTTCCACGGTTTGAGGTTCTGAGAGTCGATACTGACTGTTGTGAATGGATGTATGATTTTTTTTTTTTCTTGGACCCGCACTCAGGGCATGACCCCTATACATGCGATGCATTGTGCTGGAACTAAGAAATTAGGTTATGGGAAGGAGGATAGAGGGAGTAGTGTTTATTGAGATTTAAATTTTCCCAAGCTAAAAGTGCCAGGAAACACCTCTGCGGGTAGTCTATCCCACATACGTGCCGTTCGGCCAAAAATCGAATTTTCTCTGTAATGCGTAGTGCGAGTCGCCGCCAAATCGACCAGAAATGGATGCGCTCTTAATGATGATCGCGTCGTGCACGCGAATGACCGGCTTTCGGCAACAAGTTCCCTGATTTCATTAGAACACATTCCATTATAGTATCGATAGAACAACGAAATGCACCCCGTGTTGCGACGATGCTCAAGAGACTCAATAGAGTTGGCTACCCTACTGTCTCCTATGAGTTTCTTCGCCCTTTCTTGTACACGGTCGAGTAACTTCAAAATAGTCTTTGAAGCACCGACCCAAACATGAGAATTGTATTCCATTTTTGGTCGGATGTAGGCGGTATAAATAGTGAGGAGATCAGATGGGGTGAAGTATGTCTTGCACCGTCTTAAAAAACCGACGCACTTGAATGCTTCTTTTGAGACCTGAAAAATGTGCTCAGTCCATCGGACATCTCACTGGATTTTCATGCCAAGAACATCAAGAGTTTCTGATTCCTCAATGTTTATGCCACCCATAATTACAGATGAGGCAGGGTGATCGTGCATACGGCGATGGGTTAGCATGCAGCATTGGGTCTTTTGGGTATTGAAATTGAACCTGTTCGGGTGACCCCATTCCAATATTCTCGTGAGGTCACCTGATGTCAGTAAGATGTAAAGATGTACGGATGGATTATATTCGAGCTAGCGGCAGCGGAATCTTCAAAGCCGCTTTTTTCCGTCATTCTCCCATTCAGTTTTCACCCGGAACCACAGGCATGTATTACTTTAGGGGATTGTTGATGTAGCTAATGGTGCTCTTCCGTTCTGCGCACCTTGCTCTCTACGTTATCCTTTGCTGTATTAAAACTTCTCTTGTGAAAGCACTCACAGAATTCCAAATTTCAGCTGATGTTAGCATCAAGTTAACAATGTTGTCGGCCGTAATCTGGGATCGGATTGTCTCCTCCGGTGAGCCGCGCCGGTTTCCATACCACGGGCAATAAAAGAAAACATGCTCCGCAATTTCCCTATATATTGAGGCATTCCGGCCACACATCATCATAGTCGTGAGCATACTTGTAGAGGTATGCTCTGAAGCATTCATGTCCCCTTAGCAACTGCGTCAGGTAGAAGTTTATATAGAGGTGCTTCTGATCTGTCCCGTCCGTTATTCTCCGTATGAGTCTGTGGGTCTATATTCCCTTTATGGAAGTGGCCCAATGATGCTGACATCTTTCCATTGCGCCAACAATTAATTGGCTGTGGTGTGCTAGCCTCGTTCCTCTGTATGCATGTATGAGTGTGTGCATGTGTGTGTGTGTAAACATGTCATAACTTAAGAACGCGGCAACGCATCGGAACCAAATGTATCGCATTCGCATGATATTGAGCTCAAGAGATTCATTCCAGAACATTTTTTCGAAATTTGTGTGGAGGCGGGGAAGGATTTTTTCAGAGAACTAAAATAAAATGGCACCCTTTAGCTTAAAACTAATGCTTTAGAATTCACAGCATCGATGACGCAACTTTGCTTTATAATTAACAAGCATCTTTACACTAGCCCTCTCTCTTTCTCCCTCTCTCTCTCTCTCTCTCTCTCTCTCTGTATCTAGTTCAAGTGCAATGCATGGCATATGCACTGGTCCAAGAAAAAAAAGTGGAATATGTGATTTCATATTTTTTTATTTATTTAATTTTAAAACTACATAAATTATTTAGAAGTGCGGCAGTTCTCCAGCTTATCCCTGCCAGAGCCCAATTAATCATTAAATATCCATAATGAGCGGCAATTTTGTTACAAGAATGCGTTTTGCAGGAACAGTCTTTAATGATTGTGATATTTTTCAGATGGCCTCAAATTTCAAGGCCTTTTCCTTTTATCTGTTTGTTGTCAACACAACAAAAATGCCAATAATTATGCAGTACATATGGATGTGTGTGTGTGTGTGTGTGTGTGTTACATAATAATTTTATGGTCCTCAGGATAAATTAATAACTTTGTGTATGCTTAAATAAATTATGTATGAATTATGAGCTTTTGCGGGTTGAGCATCGAATGATTTATATTTTATTTTTGCAAATTTGTTCTGCAGATTTTGTTATTATTTCTGTATTGTTTTTTGTCTTGCCTATTGAAAAATCATAAATTTCATGTGACATTTAATCGGGGCTATTTTTGAGAGATTAACAAACATTTTGCGAAGAAATGAATGAATTATTTGCATAGTTAAGGAAACTTCAAACGGATGCAAAATATAGGAAGGGTTGCTTCAATGATAATTATCACTTTAAATCATTATCATTATAACTATAATTATGGTAGTGGAAATTAGCACACCAAATATACAGGATTAGCAAATACTGTTTCAATTCCAAGCCCAGAAAACATAATATAACGATGATCTCTTTTCAAAAAAAAAAAAAAAAATACAGCATTTGGTGCCCTTCAAAGAAGAAAGTAAAAAGGAGAGAAACACTAAATTCAATTTTAATTTTTTTTTTTCTAAAAACGGAAAAACAATTTTTAAGCACGCCATAAGACTGCTGTACTAATGTCTACAGGACGTACATGCCGCCCTGTTTTTATATCAGGACGACATATTAGCCAAAAGAAATATCTACAGCGGTTGACACTACTAACAAGAACCCTTTCTTCACAACGTTTTGGAAGAACTACCAACATATGATTTCAACACTTCAGCAATCGCCACAAGCCCGTTAACTTTTTAATTCATTTTCATTTGTCGACACGTCAAGTAACAACTTTTTCTGCCAGTGTAACACTGTGCATGTTTATTTGCACATTTTTCTCAAATGGTGAGATATAAAATTTAGTGCTTAAACCTTAAAAATAAACCACAAATAAGATGGCGCCTTAGTTTAAGCAACAATTCGCCTATACAATAACATAACAATATACCAGGGATGGAAATTGCAATACCATTTCAGTTTCACTTACGGAAATTTAGCAATTGAATTAATTAAAGATTGAAGGCTGGTTTATCATTTATCTTCACTGAAGTGAAGTAATGATAAGTATTCAAGTCTTTATTGAGAAAAACATAAATAAAGTAAATCAGTAACTTTTTTTTTTTTTTTTTTTTTTTATTTGGGACCAGCACTCAGGAGATGACTCCTACACATGCGAAGCATTGTGCTGGAACTATAGGAAAGGGATAGTAGGAGAAACGACAAGAGGTGAAGCTTAATTAAAGATTTTGCAGCTCTGCTTTTGCACGTTCTTTGTTTATAGTCGTAGCAGTGCTAAAGCTTCGGTTCAGTAGCCATTTTTATTATTATTATTATTTACTATGCCTTCGCCACTGAAACTTTCCGACAATAACTGACACACAAAGGCACACTAATGCACATCAGAAAAATGCGAGATGTTTTTTTTTTTTTTATAATTTTAGTTTGAAACTGGAGTTGACCCAGGTCTGTTTTTGGTTTTGTAGTCAACGTGCAGACTACCATCCATCATGCCATCGTCACCCTCACATTCTTAAAGTGTTGCCACCTTATTTTCATTTAAGAAAAAAAGCTAAAGAAAATATATGATCAAAAACTAAGCTCAAAATTGCAGACATTGTGCATAAATCGCTAAGTTGTCAACATAGAAAAGATTTGAAGTTCGAAATGTCTATTTTATGTTGAAACTTTTCACATTTTCTTTGACAGTTACTCAGTTTTTATCGATAACATTAGTGGACGATTTGACGTTTTTTCATTTACCTTAATATAGTTGTACTCTTTGCAGCTAATTAATTTTCCCATCACGATATATTTGCGCTCTTCTCCAGAATGTGAACAATGCAAAAAAAATGTAGTGTCATAAGGGCTTTAAGAAAAATTTACCGAAGCGCAAAACAATAGACTTCAAGTTAGATTATTCCTCTCAGGGAATGTAATTAATCAAATATTTTACGAAGTTATTTGAATATATTAACGGAACTGATTAAAGTATGATCGCTAAAAAATATTAATTTTGAAATTAATGTGCAACATCAACCTACAAATCTCAAATGTGCTGTGTCCAACTCTGGAAAATACGCAACATCTATGAACGTATTAGGAAAAATAACATTAAATGAATTTCAAGTTTTTTGGATTTTTTCTCTATTTCTCCTTTAATTTTAGCTTTATTTATTTTCTTGGTCTTTATTCTCGACTTCTTACAACAACGGACGGTACGAGTGCCACTCGACATGTGGGAAGAAAAACTCGTATAATGTTTATTAACTTTTTGCTGTTAAGAGTTTAAGCTTTTAGACCATCATTATCGCACACACACACACACACACACACACACACACCCATGCACATTCATAAGATTTACTTATTTATATATAGATATTATTTATTTTTGCAAAAATATTACATTTTTTTTTTTGTGTTTTATGTGCCTGCCGTTCTTAGCTGAGATTCATTTTCGTTTCTACAAACATGGACACACTCATCCATCGAAAGCATACATTCGGATAGACATTTTGAATATGAAACCACTATTACAATATCTTTAATGATAAGTGCGTTTTCGCATAATAATGATTGTAGTCGTCCAGTCGTATTCTTTGCATGCATCATAGTTTAATCATTATGGAATTAACAGTGGTACGTGTGCGAGAAAAGTTGGCTTTTAGCCTTGCTAAAATACAATATGTAGTATATTTTAATATGGCGTAAAATCACTTAAATGGTTTCCTTGAATTGAACCTTGTTATTCTATTGATATGAACCATAGTTAATAAAAATTTCATACAGTCTTTTAGAAAAACTGTTTGGCTTTTACGGATATTCAATCGAACACAATACAAATGACTCTATTCAGGTTTTTTTTATCGCTAATTGTTTAGTTGTATTTTTAATTCAGTCAGAAATCGTTTAGTTCGAAGGACCATCAATTTTAAGGAAATTTTAAAGTATACAAGTGATCACTATTATGACAACCGCAAACGATATTGTAGTGCTGGCATACACAACACAAGACTACAAGTACATTCAAGGTTAGGAATACGAAGCATATTAAGAGAGTAACTTTAGAAAATATATTGAGAGCTAACAAGGCTCTTCACTTCAGGGCTGCCAGTTTTTTTTTTTTTTTTATCTGGGACCAGCACTCAGGAGATGACTCCTACGCATGCGAAGCATTGTGCTGGAAAGAGATATCAGGAGAAACGACAGGAGGTGAAGCTTAATTAATTATTTTACAGCTCTGCTTTTGCACTTTCTTTGTTTATACTCGTAGCAGTGCTGAAGCTTCGGTTTAGTAGCCATTTTTATTATTATTTTACTTCGCCGGTGCTCCACAATACCGACGAAGGAGGGCGTTGTAATGTGATTGTGGATTGATATCAGCTGAAGACGGTATTGTTCAGTGACCAGTGACTATGCCTTCGACACTGAAACCTTCTTACGGGTCGAGTCAGGGCGGTCTTCACCGATGGTTCTAAGACAGAATTTTTAGCGATAGTCAGGCGGCGTGTGGAACGTTGGCATCGCTGGCCGTCTGCTCTCGCATTGTTGGAAAGTGTATGGAGGAGCTGGTTGTCCTCCGAGTTTTATGTGCTCTTTCCCTTGTGTGGGTTCTGGGTCATATCCGGGAATATCTGGGGTAATGAGATGGTTCGGCTGGTTCGCCATCTGCCGCTTTCATTTCTTATATATGGGTCCCTTTTGCTGTTGTAAAGGGACAGATAGAGGAGTTGTTAAGAGCGAAGGCTCAGGAGAGCTGAGGTTCTATCTCTCACTGCGCCATAGTAAGAGCTTTGTGGCCGTGTTAAGATTTGCGTAGCTCTCGTCAGCTCCTGAGCTTCTTTGCATACGTACGGCTTACTGTACGGGCCATTGGGCCATCGGCACGCATTTGGATAGAATGGGCATTCCGTTCAATACCTGGTGTAGGGCCTGTGGAGGCGTTTCGGAGAACGAGACTGTTGTGAACTTTCTCCTGGAATGGCCGGGTCTGGCTAAGTTGAGACTGAGATTCCTACGAGCTTCTTTCTTAGACAACTTGGGTCTGTGCTCTCTCTGGTAGTTCGATTTGACGGACTTATTCAGGTACGTGAACGGAACAGTATGGCTGTGACGTCCTCTTGTTTCTATGGGGCCCGTAGAAACGGCACATACGTTGCTACTTCGGTCGACCCATGCGCCTTCTAACCTAACTTTCTGAATTATCTGTTTGCATATTCCTAGATTGGACCTGGTTTATGGGATCAAATGCAATTTTTCCAAGTCGAGTTGGAATCCCCGATTTTATCGAAAACTCCTGAGCATGGTTGGGGGCGTCCGTCATCATTTAAGTGTCGGCAAAGCACTGTAAACGTAGGTTGCCTTACGTCTGGCCAATACTTCAAACACCATACGAAATGCTTTGCCAACGTTGTCCCGTATGTATTTTTCTGCCTGGGTACGTTTTTAAGCGCACTATAAAAAGCTTTTCGTTGCACCGTTTCGGCCACTGTACTTGATTCCTTTTTAAATAATTCGTCCGTATTTATGCTACATTTTAACCTCTATTGATTAATTATTGGCGTTGATGCACGTTTCCGACCCGCATTTGCTACATTGTAAAAAGTGTGATGTGCCGCGCACACACACACACACACACAACCATAAACCCATAAGTACGTTGCCTTATGTTGCTCTGTTTACAAATGGAGTTGAATTGCTTTTTTAGACCGATTTTAGCATTTTTTGTGCTGCTTCTCGTCTTAACGATAAAAAACATGCAAACACACCACAATATAATAATGCCAGTGGCCGCACGTTGCCAGTGCAACACAACAAGGCAACGCAACTTCTTGAAACATTCAAGTATGACTAAAACTATACATACACATTCATGCATACATATGCTGTATACACATACATATGTATGTATTTACAATATTAACACGTAAATTAATAATATGACTTGAGTGAACACATTAGGAATTGTTCGCACATTTAAAGCAACAAACGAGGATCGATCGACCGACCGTTCGATCGATCGATCGATCGACTAAAAATTTCATTTTGAACAAACCAAGCAACAACCAACAACTAACAACAACAACAACAACAACAACTAACAGCAGCACAATGAATGTTTAAGTGACGCTTGGATCTAGCTGTCTGTCCCCTGCAAGTACTGTGTGGGTTTTATGAACCACTATTTAACCACGGCTACTTTATCAAAGTAAATACATAAATACTTATTTGTTACTTCGTTTTTTTTTTTACACATTGTCAGTTAAAGTAATATTGAGAGGTTTCCGTTGTGTCATCAATTTAACACACTGACTCCAGCAACGTTGAAACACCGCCAGACAGACGTGCTTAAAGTTTTATTTACGTATGGATTTGCTGGGCTGTGTGTGTGTGTGTGTGTGTGTTTGTGTGTAAATCAAAAATTGTTTTCTTCATATTTTTGTTTTCTTGTTTGCATTCGCTTGTTGTATGAATTGATTGACTATTTATCATGCATCGACTGTATTGAGGTAAATGCATCAAAATGTTTCGTCCTCCTCTCATGCACATGGCACGTTGCGCTACTCATAGCCAATGTGTGCATAAATAGCGTATGCGCAAGTAGATTTCTAGCCGCTTATGGTCGCAGTTATTATGGTTAATAACATTTTTTGCTTATGACCAAACATACTTTATGATTTCCTTAATGGTTACACAACACATGAAGCCAAAATATAAAAAATAATTAAAAAAAAAAAAAAATTAAATAAAAAATAACACTGTTTCCGAAATGTACTTGTGTTTCGAATTGCAAAGGCTTTGATTTTGTTCAGCAAAATTCAGTTCAGGAATATGAAGGTAAAATTTGCATTCAAATATAAATCTATTAAGCATTTTAAATAAGCAAAACTTTTAAAAGAATTATTATACCTAGAGATAAATATCTTCTTATACATACTATATAGCATTTTCAATTTAAATTAAACCTTTTTCAAGTTAAACGAAACTTTTTTCAAAATAAATGAAATTTTATTCAAAATAAACAAAATTTTTTTTTTCAAAATAAACGAAACTTTTTCCAAAGTAAATCAAGCTTTTTTTAAATTAAGAAGAACTTTATTCAAATACAATTAAACATTTTTCAAATTGAATAAAACTTGAAAAAAAAAACCGTAAAAATAAATAAAGTCGATTAAGTCACAGTCATGTCAATAACATACACGTAGTTCGCACAATCATTTTGATTAATCTGTGCGATACTTTCGTCAATTACACGTTCAATGGTAACATCACTTAATATTGATCGGCCATGGAATTTTAACTCAGAAAATGCCTTCTCTATCGGGTTCAGCATAAGAGAATGTGGTGGTAAAAATTTCAAGGTACAAACACTATTGTCCAATCAAATTTCGTATTTCTTGTGATTTATGGATTCGGGCATTATCCCATAATTAAAAATGAACTTTGTAACTCTGGGATGCTTACAATCTTGTCCAAGAGTTCCCGAACAAAAATTCTTGGAAACGGACCGAATTCACGGTGGAAAGAGAAAAATTTTTTTTGTAGACAATGTCATTGCCGCAATTAGAGTTACGTTCTTTCCCCTCACGGTTGGCAATACAACATGAGCTCTCTCTCACCTACTTTGGCTCGTGCTTGTGAACGCCGTAAATGTAAATTGAACCCGCACTCATCTATAAATACCCCTTTTTTCCTTTGGTTGCAGAGGCCACATAGTAAACTCTGAGGCATATTTTCGACGGTTTTCAATAGTCGTTGCACTATTCATAGGGTCCATTTCGATGGAACACATTTTTAGCGTAATCTTGAGTTCTTTCAGGCCATTTAAAATTGTAGATAGAGCTAACGACAAATTGAATTGTTCAAATAATTTATTGCGAATATTTTTAAGGGTCATTCCAGGTTCACTTTCCACAAGTGTTTCAATTTTTTCCAGAATTTGGGTAGTCAACTTTTTTGGCCTATTTCTCCCACGATTAAGTTCCACAAGTTCGCAACCGTTCTTTTTATAACGTGCAATTATGGTTTTCGCGGTGTTTGTATTAACGGAAGTTATACGAGCTGTTTCTGTGATGGTATTCCCTTCGTTATACAATTTAATAATCCCTGAAAAATTAAATGGTTTAATTTAATATGAAAAATATTTAATTGTATTTGAATAAAGTTGTTCTTAATTTAAAAAAAATTTGATTTCCTTTGGAAAAAGGTTCGTTTATTTTGAACAAAATTTCGGTTATTTTGAAAAAGGGTTCCTTTATTTTGAAAAAAAGTTCGTTTATTTTGAAAAGGGTTTAATTTAAACTGAAAATGCTATAAATATAAAATTGGCATGTTTGAATGTATGTATGTGTGTTTGTGCCTTCTGGACAGCTAAACCCTTTTTCTTAAAATTTTCACAGTATCTCTCTGTATATCTGGAAGGAGCGATAGGCTGCTACATACATACATTACCACGCCCATAGAAATAAATTTTTATTTTTGTATAGCTTGAGAACTTTAAAGTTTCTGTATTTGGTCTGAGTAACTTAATGATCAGTAAAAATCAACAGTCAAAAAGTGGGCGGAATTGGACAAGTTGGCGTGGTACTTCCCATACAAACTAAATATTGATTTCTTTATATTTTGAAAGCTGTAAAAACAACAGCTTCTAAATTTAGTAGAAATGACTTTGTAATTAAAAAAAAAATCATCAGTCTAAAACTGGGAGGGATTAGAATGTGGCCAATAAACATAGAAAAAAATTCAAAATTAACTTTTTGATTGATTATGATGTATTTTGGTTAATTACCTCATGATTACAGAAGTTCGACATTTATTTCAGAAAAAGAAATAATAAAAAATTTTCAATATAAGTTCATGAACATATCGAGCCTTTGGTGCAATACCGTCGTAACTCAAAAAATCGTGAACTGAGAAAAATGCATTTGAAGTTTTGAGCCATTTTTTGATAGTATTTTCGTTTACTAAAGTTATTTTTTTACAATTTTTTAAATAGAGAGGCATGTTTTGTAATGTTTTCTGTTTGTAAATTTCTTGTCATAAAGGAAATAATCATTTTTGGAAATAGCTGGAGGCAATAAAGACATTTGCAGCTGTAGAATCTGAACAGTTAGAGATAGAACCATAATCTTTTAGATATATATTTCCCCAAAGATCATTTCTGCATACACAGTTAAAAAAATTTAAATTTTGAGTTGCGACGGTATTGCAGCAAAGGGTCGATATGCTTTATATTGAACCTTTTTTTTTAATTTATATAGGTGTAGCGAAGCACGCCGGGGTTCAGCTAGTTTGTAATAAAAATGCACAATGAAAAAGAAAAGCCTTGTAAAAACTGCTGACATTATGAAACCGTCAAACTAGAAAATAGTGGGTACCTTCTCCTCCTCCTCCTTCCAAATATGGAAGAAAGTACATTTGCAAAAAGCAACAGTTGAATAATATAATTTTTTAAAAAATACTTCATGAAGAAGTAACTTTCCCAAAAAAGTACTTTTTGGGAAAGTAAGTGATGAGAAAGTACTTCTTGAAAAAGTAACTGTTGAAAAAATATTTTTTTTTCAAAGAGTTAGGTGAGGTTGGGTGGCGGAGCCTCCCCGAAGGAGAACGCCCCACATAGGCCAGAGCTTAGGCCTATTGTGATACCACAAGAAACAGCTGAAACGTAGGCGGGAATCGAATCCGCACTTCCGGATTGATAAGACTAATTGCTTATGCACTACACTACGGAGGCAGCTTTTCAAAGAGTTACTATCGAAAAAAGGACTTTTTCAAAAAAGTCAATATTGAGGAAAGTACTTGTTGAGCAAGAAATGTGGCACAAAGTACTTAAAAAAAGAAACAACTTTTGAAAGGAGTGCTTATTGAAAAATTACTAATGTCGAGAAAATATATTTTTAAAAACTATTTGTTGGAAAAGTATTCCTTGTAAAAATAATTAGCGCGAAAAGTAAATATTGAAAATAATACTGTGTGTTGAAAAAATTCTTATTAAATTATTTAAAAAAGTTACTATCCAAAAATTGTACTTTTTGAAAAAGTCATTGTTGAAAAAATTACTTTTTGAGAAAGTAACTGTGGGAAAAGTACTTTTAAAAAAGGCAAAAGAGTGCTTTTGAGAAAGTGCTGTTGAAAAGAGTATTCTTTGGGAAATTAACTGAAAGTATATATTGAGAAAAGTACTTTTTGTGCAAGTACCTGTGCAAGAATGTATTTTTAAAAAAGTAGCTCTTGAAAATAGTACTATTTGAAGAAGTAACTATTGAAAAATTAACTTTGCAAAAAAATATACTTTTTAAGAAGGTAACATTTGAAGAAGATACTCTGTGCAATTGGACAAAAGTAGTTGAGAAGCGTACTTTTTGAAAGAAAAAAAAAATAATTTTTTTAAAAAAAACTATTAAGAAACATATTTCCTGGAAAAGTAACTATCGAAAATAAGTAATTTTTGGGAACACGACTGTGAAAAAGAGTATTTTTGAAAAAGTACTTTTTCATAAAATAATTGCGAAAAGATTAACTTTTTGATAAAGTAGCTGTTCAAAAAGTAACTGTGAAAGAAGTATTTTTTGAAAATGTAACCGTAATAAAATACTTTTTGAAAAATTAACTATTGAAAAAGCTACTTTTTAGGATAGTCCTTTTTGGAAAAAGTACTTTTTGAAAAAGTTTTTGTTTAGAAGTCTTTTTTCCCCTAAGTAACTTCTTTTGTACTTTTTGAAAATTTAAGTACTGAAAAAGTACTTTTTTGAGAAAATACTTTATGAAAAAGTTACTGTTGAAAAAATACTTTTTGAAAAAGGAGCTACATATTGGAAAAGTACAGGGTGGGCCAAAAGTATTCACCTGATGTTTTTTTTGCTGTAATTTTTTTCTTAAGACAAATTTTGGCACTGCTTATGATTTGGGCTAAGTGACCGCCGCCAGAGTTGATGACCATACATGCAGATCCAAAGGTTTTTATTAAATAAAATTACAGCAAAAAGACATCAGGTGATTACTTTTGGCCCACCGTGTATATACTTTTGAGAAAAGTAACCGTTGAAAAAGTACTGCAGAATAAAGTATTTTTTTTAAGTAACTGCAGATAATAAGTACTTTTTGTAAAAGTAACTGTTGAAAAAAGTACTTGTTGAAAAAATAACCATGGTAAAAATAATACTTTCTTCAAATAGAACTCTTTAAAAGATAACTATCTGAGAAAATAATTTGAAAAAAATACTTTTTAAAAAAAGTAACGATTGCAGAGAATATTTTTTTTAAGTAACTACAGAAAAGAAGTACTTCTTGAAACAGTAACTGTTGAAAAGAGTTCTTTTTGAAAAAATAACCATGGTAAAAATAATACTTTCTTCAAATATGAGAAAATAATTTTTAAAAAAGTACTTTTTAAAAAAGTAACGATTGAAGAGAATATTTTTTTGAAAAGTAACTACCGAAAATAATTACTTTTCCCACAACTAACTATTGATAAAAGTACTTCTGAAAAATATAACAGTGGAAAATGTATTTTTTTTGAATAGTGACTATCGAATAAAAGTAAGTAAAAGTAAAAAAGCCGTTTTTGAAGAAACAAGCCTTTAAAAATGGTTATTTTTTTAAAGAAAGAACCCTTTGAAAGAAAATAGTACGTTACGAAAAATTTACTTTTTGACAAAGTAACTCTGGAAGTTATAATTCTCTGATCTAATTGAGCTTCCGCATAATTTAGTTCTTTGTGGTGGAAAACAAAATTTTATTTTTCCCTTTGAAATGGTGTAACAACAACAACAACAACAACTCCATTCACAATGTACTGTGACTGGGCTGTGTTGTCAATAGATTATTAATTATTATCAGTGATTAACAATACAATAAGAGAATTTGTCCAAGTGTATGCGACATTCATATTCACGCACATGTCGCTTTCAAACCAATAAATTCCATTAAATATTCTCTACTGTTTGTTCCCTTCAACTAGAAAATTCATCGCTATTTTTGCTATAATATTATTTGTTTTATTGTTTAATTTATTATTATTATGTATATGTATTTAATATTCATATTTATTTTTTTTTTGTACAATTTTATATCTGAATGTGCTTTTCCATATTGAATGCTTCTCATGATGATGTTGAAGGAGCTGGTCGCGTCCACCACAACAACAATATCAGCTGTAAAGATATGTACGTCATGGCATCCATCCCTATCGTCAGTCGCACCATAGAACTATTGTCAACAATAACAAAAGAAAAAAGAGAATTGTCCATGTTAATGTAGTTATTCTGTTTGGCCACTGTGGCAGGGTGCTGATGGAATGCTGGAGTACTTACTAGGCGACTAGTGACAGTTGTCGTGCTACTGAAATCTGAAGTGTATTTTGCTCATTAAAACATTTTTCAACGCTTCATTTTTTTTAATGTACTCCTTGATATTAGATTTCATGAAAAATTAAAATTTTTAATAGTAGAAAATTTTATTATAAAACAACGGGCAAAAAATATGACAAATTACTTTCAACAAAAAAGCAACAGACAAATTAGCAAAAAAAAACACACACACACACACACACAAATTCATTATTTTTTTTTTTCATTTTTTGTTTTTTTTTTTGTTTTGCACAAGGGGGGCCTTCCCTTAAGGCGGCAGCCAGCCAGCATAGAGCAAAATAAATGAATGACATAACTTTTAGGATTATTTATTTAAATTCCTTAAAATCGCATGCAAAAAGTCATACTCTGAAAGTTGACCAAGATTAATAACTCGCTGCTTTCTGCGTTCAGGCGATTATAAGATTATTTTGCCAACAAAACTGTATAATAAAGTAATCCGTAAAATCTTTAATGAGTTAATGAGCAAAGATTTGAGAAAATTAGGTTTCAGAGTCTGCTTTATTATGAGTTTGTTTATTGTAGATGGAATTAATTAAAGGCAAGAGGCGGTTTTTATGTAGGTCGCAGTAGGTACATGATGTTTATTCTTTCGAGGGTTGTGGCGGATGGAAAGTTGAAGTTGTAGTCTTCGAACAAAGTGATACACATGTTCATAAGCAGCAACATTTATTTGGTAAAAAAAATAAAAAACAATAATTTTTGGGTAAAATATTATTGGAGCATTGGAACAGCTGTAGATGACAGCTGGATAAAAGAAATTATAGTGGCGAACTTCTTGCGCTAACAACGAATCATGTAGCAACGATGGCAGTTAGTGCAGTCATCGATCAATTACAGTTCCATGCAGTCGTATGTGCTTTGAAATTCATTTGTTAAAATAGTGTTCCGTAATTACAAGTGTTTTGAGGGACAAAAAACACTACATATTGGTATTCCTGATATGGCCCCAATGTAAAAAACGCTTTTCTAATTGGTTGTTAATAAGTGTATCTACATACACATAATCAGTGGGAAAAACACCTTCTTCTGAAGGCCTGTTTGCTCCATTCCATACTCATATCTTTTTTTGCTCACATTGTCACTGCTGGGTAGGACTTATGCTTTCCCTTCTTTCGCCAGAAATTCTGAAGGGCCTTAAAATAAGGCTTTTGCTTCGGCAAAAAACAAAACGAAACACTTTACTCCTCGTTTGCCTTTTCCGAGAAGGAAATAAAGTCTGTGGTCAGCCTTTAGCTGTTAAATACGATTGATACGAGGGCTGTTTGATAACTCTTTGACTTTTTGAATTTCCCTCACAGTAAGTTTAAAAGCAACTGCTGTCATCAACCACCATCTGATAATAGACTACTGCAAAATTTTGAGCAATCTGCGTCATTTAGTTCGTGTTTGACAGCCATTAAAAGCAGACAACGTCGTGAATTTTAATAAAAATGTGAAATGAAAAAGTGAATTTCGTGTGTCGATTAAGCATTATTTTTTGCTTAAAAAAAGCAAGGAAAGCCTTGAAACATACTAGAGGAGCTATGCAAAAATAATTTCAATGATTAAGACAAGCACAAGTGCCGTCGTATGTTCTGGTCGCCCAAAAGATGTGATCATGCGAAAAATTGTCGCATCAGAGAAGGCTAGAACCATCAGCGGTCAATATTATTCAGACTTTTAGACAGATTCGATCTTGATTTAATGCAAAAACTACCACATTTGGCGAAAAAAAGTTCTGTTCCTTCAAGTCAATGCAGGACAATGCAGACGTGCATTATCAGTATGGCAAAAATCCTTTAATTTGGCTACGAACTGCTACCCCAGCCTGCATATTTCCAAGATTTATATGCTGTGGTTCGGTGAGTTTCTGTGTAATGTGTACTACTGTTCACACAGGCTTTTGCCTGATAGGAGATTCGGGGTAGATATGCCTGGGACACGCAGAATGATGGAAAATCGCCCAGGTGTGGACGAAGGATGAGTTTTAGGGTGCATGATCGTTGCAAAGTTGTGCAAGCTGAGGTATCGGCTATAAGGAGTCGCCGCCCTACTGGATGGGGTACCACGGGATATATGGGGAGTATATCAGAGTGTGTACCATCAAAGCGCTATCGGGTGTATACACGACATCGATTTTGGTTTGTGAATGCCGCACGTCTACACGAGATGGTGAGAACATTGAGCTGGTGTGGGTACCGAGGCACTACCGTGCGGTTGGGAACGAGGTGACAGACGAGCTAGCCGGGTAGGGGCTCTAGACAGGCCCATCAATGCATAAGTCGGAATTTCTCTGGGATACTGCAAGATGCGGCTGGAGCATCTACAGGATTGCCCAAACTAGATGGTCGAATGAGACCACCTGCTCGATTTTCAGGATGAGTAGGCCTCGGTGAGACTCCGAGCGGACCGCCAGACTTGGGAAACTACCGAGCGGTCGACCCCTACCGACGGAGGCAGATCTGATGGGACATTATCACATTGGTCTGCACGCCAAGATATTGGGCCCACCGTAAAATGGCTTCTATATAAGTTGTCGTTATAAGGTGGATGAGGAGAGAGTACACCACTCGCTGTGTCACTGACCCGCTCTCACCGTTAAGCGGGCGTATGCTTAAACCCAATGGAACGTTGTGTTCATTGAGGACTCGGATTGGTTTGAGTCCGATCGGTCTGGATGAGGACTGATGCCGCTCAGATAACACAAAGGGAGCCAGGAGGACCCAAGTGAGATAATTATTTTTGGATTGGGCGGCCTGCGAACCTAAACCACCACCCTGCGACTATTTTATTTTTCCAAACTTGAAAAAATTGCTGAGTGGTAAGAGATTTGGGTAGATTGAAAACGCAAACGCCTATTTTGAGGACCGTACGAAAAAATTGGAGAAACTCTGGACTAAATGTATTCATCTAAACGGAGATCATGTTTGAAAAAAAAAATTTCATTCAATTATTCACGGAGTTATCAAACAGCCCTCGTAATTGAATAAAAAAAAATGCCTAAGCACGCCTTTAATAAGGCCTGAAGTGAGAAGGTCTTCCCAGTTTTCCGCTGTGTGTGTGTGTGGAAATTTTTATGTACGGACGTAATAAAATTTATGCAATGTATGCATGGACATATTTAAATTTTCATACTCGAGATCTAATTAATAATAAATGATGATTAATTAATTCTGTTTAAGTGAGATCATGCCAATTAAAGACACAAATTATTTAATAACTTAAGGAATGTCTTTAATGAAGCACTTCAGTATGACAGTATCTTTTTCATTCCTATGAAGTGTGACCACATTTTCAAAATTCTTTAAAGTGCTATAAACATTTTGCAAAGACCTAAAGTTATTTAAACGCGTTAACGCCGCTAATTCCAAAATTTCAACAATTTGAAATGAACGGCTGGTTCCTTGAGTAAAGCTCTTTCATTCGTCGAAATAGTGGTTTTATTTTGCAGTTCAAAGTCTGAGGAAAATCTTATAAATTGCATTTGTTTAGAAAACACTATAATAAATTCGTTTATGTATGTATTTCTATGGCTGTGGCTGTGGCTGTGGCTGGCGCAGTTCCATTTATTGGCAAATGTTTTTTTCTTTGATCGAGAAACCAGACATAGAGATCCTCTGCCATACTGACGGACATAGGTACTCACTATTTCATAAAGATGGACGATTTTTTCAATCATTGTTGGTGTTATTCAAATTGAATACAATTTTTTATTTACAGTCGAAGCTCGTCATAACGAATGATATAAAGTCAGACGCTTTCGTGAAACTGCGAGATTCGTTATGCAGAACAAATATGTTTTGGATAAAAGCTCAAGTTGCTTGGGTTTAAATTATAATGGTTATGTCTATTTAACATACAGTTTAACGCAGTAGTTACGTTTAAAAAAAGTCACATGTTGTGTGACAACGCGTTATAAGCGGTAAAAAAAATCATGAAAAGGGAAATGACGTTATAATGTTTATTTGAAAATATGAAATAAATATGATCGTTATTTCCATGCTTCTGGAAATTATCTAATGAAATAACATACAAAGAAGCAGACATAGCTCCCAGATATATTTATAGTCATGTGGAAGATTAAAAAAAAAACTACCAGTATTGTAACGTCTTTGCGTTTGTTTTATTTCTGTAGCATTCGTTAAACAGGGCCTGAAATAAGTTCACCGTTCGTAATATAATTTATGTTAATTCTATTGGATTGTCGTTGAAGCGGCTGTTTGTTATACCGGGCGTTAACTGTATTTAGTTTTTTTTCACTTTTTTTCTTACCACTCTTTATATCCAGCATAAAGTTAATATAGTGTTCGCTATATCAGGTTGTTAATGTAAAAAATTTACACGTTCGTTATATCGTTATATTTCGTTAAAACGAGATTTGTTATACCGAGATTTGCCCGTAATAAGTTCTTGTCGTTGTATAAATTTTGCAAAATTGTGAATCAGACTTTATTTTATTTTAATTGATTAAGTAATAAATTACAAAACGGCTAAAAAGTCTTAAATATATTTTTAAAATAAGCTAAATCAAAGAAAAGAAGAGGTAAAATGGCCACACTGTTTCTTTCCTAAGCTTGTGCAAAGCAACGTACTCATACAACTGTTATACGATATGTAAAAGTTAAATAAACATATCCCCTTAATGTTAAGTAACTTAATGTTAACAAAACTGTATTAACAGTTTGTTTATTTTTAACAGCGACCAATTTCAAATGAAATGTGTTATACAACGAACTGCCAACTAAAATTTGTTTTTTTTCGCGTATAACAGATGCTTGGAGCAATAATGAGAACGTCATATATGGAATTATTGCGCTGACGCAATTTATGGATATGAAATAGAACCATTATGGTAAAGGAACATGAATCCATTCACTCGCTCTAACAGTAGTCAATTCATATACACATATTTAGTCATTCGGCCAGCCATCATTATTATTTATATTTTTTACCTTTTACATTTCATTGTACTATTCGTCAGGCATGGAAAGTGCAGCTTTATAAATGGCACTTCATAAAATGTGCATAAATTTTGTTTCAGGAATTTGTATTGTTTCTCTCTTATGGACTTGTTTATGTAGTTATTTCAGTTACATAGTAAAATACTAAAATATTTGGTTACAAAAACAAAATAAAAAAATTTGTTCAAGTTTAAACAGTAACCAGTTATCGAATGCAGTGTGAACTCGACTAAAATATTTAAGTACAGCAGATGCTCGTAAAAGTTGTGTAGATTGTTTCGGTGCCGTTAACTTTTTAGAATTCTTAACTTTTCCGTGATATGAAAAATGCAGGTTTATTTACACATGTATGTAAATATATATTTTTTTGATGTGTATTTACTCAGATTAAATCAGGCGATTAAATTAATAGTGCGCGATGTATTATTCCGTTCGTGCACGTTAAGATTATAAAATTTCTACTCCAAACGAGCATTGAAGAACCCGAGACAACTCGTGTTATGTCGACGTATTAATTTTTTCAGCTATAGAGAGACTGCATATCGAACACGCTAAGTTCTTAGCCAACAGCAACTACAATGCGTAAATGGCGATTTTGAAGTAACAAATCGCACTGACATGTTTCACTCGTCCAACAATCATGCACTAGCTTTTGATCGCAAGATACAAACAAATTAAGAATAATAAGTACAGACTAATATAAGTTGCATTTGTTACGATTAAAATAAGGCGCCGCTACAAGTGTCCATCCCTGTACTTTATAGGGTTTGATATGAAATTTAAATTGAAAAACAACAACTGTAAAAATATTGAAAAAATCTCCTTGTTTTGAAGAGTCATAGAAAGAATTTTATTGTTTTTCAGAAGCACTTGAGTGAGAGCTTAGCAAGTGCTCGTAATGTGTTTGTGTATGTGATGTGATGTTTCTTTGCCGGCAACTGTTGACCAGCGTTACCATCATTGACCAGCGTTTATACTGGAAGCTTTTAACAAAATTTTAATAATTGACGATTAAGATTTTTTTTTCATTCTACATTCCGTTAAGCGCACTGGTTATTGAACAATATTGTGCGCCCTCTATCATATTTATATTTATAAAGAAAACTAATTGAAATATACAAAATATAAAAAAAAGTCTTTTAAAAAGTTTGAATCAACTTACTCTATTACATTGAAATATATTTATTAAGCTCGAGGACTCTTTTTTGGTATTTTATTTGGTTTTATTCTTCGATATTTTGTTAAAAGCTTGTTAACATCATCAGGAATAAAGATGAGCTTAATAAATATATTTCAATATAATAAAAAAGGTAAATTAAGAATGTAATCATAACTTACTCTATTACTTACTTTATTTTTTGTAACGGTACAAGGCTGATATGCAGAGTAATATACAATCAAAATTTTTATCACATCTGGGGAGATATTATATAGCTATAATTTACTTACAAATTAAAGGTGGTATAAAACCTGGCATAATGTAGTAACAAATGAGCAATTTGAAATATGAATTGTTATTAAAAATAATAAAATTTTACGTTTATAACAAAAAATTAAAATTTTATGCATAAATATTTTTAAACCCATTCCAATTCAAATATACTCAAAATCCCCTCACATTATTACAATCCTTCGATATGGCAACTAATTTCTCAGTGGATTTTGTTTTTTCAAGAGAGCTGAATGTATGAAAAATAAACAAAACTTTTTTTTTATTATAGCGGAACAATGTGGAATGATTACTAAAGCCGCTATTGAGAGCGAGATATTAAATGAGATTATTAAGAAGAATGGCAGCGTTGTCAACTCAGTCTTTCCTTCTGCCAAGAAATTTCAAAATGTTAATTTTTGCAAGTAACCAACTAACAACAATGTTCAGCTGTAAAAATTTAAAATTTTAAGTGACACTTTGATATCAAAAACTGTGATGTATTTGGATTTTCAAATCAAGTTACTATCCCCTTGTAGATCAAGTACGAAATTAATTTTTTTTTTAATTAATTAGACCTAAATAAAATTCAGTTTCACAAATGCATAATAATATGTATAGTATATGTATGTACGCGATTTCGAAAGACCTATCAGAAGCAAAAAGTCTAAAATGTGCTTTTTGTTCCAAAAAAACAGATGTTCCAGTAAGAGCATGGAAATTAGTAGATTTTAAAATAATGAACTCTGTAAACGAGTAATTGCAATAAAAATCAATCATGTATGTTCATGTGTTCCACCGATTTATACACAATTTAATCTACCTATTAAATATTGTTCTAATTGGAAGGGCATCTTTTACATATATAATTAATTAAAATGGATTAGCATACACTTGTCAGTGTACCAAGGACAAGTATAAGTGATAGGTGGTAAAATTTAGACCTACATTAAGAGGAAAAAAAATAACGGGAAATAAATTCTCGTATTCCATTAATAAAAAAAGAAATATATATATGTAATATATAATATATATATAATATATATAATAAAAAAATATATATAATAAATAGAAATATAAATATATTGCGACAGCAATAAAATATAAAACAGTTCGACATACACAGCACTTCTAAGGTGCAATTTTTCCAAGGGAAAAAACTGTATGGAGACAAATAGATTTCTTTTAGTTGAACTTTAGTATCTTGAATATTATCGAGCTTGAAAATATAATCTTCCGATTACCGATTAATTGCAACTTTTGTATTGCGTTGAAATCCAGAAAAGGTTAGAACCTTAACAATTGTGGTCCAGCTTGAAATAGGCACAAAATCTTAAAATTTTCGGCTTCTACAAATCGTCCGACACTGACTGCATCTTTTGCTTAAGAACTCCTTTTCCTTCTTGTTTCCTTCCTTTCCCCGCCTAAAACCTGGATGTTTATACTTGTGGTATCGCAATGGGCCTACGCTGTGGCCTAATTGGGGTGGAAAAGTGTCCTAAATGTTGTCTTTGTCTATTTATATATATTGCGCATTGTTATAGGAAACTGTTGAAGCAAAGGTTTGGTCAATTAGTAAAGTTGAAGGTATATTACGCACATGAACGACGTATTGCGTTTTGTACTTTTTATGTTTTTAAGGCTGGCGGAATATAAGCTACGCGTCAAAAAGCATAAATTATTTTAATTGAGAATGCAGGGTGCCGAGATTCGAGGGTGACGATGCCTGAAGTAGTCTGCACATTGACTACAAAACCAAAACAGACCTGGGTTCAACTCCAGTTTCAGACTCATAAAAAAATCTCGCATTTTTTCTTATGTTCATTTGTGTGGCTTTGTTTCACCTGTTGTCGGAAGTTTCAGTGGTGAAGGCATAGTAGTCACTTGTCACTGAACATTAACGGCTTCAGCTGATAGCAATTCACAATCACATAAGAACGTTCTCATTCGTCGGTAGTGCGTAGCACCGGCGAGGTAAATTAATAAGAAAAAAATGGCTACTAAACCGAAGCTTCAACACTGCTACGAGTATAAGCAAAAGAACGTGCAAAAGCAGAGTTATAAGATAGTTAAGTAAGCTTCACCCCTTCTGTCATTTCTCTAACTATCCCTTTCCTGTAGTTCCAGCACAATGCTTCGCATGTGTAGCGGTCAACTCCTGAGTGCCGGTGCAAGAAAAAAGAAAGGTTCCCAAACCACTTGGTAAGAATTTTAATATGGTTCCATTGTGATAACTGTTGTGAAAAAACTTTCACGTGAACACGAGATCAGAATCTCTGCTAGGAATGGAGCTTAGAATATAATAATCGTCAGTGGCTTTTGGCACAAGTTTTAGCTGCATAATTCCCGTAGCATCTGGCAACACTTTAGCTTTTTTATTCATAACTGAGTAAGCGGAACATTATGGGATATAAAATGCTGATTTAAATTTTCTAGTTAAATGCTGTTTTAAAACCATCTCATTCTCGCAGCGCATTTGCCGCATTTAGTCTTGTTTATGCCGGCTAACATGCAACTTATTCGCAAACGTGTAACGTCATTTCAAAGTCGTTTTTGAAGCGTTCTTTTTTTTCTTTACTTTTGTTACTCCAACCAAATATAAAAAAAAAATTAAAACAAGAAGAAACTTTTTTTCTCGATATTTTTTTTCCATATAAGAAACGAGAACCAAAACGTAAAACTACTAAACCAGTTATAAAAAAAAACAAACGTAGTGAAGATACAACTAAAGGAAAAATATATAAAAACAACGTGTATTTTGTGCAATTGCAAGGAGTGTGTTGTATGTTTTTATTCTGTGCATTTACGTACGTGTGTTGTATACGTTTGTTGTGCTCAATCGGTTTTTGTTATTTTTTTAAGTGATTTCAAGCATTCGACAGCATAAACAAATAAATGCCACAGACAACCTGAAAATAAGTTACATATTATTATTATTTTTGGGGTGCAACAAATTATTTCACAGCACACCAGCATCCATCCCATTTGTCATACAGTTCGTCATTGTTAACGGTGTGGTAGTCGCAGTCGGAGTCGTCTGTGTTGTTTCGTAGTCGCAGTCGGTGTCGTCGTTGCCGCTTTATTCAGTAGTTATTGTCGTGGTCAACGAATTCGTTTTCATTTTGTGTTAAACTTAATTATTGTGTTCGTTATAGCCGTCATTCGCCAGACTTGATTTAATTCCTCCATGTAGTATTTCCTGTGAGTTTTTATGATGCAGTAAAACGTTTAAACGCGTCATAAACTTATTTCGGCTAAAACAATTTAGCGAATAATTAAGAAAAGAAAAAGGAAACATAAATGCGACGATTAAGTTGAGAGCAAATCCAACAACAGCTGCAATAAAAAATCGCCAAATTTTAATTGTTTATTTTCGCAATATTTTCTCTTTGGCCAATTAAAAAGAAAGAAAAGAACTTTTTAATATAAAATACACATGCAAAATACAATTGTGCGATTATGTATCCAGAGAATAATGTAGTTCCTTTTTGCTCGAAAACTAAACAAATCTTTTTAATACAACTACAACTACAACAATTTGCTATTTAAACATCTAGAAATTGTTGTTTCATTTCTGTTGCTTAAAAATTTTCCAACAATTCAAATCAAATCAAATCAACCATCTGTTTTTTTTTTGTTTGTGTTCTATTTCGTATATCTTTTGGCTCACCAAGTGTATTTATTTGCCTTTTCTCCATATAATTGGATTTCGGCAAGGAAATAATTTGCAATAAAATAAGAAGATCTAAAGAAGAATAAGAAAAAAATATAAATAAATAAATTAATTAAAATTAAAAAAAATGTTTGCGTGGATGTGTGTGTATGGCCAAGTTTTTTTTTCGCAAATTTCTAACAAAGTGTGAAAAAAATTTTAGCAAATAAAAAAAATTCATAAATAAATAAAAAAACCGACTGGCATAAAAAGCCAGAAAAAAATTCACAAAAAGTAAAAGCAAAAGCAAATTGTGACAAATGTATTTTAAAAAAATTTAATAAAATGGTTGTTGTTTGATAAAGAAATCGCAATAAAAACGCATTTAACTTGTAAAAAAATTATCAACAAAATCTAAAAAAAAAAAATTATTTTTTTTAGTGAATTGTTTAAATAACGATAAAAATAAAAAAAATAAATAAAGAAGCATAAAAAAGCACCAACAACACAAATACCCACTGCACTAAACGAAATCTAAAAAAAAAAAATTCGTTTAGTCGGCATTATTGATAAAGAAAATAAAATCATTCAAGTGCTTAAAAAAAATATTCATTATAAAATTTTCAATATCAGCGCTAAAAATAAAGAGCAAAACTTGCAGCAATATTTTGTTAAAAACTTTAAATTTTAACAAAAAATTCAAAGAAGGTAAATAAATAATATAAAATTAAAATAAAATTTAAAAATTCTTATGAAAATAAATACGGTGTCTAATAATGTTCCAAAGTTATATTAACGTGGCTACAAAAAAGTTATTTGTATCAGAAATTTATGAAAAAGAAAAAATTGCTAGCAAATAGTGGTTCAATATTTTCTCCAGCTGCAGTGATTGATATGCTGCTTCGATTAGTGCAAAAATATGCCCTGCCTGATGTAAAACATTTGAAAATTTATTTAAATTATAAAAACTGCGTAGTTGTTCATATGAATTAATCGGCAGAGTGGAATGCGTTTTTCATGAATTCCAATGTGATTTGTCATGTGATGTGACATTTAAGATGGCATAAATTCAGTTAAAGAAGTGCTCAAGTGAGGGTGGAGAACCAAAAAAAGTTCTGGGTTCGAACCCAGTTTCAGACTAACGGCCCCTTTCACAACAATATCCGATTGAAAGTTAACGTGGACTTTAACGGCATACGAAACTTGCTGTTACAGTTCACGTTAAGTTTTAATCGTACATAGTGAAAAGGACTGACTGTAAATCATAGAAACATCTCGTATTTTTTCTGCTGTGCAAAAGTGTGTCTTTCGGTCAGTTGTTGTCGGAAGATTTCAGGGGTGAAGGCATAATCACTCGTTACTGAAAAGTACCTCCTTCCTCCATCGTCGGTATTGTGTAGCACCGGCGAAATAAAATAATTAATTACTAAATGTGGCTCCTAAAACAAAAGCTTCGTAATTGAATATGTCTCCTTGAAATCTCCAGCTATAAAAACAAAATACGTGCAAAAAGAGAGTTGTATGACAGTGAAGCTTCACCTCTTTCACTATCCCTGAGAGCTAGTTCGAAAAAAAAAATCCTGAAAATACCAATTCGTAGTGAACGCATTCACTTTCTTGCTGGGTTTAGAAATTCGTAAAGAATAGTTTTTATACTTAAAAATAGTTCATACGGTATTCTAGTGCGTAAAATTTGTAGTAAATTTTTTAACGGCTGCCCCTGTAGTCTAGTGATTAGTGTATCAGTTGGGGGTTCTATGTTCGATTTCTAGCAGAGGCTCTGAACTGTATCATTTCAATACGTGACAGCTTTATGAAACCAGTTATCACATTGGGACCATAATAAATTAGACTCAAGTGAACTGGGACTTTTCTTTACCTTTATATCCAGCCATCTGCCGATCTAGCCTATATTAAAACGTTTTCTGTTCCACCAAAAGTGCATTGCATTTCTTGCCTGATTTTTCGCTTGGCATTCAAAACATTTGCACTTTACTGTTCCGTTTAAGAGTCAGTTCGAAGCATTTTGAAAGACAACAATAAAGTGCAAGTATTTGTAAGAAATAAAATGAAAAGTGCAATGCACTTTTTGAGAATCTAAATCGCTATAAGTATGCGATAAAAGGGCTTTGTGATATCTTCTAAGACTTGAGCTTGGGCCCTGGATACATCGAAAGATCTAATAAGTTCAACACTAAAAATGGTCCTACCGCAATATTTTGTGATTTGATTGTTTGATAGACATGAAAATAACTTCGTGTAAATAAATTGCATTGCACATTTTCCCCACTTTTGCCTTAATCATTTAAAACTTTTCCACTTTGTTGCTTGAAGCTATGAAGCTGTTTAACAGCTTCTGAAAAGTGAATAATAAAGTTAAAATATTTTTAATAAATAAAGTGAAAATTGCCATATAAATTTTTTCGAATCGAAATCACCATTGATAGCTTTAGCTGCAGTCATAAGTTTTAATTAAATTAAATTTTTTAACCACATAGAGTCACACAGATAATAGTACGTGCCTCTTAAAAATTCTTTAATTTTTGAAAAATTGCTGATATTTAAAAAAAATAAATAAACCCAACATTTTTAAAGGAACACAAATATTTATTTTATTATTTAAATTTAAATTTAAAAATTTTAATTGAATACTTAACAGCCATACTTAAACAAGAGTGGAAATATGAAAGTTTTCTCCGCTTAGCTTTTACGCTGAAATGCCATACCTAAATAAAAGCGGCAACGCTAGGTCTAAACGATAAAAACAGGGTTATAAAAAAAAATAAATATAACAACCCTGATTATTATTTTAACAATAAAGTTTATTGGTGTTTGCGATTTTTAAATAAGCATTTTATAAAAAAAAGTTTAAACAATGAGAGACTGCATGTGCTTCCAAGAAGCTCCAAGTTTTTGTGAAGAACCAGACGGAAGAACGTGTTAAATTAGTGTAATATGAGTTCAAATGAAATTAATTATTACAAAAAGTAATAAATTTTGCATTCTTAGCATTCTTATTATTATATTATTATAATTATTAAATTATTTACAACCAGTTTTCTTAATTTTCTCACAAAAGTAAACAAACTTTGACGTTCGGCTCACAAATTACGTTACAAATTCTTGTATCAGCTGACGGGCGTATTTGCTAGCGAGTGTACCTGGTAATGAATTTGCCTTGGAATGTGACAAAGCTCATAAGAAAACGTGTATTTCAACTTAGTTGTCAGTAGAAAAAGTAAAAGTAAGACGGATGACGGAGTCTATATGTGCCTCGGGCTTTAGAGGAAGTACGCACTATTATCTGTGTGACTGTAGGTATCCACACTTGTTCTACGAAGTGAAGTGGCATGCAAAGCTTTTCATTTCGCTTATTTTTCCAAGTACTTTTCAAAATATATTTGTCATACTGACTACGGCTACTTTTGTTTGCTCCCTTCCGGACCTGGCTATCGTAATAATTAACTAGAATTTTTCTTTTTCATTTGTAGGGTTGATAGAGAGAGAGAGAGAGAGAGAGAGAAATAGGTTGACATAAGTCAATATCAAAAGTATTAATTTTAAACGAATTAACAAGTCATGTTGTTACTTTCTTTGTGAAATTTATTTCTTCTCCAGTCTTTCGTTTTTGTTCAATTTTATCTTTGTAATTGATATGTCCTTTCGTTTTAAATTCGTTTTTTATCGTGTCCTTTCATCCTGATATAATTTCAGTTTCCCTTTTTCCCGTTAAAAATTGTAGTCATATAAATTTTGGCCATTTTTGGCCATTTTTGTGTTTTTTTTTTTCAAGTTTAATTTCAAAACCATCCCTCTTCAAAGGTTGACAAAAGGCACACACTACACCGTCATTAGCCATTTATTTTCTGTTCATACCGAGAACATTGACACCGACCGCCACCAGCAATTCACCATCATGAGACTTTCGTAATCATATTTCATTCCCTGGCATTGTTCTAAAATGAATACAAAAAAAAATAAACAAAGAAAACAAGAATCTTGTAGGTAATTTGATGCACTTGAATAGTAATTCACTACACACATGCACAAGTATGCAGTTACTGGCGCTTGTAAAATAATTTTTTTTCAGTTATTCTACGTCTCTAGAATATTTGTTGCATATAAGGAGAGAGAAAAAAAATATAAATATAATAAATTTTTTGTAAAAATATAAAATGTTTCTTGTTTTTTATTTTTTTTTTGTTTTTTTGCGAAATATGAATGAATGAATCAGTTATTTTTTTTTATCGAGCAGCAAAGGAAATTCAGTACGAGTGCGGGTATAAATAAATTCTGTTGTTAGTCAATGTTATTTCGTAGAATTCACTATGACTTGCAGTGAATCTTATTAAATTAAATCAAATGAAATCAGAGAAATAACAACAATAAATGGCTGGTAATTAATATATTGAAAATAAAATCAATTAAGTGAAAACACATTTTTTGCCTTCTCTATTTGTTTTATCGTTATTGTTGGAGTTGTTGTTGTTGTAGTTTGTTGCAACAAACCAAATTTCCGTTGAAATTAAATAAAACGTACATATGTATGTGTGTGTGTGTGTGTGTGTGTGTGTGTGTGTATGGCTGGCTTTTTGATTGATTAAAACTTAATCGGTATTAAGTGAATTAGTAATAAGACCTTGTAGGGCGAGGAAAACAAAGATGCAGAGCAACATGACGAAATGGAAGCAGAAAAAAAAAGCATGTGCTTTAAATGGGAAATATGAAATTTGTCAATTCAGCTATTGCGTTTCATTTGAATCGGAAATAATTTAAGCGCTTTTCTGCACAATTTTGCACGTTTCGTTTAAAATGAAAACCATCTGTTATTTACGAGCGGCCAAATCACATAATGTGCGAGTAAGGTCTGCTTAACAATACGCTGCAGCTCCGTTTTGCGTTGTTAAGACGACCGGGGAAATACTACGCAAACGGGAGCGACGCAAATTGCATCACTTTTTTACTAAAAAAAAAAAAATCGCTGATGTGTGTTTTTTGATGTTGGTGTCAGAAATTAAAAAAAATAAAGTTATACGACTAATCAAGGGAATTTGTCTCTACCAAAACAGCTGTTTGTTAAATCAATTCTCATTGTGTATTTCTTGGCATTGCAGCATGCTACAGATTACGCCATTCTATATCGAATGAGATTTCTATACAATTTAATAAAATTTTGTTGCAAAATTTCGATTTGAATCGAATGCCGTAAATTAGGCCTAGGTCTTGGTCGGCCAACTAAATGAGCAATACATGCTCTGGTGGCAGACTCTATCTATTGGCTTCTGATTCTTTGTAGTGCGATGAACTCTTCCAGCAAGTTTGCTGGATTAAAATCTACTGGTGCTCCACCAGTTGCTAAAAACTCTAAAATTTTCGTAATCAATCAGCTGCCCCTGAGTTGTGTATTTTTTTTGTATATTTTCCGGGCTGTACCACCAGCTAGAGGAACTACTTCATGTAAAAAACTAAACATAAACTAAGTAAAAAACATAACATAAAAGAACTAAAATTTTACAAAGTGCAAATAATTGAAAATCAATTAACTCCCAAAAAATAAATTAAATAACTTCCAAAGCAAATGAAATAAGACCTAAAAACAAAATAAAAGGAAATATGTCACTTATGAAATACTTTTGGGACTTAATTAATTTGAGAGTAATTTCATTACGAAATAATACCCAAAAAATTAAGTAATTCCCAAAGGTGTGGGAGTTATTTTATTACGAATTATGAAATTATGTATAAAATTTTTTGCGACTTATTTCACTTCTTCCTTGGGACTTATTTTAACTGGGAGTTATTGCACGCCGTCCAATATGGTATTTCGAAGTTCTCAGCGGACAACTCTCGGGGCTAGTGATGATTGTGCATAATTTTTGTTTAGAAGTTTACTTATTTCCAAACAGATGTTACACATCCATAACATATGCAGTATGCAGGGTGAATTAATTTTATAATTTTCTGTGTAGGCACGCACATCAGTAACAAAATGGCGCAAAGTGGATTGAAACAAATTTCCGAAAACCACATAAAATGAAGCGGCTTAAATCGGGGCTCTAGTGTATTGAGAAACTTTATTAGTTGGAAGCTATTTAGAAGTTAAATAAATAAATACTCGTCGGAAAGAATTTTGACGTTGTTGTGGTCTGGTCTATTTGTTGATATCGTTCTGGCAACATGTTGCTGGCAACATTCATACATTTTTTTAAAATATTTTTTGCACGCACACAATCAGCAAAGCTCTAAGCGGAAATCGAAGCCATAACCTCCATGTTGCTGGGGTATTCGGCTAACGCACCTTGTAATTTTCAGTTCTCTTGCTTTTAAGGCAAATGCTTGCTAGCAAGTCGCAACAGAGAGGTTGCTATTTATTGTGTTTAAAATAATATACACTGGCATAATGACACCTTTGTGCGGTCAAATGGTGTAAGACGGATTAAAAATAATGCAATGAATTTCGCATACACAAATTATTAAGTATGTATTCGTTCTTGTGATAACCGTGTATACTTTGATGGTGACGTGTTCTACAAACAGACCGTAAGTGTCCTATTTGTAAATCTGTCAATGATAAATCGAACTCCTTATTTAAAATAAAGTTATATTCTATACTTTATCTAGCTTCTACACATAAAGTCCTTCTACGGTTCACACACACCGTTACCAACGAATATCTCTCATTTATTTCACTTGAACATTTATGTTTGGTCCAGTCCATCAAATGTACCACTTAAAGGGCTGGTTTCTATTTAATATGCCATTTTTATATCACATTTTATTCAGTTGGACAGGGACTGCGGGGCAAAGCATAAGAAAATAAGAAAACAATACGCTTGCAAATATAGTCAAGTGTATTTCATTGCTTTTGACCTTTTTTATTTAGATCACATTTGTTTCCAAGTCCAAACCTTATGTCGTAAATATTTGACGAAAAGGGCATACGGGAATTATTACCATGTTTTACAAATTATTTGGATTTTTTCTTCATGTGAACAAGTTTGAACAGTAGTACAAGGATGCTGAGTTCTTAATTTTCTTATTTTCTTGGCGTAATTGACCATTTAAGAGTCCTTTATAGGAACTGAAAATATTGTCCTTTGGCTGCTGCTTCAATTTAATTTATATCAATGGAAAAGTGTCTCTATTTATTTAAACGAAATTACCAGCATCTTTTTCTTTTTATTCCAATTTACTTGTCTTACATCCCATGCTTTACACATGTGTATGTATGTATGTACGAAGGCACGGCTTGTGGAATAAACTTTTTTCAAATACAATTTGAAAGCAACCTTTTTAATATTTCAAATTAAGAAACAAATCTTTTCAATTCTAATTTCATCAATTTCCAATGAAACTCAGCTGCTTCTTTCTATAAATAAAAAAGCAACAACAACAGAAAAAAAGTGAGAGAAATGTGTAAAGAATTTCTGGCTTTTAACACTCTACTCCATTTTAATTAAATTATTTTGTGTATTTTTTGTAGTTGTAGTTGCTGTTGTTGTTGCACTTATCGAACCACGTGCACGCCAGGCAGGCATACAGCTTGCCTTTGCCTGCCACTTTGCCTGACTGGCGTATGATGGAGTTCAATTTGGTGTAATTTAAAATTTACAAATGACGAAGTTCAATCCAATGAGGTGGATGGATGTTGGTGCTGTTCATCATGATGATGATGATGATGATGGTGTTGATGATGCTTTTGCTGATATCGAATGTGCTCTGAAAGGAGAGCATGTTTTTATTGCAGTTGCACTTTGGTTTGTTGTATGAAGCAACACTCAAGTTCAGGGTTTTCATTTTTTTTTTCATTATTTTTTCCAGCTTTTATTTGCTTGGGAGTTTTTGCTTTTTGCTGCCAGAAGCCAACAAAAAAAAAACAAAATAAATCGAAATCATATTTACAAACTGGAGTTCAATAATGCATTTCAGTTTGATTTGATTACTTTTATTTGAAATACTACCGGCACATTGCATTATTCACACCCTTGGGTCATTGCTGCTTCTCGCTCACGCTCTCTCTCTGTCTCTCTTGCTCTCCCTCTCTACCTCAGCAGCATATGCCGGTATTTTTTTTCTTTTAGAGATTTTACACAAATACATTTTTTGTTTTTTTTTTTGGTTTTGGAATCAAAAGCAAATTAAGTTTTTCACACATTTTGTATTGTGTTGGTGCAATTAATTTATGTTATTTTTGTTGCTTTTGTTCATGCACCCTGCAACTTGTGCTGCTGGTAGCTGGGAAACAATGCAATGTCTATTAGTAGTGTTGTTTTAGCTGATTATAATGGTCTATTGTATTGTTTGCCTTCCAAATCGAGTGACATGTGAAGAAAGTAGTTAAATTTTTTTTTGGATTTAATTGTATTTCTGTGACATATGAGGTTTTTAGACCTTTAGTTTTTTCAAATTAAATAAACTATTTAAAGTGGACTTGGTTGTCGAACTCTTTATTCTGACCCGAAAGAAATCTATATTTTTTTTTCAATATTCATTCAATTGTTGATTGGCATCGACCTTGTTATCACAATCTCTTCGTTATATCACACGCGCGAAGAGAGAGTTCGTTTCCAAATCACGAATAGTAGCTGTGCAAGGGCTTTTTGCTTCAAATATGACAGTAAAGTGAGACGTCGATTATTCTTAAAGGTTGGCACCGGAATCATTACCGGTTAAATGAGTAAAACAATTTCGGTTAGTTTTTTGTAATAGTTGCAAATTTTTATTATTTATTCATACATACATATCGTCACCTGAAATGCAAAACGGTGTAACACAAAAAAAAAATTAAAATTGAGTTTTTAAAGGATATTGGTACAGCGCATTAGCCACACGTAATCACAAATTTTTAGCTTTCTATTTTTAAAACTAACGACTTTATTAAAGAAATTCAAAAAGCAGTTTTTGCTAAACTTCCAAAATCTTTTTTTTTTCTTGGACCGGCACTCAGGGGATGACCCCTACACATGCGATACATTGTGCTGGAGCTAGGAAATTAGGTTATGGGAAGGAGAAGCTGTTGAGAAATCGATTCCAATGGGTGTATTCCAACAGTTTTCCAGGCGGCGATTCATGCCATCGGATTGTGTGTAGCCGAGTGCCTCTGTAGGAACATGAGGGGCCCACATCTATATTCTGTCGGACAGTTAGGCGGCGCTTAAGGCTCTTCTGTCGGCCATGATGACCTCAAAAATGGTAATTGAGTGCCTGGACCTTCTCAATGAACTGGGGAACTATAACGCCGTTGTATAGGGATGGGTTCCTGGTTATGAGGGGTATGAGTGTAATAAAATAGTGGACTATCTGACAAAACGAAGATCAAATCTGCTCCTAAATGGCCCAGAGCACTTTTGTGGCCACGGAAAATGAGATTCTTAGGAACTGGCAAGAGGAGGAATTTGCTGCTCAGTACCATTATAATGCCAGCCAGCGTCAAGCCAAACGCTTCCTGATCCCGAATAGGGCGATCTCTCTCTCTCTCTCTAATAGGTTGCTTTCGCTGAATAGAGCGAACTTGAGTCTATTACCGGGTAATTTCGAAGTCTGAGTTTTGTTGTCTATGCGAGATGTTTATTTTTATTTTAAAATTTTAGTCTGAATCTGGGATTGAACCCAGGTCCGTTTTTTGGTTGTGTAGTCAACGTGCAGACTACCATCCGTCGTGCCATCGCCACCCTCCATTTTCTGGGGTTTTAGGTTATGAAAGTCGAGGCTGCGTGACAATGGGCCTGTTCGTAAATGCATCACTGCATTGCATAATATTAATGTTGTTTTGAACAGCCACTGCTGATCATATGTTGCCGATGCTTTTTTTGCACATTTGATTGATTGCATTTACAAACGATAAAAGAGAAAAAAGTTTAATGAAATTTGATTTGCGAATTAAATGATAAAATAAATGATGTTCGATTATGCAGTTTATATTAAAGAAAAAATGTAAAAAATAAAGTAAAAAATAAGAGATTGAAAACTTACTCTTCCATTTATATATTTTTATGATGTTCATTTGCACAACATATCGAGCCTTTGGTGCAATACCGTAGTAATTATAAAAATCGTGAACTGAGAAAAATGCATTTGAAGTTTTGAGCCATCTTTTTGATAGTATTTTCGTTTAGTAAAGTTATTTTTTTTACAAGTTTTTCAATAAAGAGGCATGTTTTGTAATGTTTTCTGTTTGTAAATTTCTTGTCATAAAGGAAATATTTCATTATTGCAAATAAATAATAATCTTTTTTCCTTTACATATATATTTCCCCAAAGATCATTTCTGTTCAGTTAAAAAAGTTCAAATTTTGAGTTACTACGGTATTGCACCAAAGGCTCGATATGTATACTGCGCGTTTGCATTTATGACCATCTGACGGCTGCAGTGTTGGCGGTTTTTTGGATTTACGAACATGATGCGAATCAGATTCAGCGCAGTGCTGCATTTACAAACAGGCCCAATATATTGCTGAAATTACAGGAGGCTAATAACGGCACGCTTATAGCGAACGAAATAACAATAGAATGCAAATGGAGACTTTGTGCGGAATCGAATGCCGTACTTTGGTCGCTGGTTTTCCTAATTTACAGTCATTATGGCGAGGCCAGTCTTTCCTTGACGACTTAGTTGTCCAACAATAATGAATATTTAAATAAAAAGCATCACATATTCATTGATACATTTATAAATTTTCTTATGCGCCGTCTGAATACATTTAATTTCAAGAATTTGAGTGCTTCAATTTGAATTGATTTTCAAATTTGAGTGCTGGAAGACGAAGAAATAAACTAAACAAATGAAATCTTTAAGAATTTAATATTTCTGCCCTTTAAATATAAATAAGAAGTGTTGTTGTTTTTTTTTTCTAAATAAAATAAATGTATATGTGGCGGCTATAAAATGTATGGGTTGTCCCCTTGGGTTCCAGCCAAATTCTCTGGATTTTTTTGTTATAAAATCAAACTTTATCCAGTACCACCACTCACTCAATCTATCCCATCGCAACAAGACCTACATACATACGAACAATTGTTAAAAAAAACAATTTTATATATATATTTTTTTTTATGGTGGCAGCAATCAAATTTGCTTGACGGAAGTAGCACTTCTTTGAAAATGCTGGCACATTGTGTGTGTGAAAAGGCAATTGGTTGAGTGTTTTTTTTTATTTTTCCTTTTTTTTTTGTGAAAGCAAAATAATACATTAAAAATCTTTTTAAGAAATAAAATTGAAGAGTTTTCAATGGCAAATACATTAATCGCTTAACAATGAACGAAAACAGCAACGAGCAAGAAATTAAAAACTTTCAATTTATTTAGGCTTCACATAATCGATCAGGAATAATTTTGCTTAATTTTTAATTTAATCCCTGAAAATGGAAAAATATTTCATTAAGTAAAGAATTAATAAATGAATACTGGGTTTTTCTTAAGTGGAATTTAATTGGCTGTCATTGTTTAGTTTTGCTGCTGTAATGTGTCACTTTTTGATGCCTTGCTTTTCTGGTGACAACTTCTAAGTGCCCTTCTTGTTTTTATATTTCTGTCGCTGTTCGTTGTTCTTGTTCTTATTGTTTGTTATTAAAATCCAATAACAACAAAAGCGTTAGCAAAACTATTGCCACTACCACAGGAAAATAAAACAGAAATGTAAACAAACGATTTGTTGAAACCTCCACATTACCAACAACAAAACAAACTCATCAATAAATTAACGAAGGAAAATGAAAAAAAGAAAGGAATGTGGAGAAACACAAGCTGCTGCTGCTGACGTTTCAAAAAAGTTGTTGACATTTTGCCACAAACATACAAACTGTACGTAACGTTTTGTACGAGAGTTTTTTTTTTGTTGTTGTTTAAACTTGTAGCGCATTGTTGTGGGCACATCTCTCTCTCTCTCGATGTGATCTCGTTCATCTCATCATTGTGAGATCATGCGGTAACAAATCATGTGCGTATTAATTTCATCTTTAAATTTTAAAGCTTTTTAACTCTTCTTTAGTATCTCCTTTATATTTTTTGGTTAAATGGAGGCATTTCTTTCAAATGCTTCCCAGCGAACAATAGTGTATAAAACAAGAAATTTTTTAAAAATTTCGATATTTAAAAATATTTACAAGAATATTGAAAATAGCATTGCAGAAATTTGAAAGGGAGTACGAACCTTTTATTGTCAGGGTAGTACAGCAATGTTGTTGCAACGACTAAACTTATGCAGATTTCTTTTCTAATTTAAAAAAAGACATTGTGAAATAATACTACTTGTTATTGGGCGGCCGACAACAAATGGATGACGTTTTATGCACCAACATTGAAAAAATTTATTGGGAACCACTGAACTGTTGGCTAAACTTTTGTTGGGGTTCTTTTTTTTTTTTTTTTTTATTTATACCTTTTCTTATTGTTGTTGTGCTTAAATATTAATGCGTTAGTCAGACTGTATAAGAACTTCATTTTTTTTTTTTTTTTTTTTTTTTTTTTGGAAGGAATTAATTTCTTTTACTCTGCATTTTTTTTTTTCGTTTTTTGTTTTCCTGTGCAGCTACTCTTTCCATTAGTTCCATTTATTTTTTCCCTCCTTTTTTCATTCTTGTTTTGGTAGGAATTTTGTTTTGATATCCAAATTTGTTTGGAATTATATTTTCATTTCAATTCTTCTTTGTAGTTGTTATTTTATATGGATGTTGTTTCACATTGATGGCTCTGTATGTGGTAAATAGGATTTTTATAGGGGGAATTAGATTTTGATTGTCATTAAGTAAATAAATGGCTGTAGAAAAGAAGCAATAATAGTAGTTGTAAATTAAGGCAGTTCGTTCCCATACAGTCAATTGTTGACAATTTCAATTATAAACAGAATATTTTTTCTTATGCGTGATCACAATACAGTTCACGCTCGGTTATCGCGACTAATCAAAAACCAGAAAACTGAATTATTACGATAGCCGCATCCTAAAGATACGTCTGTGTGTGGAATTCTAACAAATGAAAGCTTTTTATTATAATATATTTCTAGTCAAGAATACAAAGCGTGTGCTGTACGATAAAAATATATTTAATATAAAATATATGTATATTAAGGGTGATTTTTACGATATGCATTTTGATTTGAACGCCTATTTTCATAATTACCCTGAATTGCTCGATTATCTATCTTTCCATGGTTTAAATTAAGTTAGTCTGAAATTGAGAAATGTCAAATGAAATGCAGAAAAAAACTTGTCGTTCAGGTGTGGTTCACATTCCACATCGGCCCTTAAAATTTTTCCACCCTTTATTATATTAACTTGACCATAATTACTATCTTTGCAACGTCACGTCTCAGTCTCCCAAACCGAATATTAATATATAATTCCCATATACATTTACTTGGATAAATGTACAAGAAAACTACTTCTACCCACACCCAACATACGAAAACAACGACAACACATATGCATACAGTAATTCTCATCTGGTTGATATTTCTTTTTGCATAAGAGATCATGCTTTTATGCAGTTTGATTCCTTCTTGTAGTAGTTGTAAAGTGATATCGAAGTTGGCCATATTTATACACATATATTGTAGTTAGTCGACTGAGCCCCGAGTAGGGATGCCAGATTCGGATTTGAAAAAAACTGGAGATTGAGCTTAAACAAATCAAAAAATAAGATGGACATTAAACATACTACGAAATTGTTTCTTATTGTTTTGTATAAAAAATTTTTATTAATAAATATTTCTAAACTCGTATTCCCTTTAAAGCTTAAATTGTTCCAACATGCTAACCGATGTTTAAATAAATATCGAAAAAATAGAAAATATAATTATATTATTAATTGACCTTTTTTATTATATTTTTTTTTTTTTTTTAAATATATTTTATTATTCCTGATGACGTTAAGAAGCTGTTAACGAAATATCGAATAATAAAACCAAATAAAATAAAAAAAGACCTCAAACTTAATAAATATATTTAAAAAAATAGAAAATATAAACAGAATAAAGAAATATTTATTACAAAAGTAAAGTTAAATAATAACGATTAAAAAAATAGTCATTTAATAACAATTATTTCTTTCCATCTATCGCAAAAAATTGTGCATAGTCTTTTTGATGTGCCAGATCTAGGTCTATTCGTTAGGTCTATATAGCTCTAATGAACAACACAAAAATCCAGAGGCATTTTGTTCATGTAAATTAACTTTGGGATGTCTAAAAAAGAAACTACTACTCTCTCTAAAGTAAACACACACAGGCTACAATAGCAAGAAAAATATTAAATTAATTTATGAATGCTTTTGCAAGTAAAATTGTGAATTGCACGCGCTCTCAAACTAAACAAAGTAGTAAAATGTAAACAAATTTTGACAGTCAAATATAAAATATTTGTAAAACGCATGGGGAGTTGCACTAGCCTAATAAATAAATAAATAGACCTTGCGCCAGCTTCTTCATAAATGTCCATTTCAGTATTCTGTTTTGGATATTATAAAACAAGAGCGAATTCATACCAGGTGATCTCTTCCCTACAACAACAGCATTCTTTGTTTACAAATACAACAATTTTATTCAAGTTGTCAAAACAGTTTATATGTTAACATGCTTTCAGTTGAACACAATTTTGAGACAACTGAACAGAAATCAGCTGATGAGAATTTTAGTTAATGCCGCCACCTGGTATGAATTCGCCCTGTTATAAAAGTTATTTTTCATGAAAAAAAAAAAAAAAACTTACGACTTCTTGAAACAACATTTATAATGAGACTCAACTGTTCAAGTGTTGAGAGATGTTATCAGTGATGATATAAAAGGGACATCATAAGAAATAACACTTTTTAACATAACTTTATAGCAAGTTTACACTAAGTGTTGACTACTGTGATTTAACAAAGGGAAAAATAATAAATATCACGACATTTTTGCAAAAGTTATTGTTCTGTACCAACTAAAAAGGACAATTCTAATTTTTAAGTTTTAAATAATGCGGATATTTTTCGAAAATATCTATTTAGCTGAACAAATTTAATTTTAGCTTGAAACTTAACAAACAGCAAAAAATTTGGACAATCCAGTCAAGTATAGACCGTCTGGCAACCCTGGGTCCGTGTCATTTATCTCGTCGGATTATATTTATTTGACCGTCGTTATTCTTTTGAGGTCCGAGGCATTTATCTCATTGGATTCTAGTTTCATTGCACGCCGATATTTAGCCGATTGAGGTCCGAGGAATTTATCTCATCGGATTCTCTTAATTTTACCGTAGTTCGCCAATTGCCGCCCAGTGTATTTATATCTTCGATCTACATTCGGACCGCTACTGGCCGTACGAGGAACATTCATTCCTGGCCTTTATACCGGTTCGTGAACAGCAGAAAACGTAATTGATCAACCAGCTCACAAAGTTTATATTTTCAGCCTTTGTGTCTAGCTGTGTTACGAATATAAACCCAGCGACAAGTAAGCGAAGTATTCGTTTCGACGATAACAATGGACTGCAGTAGTGACTGAGGAAGCAGACCCCATACGCCGGCTGAAAAACTGCGTTACCAGCTATAACGTACATATAAACATATTCAGTGACAGCTGCTATAAGCCGACACTTACTGTCCATGAAATTTTCGTCCATTATGTAGAAAAGAACGAAATATATTAATAATTTTCCGTGCCAAGTTTTAGCCAGGCCATAGAAATACTGTCGGCCGCATAAAATGCTGAGAATATATTGTCCGCAGCTGTCCGCAAGTATAGCTTTACAATTGAAACATACTTACGGAGTACATTTATAATGAATGGAAAGCTCACAAATTTGCATTATATGAATTATAAGTAAGAAAAGTATTTTCAAATATTTTTAATTCTTTCTCAGTACTTCAACCAAACGAGGACCAATAAATTAAATTTTTTAATTCCATAATTCTTGATCTTCAACTTTTATTAAAAATGATAAGCTGACAATAACATTCTTTTCGACATTTCCCTAAATAAGCATTTGCCCGAAAATCATGGCCAATCATGCTTTTGGATTTTCCCTACTACACCTGCAAGTTTCGTACGCATGAGAGGATAATGACTTTCTGGCTCACCTGATTAGCGACATGTAGAAAAAATTCCGCAAATTCACCACCCTAATGACGGCCATTAAATGTTCTAGAGAGGAAAAAATAAATTAAAATTAAAATTTTGCTAATCAAAACAAACGAGCAACAATAAAAACATCAGCAATAAAACCCTTTTTTCTAAGGGGAATTTATAAGCAAAACGATTTGAAATGTGTTTTTTGTTTTTTTTTTTTATATTGAATTTGAAAAATGATGGAATCGAAAATAGAGAGAAGACGTGCCTTTAGGCCATTAATTTTAATTAGGCCTCTTTATTTTTAAAATTGGCTGGCTGCCTTTAAGCATACAATTCTGAAACAATTGTTATTGGGGCTGCTGCTATGTTGGTATGAGAACAGAAATGATGTTACAAAATTTTGTATTAATGATTTTTACAATCCATTAATCGTTTTTTTTTGTTCATTGTATTTTGAACTTTTATAAAAATAATGAAATTTGTTTTTATTTTAATTTGGCTTAATTAAATTGAAAGTTGGTGGGAAGAATTTTTTAGTTTTAAAAAAACATTACATTTACAGCAGCCCAAAAGAGTTTGTGCTCTAAGAGTAGGTTTGGGGGGTAAAACTTGCGGGTCACTTATGGAGAAATAAAAGCCTTAATAAAAATATAACTCCATTATCGTTTTTGTTTCGCTATTTTATTAGTGGTTTTCTGGCAATTGAAGTTTCATTGTCTATTATAATAAAGGGGGTGATAGATTTTTGAACTTTAGATATTGTGATTCAATTAAGAACCATTAACAGTGTAGCTCGAAGGACCAATAACAAACCAATTCTCAGAATTATCTGTTTGACGAAACCAACGAAGAGTTTGTAAATGCAAGCCTACGCAGGGCACGTCTATGATTATTTAAGCTTTAAACCTGCTACTCTGTATAATATTTCGCCCGAAATACTAGAAAAATAAACGAAAAAAAAAAATCTCACGAAATATTCATAAAAATATGTTGCTGAAGTAGTGGCAACATTCAAGCAACATTTCGCCAAACAGTGAAATTATAAGAAAAGCGGTTATATCATGTGAAATTTTTGACAACATATGTGGGGCATTTATGCAAGGCCGCTTATCGTCTAGAAGCTGTTCAGCAGCAACTACGACTTCTATTTGTCTCTGTTCGTTGCAAACGAAGTAAATAATTTTTATTGGTCGTTTTTCTTCTCAATATCTTTTCAATATTTTCTTTATCTTTTAAAATTGTTGACAATGTGGACTTTGGAATTTCATATATTTCTCTGTTTCACTTAAGTTTGTTTGTTTTTTCGAATCTATATTTAGTGAATTTCTTTTATATATTCGTGTCTTTGTCGTTTTTAGTTGCTGTGCGTTTAAATTCATTATTTGTTTTTAACTAAGAGATCAACTGATATTGTTACCAAATGGTGATAAATAATTTACAGTTCAAAAGAAGCCACACAAAAATTTGCAATTGTTTTTTTTCGTTACTTATAAGCGTAGAATTTTCCATGTATCGTTCGTTATAAAATGGAAATTTGTTATAACTGGAGCTCGTTCTAACCAAACTACACTATACTAGTACTAAAGTTTTGGCATAGTTTGCAATTAGCCGAACAAAAGAAGATTATATCAAGTTGCAAACAGGATAAGTTATTGCAAATTGATGTACCAGAAATTTTGGGGCAGCTTAATTATGATGGTTGATTGACATTATTTGGTTCGAAGGACCTTGCGAAAATATCTTTTCAAATTTTCAGCGCATTTGTAGCTGGTTGCCAGTATCCCGTCAGATAATAATATAATCTTGTTAAGAAGTTTCTCAAAATGTTACTGGGCGTGGTGGTTTTGGACCAGCTAAGTGATAGTCAGATTTTGCGAGGGACCATATACATACGTAATATAATTGTAACTTACAATCGTAGTCAGTTACTGCTTTTATTCGCACTCCATATGCACTTAAAAACTACTTGCAAGTTGTTGAGTTACCATTTATACCGCTGATTACACACGAAATTTAATCCACATTAATTTTTGTTGCCTGATAGTTATTTGACAACTTTGCTATGAAAAACATATGCTTTTATACTGGTATGTACATCTGAATTTTATAATTTTTCTCTACAATTTCGGTTGGTAGAATTTTTCTTTGATGCTAAATTCTATTTCTGTCTGTCATATGTTTACAGGTCTACCTGATTGACAAAAATGCTAAAATCTTTGAAAACATTGGCAACTTTCTGCCATATTTTGCAGATTGCACTTTCATTAATCGTGAATAGATTGTTAGCTGTTCAGTTATTTGCAATTAAAAATCTAATGGGTCGATTATGGATTGCAACCGAACTTCAGTTGTTTTGCCAGGTGGCAACCACAAAGTTATGGTTACCAAAACAAAAAAAAAAACAATAAAAATCAGTGGAATTTAGGCAACTGGAGTTAATGCAATTGCGAACTGCATTACCTGCATTACCAACAGTTCAGTTGCAATCCATAATCAAGCCATAACTCCATTTTTTTTTGCTGTACTTTATGAATTTTCGCGTGATTCAATTCATCCTAATTCATTTGGTTCCACATCGACTTGGTTTAGCGAAGACCATCTTCATTTTAATTACCACATTAGTCGATAAAAATTTAATCTTCCTTATTCCAGTTGGCGACGTCATCATCGATACCAAATCTTAGCCCGAAATTTAAATTGTCATTTAAAAAAATTCGACTCTTTAATAAATGTCAATTAAGCTTTTTAACTGAAAGATATTGCATATCGATTAGAGAGAGGCTGGTGTCGACGTTGTCATTGCCAACTAAAATGAGGCTGAATATTCTCTATTATTATTCTCACTTCTCTTTTTATTTGACCTTTATTAAATTTTTAATTATATTTCTTATTTGAGCGATGGTCTTTTTTCAGGAAAAGTTTTTTTAATAATTAGGTTCAATATTTCGCTAACAAATTGGCAGCACCGTCAGGAAATAATAATTTGTATTAACAAAAATTACAACAAAAAAAAAGTATATAAAAAATGCTAAAAATAAATAAAATATTTAAAAAAAACACCGTTCGTAATATATAAAATAAAAAATGGTTGGAAGCGGCTTAAGAGTCCGTCAAATATTTTCTATATTCAGCCGCCGACGAATATTTTTCTATTCTTTATTTTAATGACCCGGTGCGCTTCGCTACCACCACACTCAATTATGCAGCTGTCCGCACTAGGTGTTGTGCCTTACTAAATGACAAACCAAATAGTTAGTTCCTCAACCTCATGACGCGACATACCAGACATTCATAATAACATTTTTGAACCATTATCAGGATCTTAAGATCCATTTTTACCCCATTTGAAGTACCCTATATTATCTACCTGGCTCACGATTCAAAACAAAAACAACATTTTAAATTATGTTTTTGTTTTAAATGTTGTTATGCGAACGAACGAATTCGAGTGACATCGTAAGCCAGGCAGTAAGTTCGATCACAAACTATCTGTCTACCGAATTTCATAAAAATCCTTCCCGTTGGTTAGACGGTATTGTGTGACAAACATCCAAATATCCAAACATTCTCATTTATAATATTAATAGGATTAACACAAACATTCCTTAAGTTTTGAGCTATAGAATATGATGAGCAGGCTGTATATAAACCTAATCTATGCGATTGGAATTGTATTTCTACGTTGATGGTAAAAAGTGTGCCAGTGTGGCACTGGTAGCCGGCGTAACTTTTCGATTGGATATTTACTCATGGCCTTTAAAAAAATTTTACCTTACAAATAGTTTAATAAAACTTTAATCGCAGAATATGGTTTACAATTTTCTGCTATGAAATCATTTTCTAAATATATTTGAATATTCCACTCGTATAGTTCTTTATTTTTGTCACACTGTTTTAGGATTTTCTTTTGACAAACATACATGGGAAAATTTTTAAAATTCAATCTAAAAAAAAAAGAAAACTTACAGTAACCTCTACATCTGCTGTTTGGCTTCGGAACTAGGTGGCAACATCTATGAAATTTTAAATTTGGCATTAGCGTATGCGTGCCTCTGACCGGCTGATAGTAGTTTTAAGGAAATATAAAAAAAAATATTAAAAACATATTTTCTGTCTTAGTTATTGCGTACAAAAGCTCAATTATTGGTTTTACTGTATTGAACATAAAAACAACGAACCAAAAACAAAACATTAAAGCCAAGTTAATATACAGACCCATACATACTCATGCACTCACGTGGCCGTATTCTAAAGGTTTTTCAAAGAACTCTCCAAAAAAAAAAAAACGAACAAAAATTTTAAATAAAAAAGAGAAGGGGAAAAATTATGTTCAAAAGAGGAAAATAGAAAGAAGCAAAAAGCAAGAGAAAAACCAAAATATATGGAGGAAATGTAACAGAATTTTAATTTATTAAGCCAAACAAACATTTACTGGAACCAATGTACAGGTCACTGAACTGAACTCAAAAGGTGGTTATTTTTTCGAGTTTGTTGTTTTTGTATTTTTGGAATTCTTTCCATTAGTTGGTAAAAAGTCATTAATAAAATAACACCAGAAAAAAAACACAAGCAAATATTTATAATAGAAAAAAATACCCAAAATAATTGATAGAAAAATGTCTATAATCAACAGGGAAAAATTAAACAGCCAGTGTTGAACATGGCATACGTAATTAACTCGTGACAGCAGCAGGCACTTGTTGTACTCACAATAACTTTATGAATTTTGAATATTTTTTACTTAATGGGAAATGCTAAATCAAACCATTTTACACTTCTCTCTACTTGCAGGTTTTGACTACCTTTATCTACTTATTAAAACCGCTGTCAACTGTCAGCTAAAAAAAAAATATATACGAGTAATAAGAAAAATATATTCCCAAAATAATCTTAAAAAAGAAGTGTAAGAATAAAAAAAAAGTTTCTGAATTGTAGTGGTAATCGTGGAAATCCCTTTAAAAGAAACATTAAATATATATAAATATATATATATAAATTTATATAAATTTCTTTGCTTAAGTGTTGGTTAAGGAAAAATTTTTCAACACGGATTCCTGCGATTTACATAGTATGGACATCAATATGGATATATTACCAAGTGGCAATATCTTCAGCGAACTGGAGCGCATCTGCACAACCGGATATTTTTCTTCACAACCCTCGATCGAGGATCAATGGCAACAGGTAAATACAACTCGCAATAATTGTTCAAAAAGAAAATAGTTTATTTTTAAATAATGTTTTCAAAAAGGTACTGGTTTTAAAAGGTACTGTTTTAATAGGTACGTAAAAGGCCCTCGTTTAAAAGCTAGTTTTATTTTTTTTAAAGTGCTTTTTAAAATACACTTTTTTCAAAAAGGTACCTCTTTTGAAAGGTACTATTTTAATAAGTACGTGAAAGACTCTCGTTTAAAAGCTGTCTTTTTAAAAGTGCTTTTATATACTTTTTAATATACTTTTTTCAAAAAGCTACGTACCTCTTTTAAAAGGCACTTTCTTTAAAATGAACTATCTTTAATAGGTACTTTTTTAAAGGGTATTTCCTTTAAAAGGCACTGTCTTTAAAGGGACTTTTTTTAAAAAGTACTTTCTTTCAAAGGTATTTTCTTTCAAAGGTACTGTCTTCAAGATGTACTTTCTTTTAAAGGTTATTTTCTTAAAAAGTACTTTCCTTAAAAGTACTTTCTTTAAAAAGTAATTTTTTTAAAATGCATTTTCTTAAATGATACTTCCTTTAAATAGTACTTTCTCCAAAAGGTACATTCTTAAATGATTCTTTAACAGCTACGTTTTACTTAAAAAGTATTTTCGTCAACGGTGCTTCTTTAGCAGCAATTTTTTATTTAAAAGGTTCTTTCCTTAAAGTACTTTCTTTAAAAAGTAATTTTTTTAAAATGTATTTTCTTAAATGATACTTTCTTTAACAGCTACTTTTTACTTAAAAAGTATTTTCTTCAACGGTACTTTCTTTTTATTTAAAAGGTACCTTGTTTAAAGGTACTTTCTTTAAAAATTGCATTCTATCCTTAAAAGGGTAATCATCTTTTGAAGGTACTTTTTTCAAATGTTTGTCTAAAGGCTATTCTTTAAAAGTAACTCTTAGAAAAGGTGTTTTTTTAATACTTTTTTTTTATTTTTTTTTTAAAACGAACTTAATTTAAAATCACTTCTTTTCAAAGGTAGTGCTTTTATCCGTGTCTTTTAATAGGCACTTTTTAAAAAGTACAGTTTTTAAAGGTCCCTTTTTTCCGTAGGTACTTGTTTAGAAGATACTTTTTTAAAAGCAACTTTTTCGAAAATTTACTTCTTTTAAAAGGTACTTTTTTAAAACTCAATTTTTTAAGGCACTTTTAGAAAAAGGTGTTTTCTGCACTCTTTTTTAAAAAGCAGATGTGTTTCCTGTCACTTTTAGCATGGGAAGATTTAAATCAAATGTCAATAAACACTACTCCCTCTATCCTCCTTCCCATAACCTAATTTTCTAGTTCCAGCACAATGCATTCGCATGTGTAGGGGTCATCCCCTGAGTGCCGGTCCAAGACAAAAAAAAAGATACCGATTTTAAAACGCACATTTTTTAAAAGTACTTTTTTCAGAAGTACTATTTTTATCGGTACCTTTTTCATAAGTACTTTTTTAAAATGTACTGTTTTTTTATCGGTACTTTTTTCTAATAGATAGTTTTTCAAAAGACGCGTTTTTAAAAGCCCTTATTCTAAATGTACCTCTTTCAAAAGGACTGTTTTAGAAGGTACTTTTTTCCAATGTACTTTTTTTTTGTAGAGTTTATCTTTTAAAAGATACATTTTTCAAAACGGACTCTTTTTAAAAGCATTTTTTGCAGGGTGCTGTTTTAATGGTACTTTTTTTTTAATTACTTTTTCCAAATGTGCCTTGAATTAAACTTACTTTTTCCTATCTTTTCAACGCTGCTTATTTTAGGCTGTACTTTTTTGAAAAGTTGTTTTTCTCTAATTGTACATTTTTTGTTGGTCACAACATAAATGTTTTCTTTCTAAATTTCTCTTTAGATCTCGTTAAAACTTGCATTTTCAATGACATATTTTTTTACACGTTTAGTGTTAATGATGGTTGACTAATTAGCGTGTTGACTCTGCAACCAGAAGTAGGCGGTTTCGATTCTCGGTCCTGTCATGTTAAACATTTTTTCTGATTTTTCTGTGCTACAGCGCCCTCCTTCGTCGATATTTGATAGCTTAATCAGCAAGCAATTGCAGAGTTATGCCAGAATTAAGATCTTTATCTTCCTACCACTTTCAGCACCAGTCTATTCTCTACACTATCGCACTGTCTCTCTACGTAGTTCCAGTGCAGTGCATTGCATACGCAGATCAGGAGATATAACCTGGGCACTGATTCAAGAAAAAAGAAATATATATTAATTTTTTTTTTGAGATGCTCATAAAGCAAAAAAACTAAAGTGCGTTAATTAAATACCTTGACTAAAAAATATGGAACGAAAAGATATGACGCAACATCAAATAAATTCACAGGCAACTTATAGGGGGCAATTACGGTTAAGAAAGTTCAGGAGAAGTTCCAAGAACATGAAACCATGTACCCCTTACCCATTCTTTTTCCCCCTCTCACCCATAAACTTTCATAATATGAAGCGTGACTAATACGTATATAATAAAAAAAAGTACTTTTTAACTGCAAATTACAGGCCATCCGATACCGATTGATATAAAAAAATATTTAAAGTCAATAAAAATGTTGTATGAATTGAATTTATTTGTGCAAATAAAATAAAACAGAGAGAACAAAATATTAAAATACCATTCAATAAAATAAAATTTGAACATTTAATAGCAAGAACGAATAAATGCTCGTACAATAGAAGCAGTGGAGTCTATTCACCAGCAAACATAACGTTTTCAAATTGTTTATTAATTTCCAAGGATGTTGGAATTGCCAATATTGATTATTGATGATGGGTTTTTCATTTGATTACCAAACAATTTGCTATTTTAGCACATTTTGGTTGAAGTTCAACTCGTGAGCGCATTTAATTTGTTCTTTGGGTTGCTGCAGTTTTATTTGCTGTCTGTCTTCAATGCGTAAAGTGTTGTAAACAATTTTTATAAAGTTTTTGTTAATAAACTATTATTTCTCTTATTTATTTTTTTTTTATATAGATTTCTAAGTTTTACAACTTTGAAAAACAGCTTGTAAAACATTTTACTGATATGCACTTGGAATTATTTAGTATTAAAAGCAAAATATCTACACGATGATGATGTTGATGGAAATCATAAAATTTTTTCTGTACTTCATTTTTAGACTCCTATTAAATTGAAAGTGTTTGAAAATAGAAACACACATTTTGCTTCTAGGAAAAATATACAAATAAAAGATTTATTACAAAATTTTATAGGAAAAACTAACAAATAGTACGTACGTCATGTTTCTTTAGAAAATTATGAATATGTGCTGAAAACAATTGCAATAAAAATTAAATAGAAATTGTAATGAATACTAAAATACCAATAAAACTAAAAAGTTTATCTTTTTGAGGGCATACAAGTCAGATAGAGAGAGAGCAAATGAAATTATTAATAAAAAAAAGGAAAAATATAAATAATTGAAAATACCAAATTACTCCTACTAAATCTTGCAAAGAAAGCGAATGAGTAGGCAAATATTTGAGACAAATAAAAGAAAAATAAAATAAATGCTAAACAATAAAACCCTTTCAGAGATACGTGTCTGAAGTATTTGATATGACAAGGAGGAAAATTGTGAAAATTTCAAGAGACCCAATATCGAGTTTATTGCCAGTTATAGGAACTTTTTTTTTCATTATTTAAAACATTGAAAAATCGAATCAGCTAAATAGCCAAGGGTGATTGAATAGTCACCCCACAAAAATATCGGAAAGGGTCTAACCACACAGCGTCGCTTACATCGCTCAGAGGACTGGAATACATCTTTTATGCCTCAAAAGAAGCATTTAAGTGTCTCAGTTTTTTAAGACTGTATAAGACATACTTCACTCCAACGGATCTCCTTAATATTACACCGCTTACATCCGACCTAAAATGGAATTCAACTCCCGTATATGGGCTGGTGTTTCCAAGACTATGTGTGTGTACTCGACCGTGTACGAGTACAAACCGAAAACAAATTCAAACCAAATTTTAATTAAAAATTTGTTATATCAATTAAAAAAATTAATTACATTTGCACTTTTAAGAAAAAATTAATAATATCAATTAAATTATTATTGTTGATTTATTTGAATTAATTTTCTATTAAAGTTTTCATAATAATAAATAAAAATTTAATTAAATTTTACGAAAATTTAAATTAAAAATTTAATTAAAATTTTAATCAAAAATTTTGTAATATCAATTACAGAGTTAATTATATTTACGGTTGTAAAAAAAATTAATAATACCACTTAAATTATTATTGTTGATTTAATTGCATTAACTTTCAATTAAATTTTTAAATATTATTTCCATTAAAAATGTAATTAATGTTTTATTAAAAATTTTTTTATCATCAAATTAATTAATAGTATCACATAAATCATTATTGTTGAATTAATTTTCAATTAAATTGTTAATTATTATTTCAATTGAAAATTTAATGAACATTTTAATTAAAAGTTTTGTACTATCAATTAATTCATTTTAAGCTTTAAATAAAAAATAATGGAATCAAATTATTATTATTATTGTTGTTTATTTAATTGAATTTATTTTCAATTAAATTTTTTTAATAATAATTTTTCTAGTTTTTTGACCTTTTTTTTTATATTAATAACACTAATTATTTTAAGCCTAAGGTCTTTTTATATATTTTATATTTATTTCAATGTTTCGCTACTCCTTTGTGTAGCTTCTTCAGGAAAATTGGTTTTTGTTTATAAAAAAAAAATTTTTTTAAAAATTCACAATATAGGAAAAGTTCTTGTCAATGAAAATTCAAAATATAAATATTAACAGCCATATTCATAAAAGTATTTAATAATAATAATAAAAAAAAACTTAATTAAATAATTCAGAAATTTCAAACAAATTCTTAATAGCAAAAAAAAGAAAAATATTTCAATTATTGCGTATTAATTTCTATTTGCATAAATCGCGTTGCATATATGAAGTAAAACAATCCGATAAAAATAAGCCGCATTTTGGTGTATTTCTTAATGAAATATGATATATATTTATTTATTTAAATATTTGATACAAAAGTTAATTAAAAATTTAATTGAAAATTTAAATGAAAAAATATATTTATCTAATTAAAGATGTTAATTAAAATTGGAAAGGTAAAGTTTTTTCTGTATATAATACGGCAAAGAAACTCATTGCGGACATTAGAGTAGCGAACTCCATTGACGGGCATAGCAAATGTCGCCTTTGGGGTATGTCTCCTTATTCTGTCGTTACTATAATTGAATGTGCTCTAATGAGAGCAAGGAACTTTTTTTTTTTTGTTTTGTTTTAACGTGAAGTAACACTCAAGCAATGATTGCCTACTACTAAGTGTTAACCCTAATTTCTACGCAGAAGGTGCTTCAAATTAAGAGCGTTACGCATTACAGAAAAACTCGTTGTTATGGTAAATTCTTGGACTAAACTCCCTGCAGAGGTCTTTAATGTCAGTTCTAAAGTGAGAAGATTCAAATCGAATGTTCGTAAACTCTATTCTCTCTATTCTCTCTATTCTCTCTATTCTCTCTATTTCCTAATTCTGTGACCATTCATTGGATGTGCAGGGAGGGGTCATCCCCTGAGTACCGATACGAGATTAAAGCATAACATATACTATGGCTAAACAACACCAGGGTCGCTGCAACCCTGCTGTATACTTTAACATAATACGAGCAACAGCAACAGGGTTTTATAAAAATTTAGCTTTAATTTAATGTCCATAGTCCTTTGCCACAAAGTTGAAACAATTAAAATGAAAGTTATTAAAATAAATTTGGATTTATTAAAGGGTTACAATAATAATTTTCATATAAAAAAACCCGAAATATTAGAATTAGAAAAATTAGAGAAGAACTGACAAATTTATAAATTTTATTTTCCTTAGGCTCTAAATAATTCCTAATTTATTTTAATTAATATTTCAGTAACCAAGTTTATTCGTCTAAAAAAATTGCAATAAAAACTCCTGAAACATTGGCGTGGAAAAAATATTTCAAAAATAAAAACAAAGAAATTATTTAAATTAATTTGCTTATTAATTGCTTGGACTTTGTCGTCACATTCATAATAATTTTTGTATGGCAAACGAAACTGGAAAGAGAACCAAAATTAATGTGCGTAAAATAACGGATGCTTTTCCTATTTCCGTTGACTTCCGTTCATTTATTTAATCGTCGCTGGTACTTTTATTTGTTAAATATTTTTTTTGCTGGTACATATTTATGCTTTTATATTTCATTATACTTCGATGATGATCCTACTGCCTCTATTCGTCTCTTCCTTTCACCAGCCATTATGTTTACAAAAAAAAAACCAAAAAAAAAAAAAAAATCCACAATAACATGCGTTAGAAAGACCATAAAATAAATCTTTCATATAAATAAACGGTTTCCCATAAAGCAAATAGAAAAAAAAAAAAAAATAATCTTTGGAAAATACATTTTACACAATTTAAATATTTTCTCACTTGATGTTTCTCTAACATTCATTCTTTCAATTAAAAAAAGAAAAAAATCTTCCATCAAATGGTTTCTATAGTTTTTCTCATCTGTTCTGTTGATTTTGTTGTACAAAACTTTCAAAAACTATTGACTTCGAACTTGTTGGTTGGTATGCATGCGGGCATGTGTACGTACCCAGCAGTTCGTGGATTTCTAATAAAAATATACTCTTTTTTTTTTTTTTTTTTTTTAACAAAAAGTGATTTGAAGAACAGGAGTGTTTGTCTAATAACTTCTTTTAGACAGGGACAACTCTGCGAGTTATGCTAATTTGTCAGAGTTGTGTCATCTCTGAGTTAACTAGACGCATTCATTTGAGAGCTGAAGTAGACACGTATTTTATTTATTAATTTACTTCCCGAACGTTTTCAATGAAAACATAAAGCAAGTCAAACTTAGAAAAGTCAGCTATCAATTGTACAACTGGCGCATAGACTCTTTACGTTCTCATGAACTACTGGGCATGCGTGGATGTAGTATGTTCGTAAATTCATTTAAGTGTTAATTTCTTGAAATTTTTATTTGAAAAAAAAAAAAAAAAAAAAAATTAAATAAAATAAATAGCATACACAACTGAACATAACAAATAATGACAATCAATTTAAAACAGTGACAGACACAAGGAGTGGATCTTTCCTTGCGCTTGAATTTCAGTTTTTATTAAAAGCGATTGGTAATGGCACATAAAATTGAATTATTGAAAGCGCATTCCCATGCTAATGCATGATATTTTTTCTCTTTAGATTTAAAAATTTCACTTCTATATTTTATTCACGCAGGCTGGCAGCTGGATTTAAACGGATTTTACTACCCAAAAAAAAAAATCTTTTTTAAGCACAACTGAAACTTTTACATACTTGCAACATCTTCCGACGCTTCATGCTTCTTATGTGTGTGTATGGGCATGCATGTCTTTCATTTACTTTTTTTTTTTTTTTTTTTTTTTTTTTTTGGATGCAAGCAGCAATAGAGAAATAACAAAAAAAACAAATTTTTAATTTGTTAAAGAATTCTTTATGGAATTTACAATGAGATTTTTACATTCTTGAAAAATTCTTACTTGGCCAGCAAAAAAAAAAAAAAACAACGAAAAACAACAGATTTTGTTAATGGAAATAAATGAATGAAAGAATGTAGGAAATTTCCTTTTGACAAAAATTCAAAGTTAAATAATTTTCCACAAGAAAGGAAAAAGTACCAAATTATTTTATTCAGATTGTTACAGTTAAAAAAAAAAATAGAAAAAATGCAAGAATTTCAGTTGAGAGGAGAAAAAAAAATTAAAATACAGTAGACTCGGAATAGAGGGAACTAATTAAAATAAATAATAAACACACAGTGGATAAAACACGAAGAACGCTGAAGATAAAGGTGTAGCAGCCTTCGAAAACAGCATGTTGTTCCGTTCTGCATGGTGTTTGCCAATGTAATTTACAACTTTGTCGTTGATTTAGTTTGTTTTTTGGTAACTATCACATGTAATTTTGACCACCTGTATGTTATCGATCACTAGCCTATTTAAAATTGAAAAAAATTTAACTAAATCATAAACAGGGTTTCGAAATACGGCAGTGCATACGTACATATGTTTGCATCTAACAATAAAAATATAACAAAATTGTTTATTAATAGATACTGTATGTCATATGTCAAAACCAATTGTTAAAGTTAAAGTGTACATTAAAGACGGTTACAAAATTTTGTTTTTCCATAACGATCATATGACAACCGTTTTGTGGTTCCATTAAGTTAGCTGTTATACATATGCCGACGCTCTCTCCAAAATGTTCTTTTAACCATTTTTAATGCCTGATATGGTCAATTTGTCATACCGTTTGCTTTTAAGTAAAGACCGGGCTTTTCAATAATTTAGTTTTTAATTTTAAGTGTTAAAAAAACGAAGCAATAGTAACGGATTTTTAACAATAGAATTACTATCATATGGAAACGCACATGCTTTTTTTTTAAACTTATTTTGCTCTTTATTGTTTGCCAAATCACATAAAATTTGCGAAGTTTCTTTTACAAAATACTAAATTGGAATGAAGATTCTCTCTACTCAATGAAATAATTTTCGAGTATTCCGATCAATCGCGCGTTTCCCCTACCACGCATCTACTGTATGTTTAATTTTAGCCAACATTGAACATGAAATCAATAAAAATTCTTAAAACAAAGAAATTGTGATATGGCAACGTTTCCATTGCGGCCCACTGTGGTTAAAGTGTTGTGAAACTGGTCGGCAATTACTGCAAGGTACGAAGGACCATAAACTAATAGACAACTTTAAGAGAAGGTAGTCTGTAGGAAGGCTGTTGTACAAACTTTGACAGAATTGGAAATGCACCTGTAGAATACCCACGTTTTAAATCTGAAATTTTTGCCCAAAAAGTTTGTAAATTTAATTCTATTCCTTCAAAAATTTCTTAAAAATTTACAAATTTTAACTCTTTAAATTCAGAGTCTAAAATTAGTTTTCCTTTTTCAGAAATAAAGCGCCATAAATGAATTATTGTCCTTTTTCATAATTTTTTTAGGGTTAATCATATATAAAATTTATTAGCAGTTGTCTCTTTTTTAATGTAACCACTATTCCAGTGTTGTTCAAAATTAATAAATTCTACTAAAACAAAGAAAGTTACCGTGTTTTAAGTGCATATCGAAAAATCGGCAAATCGGCACTTTGACAATTTTGAAATGCATCAATAAAAACACTAAACACCGATTCACACTATGCAATCAACATCAAATATATCAAAATATTTTCATATGTAGATGTTTTTAAAATCTCGGATGCAACACGAATTGAAATCATGAACATGACTACGGAATATGCAACCAACAACGAAACTTAACTGGTTGCATAAAAATGTAGCCACCATTGCAACTGATTTTATAGCGATTTTATAAAATGCAACCGTATTTTAATTGCACTAGATTTAGTGCTGCCAAGTTTGTAGTAATTTAAACAGTTGATAATGGTAAATGGGCGGCTGAATAAAAACAAAATGAAAGAAATATAACCAGAAGCTCAATTTGCAATGGGATGTCAATAATAATATTATTTGTTAAACAAAAATTAATACTGTAAAGGGTGTTTTTTTCTAGCTGCATTAGAACTATCGATATCGTTGAGAATGTCAAACTGTATGGACATTTCTGTTCACTAAAGTTTGGCAATTCATCATCAATCGTTTAACGCCGGAACAACGCTTCCAAATTGTGGAAATTTACTTAAAAAAAAAAAATAAATCTGTTCGCGAAATACACAGAGCACTTCGTCCATTTTACGGTAAATTTAATCGGCCTAGTGAGCAAACAATTCGTGCATTTATTGATCGTTTCTGCACTATTTTCAATCTTCTTATTTATATGAAAAGAGCTAACAACTTTTAGTGGTTTCATATAAATTTTTTGCAGACAAGTGTACTACATGTGTTAGAGAAACAGCACGTAAAAGTCTGACTCCAGCAAATATAACTTAATATTTGTTTTCACACTGACTGGTTTCAAAGCAAAAGTTGGTTTTAATTCAAAAGCACCTAAAAACCTTTTTTGATTTGGTTTTAAGTTGATTTAATGAAATAAAACCCTGATTTTCATGTACTAAAGGCAGTGCTACCAAGTTAAAAACTTGAAAACAGCTGGCAATTTAATGGGTGATCAGTGAATAAAAAAAAAAATAAACGAAAAGTTGGTAAATAAAGTCACTACAATAATTTAAAACAATGGGCGAAAAAGAAGCTATTGCGTCGAGCATAATGAAAATGCTTTCAGGGAGTTGTGGGAGAAGAAAAGAAATGAAATTTTATTACACAAAATAGAACGCAAAATCAGCTGTTTGCGATTTTAAAGTTAAAATGAGGTTTCAACTTTTGGTGTGAAATCAATATTAAAAATAAACATGAAATTTGAACCATCAAAATCATTAAAAATATTTTAAAGTTTTATTTATGGCCCTGTTGCAGCACAACCAACATGTTATTTCAAGGTATACAAATAGACAAGCGATATACATACATACATACTAATTTTAATTAAGCCATCGGTTTTTCTTTTTGTTTGATTTTTTAAGAGCATATTTAATTTGCATAAATAGTTTTTTATGGCCTATTTCCGGTTTCCCTGACCACAACTAAACCATTTGTTGTCTGTCTGCTTTACAAAAAGAAAACCAATCATTTAATTTATTAGTTGAATTTAATTGGAATTAAATAAGTAATAAATAACAAAATTTATTACTCTGCCTGTTGAGAGAGCACGTTATTAATTTCAAATTTCGAAATCATTTCGTTGATTGATTCAGTCGAAACTTTTTGTTTTCATTGCCAAGTTTTCATAAATAGAAGATTTTTCCATTATCGTTTTTATAGGCCCATTTGTATACTTGTGCACTAAATACATACAAAAGTACATCCATACATAAATTTTTCTTTTATAATTCTTAATTAGTCTATCGTTTAAAAATTATAAGAACGTGTATTTCTTTCTGTTACGTTTATGTTGTTGTTGTTGTTGTTGTTATTGTTTATTTTCACAACAGGTATCTCTTTAATAATTTTCGCCTAATTATTGCGATTATTTTAATTGAAAAATTTTGTTGTTGTTGTTGTTGTTGTTGTTGTTGTTGTTGTTGCTGTTGTGGACTGACTAAATTTTCTGAATGTAGTTGCGGCTGCTTTGGCTGTTGATTGAATAAATATTTGTCTATGGAAATTGTTCAAATCGAATAGAGAAAAGCCACCAACAACAAATAAACTTTGTTGGGAAAATTCTCTATGAAAACAAAATATCTAATTTTAATTTGAATATTTTAAACGTTTGCGTTTTTATCAATCTCCTTTCTATTGCCTCTGCCCGTGACTCGCGCTATCCATTTCGCTCTATCTGCCATATCAGGGATGGAAAATGCCTCTTATGTTTTTGTACCATCTTTGAAAACAACATGTACTGTTTAATCCATATTTAATACATATTTAATAGCAACAAAAAAGTCAATACTAGAGATCAGTCATTAAACAATTTTTATTTACAAAATGTTTTTGATAATAATTTTTCTGTCATTTCTAAACTGAAGCACGAAGAATTTGTTGACTTTAATAATACTTTTGTTTGTCGCACATTAGCAAAACGTATAGTCTATTTTGGGTTATTGATATTTTCACAGAGAGTAGAGATGTTGCTTTACCCACTTTTTCCACCATGGAAATTTTCTCATCTACTTTTCGCGTGATGGTACCTTATGCGCTTACTTGCTTACGTTAGGTTAGTTCGGCAGATTGCTGAGTGTAAAGGTAATAAAGATCCCTGCCGACTCGAGTCCAATTTATTATGGTTCCATTGTGATATATGTATGTGTCGTGAAAAAACTTTGACGCATTGTAGTGAAATAGACTAAAGTCTCTGGTAGGAATCGAATCTAGGACCAGCAAACTGAGAATTTAGCGCACTGTTCACTAAACTACCGAAGCAGCCTTCACTTGGTTACTTGTTCTAAATTAGTACCATTTTAGAACAATGCATGTTTATAAAAACAAATTAATCTTAACCTGTTTGCTCAAGCTGCAGTATAAAATTGTTTTCCAATCATTTTTATTTTAATGCTGAATTTATTAGACATACAAGCAACAAAGAAAATTTATTTAATTGTAAACATGAGATGTTCGAACCGTTGAGATTTTTAAATTGTACCAAGTAAGTCGCGGTAGTACCACAGTACCAACAATGTTCACAATGTACCAAAAAAAGTACAATTGTACCATGGTACTATCCATCCGTGTGCCGCCATATCGTTAAATTTCTCAGTTCAGTTTAAATTCAATAGTATGCGGTTCAAGTGGGTTTGAGATCAAAATGCCTGCTGGTACAAGGTGGCGCAAAATTAATCATTCAATTTTGTTTTTGAATAACGTTTTTACTAAATAAAACAAAAATTATTAAAAATTATTGAATGGTGGAAATCTTAAGTTGGACCTGTACAATTTTTTCTGTTAATTCGAAAATGTGATATGAGCCAAGTGGCTGACGCCAATATATGATACACATTTGTGCCCATTTTATCCCATTTTCCATAACTTTCTGCAATATTTCTGGTGACATTCTGTTCGCATTCCTATCGAATATTCTCCTTAAGGGCTGCGATTATCTGGTGTTTGTTGGCATAAACCTGCGACTTCAAGTAACCCCAAAGGAAAAAGTATGGGATGGTTAAATCGGGCCATCTTGCTGTCCATGCCAAATCGCCAAAACGGGAGATTACGCGACCGCAGTAATTTATAAGAGACCGACGGCCAGCAGGCATTAACTGATGCACTGTTTGCACTTTGTATGGGAACATGTGTAAGTCTTTCACTAAAATTCGCTGTAGAGTCCGCCTGGTGGTGGCCAATTGCATGGCACGTCGTCTGGTTGATGTTTCTTTGTTCTCAGCAAGATCAGCAGCCACAGCCGCGATATTGTCAACAGAACGACCAGTTCAATGGCGGCCACGACCTGAAAAATCTGTTGTGCTTCCAGACTGTTCGAATCGAGCAGCTAAGCGGTGTAATGTTTGTTCCGTTGGCGCTTCGGAAATCTACGACGAAATTCACTCTGAGTCAACACCACCGACCGATTATTGGTTAAAAAAAAATCGACACAATTATTCCACGCTCTTGCGGAGTATAGCGCTCCATTGTTTGTCTGTTTGTATTCTGCAGGTGTTTAGTTCACAAATGCGAAATATAATTGACGTAAAACGCCATCAGCAAAAAGCTATTATGTACATCTTACGATAGGGTGATTAATTTTGCGCCACCCGTTATGTTGAGTGCATGTGAGCACATGTGTGTGCGTGTGTGTGTGTGTTTTTGTGCAATATTTTTTATTATGGCTCATAATTAAAAAATAAACTTATGAGGTTGAAGGTTTTTTAAAATGAAATAAAATAATAATAAAAGAAAAAATATAATTATTCGCACTCTGATACAAATAAACTTTATACTCGTACTTCACACTTGCGGTAGTTTGAGGATCGTTTTATTTAATTTAATTTTTTTTTTGCTTTTCAATAAATTTAATTATTTTTCCAGCTGTTTCTACATACATATGTATGTATGTAGTGTATCGAGTATTAAAAAAGAACGCTGTATGAATAATTGAAATGCCAATGTTATTAAATAAGCTTTGCTAGTGGTACGAGACAAGTTGCAAACAAAAAAAAAACAAAAAGCACCAACATGAAATCAGAGAACTATTTATGGGTTAAGAACACATTAAATAAGCAAATTTTTGTGCTAAAAAAAAACGAAATATATTTTTTTTGCTCGCACTCACTCGCAACTGTTTATAAATAATTATGTTTAATTAAATATTTACGATAAACTTTTGGCTCCAGCACTATCGCATGAAGCACAATTCTATGAAGGAAAATATGAAAAATGAAATAATTTTCAATAATTTTCCCAGTGCATAAAAACATTTTCTTATTCGACCAACAAGGCACATATTTCTTTGATGTGCGCGAGTTTATTTATGAAATAACTTATGAAATTCAAATGTTTTATCAACATCTTGCGCTGTAGAGAATTAATTATCAAAATTTTTTGTGATATTTGGGAAAAAAACAGAAATCAAGACTTGAATTTCCATAAATTGTTTCCTTCAATATTTGCAGGCCTTACGTTCGTGTTCTCGTTGCCACTGTTTTTGTTTTTGTTTTTGTTTAAGTAAATATTTACTTGTTGTTGCTGTTGCTGTCGTACGGTTTCTGATAAGAAATTGGTCTTGCTCCAATGTTATCTGCTCTTTCTTCAATTTACTGTTTTCATTCTTACAGATTTAAACAGAACAATACGCCACACACATCAATATACTATTTAGCATTTTTAAATATAGAAATAAAGAAAAATTTTATAAAACAAAAAAAAATTAAAACAATGATAAGACAGTTTGACGTTGTAGGGACAAAAATAATGACATACAAAATACTTTTAATATCTAAAAACAAATTATGGAATTTGCTCTTGAATTATGGACTTGTGAAGATAAGTTTTTTAAGGAAACTACGAGTAGTTAATACATCCATATATTTTTCTAAATGTTATATCTTTGTTAATATTTGTTTTCAGGGTATTTTATTTTAGCTTCTTATTTCTGATATACATACATATTTATGTGGTACTTTTCTAGTATGTAATTTTTCATGAACGAACTTTTCTCCGAAGCTACTGTTTGTCCTGATGCTGCTGTTTGAAATTATGCTGCTGATAAAAAAGCTAAAGTTTCCAAAACGTTATTTTTTAAATAAATTGTAAATGTATTTTGTTCTAAAAGTGCTTGTATAACATTTTTTTCCAGATGTCGCATTTTTAAAAACTATTATTCGAAAGGTACATACATATATTCAAAAGGTACTTTATTTAAAAGTCACTATTTGCCAAAGGTACTTTTTTCAAATAGTAGTTTTTTCAAAAGGTATTATTTTCCAAAAGTACTTTTCGGTAAAAGGTACTTATTTTTCATAAGTACTTTTCTTAAAAGGTACTTATTTTTCATAAGTACTTTTCTTAAAAGGTACTTATTTTTCATAACTACTTTTTTTTAAAGCTACTTATCTTTTATGAGTACTTTTTTCAAAAGTTACTTATTTTTTTTCACAAATTTCTTCTTCAAAATGTAATAATTTCTAAAAAGTTGTTTTTCAAGCAGTACTACTTTTAAAAGTTACGTTTTCTCTATAGAAAATTCACCCTTATTCCAGTTGTTGACATCGATATCGACAGCAAATCTTAGCCTTTGTTAATTTGAAATGCTGCGTCTTTAGTACGCAGAATGTGAATGTGAATTAAGCTTTTTATATTGAATATCGCATAAGTTTTGGTGTCGACGTCGACGTTGAGAACTGGAAGAAGGCTGACTATTTTCAAAATTAAAATTAAATTTTTTCAAAAAGTACATACATACATATATTCTGTGATATGTACTTTACTTAAAATGCACTTTTTTCTAAAGAAACTTTGTTCAATTGTGAGTGTTTTCAAAAATCTTTTCTTAAAAAGGTAGATTTTCAAATACAGGTACTTTTTCAAAACGCAGATTTTTCCAATGGTATTTAGTTTTGATAGGTAGTTTCTTCAAAAGCTACTTATTTTCTATATGTACTTTTCCAAAAGGCACTTTTTTGCAAGAGAAACTTATTTTTTATAGGTACTTTTTTAAAAAGGAGGTTATTTTTTACGGGCATTTTTTTTTTCAAAGAATTACTTTCTTCAAAATGTAATTATTTTTAAAAGGTTCTTTTATAAACAGTACTATTTTCAAGATACTTTTTCTTAAAAAAAAAAAATATAATTTTCAAAAATAAATTTTCTCAGAAGGTACATACATATTTATGTATTTTGTAATAGTACTTTGCTCAAAATACAATTTTTTCTAAAAAAAACATTCTTCAATTGTGCTTTTTTCAAAAAGGTACTTACAGTAAAGTAAAAGGCAACTTTTTCCAAAGGTATTTACTTTTAAGAAGGTCCTTTTTTAAGCAGTACTATATTCAAAAGGTACTGTTTCTCACTAGAAAAATATTTTCAAAATTAACACAAACTCTCAAAAGGTGTTTAACGGGCACGTCTCATAATGTAACACTTCCTAGAATAGATTAGAATAGAATACAAAATTTTCATCAGTATTTCCGTATGAAATTTATTCCCATAACCGGACACTATTAACCGTACAAAATGTGCTCAAAATACCTCTCAGAAACGCTGACAGCAAGGTGAATTAATTTTTCAAATTTATTTGATTAAAACTTTCCAACAGAGTTGTACTTCTTCTGTTTTCAATTCCGATTCATATTTGTGTGAATTGAAATTGGTGATTCCCCTCTTAACACGACTGTACTTACTCACGTACTTATTTCCTATAAGTAGTTTTTTCAAAGATCCTTTTTTCAAAAGGTACTTTTTAAGAAATATATTTTGTGCAAAAGTTACTCCAAAGGTAATTTTTTTCAAAGGTACTTTTTTTTAATATGTCGTTTTCCAAATGGTAGTGTTATGACAATGTACCTATTTCTGTTTGTACTTTTTTCGAAAAATTATGTTTTAATAAAGATAATAATTATTTTCAAAAGCTATTTATTTTTAAAAGTAATTTTTTTAAAAAGTTGTTTTCAAAAGGTACATTAGAATTTTTCATACTTTTTCCTATAGGAACTTTCTTCAAAGTTAGTTCTATCACAAATAACTCTTTCCAAAAGGTATTGTTTTCGAAAATAGCTTTTTCCAAAAAGTAATTTTTACAAAAATAACTTTTTCCAAAAAGTATTTTTTTCAAAAATAACTTTCCAAAAAGTATTTTTTTCAAAAAAAACTTTTTCCAAAAGGTACTCTTTTCAAAAATAACTTTTTCCAAAACGTATTTTTTCAAAAGCTGATTATTTTCACAAGGTAGTTTTTTCAAAAGTGTAATTTTTACAAACTACTTTTTTCAAGAGGCAAATATGTTCAATACGTACTTTGTTAAAAGGTGTTGTTATATAAGGTATTTTTTTTTCAATAGCTGCTTTTTCAAAAGGTAGTTTGTTTTAAAAAGGCGCTTTTCCAAAAGGTGTTTTTTTTTAAAAGGTGCCTTTTCAAATGATATTTTCTTCAAAAAGTAATTTTTCAAAAAATATTTATTTTCCAAGGGTTCTTTTTTCAAAAGATACATTTCCCGGCAACCTATTGTATGTACTATATTCTGCAGAAACTAATAATATCTCATTAACTATATTGCATTAAATATTGTGGGGAAAATATTTTAAAACAAATGTTTGTATTACAAATAATAAACAAACTGAAATAACCTCAGGGAAGCCATGATAGTAAACAAAGAAAAAACGTTAAGCGTGTATCAGGTTCAAGTCGAGAAATCAACCCTCTAAATAACTCACACACACACACACACACATTAGCGCACAAAGTAATAAAGTACATATTCCCGACAGAAGCATTAAAATAATTTATAAGAATGTCCCACTAATCAGCGTAGCAGCATATAAAGTGGCACGTACCAAACAAGTAGAATATAAAAGAAGAAAAAAAAATCACAAAATCTATAACGACAAGAAGTGTTTAAGGATGTTAATGCCCTTCCTAACAGACCCTCTCCATTTTGGCTTTAATGACTTTAAGACAGTCTTGCCAAATATTGTGGGGAATAAAACAAGTCAACTACGTGCTCACGAAAAATATGGTTTCATTACTCTCTCTTTAACGTATTTTTCATGATACTTTCAAATTTTATTTCTTATTTGTGTTGCTTGGCAAATTTAATGGCTAGAAATTTTCTCTCATTTATTTGGTGGAAGGATAATATTATCCTGATGTAGATTTCGTTAACAGCGCAGGAAGAAGAAAACACAACTTCAACGTGATTTTTATTACAACATTTTATTTCACGTTTTGGTTTTGTTCTTTCAATATGTTTGTACTATTTGTGTTTGTTTGTTGTTGTTCTTGTGAACGCAACAAATTTTGTAAGTTGTGTTTTTGTTTTTTCATACATTTTCCCAAATGTACTCGTATGACAGTTGTCGTATGCTGTGCTGTATTGTATCGTGTTCCAACAGAACTGTTTTGGTTTGAAGATGTCGACAAATTCAAAATAAGAAAAAAACTACAACTACAAGACGATGACTGTGGTAACTACCCTCCAATCATTAATCATGCTTCCTGCAATTAATCATTAAACAAAAATTAAGTACGAAAAATGCGACTGCAAACATGAACATGAACAGGAAGAAAAACAAAACCAAGCATTGTTTCAATAATAATGTGCCACTGCCATGAATGCATGAGTGAGCGAGAAATAATGTGAGAGCGAGAGGGATTGTATATGCGATTATAAAGAGCTTGTTGTAACCAGGGTATTCACTTGTCGCATGTGATAGAGCCACCATAATATTTAACTTTTTTTTTGTAAGTTTCGTTAACCTTCCAAATGCTGATAAAAAAATATACAAGAATTTTTAACGAATTCCAAAAAAAAAAAAAAGAAATGTAAAAAGAAAGAAAGGAATTGTGCAGCATAAAATTATTTTTAAGGTTTTGCTGATAGTGGTGTCGCCTGGAATTATCGAAAATAAATTGTGTAAACAAAGTATTCAACAACAACTTCAGATAGAGCATTTTAATACTGTACATTCTGTCCATTTTCTGGTATTATAGGCAGAGCTAAAAACGAATTTCTAGCCCTTTGAAAACAAAATATAAATTGTTTGTTAACCGTGATACACAGAGCCTGATTTTGTATGATTTAAAGTCGCTGAACTTAGAAACCGTTATCGTCTTCAGTGGACAGTCGCTAAGCTTCCCATTATGACTTCCAATTGATTTAAAACAAAATAAAGGAACCAGTAAAAATAGATAAACTCTTTGGCTTTGTAGAGCTCAAAAGCAAAAACTTACTAGGCTAGAGGAAGCTTAACATTAGCGGTCTCGAGAAATATTAAATTTTAATTGTATGCAACAAATTATTTAGCAATGCAGGTCTTATTTTTATAAAATTTTTAATTTATTTAATCATATGTTTTTTCGATATTTCGCTCATCATCAATCAAAATAAATTTTTTTGAATAAAATTATTTAACATGAAAAAAAAAACAAGAGAATTTATTTAATATAATAGTATTTTTAAGTTTTTCTATTATAATTGTTAAATACACTGCGTTTCACATGAATAGGTGCAGTGTTTTAGCAACCAATTAGAGCTTGCTGCTCTCAGGATAATTCATGCAGAGAATTATGTTGCACTTTTTATTAAAGGTTTAACAATTGAGAAAAAGAGTATACACAAAGAAGACTTGAAAAAGTTCCGTTAAAAATAATATGTACTTCTTTTTATAATTTGCGAAGAAAATTGTGAACTATTTTTGCGTCAGTTGAATAGGTGCAGTGATTAAAATGTGTTTGTATGGTCATTTGTGTAAAATTTAATTACAAAATAGTTCAGCAATTTTTATAAACAAAACACAAAAATAATTTTTAATCGATTTTAATTGAAAATGGGCCGTGGTAAATTTTTAACGTTGGAAGAGAAGGCAAAAACTGATGCCTATGATGATCAAGGTCTGTCCGGCCGAGAAATTGCTTTAAAAATTAGTAAAAGCGCTAACGTTGTGTGGAATTATTTAAGAAATAGAGAAAACTATGGCAAAAACATGAAGGGACGGCAAACAATGGCCACAACAGCTACAGAAGGCGAAATATTCTAAGAATTGCCTCCAATTCTAGTGACTCTGCTGCAAAAATCAAAGCAAAAAGTGGTTCCAGTGCTAGCTTTTCCACAGTTAGAAGGATACTAAATACAGCAGAACACTTAAAACGTATTAAGTTGCAGAAAAAACCACCATTGAACCAGCAACGTAAAGAATTACGGTTGAATTTTTGCAAATAACACATGACTTGGAAGAGTGAGTGGAATAAAGTAGTTTTCTCAGACGAAAAAAGTTCAATTTTGATGGACCCGATAGTTACAACTACTATTTCCATGATTTGAGAAAGGAAGAACGCTTTTGAGCCCGTCCCCATAGTCGAGGAGGTGGTGTTATGGTCTGGGGTGCAATATCGTACTATTAAGTCATAGACTTGGAATTTAAAACCACCAAAATGACAGCAAATTTCTATCAATCTATTCTGCAAACAGCGTTTCCAAAATTTCAAGATTTGTTTGGACCCATCCCATGGACTTTCCAGCAGGATAATGCTCCTATTCACACGGCAAGGCTTATTAAAACGTGGATTAGCGCACAAAATGTTGAATTGCTGCCATGGCCACCATACTCCCCGGACTTAAACATAATGGAAAACGTATGGGATGGGTGTCTCGGAAAGTGTACGAGTCTGGGCGGCAATTTGATGACCGAGAATCTCTAATTGTTGCAATAAAATCGGCATGGTCGCAGATTTCCTTACAATATTTATCGCAACTGTATAACTCCCTTCCAAATAGAATTTATGAGGTAATTTTATCGAAAGGATGAAGTACACATTATTAAAAATGTATAAAAAATTAAATTAATAAACAAAACTTAATTGTTTTCGTGCTTTTTTTTATAATTTTTTATTGTTTTATAATATGAACCTATTCAACTGACGCAAAAATAGTTCACAATTTTCTTAGCAAATTATAAAAAGAAGTACATATCATTTTTAACGGAACTTTTTCAAGTCTTCTTTGTGTATACTCTTTTTCTCAATTGTTAAACCTTTAATAAAAAGTGCAACATAATTCTCTGCATGAATTATCCTGAGAGCAGCAAGCTCTAATTGATTGCTAAAACACTGCACCTATTCATGTGAAACGCAGTGTATTTTCTATGTAATTTAAGTTATTTTGAATTTGTAAGAAAAAAGAAAGAAATATATTTTTCAAAATACTTTTATATAAATGATTGAAAAACAAATTAATGTAATTGTGCGTGACAAATGTAACATGTGCGTGACGATATTAAAAATTAAAAACAATATTTTATATATTTTTTTTCAGATAACGTAACTATTTATAGTAGAAAGCTGTAAAAAAAATATAAAACTTCTATCTGAAATGAAATAGAAATTGACTTCTAATTTTCAAAGGTTAAATTTCGTAGCGTGTGGGTATGCTGCATTTTGCTTTATATCGCCGAAATTAAAAAAAAAAAAACTATTACCTTAAAGAGTATAAAATTGTGTAATAAAACGACAAATCTGTTTTAACAAAAACTATATTTTCTCAACAAAATCAGGTGTAATTATTCGCACGCTGTAACAGTGCGTTACATGGATTTCGTGATATGCATGTTAGCAGTAGTGAAAAGGGCTGGTTTAATTAATGGACCTAAATTCGTAGATTTCGATAAAATTTTATACGTAGATAACTTATATTTGCTATTTCAGTGGCGAAGCCATAGTCACTGGTCACTGAACAGTAACGGCTTCAGCTGTATCCAAAGCGCAGGCACATCAGAACGCCCTCCTTTGTTGTTATTGTGTAGCTACTAAAAACGAAACTTCAAAATTTAATATGTCTGCTTGATAAAAATAAAAAATAAATTTTTTTTTAAAAAAATTATTTTTTATTCTTAATACTTGTTTTTTAACCTTTTTTATTATTCGAACAATCTATTTAATTAAGCTTTAAGGTTTTTTATTTCTTATTTTTATATAATCTCGAGATTTCGTTAATATTCTTATGTTAAAAAAAATATAAATTATCGCGATTTATATAAAAATAAGAAATAAAAAACCTTAAACCTTAATTAAATAGATTGTTCGGATAATTTTTTATTTTTTTGTCAAAAAAAAAAAAAAAAACAAAAAAAAATAATTTTATAATTTTTAAATAATTATAATTTTATATATACAATTATATATATTATAATATTATACAAATTATTATTTCCTGACGATGCTACCCATTTGGTAGCGAAATATTGAGAAATAAATAATAATTGAAAAACTTTTCATAAAAAAGACCATCGCTCAAAAATAAATATAATTCGAAAATTATAATAAAGGTCAAAATAAAAATAGAAGTGATACTAAATTATAATTTTTTTTTAAATACAATTAATTATAAGGAAAACATAGTTTTTTTGTCGTAAAAAGTTTTTTCTTCTCCCACTACAAGTTGTTGTAAAAATTATGGCAACGCTGACTACGTATCACCATCTCTCTCTCTCTCTCTTGATTTGTGATGGATTTTCTAAACAATTGTGCAGTGACATCTGGCTTTATTTAAAATCAAAAACTTTTTCAATGTCATTTATAATGTGCTGAGCTTAGCGAGAATTCTTAAAAGAACAAACCTTAATTTAAGACTAGAAAGAGGCAAAGAAAATTAAATAACACACATGCAGAATATAACCTTCTACGATTAAGTACAGATACAGGCATTTGCAACAATGAGTTGTTGGTCAACGGGGAACGTGATGTTCTTAATAAAAAGAATAATATTTGCAGCTAATCCTTAAATCCTTTTTCGAATACAATAACATTTATAACGAATAATAAGTGTTCCCTTATTATTTCTCTTCTTTTCTTTTCTGTTTTTTTTTTGCTCTCTGGGTATAAATTGTGGAATAATAAATAAAACTAAACGTGTTGTTGTTATTGCTCTTGGCTGCTGCTGCTGCTGCTGCTGCTGTAAACTAATACATTTAATCATTGATGTATATTAATGAACTTGCATGTTTGTGTATAGATACGTATGCGTGTGGGTGAGTGTGCGGTTGTGAATTTGAATATGAAAATCAAAAGAAATGAGCTTTTGATACTTAAACTTTTAACGTTTAGTGTTGGATCTGATAGTACAAGTGACTGCAATACTTTTCCCAGGCAGCTTTTTTGGAAATTGCAGTGTTTTTTCGACTCTTCTGTGAGTTTCGAAAGGCAGAATATACGCTCATTTTCTGATCATCCTGTTTCAAACTATCCGCTACTCTTTTTGATGTTTCATTTATGATCTCTTTTTTTTTTTTTTTTTGTTAGTTTAGAGCAGGGGTGGACATTTCAAAATTTCACATACTCGCGAGGATAAGAAGAAAAAAAGATGTGCTGCAGCGCACTGAACACATGCAGTCTATAAAGCTCTTCGTATGTAATACGATGACGAACACTCGGCGTTTTTTCTTTGTTTACATTCTTATTTAGCTTTCATTGAACTAAGACCTCGTTACGGCAATTTTGATAATTGCACAGAGCAGCAGTGTTCTTTTTTTCGCAGCTACAAGTAGTGTGTTTTTGGGCACCACTGGTTTGGGGAAATTGCAAGCCCTTTTTAAGAGAGCAAGTGACTAATCAGCTGATGATCACAAAAACCATTCGCAGGAGACTCATCAAGGCGATTACAAAAAAATAAATGCTAGCTGGGTTCGTAAAGGATACATGCATGCTTGCATCTGTGCATGTGTGTGTAATTTTTTTATCTGTGATACAACCGTTCCTAATTGGTTTTAGTAGTCCATATGCATGGTTGCTTCACTGATAAATTTGTATTTATTAAAGCAATACATTAACAATAGTGGATCTATTACACACACACACACACATACATATATTTTCAAGTCTTTTTTTGAATGCATGTGTGTTAGTGGTTTGTATTTGAATGTAAATTTCTAAATGTGTGTAACGAATGTATGTGTGTTAGAAATGGATTGTGTGCGAATGCTGAAGTTTTTAGTTAAAACCGTGTTGCCGTTTTTTTTTTTTTTTTTTTTTTTTTGTTATTTTCTTAACTGTCTGTATTAAACGAAAAATGTGTTCGTGGGTATCCACTTCCTTTATCAGACTTACACTCTGCACACAAGTACAAACTATTGTTGAAACCAGCATCAAGCAACAAAACCTTAGCACAGCAAACAGACGTACGAGGTCTGTTCAGAAGAAAATGTGAATTTTGAATTTTTTCCAAAAGTATTTATTTATTCCTCAATATTCAATCGCATTTATGCCAGCGCTTCTTTCAATCCTCGAAGCACTTCTGAAATACGCTTTTCGGTATGGCCATCAGCTCGTTCTACGATTTTGACTTTATCTCATCAATTGTGACAAAACGCTTTCCTTTCATTAGTCTCTTCAGTTTTGGGAATAGAAAAAAGTCGTAGGGAGCCAAATCTGGTGAATAAGGTGTGTGAGGCATCATTTGGGTGTCATTTTTGGCCAAAAAATTACGAACAGTCATTGATTTGTGAGCTGGTGCATTATCGTGATGCAGGATCCATGATCCTTATTAACCGTACAACCTGTTGGCAAGAACACATGCTGCACCAGTCCATTGTAATCGAAGAAAACAAAATTCAACTTTTCTTTTGAACAAACCTCGTAAGAGGAGAAGAAAAAAAAAATTAAGGTTTGTCTGCTGTTAGTTTTTCATAATCATCCTGCGGCATTTTTCTAGCTGCCATTGTGCGCGGTTGTGTGAGTTTTAGAATAGGAAACCTGTACTGTTTGTGTGTGTGTGTGTGTGTGTGTCAGTATATTAATGTATTTGAAGTAAATAAATGTTAGTCTTTTAAGCTATAATGAGTTAAAATTGAAACGTATAAATTAAAATAAAATAAAATCCCATAGACGTGAGCAAAGAGCCAACCAAGTGGAAGCCACAGTGTCTATACAGTGGGCTCAACAGTCAAGCAAAATGGTCATAATAAGAACACTACAACAATAAATAATAAAGGAAAAAATGTAGACAATGGCAGACGCTCGGGTAGTTAATAATAAGGCAATGTCAAAGCATTGTTTAAATCAAACAGTTATACTTTACAACACAGCACATCAAATGCATTGTCAATTTCAACTTTACCGGCCTGTTGACATTTGGAAACACTTCTTTGCTTGGCATCATTAAAATACCAATGGCGGTATGAAAAGTTGTTTGGGAATATTGTTTGGTTTTATGAGCACGAAAGCGTCTTTTCTTTCTTTTTCCGCCATTGTTTATGAAAATTATTGCCAATTTAAATACTTTCTTAGTTGCTTTTATTTGCCAATCAGCTGCAAAACATATGACTTTTTAGGAATGCCATACTTTGTAAAATTTTCGCCAGTTACATTTGGGAATATATGGCATTGTTGCACTGCCAGGCAACAGGCGTTTACGAAAGTTGCAACGTTTTTTTTTCACCAACGTTTGCAGTTGAGGGTGCCCTTGGCTGAATAGTCGGCGTATTCACTCGGCAACCAGAATGTTTACCGTTCAGATTCCCGTGAGATCAATAAAGTGATCTATTGTTTCTGTGCTAACAGCATCGTTGGCATTGGAGCATTAAAACATTGGCGAAATTAAATAATAAGAGAAATGGTTCTACTTTACCTCAAAAGTTAAGGAATAACTCTGCTTTACGAATTCAGCTTTGTATAAGAATTAAGCTCCATCTAGCCTTCTTATAGCTTTACTACCTCTCTCCTCCCTTGATCACTCGCCCTTTAATAAATGCTGCGTTTTGCATATTGTGCATTAAATGCATATTTTTGCATATTTTCTTTTAAATACATTTTTTTTTAAAGACACATTAGCGGAACTCACTCTTTGGTGCAAATCATTTGCAATCATTGCAAACAGTGCAAATCTAACATAAAATGCAATACCACAAAAACAAAATACATGTAACCGCGATTTGCACCTCTTCATCCAATTTGCACCAAAAAAATTCATTGCAAGAAACACAAAAATCTGCTAAACCAAAACAGCTGACTACATAAATAAAAATAAACAATTAGATAACTGAGTTCGATATGCTTATAAAACAGACACTCATGCTTCGTTGCAAAAGACTGTAGCATATTTGCATTTTTTGTAAGTATGCACCAAAGAGTGAGTGCCGCTATTTTTGCATATTTGGCGTTGATTGCATATTTTGCTTATTGTTGCATATAACGCGCATTTTTGCTTATATTGCATATTTGTGCATAGTTTGCATATTTATGCATATTTTATATATTTTTGCATATTTTGCATTAATTACATATTTTGCAATAAGTATATATATATTTTTGTAAACTCCTCGATTAATGGATCCTTTGCAGTATTTTGTTATTATTACTACACCATATCACCTTCAGTCGATTGTGGTAGACATTGCTGCAACTTATTAGTAATTACATATTGGCATTGTGTGTCTATTTGTGCGTTAAGCTTGCAAAACATCAGCGAAAAGAGCGGGAATAAAGGGCCGTTGACGTAGTCGTATATATATAAATTACATCAAACGTTTTGTCACATTTTAACGCTTTTCTCACCATAACGACACTCATAATAAGGCCAAATATTTCTACACTTTGAAGGCGTTACATTTTTATTAGGTGGTACTTTCAATCTAGACATCAGCATCATCAGGCTAATAGTTCTGTGTGATTAAGTTGCCTTCTGATCTTTCCCTTTTGTGAACTTTCTTTGTTCCGTGATCTATCAAGTCATATCGGAGCATTCCAGATGGTTCTATGGCGCATTTTCTTCATACCAGGATACTTTTTCGCCTTGAACTCTTCAAACGAGTTGGCACAGTACGCACAAAGACAGGACTTTTTTTCTTCATTAATTAATTATTTTTAAGCAAAATTTCATACGAAATATTCTTTTACGATGACACTGTTTTTATGCCGCTTACCATACAATTAAAAAAAATAATACTGTATATTAAGAGTCTTTTGAGGTTGTTGGTAAGTGCGCATGAAATGGGTTTAGAGCTATAAAAAGAGAACGTAAAAATACAAGAAATAGTTGGGAATTGTTTTTTGTTTTTATTGAAAAGAAAACTTTTGAAATTAATTTTATTGTCCAACGCATTTTTAAAAGCGTTAAGAGTTTAAGAATGCGTTAAAAACAACGGCATGAGCAACATGAAAAAGAGTAAAACTAAAATAATGAAATAAATTAAAAGTTGCTTAAATGTAAACCAACGTTGTCAAGTGGTGGTCAATAAACTCATTTAGAATTTTCTCACTGGCAAAAAAGTATACAGCGAAAAATTTTAGCAAAGACTAAATGCAAAACATTAACTTTAAATGTTGGCAAATTAAAAATTTCAAATGAAATGCCACGGTGTGAGCGTCAGTTTGTTGCTGGCTGTGGGAATCGAACCCATAAAACTCACTCAACTCAGCTGGCGATAGATACTTTTATTTAAATAATTTAAATATTCATGGACATAAGCTTAAGTTTTAATTGAACATTTTTGTATTTGCCATTCATAATCTATTTTAAACACAACACAGCACAGGAAAGTGCGAGGAGCACTACAACATCCTAAACGTGTAGAAGTGAAAATATTTCAAAATGTTGTTCGAAACTATAAGCTATTTTAGGAATTTCTCTACGAAAATTGGTTTGGCGCACAATTTTCCATCCATCTTAACATGAAACCTTGCAGCAGCAGCAGCAGCAGCAGCAGCAGCAGCAGCAGCAGCAGTAGTACAAGTGCAACTATTTATTTGCGTATTTCGTCCTTAAACTCCTTGCAGGAATTGCTACGACTTTGTTCTCGCATATGCAACTACATGTTTTTATTAAAAATACATATTTAAAAAGAAAATATGTTCGCCATGACTTTAGAAATTCTTCAATACGAGCATAGTCGATGCAAGGATGTTGATTTTGAGTTGTGAACAAGAATATGCTGTTGGAAACGATGACGAGAAGCATTCATTTGTAGCAAAAAAAAAAAAGAAAATGTAGAAAAGCTTAAGTGTCATGTATGTAGTTTTACACAGGATATACCCCTCCCTATTCGTATGTCCTTATTTGAGAAAATATGTTTTCAACAAGTACAAGATGTAAATTTTTGATTGCATTTGAAAATCTTTGTAGATATTAAAACATTGCTCTTCTCTTTAGCTAAAGACCATTCTAAAGTCATGTTTAAGACAAAAGATTTCATTTCATGAGCCAAAAAAAAAAACAATATATTTAAAACATCAAAACAAAATTATGTTGAAAGAAGCGAAAAAAATAGAAATTGTATTTTTTTTTTTCATATAATTTCCAGAAAAGCGCAAGTAGTTCAAATAGTAATTTCCACATTCCCTGAGGTTTTGTTTAACACCGTCCTTCTGGCCGTCGCACAGTCTTAGACCCAAAACAAAAAAAAGATGAGAATAAAAAACTAAAAATAGAAATGTGAGTATGTTATTAAAGTAAACTCATGGATTGTTATGTTTTTGTTTATAGATTTTTTGGTTTGTATGTTTAATATTCAAACAATTCTCGTTTGATTAATTGAATTTTAAACATATAGATCTTGGGTTTATATTCAGACGTTGGGAAAATCCACTGATGAGCTAAGTAAGCGTTAGCGAAATAGTACTATATGGATATGCTTTCCTCCTCAATTTTTGAGTTACTTTTGTAATAAAATGCTTTATGATATTTTTCATACTGTATGAGAATATCATAAAGTATGTAATAATAAATTTCACATATAGTTTATAAGGGAAAAAGCACAATTAGAATCATATGTAAAAATATTAATAATTATTTTTAATGTTTCGATAGCTATCGAGAATTGTAATTTAAGATATATGTATTTGTTACTTTGATAAAGATTATTTTATTAACCTAAATAAAGCATACTTTCATTGTCTACAACGCTTTCGATTGTAAGTAAATCCCCGCACACTTATAGTAGATAGTTATTTTTATTGAACTAAAAAAATATTTCCTAGAAATAATATACAGGGCAAAACAACGTTTGCCGGGTCACCTAAAAACAGCAAAACTTATTTTTTTTCTCATTAGTAAACAGATTCCGTGCGAAGCTACTAAAACGAAGCTTCAGAATTTAGTACGTCTCCTTGACAGCAGAGGTGCTATAATACTGCTATAAAAATAAAAGAACGTGCAAAAGCAGAGTTATAAGATGGTGAAGATTCACCTCCATCACTGTCATTTCTCCAACTATCGCATTCCTCTAGTTCCAGCACAAAGCATAACCGCACATCATCTCATGACTGCTCGTCCAAGATAAAAAACAATTAATTACAATTATTTATTTATGTTTGTTGTAATTGTTATGTACATTTCATTCTCATTGTACATTCAAATGTCAACTCATCATTGTTGATGAACCTAAGAAATTTCACATGTTCATACACGGTGGGCCAAAAGTAAGCACCCGGGGCCAAAAGTAATCACCCGATTTCTTTTTGCTGTAATTTTATTTAATAAAAACCTTTGGATATGCATGTATGGTCATCAACTCTGGCGGGGGTCACTTAACCCATATCATAGGTAGTGCCAAAATTTATTAAAAAAAAAAATTACAGCAAAAGAACATCGGGTGATTAGTTTTGGCCCACCCTGTATAAAAGTATAGAGAAAGTCTTTGAGAACTATTCAGTATACAAACTGAAGAAACTTTTTAAAGTAGTTTCAAGCTGGTTTGAAGTTAAAGTTTGTCATTTGTTTTTTTTAAGATTGTCCAATGTTCATCTTATCTGATGCAATGTCAATTTTACATTCGTCTATCTTTGTATGAAAATTCTGCATTTTACTGTACCGATTTAGTAGATTGCAACGTTGATTTAACGTAATAAAACTTTCATTTTTATATAAAACGAGATTTTATGTATTCAACATTGTGCAATGTTATTTTTACTATGAAAAATATTCAGACTTATTCTAGTTGTCAACGTCCACAGAAAAACTTAGCCTCCATTACGTCCAATTAAAATTGTAATTGATATTTATCACAATTCAACTCTTCTAGTAAATTTCAATTAAATTTTGAACTGAAAGATTTTGCTTATCGATTTGACAGAAGCTGAATTATGGTGTCGTCGACTTCGATGTTCACAACTGGAATAAGTGTCATTGAATCAATTTGTTTCAATGTAATTTGCGTTCAGTCAGTCTTAAGTTTACATTGGAATTTTTTTGTGTGTGTGGAATTGCTCACCGAACTCCTCTGTCAATAGGTTCAAGGTATCGCGTGTCGTGTGGCATGCGACATCGTCTTGTTGAAACCACATGTGAAACCAAGTTCAATTCAATCCAATTACGCCCAATTGCTGACCACAGCGAGGAATTGGCCTATCACGATCTTTATTGACACTGGTCGATACAGCAGCACTCTTTGCATACCCGGGCGGATTAATACACAATAAAGAGAAGATGTTGCGAAATTTGGTGACAACAGCTTGAATAGCCCGTTTGGTGGGTCGATTAAGATGACTTTAAGAAACAGCACCAATTTTGATAATAAAATTCAATGATTTGCTAGTGGTGTTCGTATGTTACTCTATTCGTGGTGAAATGGCAAACCTTCCTGAGCATTTTTGCCATTGTCATCCTGTCATGAACCTTCCTTTTGACACTGAACAGCCAAATAGCAAAAAAAATCACCCGATATAATTTTGTATTTTCTACAACTCTACACTGAATCTTAACAAATGCCGTACGGAATTAATTTCTATAACTTAAAAAGAAAAATTCGTTTCTGAAAGCTTATCAATTATAAAATAATCCCTTTAATTTTTATTGCACTCTTAAGAGTGGCTTTAATTATTAATTTCCATTTGTTGGCAATAATCAGTTATATCGTTACAAAAAACAAATATTTTCAAAAAGCATTTTCAAGCTTTGGATAATCATCACCAACCCTGTCTGTTGTGAGCAAAATTCCCAAAAAAAGAACATTCCACGAGCTTGCAACCCTCAACATCAAAAACAAATATGAAAATGAGGCTTAACATAATTCAATAGACGTAACAACTACAAAAAAAAAAAAAAAACAGAAAAACAGCGAAGACAAAAAAAAAGGAAAGACAAACAAACAATCAAAAAGGACGAAATTATTTCCTTATTTATTCGCTACCCTTGCACAACACACAGCACTGGTGTGCTTGAATTTTGCAAAGTTCGTTTCGAATACGGGTCGCTTGTGTGTTGAACGAATAACTACAACAACAAGAACAACAATAACAGTAACCACTAACGCAATTTATATACGGATGTATGATTTTAAACGCACAAATGAATGTGTATGAATTCATTATACTCCTCGAATACGCTTGACAATGTTAAAAATTATTTAATAAAATGTAATAAAATAAAATACATTTTTTGTTTTCATTTTCATACATATAATCATTTTTCTCTCCATAACTACACTTGCTTTACATGTACACATGTACCAGAGAACGACAAATCGTGCCTGGCCAAAAAAAAAATCATACGCAAACGACATTCTAAAAATGTGCCTTTGATTTCAAACAATACAAAAAAAAAATAAAAAATAAAATCACACATGCTCGTGGCTGTTTTTCCATCATTCGGTTCAGAGACTTTTCGGTTAATTTGACTTGGAGAGACCACAAAAAACACACTCAAATCAGTATCGCGAATAAAAAGTGAAATGTGTGTTCCCATGAAATTGTCAGTTCCAGCGAGTTGGAAATTGGTATCATGAAGTTCACGTGGAATTTTATTGCCGTTATCATTTTCAGTGAATGTAGAAAATGTAAGAAGATTTCGCAAACATAAAAATAAAATTTAATTAAAAAGCAAACCAATTTAAATTTTAAAGCAGAAATGAAAATTCGTGAGTTTACTTGTCTTTAAGAAGTGTAACAATTATTTTTATTTTAATATTCAGGAAAAAGTTAAATCGTCACCCGTTTAAAAAGTATTTCATTTGAACAATAAAAGTACCTGAATGCCAGAATTAACAAAAATGTGAAGGTTAACGAATTTCAAAAATAAAATAAATATTTTAATTATATTATTAATTGACCTTTTTTATTATATTTATTGAAATATATTTATTAAGCTTGAGGTCTTTTTTATTTTATTTGGTTTTATTATTCATCTGATGTTAACAAGCTGTTAACGAAATATCGAATAATAAAACCAGATAAAATAAAAAAGACTCAAGCTTAATAAATATATTTCAAAAAATATAATAAAATAAATAAATAAAATAAATAAAAAAAAATAAAATAAATAAATAAAATAAAATAAATAAATAATGGTAAAATAAAAAAACAAGATTGCTCTAATTTAGAGCCTATTTCACCAATTCTATTTAATTATCAATTCATATTTAAATGTCGATTTTCATTTTCATCTAGATATACCCATTGAATATTTAAATACTGTTTAAGTAGCCAGCACTCTGCATTTAAATATTGATTTTGCAACAGCATGAAACAGCTTTAAAACAGCTTTTTAAAAAGCTGTAAGTTGACGCTATCATATTAAATATCAGAGCGTTACCATACTTTCTTGTGTTTCATTATTTCAGTTGGTGAAAATAAAATTTTTTTAAACATACTTTAAATAAAGATCATTAATTAAATTAAATTGTGTTTAAATATGTTTGGTGAAAGATACCCTTAGTATATAAGATACCTTGTGGTGGGAATAGTTGAGAAAAATGCGATAAAGTTTATGTGGGAACAACAAAGAACAAACTTAGAAATAGAATAGCAGGCCATAAATCGGATCAAAAATACAGACACATTATTAATACACAAAAAACTGCATTAACATCACATTGTGCGAACTTGAATGACTTTCCGAAATTTGATGAAGTACAAATATTGAATAGAGAGGATAAATAATTACAAACGTCGTTATATGTTAGAAATGTTAGAGATAATAAAAGTACCAATAGATAGAAGAATTAATTATAAGGCAGATATAGATGATATAGCTCAAAAATTAAGATATTTAGTTAATAAAAAATAGGGACAATTTATATAATATAATAGTAATTTTATTTATTATTCTATTATAATTGTTAAATATTTCACATATAGTTTGAGTTATTTTGAATTTTTATAAAAAAGAAAAGAAACATTTTTTTCAAAAAAAAATTTTTCTTTCTAAATAATATAAAATATTTTGATTTTATGTTTGTTAAATAATTTTATTCGAAAAAAATTTAATATTTCCTGAAGATGCTAACCATCTTCGAAATATCGAAAAAGTAAATAAATTAAAAAACTTTTTTTATAAAAAAGACCTACATTGCTAAGTAATATTATTACTTAAAATAAATAAAAATAATCTAAAAATTTAAATAAAATGTTTATAAAATGTTAATCCGTAAGGCAACTCCAAAATTGAGATGCGATATCTCTGTATAGTCTAACAGCACACACTCAATTGTTATGTTGGTTTGCATTTTATTTATTATTTAGGTGAAATGTATTATTACATACTTTATGATATTCTCATAAAGTATTTTATTTTACTTATTTTTTTTATAAAAGAAAACTCAATAAAATATAATACTATTTTGCTAATGCTTACTTACCTCATCAGTGGATTTTTCTTAATTTTTGAATACAAATCCAAGATTCTTATGTTCAAAATTCAACTAATCAATCGAAGAATCGAGAAGTTGAATACCAAAAATCTATGAACGAAAACATAACAATCCATGAGTTTACTTTTTTTTTATTACACATACATATTTCTCTTTTTAGATTTTTCTTCTCATCCACACAAGGCGGCTTGCCATCGGCCAGCATGCTAATGTATTTATATATATAAATGAAAATGAAAAATTAAAAAGTTAAACAAAAGAATATTGAAATCTAACACCGTGCAGATGTAGTATTGTATTTTTAATGAATTTATTTTGGGTTTATCTTTTTATATATTAAGCCTTTGGTGCAATACCGTCGTAATTCAAAAACTCGTGAACTGAGAGAAATGCATTTGAAGTTTTGATCCTTCTTTTTGATAGTATTTTCGTTTACTAAAGTTATTTTTTTACAAGTTTTTAAATGAAGAGGCATGTTTTGTAATGTTTTCTGTTTGTAAATTTCTTGTCATAAAGGAAATATTTCATTATTGCAAATAAATATTGTTGGAAGGAAATAGCTGGAGGCAATAAAGACATTTGTAGCTGTAGAATCTGAACAGTTAGACATAGAACCATAATCTTTTTTCCTTTAGATATATATTTCCGCAAAGATCATTTCTGCATAGCCAGCTCAAAAAATTAAAATTTAGATTTACTACGGTATTGCACCAAAGGCTCGATATGATTCTGATTTTAAAATTGTGCTGATTTTAATCAACTTTGATTTGTGCTGCATGTTTAAATGTGAACAAAATCTTTATGCATAATGAATGTATTGAATGAAACATCTTCGGACACTCAACTCACATTGACATAAATGTAGCGTTGATGCCTACAATACAGATTTTATTTAAGGATGATTTTTGTTGCATGATGAAATGTAAAAAAAAATTTCTATGTTTGATGAAATCAAGAAAAAAAGTGATTTTTGTCGTTCTCTGGTACGTACATACATATGCATGTATGTGTGTATGTTTGTACGAGTATTTCCTGTTATTTCGTTTCGGCACATTTTCAGGATCACGGCAATAATAATATTTTATATGTTTTTGTTTTAGGATATACTCTACTTCAACAATCATTTCGTGACATGTTTCTGTTTTCTTAGCTTGTGTGATTGTGCCCAGTGCACGGATAGTCTGTCTGTCTGTCTGTCTGTCTGTCTGTCTGTCTGTCTATATGTGACTGCTTCCGTTTCTGTGTGTATTTGTTTTGTATGAGTGCGTGCGTGCATGCTTGTATTTTCCATAGTTGTGCTTAATCCCATTTAAATAGACTTACAGGGGTCGTTCTATTGTCCTGTTGTACGTTTGTAATCTCTTCATGTCTGAGTGAGCGTTGTAATTGCTGCTGTTGCTACAAAATTTAATGGATTTTTAAAAGAATATATCATCATCATCATGTTATTGTAACAAAAAATAACTTCAAATATGATAATGTATGTGTGTGTTTGTGTGTGTATGTGTGTGTGCTCCGAAGTTAAATTGAACGCATTTAAAAATTACAAAATTTGAAAAATTGTGAAATATTTTTGTTTGGACTTTTCATAACTAGTAAATAATTAAATTTAAAAAATCTACCAATTTCACGTACGTAGAGAAATCTATGTACAGAACACGTGGCATGTATGAATGTATGTATGTATGGAAAAGGAAACCTTGGCAGGAAGCTGTTTCATATTGAATGTTACTGATGTTATTCAATTATTTTAAATGGTCTTATGGCAAAATAAGCCATAAAAAAAATAAAAAACAACAGGACGTAACTTATAGCAGAGACATTGAAATTTAAATTAATTGAATTTCTAAGAAAAATTCCAAATAAAATTATCATCGATTTGAGATGAAAACATTCCTTTAGAGCCACTGAGTAAAGTGGGCAAAGGAGTCACCATGGGATTTAAAAATTTAATAACTTTTTCGTTTATATACGGGGGTCATTTAACTGACGTTATTTGCCACATTTCCATTTGCATTTTGTATACAGTTGAACCTCTATTTTCCGGACCTCTATTAACTGGTTACATCTATTAAGCGGCATGTTGTGCTCACTTTGTTTTAGAATCTCTATAATACATGATTTTACATCTATCAACCGTGCTTTAGCTCTTTTATCCGTTCAACAAAAAAGTTAATTTTTTTAACCCAATCATATGAAAGTATGTGCACATTAGTACCATCATGATTCAAATTATTCAAAGGGAATCACGCTTTTTTTTACATACTCATGTCTTTTTATTTTTGTTTCGTTTTTTCGTTATTCATTAGAGATTTGATCGCGTAACTCTGAAGTTTAGTGATGGCCCGTGCTATCGAAAAGAGCAAGAAAACTTATTTTTATTAAAAACTAACACAAACATCGTACCAATTAAGTTGTTTTCTGTAAAATGTAGTGATTTGTAAATAACTTATATTTGCTTTTCGATTATCCGGTCCTGTGCGTGTCGCATAATCGAGTTTCAACTGTATTTTATAATGTAAAAAAAAAAAATAAATTAAAGAAAAAGTTACGGAGATTTTTAAACCAAATGGCGTTTTTTGGCCCACCCTGTATTCTTGTTTCAGACATTGTTGTTTCTGGCAGTCGCTTGACAGTAATTTTTTTGACTTTCATGACTTTTTTGCACTGGACCAGTGTTCAGGGAATGCTCGCTCAGGGAATGGCTCCAAGCTAATAACAGAAAGTTAGGAACTGAAACTAGTACTCGCAATGGAGTGGGACAATCACTCTTACATGACGAAATAACTAAAATAAGTTTGTTTCGGTTAATCGTATAGGCCCTACTAATGTATATGAAGACAACGTATCAGCTTGCTATTGGATACAGAAAAAAATAAAACAAAATTTCAATTAAAAATTTTGTAAGATCAATTAAAAAATTAATTAGATTTTCACCTGTAAAGAAATTAATAGTATAAATTTTTTATTAATTAATTAATAAGTCTAATTTTATTTTTATTTTGAATTTTCATATTATATATTTTGAATTTATATATTATTTTTTCATTATAAACAAAAACCTGCTTTTCGATTTGGCAATTTTTCTTGAAGCAAGTCTGAGTTTGTTGGTGAGCGAGAAAGGAAGTGGAGTATAGAATTGCTTGTACCGAAAAGTTACTTCAATTCTTTTTTGTTATTTCGTTCTTTGAGTTGCTGTTGGCTGCATGTTTTTTTTTTTTTTTTTTTTTTTTTTGAAAATTGCAGCAGCAGACTGTGTGTGTGTAAACACTGCGGCAGTTAGCTGCCTTTATGTGCAGTAGAGCGTAACCATTAGTTTTACCAATCTGTAGGTTGGGCATTCGATTCCCGCCTTGAGCCCTGGTCTGTTTTTGTTGTTGAAAAAATTGACTTGATATGCAATCCAAATTTTTTTTTGAGTAAAAATCTGCAAGCCTGTTTTGCACTTGGCAGCACTGGCTGTCACAAAGCAACTCTACGTGACGGGCACGAAACTAGACTTTTCTTTTAAGGCAAGTTGGGGGAACATAAACTAAAATCTTTACTAAGTTCATGTGGAATAAACAGTGCAATTTATTGCTGTTAATATTTCCTTCTTCTTCTTCTTATATATCCATCCCTCCGGTTCTGTAAACCGAGTCGATTTAAAAACGAGTGATTTCTCAATCGAAGTATGCGAATGTATTTTTTATTTTTTTTCTTGGACCGTCACTCGGGGGATGACACCTACACATGCTTTGCATTGTGGGAAGGAGGATAGAGGGAGTAGTGTTAATTGACATTTGATTTAAATTTTCCCACGTCAAAAGTGACAGAGAACACCTCTGCGGGAAGTCCATTCCACATACGTGCTGTTCGGCCAAAAAAACTAATTTTCTCTGTAATGCGTAGTGAGAGTCGCCGCAAAATCGACCACAAATGTATGTGTAAAAACGAAAAATTTTTGCGGTTTCGTATAAAAATGCCATGTTTGTATGGATGCGTGCTTGTCTCTTATCGACAGCTAAACGGCTGATCCGATTTCCTTTGAAATTTTCACAGTATCTCTCTGTTTATATGGAATGAACTATCGCCAATATAAATTTCGAAAATTGCAATTAGGCGCTGCCACGTCCACACAACGTAAATATTTATTTTTGTATATCTTGAGAACGATTGGAATGCAAGTTTCTGAATATGGTCCAAATGACTTTGTAGTTAGAAAAAAATCATCAGTCAAAAATTGGGAGGTATTGGATAAGTGGGCCTGGTACCTCCCATACAAACTAAATACTGATTTCATTATATCTTGAGAACGGTTAAAGCAAAATCTTCGTAATTTGGTAGAAATGACTTTTTAATTAAAAAAAAAAATCTTCAGTCAAAAACTGGGAGAACTTTTTGATTGATTATGATGTATTTTGCCTAATTACGTCATAATCACAGAACTTCAACATTAAGTTCAGAAAAAAAATATTTCAATATAACTTCGTGAACATATCCTATATATGGAATTTTTTAATTTATGGCTCGATTATGGATAGCAACCGTTCAGTTGCCAGTTTCTAAAAATGATAATGCAGGTAATGCAGATTTACAATGCATCAACTACAGTTGCCTAATTACAGTACATTTTAGTGCTTTTCTAGCAACCACAATTTTGTGGTTGCCGCCTGACAACGCAACGGAAGTTCGGTTGCTATCCATAATCGAGCCATTAAATAGGTACAGCGCAAGCGCAGCACGCCGGGTTTTTGCTAGTATAAAATAATTCCCGTTCATAGTTTTGCAAAAAAAATATATGTTGCCAGATGCATTTCACATTTTTCACTTTTTTGCAACATTGTTTCTAATGTTTCAATAAGCCTGTTGGCAACATTTTCAGTGAAAGTACCACCTTAACAAAAATAATGGATGGATTGCAAGCGAACTTCAGGTAAGTTACCACTAACTATAAATTTATGGTTGCCAGATAAACACTAAAAAGCACGGGCAACTGGAGTTAATGCAGTTTCAATCTGCATTAGCTGAATTTTTGGCAACTGGCAACAGAACAATAGTTCGAGACAGAAATAAATAAAAAATATGTTGAATATTGTTGCTGCAAATATTTCCAATCAATATTCTCCGCTCAATATTAAAATTAGATCCATTTTCTTCTCCTCAACAAGAATTCAGCTACAGATTTGTAGAAAATGTTCTGTTTTTTTTTTTTTTTTTTTTTTTTTTTTTATAAATTTGCTAACAGTGCAATTAATAATAAAAAGGAAATATAATATTAAACTATATTTCCCTTAGTGTGTGTATAGATTTTGTTAAAATGAACTATAAACAACAAACTTAATATCTTGACATTTATGTTTATTTTCATGTATGTATATTTAAATAGAAAACAACATATTTCAATTAAGGCAATTTATTTTTCTTTTCTTTTTTTTTTTAAATAATAAATAAATAATATACAGCAAGAGCAATGCATTTCCACTTGAGTTCATGAGCTGTATTATACAACGACCTCGACCCCATTAATTTAAATGAAACTGGCAAAACTGTAAATAATTTACGAAAAGAGCAAGTTATTTCACTTTGATTTATTTTCCCTTAACTTTCTTCAGTCACATGTTATTTTTAGGTAAAACAAACATTTTTCTATACATATTCCATTATTCTATTTTTCATTTCAATTACTGCCAATAGCTTCGTCTTCTGATATAATAAGCGAAGAGAAAGCGTTGGGTAGAGAGAACGGGAGTATCAGTTACAAATTTTAAATTCTTCATACGAGTACACTTCCAATTTTTACCCGATCAGTTATTGTTGAATTTGATTTGAACTACTTGCGTTTACTTTTATACAGGAATAGAAAATTACAGACCCCCAAAAGACAGAAGAAAATATCTCTCTCTCTCTCTCCATCTCTCTCTCCCTCTCTCTCTTTTAAAACTCTACATTTGACAAGTCAAACTGGCTGTGTGTCATGCTGAGCTTAATTCCTCTTGTAGCCAAGGAAACTGACCTGAAAACTGATAACCTCAAACTGTTTCGAAGGATCATAAAATAATAACAAATTGTATGAAAAAAAAGCCCACATAAGTCATTGAATTGGCAGCGCGCAATACATTTTTTATACCATCTTTCAGGCGTTTTTCTGTTGTGGGTGCAGTTGAAATCTTAACAAGATATTTTCACACTCTTTTTCTTTTGAACAGTCCTGCTGTTTAACTGAAATATCCAACTGTTCCTGACCTCGGTGTCTGAAGATATCATCGCTGTTACGACACACGACCGCATGCTACTAATTTCTAAATCTATTTGAGAAGGCATGATTGGCCTTTTTCTGGTAAAAAAAATTGGTTGCTGTTTTTTTGTTTTCTCTTTTTTTTTTTTAAGTTACTGTAGGGCTGTCAAAATGTATTAAAGTCATTGAAAGCGTAAAAATATGTTTTTATATATTTAATGAAAAAAAAACAAAAAAAAAAAAGAAATAAGAGCAGAATTTGTTGATTGAAAAATAAATATATTTTTTTTGGGGTATAAAAAATTAACAAACATGTCAAAAGCAAAACCCGATGTAAATCATATTTTTATACAACCAAATAAAAAGGGGGGGCCGTAAATGGAAGCTTTTCTTTCTTCGCTGCTGAGAAAAATAAAAAGCATATATTAGTTTTTCTTTAGCTTCAGAAAATTTTCCTTTAAAACCCTGTAGAGCATACATCTACAACAGCCATGCACACATGCAAACACATATACGTATGTTAGATACAGGAAAAATATGCCCAAATGTTACCGGTCCTAAAGAAAAGTATGTAGAAGAAATTGTTCGTTATTAGACGGAGCGTAGCATATGTTTGTGAAATGAAATACTTGAGGAAAAAATGTGGGATTTTTTTTCTCTAATATTTGTTTTTGATTCATATTTAGAAATGGAAATATTTGTAAAGGGTTCTCATAAATAATTTCTCACATTTTTTATGCAAGAGTTTGTTCAACACATTAAATATATTGAATATTTATTTAATTTTGCTTCCTGAGATGATTAACACATGTTGCGGTTATAAATTCATATAATTTTCTATATATGGAGTGTGGAAAAAATACGATTTAAGTATTTCAAGGAGTGTTATTTACATTGATGTGTCATTCAACAAGACAAATTTTAAAGCAAAAACAAAAAATTATGTGAAGTAGAATTGTCTAAATAAATTGGCGTTAGTCGCGTTATTGCTGGTATTCCTGGTACGCCAGCTTCACAGCCGCCTCTTTATCAGTATAGCGTAGTCGGGCTCTTTCCATAATACATTTTGCTTCAAAAGTTGTAGTTTCATTAACAGTGGCTGATGAAGATTTTTCCGTCAAATACTCGACAGTAACACGGGAGCACCAGAAGTGCATTTCCAGACATTTTTTTTAACTGCAACGTAAAGTGACATGCTCCGGTGGGTTTTTGAATAAAACAATACACTGACACTTGTCAAAAAAAAATGAGCATGCTGGTATTAGCCGTTTGTAGCAAGTTGTTAATTCAAATTACAGTGAAGTTTGGTTATAACGAACTTGTTTTTTTTTTTTTTTTTTTTTTTTATCTTGGACATTGTGCTGGAACTACAGGAAATGGATAGTTAGAGAAACGACAGGAGATGAAGCTTAATTAATTATTTTAAAGGTCCGCTTTTTTGCACGTTCTTTCTTTTTACTCGCAGCAGTGGTGAAGGTTCGGTTTATTAGCCATTTTTTTTTTATTATTTTACTTCGCCGGTGCTACACAATACCGACGAAGGAGAGCGTTCTGTTGTGATTGTGGATTGCTATCAGCTGAAGTCGTGCGTGGGTGCGACCGGGCAATTTTGTTCGTTATAGCCGAAGTTCTTTATAACCGGAGTAAAGAATTTTTTACTGGTTGTCTTCACAATATTTTCTTTATTTTTTAAAATATTGGGCAATGTAGACTTTGAAATTGCAATTGAATTTTTTTTTTGCTCAATTTTTTCGAATCTATATTTATGGAATTTCTTTTATATTTTAGTGTCTTTGACAGCTTTGCTTGCTGTGAGTTTAAATTTATTATTTCGAGCCTTTGGTGCAATACCGTCGTAATTCAAAAAATCGTGAACTGAGAAAAATGCATTTGAAGTTTTGAGCCATCTTTTTGATAGTATTTTTGTTTACAAAAGTTATTTTTTTAAAGAGGCATGTTTTGTAATGTTTTCTGTTTGTAAATTTCTTGTCATAAAGGAAATATTTCATTATTGCAAATAAATATTGTTGGAAATAGCTGGAGGCAATAAAGACATTTGTAGCTGTAGAATCTGAACAGTTAGAGATAGAGAACCATAATCTTTTTCCCTTTAGATATATATTTCCCCAAAGATAATTTCTGCATATACAGTTAAAAAAATTTAAATTTTGAATTGCGACGGTATTGCACCAAAGGCTCGATATATTTTCTAACTAAGAAACGATTGAAAGTGTTGCCAAATTGTGATAAATAAATTAAAGTTTCAGCATAAGCCAGACAAACATTTGCGGTTGTTTTTTTTTTCTTGGACCGGCACTCAGGGGATGACCGCTATACATGCGGTTTTTTTGTCCGTTATAATCGTATTAGGGTGTTTCAGTAGCCTAGTGTCATGCAATTAGTCTTACCAAACTGGAGGTGCGGCTTCGATTCCCGCCTGGGTGTTTCTTCTGGTATCACAAAGGGCCTAAGCTCTGTCTTAAGTGGGTCGTTCTTCATCGGGGAGGGTCGCAACTAACCTGATACTATAAACGTAAGAAACGGTTAGTTATTATGAAAACGAAATTTTATAAAAGAACATTCGCTATAATAGGAGTTCGTTATAATCGGAGTTCGCTACAATCGAACGCTACCAACATGAAAGTTTTAACAATTATTTAAAATTTTTCAATTTTAAATAGATAATCGATACCATACAGGCAATGAAAATTCCATGTGATGGTTAGGGCCCTTTTACATTGTAATACTATATAAAACGACATGTCAAAAATCAAATGGGAAAGTATAATAGTGTAAAAACAATATGGTATGAATCGGACCAAAAGACGGAAGGGAATTTGATAGTCGTAAGGCTCTCAACATTTTTTTAAAAATTTTCAAAGTTTTCGTTTTATCAGAGATGTGTTTTTGTGTAAGAAACCAAAGAAAATAACAAAACAATCAAAAAGTCATTTGCTTCTAAGCAGGTTTTTTTTTCAAGTGTGATAGTGTGAAAGCAAAATGTAATATTACTTAAAATTTTTTGACAGTCGCACCAATTCTCATTAGAATTCTCTCTCACAAAATGTTATGAAAGTCGTAAGACTTGTATTATTGTGTGAAAGAGCTTTTACGAGTAATTAGAAACACACAAAAACGAGGACAAAAATTGTAAATCACACTGAGAAACACCAGCAGAACGGAACAACATGCTGTTTTCGAAGGCTGCTACACTTACATCTTTAGCGTTCTTCGTGTTTTGTCCACCGTGTGTGGTTATCAGCAGATGTAAATTATTAGTTTTATATATTTTATTATTTTTTATCAATAGAATACGTGAAATTATTACCCGTTATTTATTTATTTGTTTATTTTTCTTTTGCTTCTTCTAAAGAACGTCCAAATTTACACATCTATAGCTTAAACTTGTCCTTGGCACTTCCTGATTTTTCTTTTCATTATTAACTAATTGCATAATCTGAGATTCGAACATTGCATACATACATATGTATGTATTTATGTATTTGACAATTCAAATATGCAAGTTTAAAATTTTCTAAAAATAATGACAGCAGTTTCACACACGTCTAGTTGACGGCATCGGTTGTTGTTTGATTTTGTTTTAAAGCTGCTTTTGCGTTCATACACGCGAAACAAATATTTTTATCAAGTCTCGCTTGATTTCCATTCGTGCAGGAGTATATATGAGAGCAGTCGAGTGTGTTTCCCTTTCTCTTGACATTCTCAAGACTTGAAGGAGTCAAAAACTTGAGGTGTATGAACTACGAGTTGTGTGTTTGTGCCGTGTACGCAACATTTTGTCCATTTAAAGTTAAAGGTTCTGCTGTTTGCTTTCATTATAGAAAATTTCATGTAACCTATACAAATATTTTGTTTTTATTGTATGGCGCTTTCGTTAATCCTTTGCATTAGTTTTTCTTTTTCATCACGATTCACACACGTTTGTGTTTTCATTATGACACTCGTGCAGTCCGGCTGGCTGCGTCAGTGTTATAAAAAAAAGGTTATCCTTTGTAAAAACAAAACGTTACAACTCTTTTTTTTAGTTCAACATTTTGGGGCCTTATCACAAATTGCAGACGTTGGCATTATAATTCCATTCACTACGAGTACCTTATTCATCCATTCATTGAAAAATATTTTTTTAACCTTGCGGCTGTCAAACAAACAAGCAAAACCAAAGGCAAATGAAGTAAATTTTTTTTAAAAGGCCAACGCAAAATCACCCATATTCACTAACATGAAAAGTATACAAAAATTTAGAAAATAGTATTTTTGGCTGGCAAAAAAATTACAAAAAAAAAACAAACATCTATAAAAACTATTCCAAATATCCTGCATACGAGTATTGTACTTAAGGACTAAAGTTAGAATGCTGCTACTACCGGAAAAAAAGAAAAGAATAAAATAGACCGAAAATTGTATAGATTGTTAAATGTTTATTAATCAAATAAAAAAAAAAGTCTAACTATAAAGACGCCAGGGAAGTTGAAATAAACTTCTTTAGAATTTTCATTTTCTATTTATAATCGCATAAAATAGACCTTTTAAGAAGTCTTTTCTTTATGCTTTTATCCTGCTTTAACATGTTTCGTTTTGTTTCGTTTGGCATAAAGTCGTAGGGAAAATTGTTAAATTAATTTTAGGGCAAACTTAAGCCAAAAAGGAAGACAATTAAATTTTTGTAATAATGGAAAAGTTATTATTGTTTTAAAATTTTATTAGTCCGACTGCATGGTTCTAAAAATAAAAGAAATTAATTCGATTAGAGGCAAGAAGTAGCGTTGTAAAATTTTTTATATTCATAGCAATTGTTTAGACGCAGCAGCATTGACAGTTTCAGCCTGTAATAATTCTTCTTAAATGAAATTCATTTAAATCTTCGGAGAAAACTTATTAAGAAGGACTCTATTCTAACGGAACAAGTTAAATAATGTGTGCTGACGTTTAAAAATATTTGCAATAGCTCTGTGCCCTTGATAATTTTTTTTTAATTTTATTAATACATTAAATAAAGCTATATTGAATTTAAATAATTCCTACCATTTATTTTGCAATCGTTACCACTCTGCTGTGCAATTTCCAATATAGAGTTTTTATTGTTCTTGTTAAAGTTTGTATTAAATGCTGCCTGCTTCTGCGAAAATATCTGGCATGTTCGAAATTGGGAGTTAGTTATTTTTATTTAGTTTAGAAATAAATATGTTCCAATAGTTTGACAAGACAGGCGAGGACAGGGCTCGCAATTTTCGAACTTGCCATTGCTTCAGTGTATCCTTAGGTCTGTGTATGCGGAGGCCCAGTTTTGTTGGCAGCCTGATGGGACATGCAGTTTTTATGAATTTTGCTGGACCAACCTGGATAAGAAGAGGACTGACTAAGTATCTTCTTTCCTGGAATCGTATGGCCATCATACGATGTCGATAGACTCGGCTTTCCCACTCATGATTTTTTCAGAAGCTGATTGTCTGCGGAGGAGAAGGAGACCGTTGCTCTTGCCATGCAACGGCGCAGGTTCTTCGACTCACATTTCCTGTCATCATTCACTGAACTCTTCCGCCTGAGAATTTCCTCAATAACGGGATTTATCCTGGAATCGGGGTGGTTTCGCAAAATATTGCAGAATTGTTCATTCTTTTTGCAATCTTCAAGTCTTCCCCGATAAAAGTCAGATAAATTAGACCACCAACTCTCTTCGCACTGTTCAAATATTTATACATATGATTTATTCAATAAGACTTCAGCTGTAATTTATGAATTTTCGAAATAGTAAATACTTATAACTAAGTTCGAAAATTCGCAATTAAAATTGAAAGTTGCTGAGAAAGACTTTTTATTGTCACACATGCGTCGTTATTTACGATAAATTTATGAAATTAAAAAATAAAAACTAACGTTATTTACATTTTTGCAAATACTTTCGAAGAAAGAAGTAAGAAATCCAATTATCAAGCTTGGAAATTTAAAAATAAGAATGCTAAACAATTTTAATTTACGTTCGAAGCTGCCAAATATACCAGTATAGTTTCTAAGCTTAGAAAATTCAAAAGGAAAAAGGTTAAGACTGTTCGAAAATTTTTAATTACTTTCGAAGTTTGGTGAGCAGACCAATCAGAGTCCCAAATATACATGCATAGTTTCTAAGCTTATGAAATTTAAAAAAAATTTTTAGGAATGTTCGAAAATTCGAAATTACTTTCGAAGTTTTTGTAAGCGGGCCAAATATTACAGCATAATGTTTAAGATTACAATATTTAAAAGGATAGAGTTTAGAAATGTTAAAAAGTTCGAAATTACTTCGAAGTTTGAGAAGCAGCTCAGTGGCTTGAGTGCCAAATTTTGCCACATACTTCATAAGCTTGGCAAATTAAAAAAGGAAATTTTAGGAATGTTCGAAAATTCGAAATTACTTTCGAACTTTTGTAAGCAGCCAAAATTGTTCTAGCATAGTTAATAAGCTTGGGAAATTAAAAAAGAAATCCTTTTAGTTATGTTCGAAAAATCCAAGTTATTTGCAATGTTTAGTTAGCAGCCAAAATCTTCTAGCATAGTTGGTAAGCATGGAAAGTAAAAAAATAGAGTTTACAGATGTTCGACAGCTCGAACAATGGCAATGGAATGGTAAAAAGACCAATCAATATTTTAACTACGAAAATTCGAAATTAATTTCGAGTTTTGTAAGCACTCAGTAAGCAGAAATAAAAATTGCACAACATTTTTAAAAATAATATAATAAGTAAAGGCACATAATTTTTTTTCACTATAAAATAAACCGAAAATTTTTTAGATTTCGAAAATTTGAAAATTTTTCTATTACGCGCCAGTTCTCACCCACTTACCATTCTTCATTTAACAAGTTCGCAGTTTTTTACAATACATATTATTTAATCTATTTTTTTGGCAGCCATTCCCACTGTGCAAAGCATTTCCCAGTGGCGATGAAATAAATCTTTTCCAATTGTTGGAGTTATTTTTTTTTTTTTTGGGAAATATATTTTAATGAAAATTCATAATATTAGGAGTAACACTCAATTTTATTGCCCCATAAATCAATTGTTTTAAAGTATTAAATACAAATTGGAAAAGGCTGCGTTAAAACGAAACAGTTCAGCTGCTGCTTTATAAATTTTCACTTACTCAATAACTCGTGCACAGAAACTCAATACTCTCCAATAAATGGGAAACACACTTTCTCGTTATGTTTCTTTAATTTAAATTTTTTAATCCCTCTTTCGTTTAACAACTTGTACAACATGGATCTCCTTTATTATGGACCAATTTTGTCAGCTGAGGAGACCGCTACAATAAAAAGATATCGCAGGGATGGTTAATTGCCGAAAATGTTCTTCACTTTTTTTTTTTTGTCTTTTCTTCTACATTTATTTTGACAAAATTTTGTTGTGGGACGAGTTTTTCGGCTGCTGAGAAAATCATACGCAGCGTGCTTGTGTTGCTTTGTTACAGGCATTGATATACATACATACATACATACATACGTACGGACATACTGTGCAATACAATATTTAGAGAATGAAAATAATGTGATAAATATTTCTTGAATGCAGTAGCAATTAAAAGATGAAAAAGGAAAAACAAAGCACTTGGTGTAAAAAAATAAATAATGAAATTTTAAATACGGCGTTGGAAATAGGGAACCATTCACACTCTCGCTTATGCACCAGTGTAGTAAACACACACACATATACGAGTAACACCATTTGCAGTGTGTGGGTTTTTGTAATGTTTATGATTTAAAGCATTAACCACAAACAAGTTACAGACAAGAAGCTGCAACTTAAGAAAAGAATATGTATTTGCAACAGAACAGCGAGCGACACATGGACGGACGTTGCATGAAATTCTACAAGACCGTGTGGTGGGCTGGTAGTGACGATCATGATGATGATGATGATGGCGAGGACGATGACAACAGCAGTGTTGTTTTTTTTTATTTATTTTTCTTTTTTTTTGTGAAGATGAAGAAGAAGAGAGTTTGCAATGTGCCCCGGTTTGAAATTAAATTAACCACAAAAAAAAATGCAATAAAAAAGTAATAACAAAATATTGTACAATAAACCAAATAAACCATGTGCAATTGTCTTGTTTGAGGTTTCTATCTTAAAGAGTATGACGACGACGATGATGATGACACTGATTGCCTGACGGACGGACTGACTAAGTGACTGCTTGGCTAACTGACTAATAGCGCCCAAACGATAATGTTGAAATCAGAAACGATGACAACAGTTTGTGCTGTCTGAAGTGTTAAATGAACAACATTTTTAAAACAGCAGCAGTTAAATAAAATTCCAAGTGACAAAAACATTTTCTCTTTAAAGTATTTTTATTTAAATAAAACGATTTAAAGAATCACCACCTAAACATGCTGCTTTCAAGGCTAAAAAAACTCTGTAGGAATCTGTTTGGTTTATTTTTTCGTTTTAAAAAGAAAGCAGGCATGAGAACATGTTACAAAAGGATCGATGTTTTATTTGTTCTTTAATGATGTGAAGCAGCACGCGAATTGTAGCTGGGGTCTTAAATTGTAAAGGCGTTTGATGCAAAATTTATTTTGATTTCGTAATAAATTAAAATAATAGCTTTTTAGCTGACATTCTTAAGTAACTTTATGGAATGCTGTACCACCCATTCCATGTGCCATGTCTGCTGTTCTTAGTTTCTAAAAAAAAAGCTCTCTAACCAACCGAACTTAAACGTCTTGAGGAAATAAAATATTAAAATTTATGCGGGTGTGGCAATGTTTAATTTTATTACCGCCAGATTTAGTAGTACAGTATGGTCTCGATTATTCGTGATGCGATTCGGCGACAGTATCCATTATCCAGGAAAAAAAAACAAACTGTGTTTAACATCGATTAACCTGGATTAACTTTACGATTCGGCATTATATATATGCCTCTAATGTCAAGGGAAGGAACGTATTCCATTTTGAAGCTGTGTTTTAGTAGCCATTTTTGGTAATTGGTATCAGCTGAAAACGGTACTGGAGTTGGTTAGAAATATATATATATATATATACGACTATATATGTATATACATATGTACACAATATCGTTTTGAATGGGTGTGGATCTGCCCACTTTTTCAGCGCAACTTTAGATTCAGATTTCTATTCCCGCAATTGCTTAAACATAAGCAAATGAATGAAATATTACATGTGTATGGGCGTGGCTACGCCCACTTTCCTTAATTTCAATTTTAGAATTCTTTGTTGAACTCTCTTTCTCCTCACAGAAACGCTTTTTATACTTTGATTCGATTTAAGTTGTGCTCAACGCGAAAACAACGTCTTGAAAAATTGTTCCTGTTTAAAAATTCCATTCAACTAAGTCGTCATACACGGCCGTTTTAGCAGATATCAAGAGGAAAATATAGGCAACAAAATCTTGTTTTAATGCTAAACTTATTTATAATTATTTTATTGACAAATCATAAAATATCCTTTTGCAGGGCGACAAACGTTTGCTTTACAAACACATCGCTGGAGAAAATTAAATAAAAAGCAAAAAATTATTATCCGTATACGTGTGAGTGTGCGTCCATCCGTCTTTCATATAACCAACCAACCAACCAACCAACCAACCAATCCCTCCAATACATGGAAAAATAAAAAGTTTTATTAAAAAACTGTCAACATGAGCATTAGAAAAACCTTTTGCCAAAGTCACTGCTACATGTCCTCAGGGAGCTGAAATCAAAAATTCAAAGAATCTCTACATGCTTTTTTTTTATACAACTTCTTTTTGCTCTGCAGGAGAAATATAAAACTTACGATAAGATAGACAGAACGACAGACAGACTATTGACAAAAATCTTTTATACAAAAACTAATTTATAAAATTCTTACCAAAAAAAAAAAAAAAAAAAAAAACAGAATTGAAATACAGGAATAACAAATTTTGTTGTGGCAAAGCAATGTAAAAATCTTCACCGAAATAAAGTCTTTGTGTGCTGAGAGGAAATTGTGTTAAAGACACCACAAAGTTTAATAGCGAATTCCCTACTTATTTACTCCTTCGAAGGAGTCTAAAATAAATTGAATATTTGCTGTTGGCAACAAGTCTTTTTTTCCCGTTTCTGTTACTGTTGTTGTTGTTGTTGTTGTTCTGTTGACGAAATTTCTTATAAAATTGTCAGTGAGACTTCATTAGCAATTGATTTTTATGCCAATAATTCTTTAATATTGAAAGAAATGAACAGAACTTCAGTATTAATTGTTCAGGGAAATATTTTGTTAAATTTGCTCGAAATTTTAGGGTTGTAGAAGTTACGTTGACCTCAGCTCAATGGGGAATTGGCCGTTACGCAAATAAAATTATTTAAAAATGAAATCTTTAAATTGAAGAAAATGCAGCGCCATATTCGAAATTAAATTTCGAAACAGTGCAAAAGTTGGCAAATGAATGAATGACGAATTTTATGACTGGTCGGTCGATAATTCGTAATAAACTTTGAAAATTCCCAGGCAAATTTCCTACACTTCAGTTATCCAATGGCGTTTCTAGATTTTTTGTGTGCCCAAAATTTTCTTCGATTTTCGTACTTGATTTCATGATTTGGAAATAGTAAAAACAATTGTTTTGCCAATGCAACTAACAAATTATCCATCAAATCTTCGAATTTTATAAAAAAAATTCAAAATAATTGAAAATAGTTTGTAATCCATAGAAGAAATTAATTGCAAATTAATATTAAATAAAGTCTAGCAAATTTACACCATCGATAACTCTCGAATCATTTCACCGATTTTTATTCATTCAATACAGTTTTTATATCCCCAAAAATCAGTGAATATCTGAAATGCATTTTACAAATAGTTTTGGAGTTATTAGATCAAACAAAAAAAAAACGACTTTTCGAAAATGTTCTTCCACGATATCCCTCGAACGAATGATAAAAGTGAAGCGATTGCCTCAAATTCGATTCTGATCGGTGAAACCGTTATTAATCTAAGAGATGTTCAAAGTACTCTGAATCGAGGTGGGAAACAGCAAAACCACGAGATATGTGGGTCGATTATGGATTGCAACAGAAGTTTAGTTGTGTTGCCAGAAAAACACTAAAAAGCATTGGAATTTAGGCAACCGGAGTTAATGCAGTTTCGATCTGCATTACCATTTTTAGCAACTGAATAACAGTTCGTTTGCAATCCCTAATCGACCCAATGATCTACCGTCGATTTTCGAAAATTAAAAAAAAATCATTACTTCCTATAGTGGGAAGTAAAAACTACATTTAATAAGAAGTTTGGAATGGCAGTAAAATTTAATCTAAATCATCTAACGGCTTAATATTTCTCAAAATTAATTTTTATGTGTGTTCGAAACTACTCGCCATATTGGGAAAGAATTTAAATTCAATAAATAATAAAAATATACATATACTATTTTTTATTATAATAAAATTTACTCACTATAATTTGCCAAAAACACGTTTTATTTTTATTCTAAAATACGAAATTATTTTCGAAGCAGAACAGTAAAATAATGTATTACGAATATCATATAAAGATCTCCGAGTTTAAAAAGATTTAAGACGAAAATTTGTCTATGTTCGAAAATTCGAAGTTAATTTCAAAGTTTCGAGAAAAGCTTAATTTATTGAGAAAAATCATTTTATGAAAACTAATTATAGATGGCTTTTAATTGGCTCGTATCTAATACTTATGTGTGTTCGAAATTAATGTCTAAATAGGAAAAGAATATAAGCTTAATGACTTTAAGTCGAAGCTTAGCTTTCGGCAATTTGCAAAACTATATTTGGGAAAAATTTTAATTTATATATTTACTTTTTTTCAAAAGCAAATTTCTTGTTTATTCGATAATTATAAATTATTCACGAAAGATTCGAAATTAATTTCGGAGTTTCGAAAAAATGTTAAGTTACTAAGAAAAATAATTTCATAAAAACTAATTGTAGATTTCTTTAATTTCCCTCGCACTACATTATTGTTCATATTTTGGAAAGATTAAAAATTCAATGACCTTATGTAGAATCTTCATTTTATTCGAACATTCGAAATTACTTACAAAGCAAAATTATAAAATGAATCAATGCCGAATATCATGAACAAATTTAGGAGTTAAAGGAGTTTCACAGGGAAAAGTTGTCTATGTTCGAAAATTCGAAATTATTTCGAAGTTTGAAAAAAAGTTTACTTTATTAAGAAAAAAAATTTCATATTGAATAAAACTGAATTTCATCAGAATAAAAAGTCAATAATCTGAAGTCGTAGCTTAATTTTCGCCAGTTTGCAAAATTATATTCTTTTTTAAAGTCATTTTTATATTTATTCGAAATTACATACGAAACAGAATTATAAATATCATAAGGAGTATCATGACCAAATCTAGCAGTTAAAATAAGTACACAGGGAAAATTTGTGTATGTTCGAAAATTCGAAATTATTTTCGAAGTACGAAAAATTTTTAAGTTATTGTGTGATTTTATAAAAACGAATTCTAGTTAGCAAAGCTGTCTTTAAAATATGAAATTTAAACATTTTATTTTTAATTTCAAATTTCGAAAATTTTACGTTGCAGTTCAAAGCACATGCAATCTATTAAAATTCTCACACCTAAACAAACACAAGTATAAATGTGAGTGTTTGTGTCTATTTCTCTAGCAAATATTTATGTTTAAACCATTAGCCGTTTATTACGAAAAAAAAAAAAATGTGATCAGAAAAAAGTTTCACGTTCAAATAACAAATGATATTTGAAACTTGTTTGTTTATTTTCAATTTATTTGAATGCTAAAATTTAAATAAATAACTTTTTAAACAAGAAAATTTCGTCCAAGATGAAGACGAACTATTGATAACAAATTGTTTGCTGTTCCAATTTGAATCTAAAACCCTAAAAATCGAGACAAGTTGAGACAAGGAAAACAAAACAATGATGAATTTCTTTTGAAATTGAACACCAAATAAAACTAAAGAAGCAATACAACATTTTTCACACACCGAAATTCATTTCAATACAAAAAATATAAATTGAGCACAAACCAACAAAAAAGAAATGAAGAAAATGTTTTTTTTTTCTTACCAAAAGGGTTAAATGAAAACAAAAACGAAAAAAAAATGTATGAAAAGAATTTCAATAATTTAACATCGATACACTTGTGTAATATTTAATGGGTTGTATTTTGTATTTTTTTTTCTTATTAAGAATTGCTGGTAGTCGTCATTGTGTATTTCCTTATATTGAAGTTGTAAAGAATTGTGTTGCTGCAGCAAATGAGAGAAGGATGTTGTTGGCTGCCGGTTGCTGGCAGTCAAAGACTTTGTATAACAAATTATCAGCCATAATGAAAAGTGATGTAATGCAGAAAAAGAATTTTTATTTTACTGTTTTTTTTTTCTTCGCAATTTGACTGACTGACAGTCATTTACATAGATGGTTTTTCTTACTCACACGCACACGCACATGTAAAAGACCTTATCTATTTTTTTTTCCATTTCTGCATCACGTCAAAAGGAGCCGGCTGGCATTGAATTAATGAATGGTTCAATATTTAGCAACAGTCTTCATATTGCGGAAGTGTGTTTTTCTTTCCTCGGTGCGTGGTGAGCAGAAGACTGGCCAACAATTTAATTTCCATTTAAAAAAATTTCGTTACATTTCATGCTTAAATATTGCTACTCATTTTATAAGTTTTAATAACGTTGAAAGCCAAGGATTCTTGTTGATGGACGTGAGGCGTTTTTGTTTTTTTTCTTTTTTTTATGAAAACTCCCCTCTAAGTGATATAATCCTTTTAAGCCGAAAACTCTCTTCGAGTGAAAATTCGTGAATAAGATTTTCAGTAACACAATTTTCAAAGGAATACTTGTATATGCTTTACAAATTGTAAAACGTGCATACTTTTAGGAGACAAAAAAAAAAAAAAATACTTTAGCGTTTGCATTTTACAAGAAATTGTTAACAATCGAATTGGAACAGCTTTAAATGTGAACGAAAATGTCGTTTAACAAATCGTTTAAAAAAAAATTATAGAAAAAGAAATTAATATTTGATTTTCGTGTTCAATATAAATATGTGCAAGAAATTATAGTTTGTAGTTAGAGGAGAAACTTGTATTTAGATGTTTCTGTTTTATGCTGTTTTATGAATTGAAATACAGAAATAACAACTTTGGCTGTTTAATTTCGTCCAGTAACATATTTTTCAGCATGGCTTTGCTTGTTGCTAAAAGTATAGTATATTTTCAGGAGTACTTAAAGGCTGGGCAAATTTGAGGTTAGGAAGTAAATTGGCTCAAAAACACTACTATTTTTGACAAATTCAGTTTTATTGATACCAATATAAAGTAGAAATTTGGGAACTAATAATGAAATATGATGTCGGGCAAATGTCTGTCTCTAGCACGTCGGCAGACGTCTACTCTTTTCACAAAGTTTTGAACCACGTTTTGCAACAAAACTTCGCTTATCTCATCATAGCAGCGCCGAATTTCATCTTTCAGAGCGTCAGTCTTTCAAATGGTCCCAGAAAAAATAAACCAGCGGCGTTAAGTCACAAGAACGAGGCGGCCAATTGATATCGCCAAATCGAGAAATTACGTGACCGGGAAATTTCTCATGCAATGTTTGGCCCGCTGTGTGGCTTGTGCCGCCGTCCTGCTGAAACCAAAGGTCACTGATGTCAACATTAGCCAATTGTTGCCACAAAAAATCGCTTATCATGGTTTGCTAGCGCAGAGAATTCACGGTGACGGCTTTTCCTTGCTTAATTTCGAAAAATTACGGTTTGATGAGGCCGCCTGACCAGAAACCACAACATACGGTCACTTTCTTTGGATGTAAAGATTTTTCGAGGACTGTTTGTGAATTTTATAAACCCCATATGCGATAATTTTTTGTGTTTACATAACCGCCTAATTAAAAATGGGACGATTTTGTTGAAAAATGCGTTGTTTTCGTTCATAGTAAATTTTCACAATTCTTTGGTCAAGAATGTAACGTTCCATGGCTAAAATTTCTCAACTTTTTACTAAATAAATTTCAACGGTGACAGCTCAATTATTAACATTTCATCATTTGACAGTCAATTTATTTGCTAAGCTCAAATTTACCCATCCTTTACTTGAAACACTGTACAGTTACGTGTTAATTAGAAAGCAAAGTTGCGCCATCTCTGATTTTAATTTGACGTTTTTTTTTGTTTTTTGAAGCCAAGGGGAGCCATTTTATTTATTATTTTACTTCGCTCACGTTTTAAAAGGTGGTCCAACCAAAACGCACGATGTTAATTGTAATCAAAACAAAAAGTTTTCAGAGAATTTTCCTAATATTTTTTATTATGATAGAAGAAGTATCTATGAGAAGTATGTATGAAATAAAATATTTGCCAAATCCTCTCCACGGCTTCGGTGGCATACTTCTATTCGATGGTCGATATTTTCCATGACTCTGGAACATAATTGAGGTTCAATGCCGTTAATGCACCGAATTATCTTATCCTTTAGCTCTTCAATTTTTCTTGGTTTATTGACGTGCAATTCTTCCTTTAAATATCGCCAAAGAAAGCAGTCCAGCGTTGTCAAATCTCATGATCGTGACGGCCAATTAACATCGCCACGACGTGAGATAACACGGCCATTGAATTTCTCACGCAAAAGAGTTGTTGTTTAGTTGGCTGTGTGGCAAGTGGCACCATGCTGCTGGAACCACATATCGCCAGGTCCATAACCTCAATTTCTGCCCACTAGAAGTCCGTTATCAGATCGCGATAGCGAACACTATTCACGGTAACTGCTTGGCCGACCTCATTTTCGAAGAAGTTCGGCGCGATGACGCCGCCATCCCATTAACGAAACGGAACATTCACTCTTTGTGGATGCATCAGCTTTTCAACAATCACACTTGGATTTTTATTTGTCCAAATCCGGCAATTCTTGTTTTTAACGAATCCATGACTTGATCGATTATGCTGACCAAAAAAATTACGAATTGCCTTTTGATTTGAACACCCATTTTTGTAAAAGGCTTCAACAATCTTAACGAGCTCTTCAATTCGATTGTTGAATTTGTCAAACTCTGAAACAAAGAAATCTTTCGTAATGTAATAAATTTATATTAATAATTAATAAAAAAAAAGTATAGTCAATAAGAGTTATGATATTAAATACGCAGCGTTATGCCTTTCTAATGACATTATACGCGCTGAGGCTTTAAACTTAATATTTTTGTTAATAAAATTTTGTTAGTTTTTTCTTAAATAAAAATTAAATAAAAAATATCAAAATCTCAACATCTAAGATTGTTGTTTACAAAATAAGCCACTAAATATATAATTTACATAATTGAAAGCACGCCCTGAAATCAGAAAAAAAAAGTTATATGCCACACAAAGTAAGAAAGCCTAACAAAATTATTCATATCTGAGGCAAGGAAGGTGTGAAATCGGCTTAATTTAAAGTTGTTTATTTTAATTTCCTTTGACAATTTTTGTTGTGCTCGTTTCGATGGTAAAGAGGCGCTTTAAAACCCCTTTAAGTATGTTTGCAGTTAAAGCTGTATCTTGTGGACGATTAGAGAGGGTATGTCTGTCGAAAGTGGCGGTTTGAACATGAAGAAAAAAAATTTATTTAAATTTCAATAAATTAGAAGAAGAAATTCCTTTTATGATTTCGTAAAAAAAGAAAATTAATCTCATTAACTTCAGTTTTTGTCACAAACATTTTCGTGCTCGAAATAACTCTTAATATATGGCATAGTTGTAGGCGCTTTGAAAAGTTTGCACTCATTTGAATAATAAACCGAATCCAATTGAGTTAAGTTGCCTTTTTTTAGAAAAATTTTACCTAAATTTTTTTTTTTTGCTTAAATAAACTTTTATGGCAGGGTATACTTTTAGGCGTTTTAAAAACTTCCCTAAGTTTGGGTCATTAAAACTGTTTCTGCCAGCCTGCCTGCTATTTAAAATATTTAAAAAGTTATTTTAAAGTATGAAAGGTTTTGCTGTGCGTCACATTACACATGAAAAAGGCTCAATGCATAAGAAAATTAAAACACAAATTTACTGGTGTTGTTGCTCTATGGCCTAGAAAAGATTTCTGTCGCAATGTCTGAGACTTATTTAAATAAAATTAAGCTCATTTGTTTTTAGCAATTTGTTGTGTTTTTTTCTTAAGACTGACGACATACATTTAGGCGGCTTTAAATTTGGTTGCTCTTATTTGGGAAATTAAGATTTCTCGTTTTTTAATAACGCTTTGTTTTCCATAGAAATAAAATTTAAAACTTTTCTTAAAATTTATTCTTGTAGATATAATCTTTTCAAATGTTAACGGGCCATTAAGGTGCCTCTGTAGTCAGTTGCGGGATTCTAGGTTCTGTTCTCAATGGAGACCCTGATATGTTTCACTTTAACAAATAAAAGATTTTGAACAACTGGTATCACAATTACGCTCCCAAATTATTTGAAGCCAGCAACCTGGCTACCTAACCTAACATACCATTTATTAAGGCTGCATTTTTATAGATTTTTCCATATTCTTCAATGCATTCTCTAAATTAGGGAGTATCTTAAAAGGAAAATTACAAGAGTGACACTTTTGAAAAGAGCCGTCTTAGCTGAATGGATTACGCATCCGAGGGCTTACTCTCTAATTCGATTCGGAAAACAAAATAATTCAAAACTTAATGCTACTATATAATTCGTTCGGAACGATAACAGTGTTGCAAGTTGAAAGAATTTATAAAACTTGACACCACTTGACGAAAATATCAAAACTTATAAACATACTCGTATGCTAAGTGCAGCTGCAAACAACGCACATGTAGTGTCCCTACATTTACTTAATAATAAAGAACTTTCCGAAATTAAATACTTTTGAACTCTTGATGTGCCTGCTCAATATAGTCGTATCTGCAAAACAGCTCAAAAACGCCTGATGTCACATATTTGTATTTTTAATTTTGTAAAAATTTTATAAAAGTTTTGAACCTGCACGCGGTTAAGGCGATGCCAAAGTAACAGATATTCCAGTTAGTGTTATACAAATATTTTAAAGTTCGTTTTTCTTAAGCTTGAAACATGTTTCCTCAAAAAATATGTGGCATCTGTAGAGCTTTCGAATTTGGAACGAAGAAGAAAGACAACAACTAGAAAATGCGATACGATATAGAAAATTCTTAAAGTTACGCTTGCCCAAGGTCTATGCAGCTCTATAACAATGAACAATACAAAAAACAACTGTCATTTTGTTTGTGTAAATTAACTCTGGGATGTCAAAAACAGAAGACTTCTACTCTCTCAACAGTAAACACACACAGTCTAAAATAGCAAAAAACACATTAATTTAATTTATGTATGCCTGCTTTAATTGCTTTTGCAAGCCTCTCTCAAAATAAAAAAGTGAGTAAAATTGTTATTTGCACGCTCTCTCAAATTAAACAATTGAGTAAAATGTAAACAAATTTTGACAGAGTTGCAGGTTCGAATCTTTGCATGTGGTCTGTCAACATCTTGCTTGACAAATAATCTTCTCATTTTCTAAGCTTGTAAAGAGAAAAGGTTTTTCTGTCCGACATTACAACATCGTCAAAATAAAATAATCTTCCATTATGGCTTCAAAATTTCCTGATAATTATTTGTATTTTTTTTTATTAAATTTTTTTAATTCAACCGCCGCCTGCTGAAGTTTTAATTGCATTAATTGTTTCTTGCGTTAATAATGTTCTTGTTTTTGATGTTGAATAATTAATTGAATAAATCAACAACAAAATAGAAAATTATTACTAAAGAAAAAAATTCGACCATTTGTCTGTTATCCCTGTCAATGTCCTTTTAAAGGGAAATTTTTAATGAAGGAAAAATTAAAAATATAATATTTTTGATTAAAAAAATCTTTACCAAAATTAATTAAGGCATATTCATTCAAACCTAAAAGGAAACTCAAATATTGCTGGTCTTTATTTGAGTTAAAATTTCAAAGAGAATTTTTTTTTTGGTAGCACAAATTCCTGTAATGAGATTTTCGGCAGAAAATTGGACAGAAGTCAAAAAGTCAAGTTACAAAGAATAGAAAAACTGTAGTGATATATTCATATACTCTTATATATTTTACTTTTTTTCTTAACAAACATGCCAATACAAGAATTACATTTACAAAACCAATTTCGAAATAAAACGAAATAGAATTAGAAAATGAGGCTGCTAATAAATCATTAATCATTTTTTATTAAAAAAAAAAAAAAAAGACGAACACTTAAATAAGCCAGGAATTCATGTAAAAAAGCACTCCAAGAGCCAAATTTTTTAACAACAGAAACCCTCAACAATATATTGTTAATATTATGTAATAGACTCTATAGAATTTGTGAAACAAAAAAAGAATTGTGAGCAAATAACAAATTACTTTCTTTCAATCACTCTGTCCCATATACATTTTCCTAATAAACTTCATCTGTGTGTGTGTTTTTTTTTTCATTATCATTTATTTCTCTATGGACTTTGTTTTTTGCAGCAAACATTTTTTAAAGGAAAAATCCATTAAATGTTTTTCCTCCTGTTTTTGTGTCGAAAGTCATACATTAATTTGTGCCATATTCATGTCCTTTTTTTTTTGATGCAAATAACAAGGTACCATTTTTCAAGATTTTGCTGTCTAGAGTAAAAGATTTGTGTCTAGACGGACAAGTTATTGCAATTAAACTAATTATTAAGAAACTTATTAAGGAAAATCGGAGAAATAAAATTAAATATTTAAGTGGTTTGACATCCCTGAAACTTCTCCCGAAGTCTAACTCATTCAAGGCAACGTTCCAGCATTCGATAAAATTATCAAGTCCAGGAAATTTAAAGCCGATCGAAAATCTATTTGAGGAGAAATTAGGGAGTAGGTGCCCGTCCCCACTTGCAATTGTTAAAAATTCTGCTTTGAAATTTCATTAGTGTGCACATTATGCAATTCTAGTTTTGAATTTTTTTTATAATTTTTACGTCTTTTTTCACCTACAATACTAATAAGCGTGCCGCAAACTTCAAGTTGCATAGTACGAATTACAAAGTAAAAGAGAATTGCAGAATACATGAAACCGTATACCCGTCCCCAATCTTTTCACCTCTCTAGTCAAGAAACTCACAAATTGCTACGACAAAAATTTATGGTGTAAACGGCGACTAATTGAAAACAAAAAAGTTTTTTTTTTTTGAAAATTTTCGACATCAAGATCTTTCGAACTACTTTACAAATGTTCGTAAAATTTTAGGCCATCTATAAAAATCGGTGAATACGAAACTCAATTTAATGAAAACTTTTGGAGTTGTTAGAAAAATAGGATTTTTTTTTTCGCAAATTTTCATCAACGATATCGCTGGAGGCAGCGATGAGGTTAAGAGCTGATTAGATTTTGAACTTGATGTGCTTAGTGGTTTAAAATTTATCTTGAAAAAGCATTTTATTTTCGACATTTTTCGAAATCTAACGCACCGCATCGGTTCATTATCTCACGACATCTAAATGATCATTATCTTTCGAAGGATAGTATTTGATCACAACCACCTCATGGTTTTTTGGGAAAATTTTCCTAGAATTTCGTTTCTTAGAACTCGTTGACTGGACTACTTAAATACAACAGCACATCATCTGCATCGATATGAATATCATCAAATCATTTTCAAATATTGAAAAAAAGTAGTGGTTCAACGATTCAGGCACTGCCCTTGATAAATTTAGTGCTGATGACCGGCGATCGTTCAAATAAACAAATTGACTACGGCTAGAGAGATAGGATGATAGCAGTCTAGTTGACGTAAAAGAGAAATTACAGAAGTGCCGAAGTTTAAATTAATTTGGTTGACAAAGTTTACAAAGAATTGCATAATTTTCCGTTAGCAACATGTTGCTTACATAGTTGGATACTCGTATTTTTTAAACAAAACTATGGCCATTTTTATGACCATCGTACGATGTTCGATATTCGTTGGGTATCGAACAGATAAATTATTGTTAAGGGAATTTCGTTTACCAACATGTTGCTATTAATTCAAAAAGGAAGCTTTCATTTAAGGCCCTTTCACACTATAATACAAGTAGTATAAGTAGTAAGAACAAACACGAAGAAGAAGCAAATGACTTTTTTGTTGTTTTGTTATTTTCTTTGGTTTCTTACACAAAAACTCTGCCAAGGCAAATTCATTACCAGGTAAACTCACAAGCAAATTCGCCCGTCAGCTGATACAAGAATTTGTAACGTATTTTTTTAGCCGAACGTCCAAGTTTGTTTACTTTTGTGAGAAAGTTAAGAAAACTGGTTGTAAATAATTTAATAATTATAATAATATAATATATATAATAATAAGAATGCAAAATTTATTACTTTTTGTACTAATTAGTTTAATTTTAACTCATATTACACTAATTTAACACGTTATTTTTAGGTTATGTTGAATTTAACAAAACACATGTAGACAAAAAAATTTGATGTTTGGACGAAAAGCGAATTGACAGATTCGCCTTGCGATAACCTTGTATTTATTAATAAACCTTGAACACATCTCTGATAAAACGAAAAGTATTAGCTTTTGGAAAATTTTTAAAAAATGTTGAGAGCCATACGACTGTCAAATTCCCATCCTTATGTTGGTCAGGATCAAAACATATTGCTTTTGCACTATTATAGTTATTTGATTTAAGGCCGTCATCCGTCCAAAATGACATTAACGTACCGACGGATGAGATTGGCACAATGAGTACTTTGTTGACGGATATAAACTTATAGCCAGCGTTGCCACACATTTCTGCAAACAAAATTTTTTTAAAAAATTATAAAATACCAGTATATTTATAATATTTTACATATGATTCTAATTTTAAAATTGTGCTTTTTCCCTTCAAAAATATATGTAAAATTTATTATTACATACTTTGTGATATTCTCATATGTACATATTTAATAATAAAAATTTGACATATATTTTTTAAGGGAAAAAGCACAATTTTAAAATTAAAATCATATATACCGAGATATTCCCAAAATAAATTCAGTTATTATATATAATTTTTTATTTTATAAAAATACGTCTTCAATTTCTGCTCCATTTTGCCACAAATTTTATAAAAAAAAATTTAGGTAAAAACATTCGGCCTTATTGTGGTTGTCAACGTCGACGTCGACACCAAAATGTAGCCCCTGTTACGTCCATATGCTGCGACTAACTTTTCAAATTTAAATTGGCATTTACAAAAATTCGTATTTTTCAGTAAATAACAAATAATATTTTTAAGTGAAAGTTATCGCATATCGCTTTGAGACAGGTTACATTTTGGTATCGACGTTGTCGTTGACAACCGCAATAAGGCCGATTGTGTACATTAATTATAATTTTCTATCTATTTTGGATTTAAATACAGTGCTATTTTATTTTTGTTTCTGTTGCAGCAGTCTTGAATTTTTTGTCACAACAGAAACGATTTTTAATAAAAGAAAAGAGTGTTAACAACGTTTCCGAATATAAAACCTGATTTTAAAACTTTACAAGTAAAATTTACGTTTTACTAAAGGGTGCTTTAGACGATAAGATTTGTATTACGTAAAATGAGAGAGGAAATAAAATTAAATTGCATCCGTATTTCAAAAAAAAGAGAGTAAAAATCGAATGGTTGTTTTCTGGCTTTTACACCATTGGTATGGATAAAATCAAGTAAGATGAAAACATTCTCATTTAATTTAACTACAGCTGTTTGCTTGTTTTCCCCAGAGATGGAGTTCTTGTGCAATTGAATTTTTTTTTAATAACCTTGAAAAATATTTTTATAACTTTCGAATATGTTATTTTCGTGGTCAAAATTATTAGTGTAATTTTAGGAAATATACGTATATTTTTATAAAATTGTGCTGTCGTGGTCTAAAATGTACATTTCGATTTTATAATTGGTATAAATTTATGAAAGCAGTTTTCCCTCCCTGGCGTTCTCACATTTGGTTACATAAAAATTCATCCCTGATCTAATGGTGTGTGATGGTTTTTGAAAAATTTTAAAAAATTAAGAGAGCCATACGACTGTCAAATTTTCATCCGTATTTACACTCAAAATCTTATAGTTTCATTACATATTACGTTTAGACGATCCGACTTGTGCTCTTCTAGACAAATATTTGACATGTCGTACGACTTGTGGGACAATGTAAAGCACCCTTAAGGCTGGAAAAAGTAACGAAAATGCAAAAAATACTCACTTCTCCAAACTAAAAAAAAAAATTTAAACAATTTGGCTCGAACGGCAACGCTGTTCATAGCTGTCAAGGTACTGAACGTACGTTAAAAGTTAAAAATTGCCCAACGTTCGTACTATGCTTTGTCGGAGACGTACTGAATGTGACAAAGCTCATAAGAAAACGTGTATTTCAACTTAGTTGTCAGTTGAAAAAGGAAAAAGTGTGACGAATGACGGATTCTATGTGCCCCGGCCTTTAAGTTTTTGATATGTCGTATTAATCAGTATTAGAATGTAAAAGGGCCTCTTTACTGATATCTTAGCATCAATTGAACGTCTCTTTTACCAAACTCTAGTTGCATTTCGCAGCCACTGTATGCAATATTGTCGTCAATAGCTCAATTTTGCAATCACTTTTACTTCATTTGCATGCATCTACTAACAGCTTTTACTTTTTCGTTTCTCCTCGCTGGTCAAGTTTTCTGTTTGTTTTCCCAGCAATATTATCTCTCTAATGGCGTCGACTATAAAATCTTTTTTTCTTTTTTTTTTGCACTCACACAAAGCACTAGCTTGAGTGTGTTTGTCAGGGAGTGAGTGGCGAAAGAGCAGTTCTTGTCTAGGCTGATATTTAAAGCAGCAGCAGCAGAAGAAAAGGGCAGTTATACTATGTGGCTGGCGCTCGTTCCAATCGTACGTATAACTTCCTTTCAATATTGTTTGGCTTTCTTTTTAGACACGTTTATTGATTTCGATATGATGATTTGGATTTCTTTTTTTTTATACAGCACAGATCTTTTTAACTCGTCTAAGTTTTTATACGTTTTTATGTTTGGAGTCTATGGAGGAGTTTTTTGTTTTGTTTGTTGTTAGTGGCTGCATGTATGAATGAATGAATAAATGGCCGGCTGATAAATTCCAGACAGCGATTATGTAAATGAAAAATTTCCATTAAATTCATTGAATTTCATTGGTTTTTTGCTCGTACAGTTTTGTCCCGTGAGGACATTAAGAGTTGGAAAAGCTGTGCAAGCTGATTTCATAGATTGTAACCTACATGTGGCGCAATAAGTTATAGACTTGTTGTTCGTTGTACACATGTATTTATGTACTACGTGTGGCAAGAAAAGTCAGACATTCGAATATGAACATAAAATTTGCTGCCATAATTTGCCCAAATGTGTGGAAAAACGATTTGGCTCACTCAAATACTTTATTAATTTCGTTAAATATTTATTTTTTACACCACAAAACAAATGTTAAAGCATTTCACTGCAATTTTCGTTCGTTAAGTTGAGTATTTTTGTTTTTACAAAGTCGTCATATAAATTTGTGCTTTCTTTTTATTTCGTTTCGTGTAATTTCTATAGAAAAGTCTCAACAAATGTGGGCAAATATTTGTATAACTTATTTTGTAACATGCAAGTGCTAAATATTGAACATTAACGTAAAAAGTTGCTGGTTGCCTTTACAAGCCAAAATTCGAGCTTTCAACCCACTCAGTTATCACGTTATCGGCAAAGTAAAATGACAATGGTGCAATGCATTGCATAAGTGGGGGATATGCTTCTGGGCACTGCTTTAAAAAAACAAAATTAACAAACAAAATGGCTCTGTTTCTTTACCAAATTAAAGAAATTATTGCGTCCACGTAACATTAAACATGCTGCATCGCTGTTGTACAAATTAAATTAAATTAAATTGTGCAGAAATTAAGCCAACCCTGCTGCACTATCACTGCACCACCAGCCTTTTTTCCGCACTATCCCTTTCCAAAAAAGAGGTGGCACATAATGTCGCCTTTGTTGGTAGGCCTCTTAATTGCCTGCGGCTTACTTACTCTCTTCAAAAGCCTTTATTAAACATAAAAGCACAGTGGTTAAAGCTGATGGAAATAGCAAGGCATATTGTCGTTGCTCCGTCAAAATCAGCCATGTGTTCGTTTTAAGTCGTAACTTGGCCGCCTGTTTTTTTAAAACAATCGTTTCCTTGAAACAATGTTCGTATTGCTGCTATTAGTTCGCAAAATAATAATAATGAATAATTTGACAGTGGGGACGTTATGAAATATTGTTCCAAAAGGCAAATAGCTAATTTATCAGGGCACCGACGATCTTTAACATTCAACTGAAATATTGTACAGATTAGGAAAATTTTTCATGAAGATCAGTTTCGTTCTAATCATGCTCCAGTTCACAAATTACTTGTTCAGCAAGCAATGTCCTCCGAAGAAATAATAATATAAGTTTCTCATTCAGTGCGGCTTCGACTGTTTGGCAGCAGAAGAGCAATTTCAATGGAACGTTTCTGGCACCAGTGTTGGCAAAAGGGTTATCAAATTTAGGGAAGTCGCGTTATTGGAACTTCCACTATTTTTTTCACTGTTTTTTCTACTGTTTGATTCCATATTTAGGAAATATTTCTTATTTTTTTTTAGGGACAAACAAGGATTTTTTTTTGTGGAAAATTCCTTAAATTTTTTTTTTTCATTTGCCAAAGAAAAATTTTTTTAACTGCTTTGGATTATACACCAAATTAGAGACAGTTAACCCATCTCCCGTATTAAAAAAAAAAAACCTTTTTTTTATTCCCTTCAAGGATGATTGTGCGAGGGATTATTTCATACACTCTTCCTCACAGCTTTAGAATAATCTATCAGAATATTCTCTCTTACTTTTTTTTTTAATCACTGTATGCTCTGTGTAATATGTTGCACTTAAAGCTCAAGTGTTTCCATTGTTATTTGCAACTTATATAGTACATAGTATATGTGTGCATGCATGTAAGTATGTGTGTATATGAATTATGCTTGCACGTGCATGCTGCAGCACTGCTATTAAACTCAAAAATTATTAAATAATAAAAAAAAAAAACATCAGAAAATAATGTTAAGAACATGATGTTGGCCTTAAAACGAGTAACGAGTGGATACATCAGCAACAGACAACAAGTATGCAGTATGTGCAATAAATACACACATTGCACTACTTAAGCGCTTTTAAAACGACGACTCGAACAGTAACAACATCTTTGGTTAATGGTGTTAATTGAAATTGTCTTTTAGCCATGTTTTTCTTGTTTTCTGTATTTTTTTTTCTTCTCTCAAGCAGCAGTTTTCAACGTTTAACAAGATTTTTTATTTTTTGTCAATTTATGTAAGAAAAAATCGTATATGCATGTCGAGTATAAATTTTTTTTGGCCGTCAATGTTATAAAAACATCTGTTCAATTGCTCATTTACCAAGTTGTCTTAGATTGTTGGTTGCTGCATTGCCCGCGACCATACCCTCCCACACTGTAGTGCAACTTGCAATAAATTGTGGCCTGAAGTGATTTCCTTTTTCTCTCTCTCTCTCTCTCTCTCTCTCTCTCTTGTTGTTGTTACTTTTCTATTGTGTTTATTTTATGTTATAATATTTATCCATCATATTGTATTGGAATTTAACCAAGTGTTATTGTACAGTTCGTTAGTTGCCTTAAAGCGTCAATATCCAACTATGCGATGGATGGATGTCTTTGGGTAAATTACATTTTTAAATGGTTGTCTACATGAATTTCATGTTTGAATGCAGAAGAGCGACACATTGCGAGTATCAATTGCTTTCTTTGCAACAACCAGCGTTGCCAGAATGATGATTTTATCATACTTTTGATGATTTTTTTTTTAACAAAAATATGATTTGATAATTTTTTTTTTCTCAAATTATGATTTCTAATTTATAGAAATTATGATTTTTTATTTCAGTTGTGTACAACTTTCATTGTGAATTTTAAATTTTATTTCATCTTGTTATTGGTTGCTTTTATTTACTTTACACTTGTTACGCTGTAACGACGCAAAGCACAACGTAATTTAACGCTTAGCTTTTACGCTGAAATGAGTAACCTAAATTAGAGTGTTAACGTTGCGCCAGAATCAGTACTGTTTATTCACGTTGATTAATAAAAAACTCTAAATAGAAATAAGAAATAGAGATAAGTCACTAAATTGACCTGAAAACAACTAAATTGTCATTACCTTTTTCAACAGTTTTATTTTTTTTTTGCAACTTCACTTCTTTACCCACTGTAAAAATTGGATTTTCCAATTGCAAAGCGTAGACGCCGCATTATGTATGCAACTTTTTCTATCGGCATGAGAATTTTTGACAGCGCTTTGCGTCGTAATTTAGTTTGGTCTGTTCATAGAAATGCATCATTGTTTGAGAAATAAAGGCCTTAAAGAGTATCTCTGCAAAGCTGTATTTTTCTTGGGAAGTACAAATTATATTCTGTTGTACAAATGAAAAACATTTTCTTTATTTAGCAAAAAAAAGTAATGTACAAGTATTTAATACGGAAAGGTAAAATTAATATTTCTAATATCAATTTACTTTTAGATGGAAATAACAAATGCCGTGAAAATTATGATTTTTTTCCATAAAATATGATTATTTTTTCGTCATATGATGATTTTCTTCTCAAAGCTTCTGGCAACAATATTAACAACAAAGTTTGTGTTGTCTCAACCAGCGTTACCATATATTTTTTAAGAAAAACTTTTTATTTACAAAAAAATAAACTTAATTTTTAAACAAAAAACTTCTACCCACATAAGTGTCCAAATAATGCAAAAAGCTCAAAAATATATATTATTCAAAATAAGATAAACAAAAAAGGTTGAACAACAACAACAAACTTATTCTTCAAACGATTCTGAGCAGCTCCCCATTTTTTTTTAGCTTTTGTTGGATCCTTCGATGTGTCTGTAGCATATTCTAAGCTTTTTTCTCCTTTTGCATTGCTGCTTAAACCTAATAACACAAAAAACTAAAAATATTCCAGTATACTTACCATTTTTTTCTTTAAATATTTATCCTTGCTTTTGTTGAAATAGAAACGTTTTTAGAAAAAAAAAAAAAACAGGCATACACAACTATAATATTATTAATACAGCACAGTTGTATTAAAGAGGGAATAGACACATTTAATACTGAAAAATTATGAAATCATTTACATTACATTGCAACATCAAATAATATTTTCGTCATATATCTGTCAATTCAAAATTAATAAACAAAACTTGAAAATTTGAATAAATTTCAAAAAAAACTTATTTTTGAAGCTACAAATTTTAAAACCTTTTGGCATTTCAAAAACCTTGAGAAATAAGGGAAAACTAGAGAAATGGTAACGCTGGTCTCAACGACAGCATGTACATGCTCCCTCTCTCGTACTCGAATCACCATAATTTCTTTTATTTTTTTTTTTATTTAAAACAGAAAAATATTATTAAACCATTAAACCATTTATGAAATGTGTGTTTTCTTTTACAAAATTAAATTGTTTATAGTAATTTTTCCATGTTTGTTTATAAATAAATAAATAAAGAAAAAAAAAAACAGTATGTACTTTCTTAAAATTGTTTAAATATGTGTTCCATCAAATAACCTAATTATCTTTGTTTTGTTCATTTCGTTACAGGTAATTATTTCCAAACATTTCGAATATGTAAATAATGGACCTTATTCTGGCAACTGGTAAGACTAGATAACAACAATAATGTTCATATTTAATAAATAAACAACTTACAGCCGGTAATTACAATTGTTGTCTCTGTATAGGCGGTGCCACAAGCAGAGCGGAATAGAATTAGGGATCAGCAGAGTGGTGTGGGCGTATTCTACACTTTGCCAGCATTCGTGATATCTTTTTCCACAAGTATTTGGGATTTCTTTTTCAAAATGCATACATAATTAGCTGGTATGTAAATGGGATGTGAAAAATGTATGTTCCCATTGAAAATGTTGTCCATAAATATTTCTTTTGCATTTACATTATGATTGTACAATGATTGTGAAAGGCAGACAAAGAAAAACACTTTTACCATAATCGCAACCATAAAAAACAGCTGTTCGAATTAACTTTATGATCGCAATAAATTAGATTAGTTTCATTTATTAAGTAGTACCAAAAAAATACTTTTTTTTTGTAACAATTTAAAATTTTCCTACAATTTACAATTTTTTTTTTAATTAAAGCAATAATTTTTTTAATACTTATTTTTTAACATTTTTTATTTTAAGAATAATCTATATATTTTATATTAAGCTCAAGGGTTTTTTATTTTTCTATATATTTCGATATTTCCTTAACCTTCGGTTAACATCTTCAGAAAATTTTTTATTATTTATTATTTATTTATTTATTTATTTATTATTTATTTATAAAATATAATATATAAATTGATAACACTAATTATTTTAAGCCTAAGGTCTTTTTATATATTTTATAATTATTTCAATATTTCGCTACTCCTTTGTGTAGCTTCTTCAGGAAAATTGGTTTTTGTTTATATATATATATATAGTGGCTGATATTGTTATGGAAGTATTACTTGATAGTTGCATTGAGAAATTAGATATTAAACCTAGGATAATGACTAAATATGTAGATGATTTATTTTGTATTATTTCGGAGAGTGGGATACATAATATGTTAGAAACATTGAATAACTTTAATGATAGTATAAAATTTACAATAGAGAAAGTGTATAATTTCAGAATTTCTTATTTAGATACTGTAGTAATTAGAAAGGGTAATAATTTAATAATGGATTGGTACCAGAAACCAACATCATCAGGTAGGATTATTAATTACTACTCTAAACATAACAGGAGCATTATTATCAACACTGCCAAGAATTTGATAGAAAAGGTATTAAATATTAGTGACAGACAATTTTATTTTAAAAATAAGAGTAAGATTGTGAATATACTTAGGGACAATGATTTTCCAGTTTGGCTAATTTATAGATTAATTAATCAATACAGATTTAGAAGTATGAATAATATTAACAATACGGATGATCCACAGACATACAAATCACTTACTTATGTACCTGGAATAGCTGAACGTTTAAGAAAATCGGAAATATATGATTCAGGGAAATATACAATTGCTTATAAGACATTTAACACATTGAACAGATTGTTTAGTAAGACTAAAGATAGAATACAGAAATTGGAAATGTCTAATTTAATTTATAAGATACCTTGTGGTGGGAATGACAATGAAGATTGTAATAAGATATATATAGGTACAACTAAAAATAAATTAAAAAAATAAACAAAAACCAATTTTCCTGAAGAAGCTACACAAAGGAGTAGCGAAATATTGAAATAAATATAAAATATATAAAAAGACCTTAGGCTTAAAATAATTAGTGTTATTAATATAAAAAAAAAAAAAAAAAAAAAAAAAAGGTCAAAAAACTAGAAAAATTATAATATATAAAAATATAATAAAAAGTTCCTGAAGATGTTAACGAAATATCGAAATATATAGAAAAATAAAATATAATATATAGATTGTTCTTAAAACAATAATTCTTTAAAAGCATAAATATAAAACAAATGGCTGCAATTGATACAATCTAATATATAAAATTCTCGTGTCGCGTTGTTTGTAGTTAAACTCCTCCGAAAGGACTAGACCGATTCTCATGAAATTGTGTGTGCATATTGGGTAGGTCTGAGAATCGGACAACATCTATTTTTTATCCCCCTAAAATTAACCACGCCCACTTTACTCCCACTTGTTTTTACCTACTTTTTCCTTTTTTGCAATATGGGTATCAAATAAAAGGGTATGATGAGGAGATTTTGAAAAGTTTACCATCAACCTAAATCCAATATGGTGACGGCCCTAAAGGGATGAGAGCGAAGCCGGTCTCCTGTCTTTCTCACTATACAGTTGATAGTAAAAATATTAATAATTATTTTTAATGTTTCGATAGCTATCGAGAATTGTAATTTAAGATATATTTGTTAACTTTGATAAAGATTAATTTATTAACCTAAATAAAGTATACTTTCATTGTCTACAAGGCTTTCGATTATAAGTAAATCCCCGCATACTTATAGTAGATAGTTATTTTTATTGAACTAAAAAAATGTTTCCTAGAAATAATATACATGGCAAAACAACGTTTGCCGGGTCAGCTAAAAACAGCAAAACTTATTTTTTTTCTCATTAGTAAACAGATTTCTTGCGAAGCCGGGACGTTGATCTAGTTTCTTATAAAATTTACAATTTCTTTTCTAAAAACATTAATATTTGTTTCATTTTTTATATTGATCTGGAAGCATGTTGTAGAGGTTCAGTCCTTTATGAAAAAGGTACCGTTGCATTGCAGATATTGTTATTCGTGGAAGCCTGAAATTGTTAACATTTCTGCGCCTACTTAGTTTATTTGATCTATCAGGTATTCTGTTGCGTTTCCGATATCCATATTTTGAATGAAGTAAACAGTGTTAAATTCGAGTCTTTGCTTTATGTTTAGACATTTCAACATATCAAGCATAAATCCTATTGGTGTATAAATATTACATCTTAAGGCATGTACACACGATTGTCATTTACTACAATATTGACAGAAAAATTGTAACAACCGTGTGAACACACAATTTTTGTGTGGCAACATCGTCACCAATTGTACTGTCGGTGCATTGTGTGCCAATAATATTGTCACAATTCTGACAATCGTGAGAACACCCTTCATTTCTATTGACACACAATTTGCAGTCATTTGTTATTGTCGCATGCGCTTCATTTAGTGCACATCATCGGTAGATACATATTTCTGTTGGCAATGCTGCCCATAAATATTTAGATACAATGTTAAACATCGGATCTGGCAACCTTTGCCATACAATAATCTGACATACAATAATGTGAACAGAAAATTATTATTGGCAGAAAAATTTATTGTCACAGAACTGTGTGCCAATGAAATTGTATGGGTTTCTTTCAATAGTGTGAACAGACAAATTACCAGAACGGTAACAATTTTTCATTGTGAGTGCATTGCCACCATATTGCCGTATCCTACATTATTGTACAATCTGACAATCGTGTGAACAGAGCTTTAATATTGATCTTTGTTTTGCAGTTTCTGCAATCTTTTTATTTGTGTTATCGTGCAGCAAGTATATACGATTGTTGATTCCAATTCAAAATGTGGTTTCTGTCTATTATAAAGCCAAGATATTTAATCTCATTTACACTTTCTATTATTTGACCGCTAATTTCAAGAGGCTATTCACTGTTCATCATATTCAACTGCATTTGTTTTGTTTTAGTTTCGTTTAATTTTAATTTATTCATCTTTAGCCATCTATTCACGTTATTTATATCATTTATCCGGTTGTCCTGGCATTGTTTATCTGTGTGTATTTCAATAAAAGTCAGTGTATCAGCCGCATATAGAACTATTTCACATTTTTGTAGCACACTTGACATATCGTTTATATATAATAAAAAGTAGATTAAGCCGAAGCGCTTTCCACACCAATTTATGTAATCTCCCCGTTAGGATAATCAAGCCATCTGTAGCAAACTTGAATACTTTATTTCTTATATTTTTACATAAAATTATTGTCATTGTGTGAAAATCAAGATGAGTATGCCTGCCTAAACGTCAGCTGCTTTCCAGTGTGACAATGTCTTCTGTTCCTAAACGCAACGGTGCAAACTTTGACGATGTATGGCATTCTTAAACTCATCAGATGCGCAGTTGATGCGCAAATAAATGCAACAAAGTCACCATTTAGATTGACAATGCTTTTTATGGACAATGGCGACTAAGGACGACGCAAGGTGCAAAATTTCAATGAAATAAATATTTAATTCCAATTAATTTTAATTATTTTATTAAATAATAATTATTATTATTATTCTTTCCACAATAGTTTCCTTCGCAGACATTGTTTTTTTTATAATGCAAAGCAAACGGATGTTTCTAAACGTCGACGGTGTTAGAAAGTTTAAAATGACAATGCATGATTTGCAAGGTTGGTAAAATGAGACTGCTTTAGTTAAACATTGCTTGAACATTGCATACAGATGTTTAGTAAAGCAGCCTATATTTTGTTTACGTTTATTTAAAATTTATATATGAACTGCCCTGTGCAGCAGTGTCTTTTTCTCGTTGCGATAAATTCTGACAGTGTTACAGAAATAAGAAAAGTACTCCTTTCAGGACGCTGTTTCTGCCAAAAGTAACCATTCCAATTTATGTTTAGTTTTCTGCTCAAAAATTCCTTGCATTTGATACATTTGATATCATGGAAGTGTGGAAAAAATAGTTGTCCACAAAATTGAGGCGACCTCTGAAGGGAGTTTATTCAATAGACGTGCTCTTACTTTTTTTTTTTTCTATATTGGACCAGCACTAAGGGATGACCCCTACACATGCGATGCATTGTGCTGGAGCTAGGAAATTAGGTTATTTTCCCACGTACTAAGTGACAGGAAAGACCTCGCCAGGGAGTTTGTTCCACATACGCGATGTTCGGCCGAAAAATGAGTTCTCCCTGTAATGCGTAGTGCAGTTCGCTGCCAAGTTGACCACCACAAATGGATGCGCTCTTAATTTTGAATTTTGCGCGTGAATGACCGGGTTTCGGGAACAAGTTCCCTGATTTCATCAGAACACATCCCATTGTAATAACGATAGAACAACGAAACGCATCTCACGTTGCGACGATGCTCAAGACAGTTAATAGAGTTGGCTACCCTACTGTCTCCTATGAGTTTCTTCGCTCTCTCCTGGACCCGGTCGAGTAACTTCAAAATAGTCTTTGAAGCACCGGCCCATACATGACAGTTGTATACCATTTTCGGTCGGATGTAGGCGGTATAAATAGTGAGGAGATCAGATGGGGTGAAGTTACACCGCCTTAAAAAGCCTAGGCACTTGAATGCTTCCTTTGAGACCTGAAAAATGTGCTCAGTCCATCGAACATCGCTATGAATTTTCATGCCAAGAACATCAAGGAGGACGTTGTGTATTGCTATCACTGAAACCTTCCAACAACTGCGGATACACAAAGACACACTAATGCACATCAGAACAATGCCTGACCCCATTGCGATATCTTCATGAGGTCACAATTCAATGAATCACTCATATTCTGCCTCAGCGAAGTGATCATATTCGATGTTGCCCTACGACTAAATGAATATGAGTGAGAAAGGCTGCTGTCATCTGCGAAAGTGTTCGCTGCAAAATGTGATTTTTATGCAATGCGTAGTGCGATTCGCTGCCAACTTGGAAAGAAATGGATGCTTCGTTGATGATGAAGGCGCAGGAATGTGCGGGTTTCGGGATTTATTATGGCGCACGCAATTATAGTAACGACAGAACAATGAAACGTACGCCACGTTGCGACGATGCTCAAGAGAGAGAGAGAGTCAATAACGTCTCCGAAGAGTTTCTTCGCCCTCTCCTATACACTATCGTGTAACTTTACAATAAATAGCCTTTGAAGCACCGGTTCGCGCATGAGTGTTGTATTCCTTTTTCGGTTGGATGTAACCGGTCTAAATAGGAAGGAAATGAGATGAGGTAAAGTATGTTTTACACAGCATTAGAAATGCGGGGCTCTTGAGAACTTGAGAAAAATGTGCTCAGTCACACTGCATTTTCATGCCAACAACATCAAGAGCTTCTGATTGCTCAATATTTATACCCTTCCTCATTACTAATGATGACGCAGCATGCTCGAGCATGCATTGTTCTTATCAGCGTTGAAATTATTACATTGTTGTGAGAAGATTGTAGGCAGGCATGGAAAATTAACGTTTTTTTTTTTTTCAATACTTTTTGCGAACAAATCACGTATGACTTCATTCCACTATTAATAATATGTACTCATTTTGTAATTGTTCTCATTAACAGCAGCTTTTGCCATTTCAAATTATACTCGTATCTACTGAAAGAAAGCTCCTATTCAGCTCTGTGTTTTAAGCACTCGGTTATGTTGTTGGTTGTGCTGTATGGTTTTCTTTTAATTTTTTTTGTTTTTTGGCTTGTAGTCCATTTGTTTAAACTGATCATCATCGGTCTTATTAAAAGATCACCACGAGTAAGCAACAGAGTCTACTGGCATGTCAGCCAGTCAGTCAGTCTCTTTTGTTAATCTATAATATAAATCTAGATTAAGTTTTCTGCGGCTGGTTATAAATAATGTTTTGCTGTAAAAATAAGGAGTTGCGGTTTCTTGTGCAAGAAATTCACATCCATAAATTCACACACACACACACACAAGATGGTGGTAGCGAAGCAACCTTTAACACGCTGATGAGGCCTGGCTGGCTGTTTGGCTGGCTGCCTGACTGCCTGAAATTTATGTATGTAAATGTGCTTGTTGTGTTACGAGAATTTTAAATATGGAGTACGTAAATAATTTTGTACAGTTGCTGCGAGTACACATCCGTTTCTTCCTGAACTTGTTTATTATATTCATATTTTTGCCATGCAACCTGAAATAAATAAATGAAAAAATAAAAAATAAAACTGAAAATATTTTGTAATTTTAGCCTACGTTGAGTTAAATAGTGTGCACTTCCCAAATGATCTGGTTTTAAAGTTGAGACAACATTTATTTATTTATTTATTTATTTAGTTGCTTGAACCGACTTAATTTACAAAATAAAAGCAACAAAAATTATATAGTATAACAATTTGTGTGCAATATAATTTGAAGCAACAGCAACAGACAAGTAACAACCACTACAACGATGTCAGCAAATTATGAAAAGATAAACTTCCTTCTTCTTCGCCTTTTTGCCAGCATAATGGTGAAATAATGAGACGTTTTTGCAGAATTAAAACGCGCAAAGTAATGATGAAAGGAAAGGAGAGCAAAAAAAAAAGGAAAAAACCAAGCTAGATGCTTCAATTAAAGGCATTCAACACCATGCTCAGCAACCAACACTTAAAACCTGGATCAACACATTAACTTATGGTCGGTCTTTTATGTTGCAAAGCAAAACGGAATCACTGGTTGGTTGTTTTCTTTTCGTTTGCAACGGCATCATCTGGGCTTAAAAGTCGAAATAAAAAATAAAAAAAATTATTAAGTTGTACAACAAATTGTTATCCCAAAAGAGAAAATTCATTGTAGGGGAAACAGGGAACGAGCAAGAAAATTCATCTCCTACGAAAATAACGAATTAGAATCGAATGAGTTACTAAATCGTTATTTTTTGTGAAAATTATGTTTGCTGGAAAATTAGAAATAAATTTTTTTTCAATTTAATTTAATTTTAAATATAAATTGTTTTGTTGGGATAAATTTTTATTGTGAAAATATTCTACTCATAGAAAAAAAAAATAAAAGAAAATTTGAATTAAAAATTTTTTCACACTGCAAAAAGCAACTGTTCCATCGCTCTCCTTGTTTGTTCTTAAAGAGTACAGTGGGAATAAAACAACAACAAGGCTAACTTCCTAAACGCATGTTGCTTTGTATTAATACAATGCAGTGTGTTCGTGAATGCAACCCTGAAAATTTTGACACAGCGGTATTCGATGTTTAGTGCGGTTTAGATTGCAACTTCTTACACTTGCAACACTTTCGTCATTAATTGCGAACGGCTTTATTTCATCTTCAGTTTGCAACACTATTTGCAAACTAAATGTCTGTGATAACAAAAAATCAAGTGTTTGTTATTTGTTTTTCAAATTCAATACAATTGTCCAAAATAACATACCTCTATATCATTTGCTTGCTCCAAATAATTTAAAATGCTTTGGATTTCCTCCAGGGTCCACTTTTTTTTTTTTTTTTTGTCAACTACTGACGCCATTATTTTAAATGGAAATTAATTTTTATGTTTACATATGTCAGCTGTTATATGCCAGAGATGCAAACGCAACACAGTTGCAAAAAGGGATATACCATTTCCAGTATGGCAAAAGCGCAATGGTGTAGAAAAAGCAAACTTGTACATTTTGTTGTTGGATTGCAAACAAAAGCTACAAAATTTTACATTTGCAATGTTGCAAGACCATTTGCACCAAACGTCGAACTCCGCTAATGTATTTTGTTCTTATTTGCACTGTACACTGTTGCAATTAATATGCTAGAAAAAGCAAGAAAAGCATTCAAATAAATTTAGATGCAAAATAAATACTACACACAGCAAAGAAAAGTAAACGGGTCTTCTTGTAATACATATTTCTACATTCAATTATTTATATTTTTATTACACTAAAAAATGGACACCGAGTATTAGTACAAAACGTATTAAAAAAGTATGTAATTACAGCCCAACTATAAATTTTAAAACCTTCTTTTTTTCTAAGAAATAGTGATGCCACATGTGGTGGCATATGTTAGACTTGTATTTTTATTTTTGGACACTGCCATCGACCACAGTGCATTCGTCATTAATTTGTTGAATATGATACGGTTCAATTACATTTTCTCAGCAGTTTTAATTAGCAAAAACTTCAATTAATAGTGTAACAGTACTAAATACAGGGTGGCGATGGCTGAAGTAGTCTGCACATTGACAACAAAACCAAATCACCTGGGTTCAACTCCAGTTTCAGACTAAAATTATACAAAAAAAACATCTGTAATGCAACTCTGGTAATGCAATAAGTGCCACAATATTTTCAAATATAACATGGCGCAACGTTTTTACAATAAAAAATTAAACATTACATAATCTATAAGCACACCAAAAATTAATTAAAAGTTATACAAAAGTGGCAATGGTCGAAGTAGTCTGCACGTTGACTACAAAACGAAAAATTTTCCTAGGTTCAACCCCAGTTTCAGACTCATAAAAACATCTCGCATTTTTCTGATGTGCATTAGTGTGTCCTTTGTGTATCCGCAGTTGTTGGAAGGTTTCAGTGATAGCAATATACAACGTCCTCCTTCGTCGGTATTGTGTAGCACCGGCGAAGTAAAATAATAATAAAAATTGCTACTAAACCGAAGCTTCAGTACTGCTATCAGTATAAACAAAGAACGTGCAAAAGCAGAGCTGCAAAAATAATTAATTAAGCTTCACCTCCTGTTGTTTCTCCTACTATCCCTTTCCTATAGTTCCAGAACAATGCTTCGGATGTGTAGGAGTCATCTCCTGAGTGCTGTGTAGCACCAATACTGACGAAGGAGGGCGTTCTGATGCGATTGTGGATTGCTATCAGCTGAAGCCGGTATTGTTCAGTGACCAGTGACTATGCCTTCGCCACTGAAACCTTCCGACAACAACTGACACACAAAGACACACTAATGCACATCACAAAAATGCGAGATGTTTTTTTTTATTTTAAAATTTTGGTTTGAAACTAAGGTTGAACCCAGCTCTGTTTTTGGATTTGTAGTCAACGTGCAGACTACCATCCATTGTGCCATCGCCACCGTGGACCTCCGCAAATGACATTTGTATAGAAAACTGACATTTGACTTGACAAATACATGTGAACATATCCCTCATTTACTTCAATAACATCATAAACAAAAAAAATACACTTTTTGATTTAATATCAGCCTTTATCTGGTGTAAAAAAATTCATGCAAACAGCTTCAGAACTCACCTCGTGATAGAGGAATATTTTTTTGATTTCCCCATTAAGAGGCGTAAAAATTTAAAATTTTAAGTGGGTTTTTTACAAATCTAGTTTTTTTTTTTTAAGTAAATGAGCGATATGTAGTTTTGATAAGTATTTTTTTTTTTGCTAAATTTAAATTGCCAAGCATGCCATTGCTGCGTCCCTGTTTGACCGACCTATCCTTCCTTTCTTTAGCCCTGTGTATGTTTTTAATTTTGTAACAGAATTTTTGTTAAAGTCCTTTGCAGTTGTATGGATTTTATTTGCATTAATTCTAAAAATTTTCTCTTGCTGCTTTCCGTTCTCTTTTCATATGCTTTTTCCGTTATCGCCCAAATTAGTGCAAGTTTAATGCTGCTCGTATTTGTATTTGTATTCGTTTTTATTTTTCTTCTTTGGGTTGTGTTACACTATCCAGAGGATACTCTCCACTTAAGTTGCTCATGCATAGCAGGAATATTTACAAAGTAGAAATAGTGACTTCAAAATGCTGTATGATGATGATGATGATGATGCTGCTGATGATTATGCCGCTGAAGTGCATGATAATAAAATAAAATAACAATGCTACAGTAATAGTAACTTTGACTGAAAAATAAAACACAAATCCATGTTGCACTAGATGTTGAACAAAAAAAAAAAAAAAAAAACTAAATTTTCTGTGCTGTCATGCTGATTTTGCTTCCAGTCTCATGCGCTGATTATGATGAAGCAGCTTGTCATAATTAAACACTCGTTGTCTCCTGCGCCTTTTCTAGGCAATGCCATGTTGTGTTGCATTTTGCATTTCGAAATCCTTAGCCAATTCATGATTTTATCTAAAACAAATAAATTAAAAATTTACGATCGATTTTTATATTGCCAATAAAAATTATCTAGCACTTTTTATTAACGATGGCTGTTTATGGCGGCACATAATCGCTGTAAGCAACAGCAAAGGCAACAACGAAAAACAAAAAAAAAAAACAGAAAACAGCAAACAGCAAACAATTGAAAACCAACACCAGCATTTGCTTAATTTAAAAACTACCCACCTTGATCCTGGCAACATAAAAATCAATGCCCACTCAATTTAAACATTAAAACTAAATAGTACAGAAATAAAATAATAAATAAAAATAATAATCCACCATACACTTGTCAATTGTATTATTTTTATTCACTGTTGTTTTAACTTAATAAAAGTCCATCAATATGTTTTATCATCATTTATTTCGTGCGCCATTAAAATATGTGGGGAAATTTGTTGGCAAAAAAAAAAAGGAAAAAGAAAAAGCAGAAAATGAAGAGCAGATATTTATGCAGCATAAAACGACGGTGGGTTGCTGCTAATACCTTTTTTCCGATTTTATTTCATTTTCCTCTGTCGTTTTTTGATTTATTTACATGACAAGCGGGTTAATTACAACATGTTGTGGTTTATACGGCTTGTTATTTTTATACTACCGCACACAGAAACCCATAAAATAAAAAATCGTCGACATCATCAGCAACACAGCACATCCGTGCAAAATGAATGAAAGGCAGAAAGAAAAAAGTAGCAGAAATTGAAAATAAAATGTAAAAAAGAAAAAAATTTACTACGTATTATGTGGTGCCTGCCCATAACAAAATACCCATCCGCTCATCACTGACGCTGCAACTGTGAGCATGTCGTACACGTTGCAGTGATACGGTTTCCAATTCTCCAATTCTGGACACGTTAAATTTCTGATTATCAACTAGTTTTTTTTTTATTGATATCTTTTCATTAACATTTGGAAATACAGTGGAATCCCTTAACCGCGGCCCACAAAAGCATCGCAGAAATGTGTATCAAGAGAAATTGCAATTGGAAAATGTAATGTTACCGGGACCAAATAATAGTGTCCGCCCCATTGGCAATGTCCGCTTTAGGAAGTTGACCAATATGAGAGATTCTACAGTAATTTATAATAAATTATAACTGATCATATTTATTTCAGTTTTGGAGCAGCACGCAAGAGATCACCCCTACACATGCGATGCATGGTGTTGGAACTAGAGGAAAGTGATTGTGAGAGAGGTGACAGGAGGTGAAAGTTCACTGTCTTACAACTCTGTTTTTTTTTTTTTTTTTTTTTTTTTTTTATAAATAATTTTAGTCTGAAACTGGGGTTGAACCCAGGTCTGTTTTAGGTTTTGTAGTCAACGTGCAGACTACTAACCATCATGCAGTGTTGTAGCGCCTCTTGCGTTTTAGTAGCCATTTTAATAATTATTTTACTTCGAAGCAGCTCCTTCTGGGGGAGAGACTGACATTCCCCATCCGCGAGCATGAAGATCCTTCGAATGCTCATTTTATCCAGTCTGAAAGCCATTTCTGCTCTATTTGTGCATCAAATTCCAGAAATCTCCTGGAATGTTTTGAAACGGGCATGTTGTGCCAACATTGATATGTCAGGATCTGAACCCAGTCATTCAGCTGCCGTATCAAATCATTTGGTATCATTGCTAAATTGTAATTGTTTCAGCAAGTTCCCGCAATTTCTCTTACGCTAAAGCGTCAATAATTTTAATGGCTTTGAATTTCCTGAATTTCATGTGCAACATTGAGAGACCATTTGGTTTCGTTGCCAAAAGCTCCGAACACAGTTTTACTCTTTTTTTTGTTTACAAATTTTTCTGTACAGATACAGCAGAAAGCAAATGCAAATAGTTTATCTTTATCACTTTCACTCACACTTTTAAAAAAGGAAACCAATACGGGAAAACTATTTCCAATCCTGCAATAAAAGCAGGAAAATTGGAAAACGTCAGGGATTTCAATATATGACGGAGGAAAATAAAAATATGAATGAGAACAGCAAAAAAAAATCATGTTCAAATTATATTCAAAGCGATACAGGAATCAAAGACGAAGAGTAAAAAAAAAGAAGACAATAAAAACGAATGTTACAAATTGTTGCAAATTAATCACAAATAAGAGGGCAAAGGCAAAACAGCAAAAAGAGAAGCAAGAAAATCAACAACACCAGCGCCATATCAACTAAATCCAGGCAACAGCATATTAATTTAGTATCCAGCCATCAGCACGCAATCTATTATTTTTGTGTGAATTCTTTTTCCCAGTTGCTGTAGATTTTTAGAAATTTCTTTACTTGATTTCTTGCTCTCCATTTTGTTTCTATTTGCCCTGTTTTGCCTTCGCCATCCTCTACCGAAATAATTAATTTTTGTGGTTTTAATCAAATCAATACCAATTGTTGTTCGGTTATAGACTTTTTCTCTTTTCTTTTTTTTCTTTTTATTGTTGTTTTGTTCATTTACTACACAATACTTTAATTTATTTTGACAGGATTTGTAATTAGTTTTTGATGAAACACATAAAGGATGTGTTGGTTGCGAACAACGATAATGAATTTGTAAGAATGAAGGTAATCAATTTCAGTTTAAAACATTTTTGCCTGTACATATTTTGGCATTAAATGAATAACAGAAAAAAATAATAAAAATTTTGGAATTTAAAAAAAATTTAAATTAATCAAATTTTGCGCGAATTGGACATTTTGACTTTGTGCATTTCATTATTGGGAATTCGAATTTTTTCGGAATATATTTACCAAATTTTCCTTTATTTTTCTTATTCCATTGAGCGTCATTTAAATTGCCAGCTGTTTTCAATTTCTAAACTTGGTAGCACTGCCTTTAGTACAAGAAAATCAAGGTTGATTTCATTAAATCATAATAAAATCAATTCAGAAGAGGTTTTAAGCTGGTTTTAAGAAAATATTTTTATATGTGAAAACCAGGTTTGAACTTAAAAAGAAGTTTTGCTTTAAAACCAGTCAATCAGAAAACACTTTTAAATCTCTGGCCTTCTATCACTGTACCACTTTTTTCTTCTCTATGCTGTCGCTTTTCGAATAGTTCCGCTATAATGCCTAGCATGCGTTGGGGACATCCCCACTTGGGCAATTGGCTCAAGAAAACAAAAACAACTTAAGTCGACTTTTTTTCGGAATGTCTTATCATAAACATACATTTTCAAAGCGCGTGTAATCGACATACTTTTACGATTTTTAGATTCAGAAATGCCATGTAGTCGACTCTTGAGAATTTGAAACTCGTTAATGTGAATGGTGCGATAATTTGAATTATTTTCCCACTCCTTTGAAAAACATTCAATAGATTTGAATAAAATCCATGTAATTTGGTTCCTTCGGGAATTTGAAATTATTTGAATGTCATCTTGTTCGCCAGCACGCTATAATTTGAATTTTTTTCAGCTCTACGCACTACATTTTTAATTATTTGTAATATGCTGTGTTTTATGCAAAATAGAAAATAAAACAGAATAAATCATTTATTTTAGTTTATAGGGATTGATCTATATATATAGTACAAATGGCATCTTAAACGCCGACGTTCTATAATTTGAAGTTTCGATTTTCGACACTTTATAATTTGAAGTGGTAGAGTGCATGTATTTGTGTTTTCTTGCTTTTGTATCGCAATGCTTTTCCCAAGCGTTTTGTGTGCTTTCAATTAAACTCTTGTTCTTTTGAAATCTCGATTATTTGAACTTTTTTTTTCTTTTGTCCCTTGAAATTCAAATTATCGAGAGTCAACTGTCTATAGAAAATCAACGGTATATAGACTTGGAACTGACGAAAATAACTTGTCTTCAATACTTTTTGCTTTTCGTTGAGTCTGCAACCAAAAAGTTTTGTTCAGCATTTCAAAGATATTTTTGCTCTCCTGAAAAATTATGCTCAACCAAAAGTGCATTGCATTTCTTGCCCGATTTCGTTCTATTTATTTAAATTATTTGCACTTTTTTGTTCAGCTATAAAGTACTTTTTCAGTACTTGCAAAGATAACAATAAAGTGCAAATGTTTTCAATAAATAAAATGAAAAGTGCAATGCACTTTTTGAGAATAGAAATCACATAAAAAAAAAATTTTTTTTGTCGTCAAAAGTCCACCGAGAATTATTATTAAATTTGTCATATTGATGTGAATTAATAAACCAAAAATATGTTGTAGATTTATATAGAGTGGGTCAAAAGTCACGCCTGCATGTTAAAATTTGAATAACTTTTTTTGTTTCTTATAATTTTTTTTTTAGATTTTATTCATCGAGCATCATATTTTTCCACGCAGTCGTGTCTTTTGGACCACCCTATATAATGGATCTATAATGTTGGACAACCAACGCCCAGTGGCGTTTCCAGCTGGAAGTAGATATTTGTAGTTGCTAGAGAAACACTAAAAATCAATTGAAATTTGCAAATTGTAGTTGTAAGTTTCTAAACAGAAGAAGATATTCACAACCAGGAAGTCAGCTGAAATTTAAGTAGCCCCTATTTATTTTTCGTGTGATGTAGGCTTAAAAATGCCTTCGCATTCTATAAAGAGATCGTCGTCATCTGCGGCGAGTGCTGTTACCACTAAAATATTCCTCCTCTGGGTGAGATTACTTTCCGGTAACGTTTTGGCAATCAGGACCACCCGTTACTCACCTACCTCTGGGTCCAGCAAGTCTGTAGCTCGTCCTCCCAGTTCCCCGTCAGATGGGGCCTCGCTCTGCAGCAACGCATCGAGACCCCTCTTCTTCCTCCGTAGACCGTACCCTACGTATTGCGTAGGTTTTGGAAATTTTGGGTATTAAACAATATATTTCTGGTAATTAAATTTATTTTTTTAATAACTTCGGTTCAAATTCGGTTTTTTTTTATTGACCTAATGACCTTTAAAGTCATAAAAGAAAATATACGGAAAGTGTTTGTGAAAGTTATGCTACACGCAATGCCTTCAACAGCGTCGATAAATAATTTTCCCCATAAAATTGTGATAATTTATAACGAAATAATGACATGGAGTCAGCAACCGTTCGACAATATTAATATTTTATTTATTATTGCAAACACATAAATACGCTGTTAATGGCAAGAAAAAGTGCATTAAAAAAGTAATTTTTTTCTCTCGTCTATTTGGTAAAACATGTCAGAAGCCATCAAGTACACATGCCGCCCAGCATTTGCTATTTGTTTCCATTTAATTTTTTTCTGCTTTCATTATGGTGTTGGATGTCAGTTATTGTGGTCGATTTAGAGGTTTTTAGGTTTTTTTTTTTTTGCTTCTTTTTTGTGTTTTTAGTTTCAATATTTAGACGAAATGTTTGTATGTTTGATTGATGGTTGCATTTGTGTGTGATTTTGCCGCCGTCAGTGTATCAAATGCGCTCTAACAAGGTGAAGGAAGGAGTTTTTTAGTTTTCAAATTGTTGCATCACATTGTGCCGTACATATGTTTTTCATGTTTTATGCGAGACAATTTTTTTTTTTTTGCTTTATGTTTTTCTTCGGTTTTCTGTAATGTTTTTTCTATTTATTATTTTTGTATTAAAATAAGTAGAAGGTTTTGAAATCGTATTTATTTGTCAAATATTTTTTTTGTAAATTTCAGTCACGATTCTTTAAACCGGGGCGAGTTCTCCTATCTTTCCATCATTATTTGTTGCAAAATATTAAATTGATCAAAGAATCAAAGACACAAAAAAAAGAGAAGAGGCAGAAGACATATTTTTTTATCAAGCATATTTCTGTGCTTTCGAAACAGTTTTTTTCATAGTCACATCGATTTATGAATTTTTTTTGAAGATTAAAATTACCTAAAATTAAAATTGCAAAATTTGGTCTGAATTTATATACATATCGCACACTAAATCATAAACAGTCACAACTCAAAATTCATAAAGTTTTTAGGAGAGACAAAAAACTAGTTTCAGAAACATGAATGCAATTTTATAATTAAATTGTGTTCCACAGTAAAGAACAATATCTTTAAAGAAAGTTAACATGATTTTTTTTTTAAATTTTAGCTATTATTATGAAAATAAGGAGATATTTTGAGTTGTGTGCAGTATATCAAATTATGACTTTTTAATTGCAAATAAAATAAATTCTAATAGAATTGTAATAGACTGAATTCACACCCAGAATCGATAAATATATTTACACTACTATCACTATTTGTACGAGAATCAGTTTCTTCACTTGAAATTTTTAGTGTAGATGTATAATGTTCAATATTTGGGCACGACATTTTCGACAGCTAAGTGAAAACTAAGGAATGAAATTTTGCATTAAACTTTTTGACAAATTTTTTAACTTTAAATGATGCACCACAAATTGTAATACTTTTTTTTTTTATTAATAGCGTCACAACTCGAAATAATACTATTAACGTGAAATTAAAATACTCAGTTACTAATAAGCGCGCTGTCACAACTGAAAATAGTACTCTTTACTCTTTACGGCACAAATAACATAAAAACAGACATAACGGTATTTTTCCAGTTAAGGAAAACAGTGATGCCAACAAAATTTTTGTGGTCGTTAGAGATTGCCTCTGTGACCTCGATTATGCAATAAAAACGATTTTGAAAAATTTAAATTTGTGTTTGTTTATGATTTATTTTTATATTTATTTTTGCTATAAAAAAATTGTTTTTGCTGAAAATTTCTTGTTTCGTGCTGTGATAATTTCTATTTAATTAATAGAACTAAAATTAAAATAACAAATAACAAAATAAAAATTAAGGAAAAAAAAAACTTGGAAATGATTTGAGATGGCAACATATTTTTTTTTATCTTATACCAGCACTCAGTAGATCATCCGTACACATGCGATGCATTGTGCTTAAACTAGAGGAAAGAGTTAGTAAGAAAAATGACAGTAAGTGAAACTTCACTATCTTCCAACTCTGCTTTTGCACGCTCTTTTTCTCTGTGTACGCGAATGAAAAAACAAACGAGAATTCTCGATGCGTTTCTTCCAAATGTTAGCCTGTCTAAACTCGGACATATGCCTTCCTCATTTCTATCCTTGAGACAATCACTTCGGCAAGGGCGCAAATCGGAAGTTGTTCAGCAGCAACCACGATATCTATTAGTTCTGCGGCTGCAACACGCCCGTTCAATATTATTGCGTTATTCATGTTCTTGCACTTCATATATGTACATATCGTTACCTTCCGTCGTAAAGGTACTAAGTCCAAATTTTTTGAAAATTCAGTTTTTGATGCAGGGCAATGGAATAAACAAAATTACATCATTTGCAGAAGAAAGTTATTAATATTTGTTGTTGTTTTGCAATGACATGTAATGTGTGTACTAAGTCCAATAATAGAAAAAAAAATTACAAAGAAATTTTAAATATAAAAAAATTTATGATATTTTTTCCTGTAAAATTTATTACATTAACTGCTTTAGGATAGTAGGTAACGATATATTCGCCCTTATTGCGGTTGTCAACGACGACGTCGACACCAAAATATAACCTCTCTCATAGCGATATGCGATAACTTTCACTTAAAAATATTATTTGTTATTTACTGAAAAATACGAATTTTTGTAAATGCCAATTTAAATTTGAAAAGATAGTCGCAGCATATGGACGTAACAGGGGCTAAATTTTTGTGTCGACGTCGACGTTGACAACCGCAATAAGGACAATTATTTAATTTTTTTATTAAGTTTGTTTGCTTTTGGTTCTTTTGAGATATTTATATACTAAAACAGTGTTTCAAATTTATATACATTTTAGAGTCGCGAGATAAACAAAATTTTTTTATATGTAAAATTTTTCGCATGCAAAAAATCAATGTTTCTCAAATTCGCAGAGAGTAACTACAAAGCATAACGTTACAATAATTCAGAAAGAAAACAAAATTTTTAATGAATTTATATATGTACAGCTTATAGAACATTATTCTCATTCGTTATTTCGGATTTTCGTTACCAGCTCGTGTTTCTTATAGTAGCGGGCTTTTGCGGTATTTAATTTTTTTTTTTTTACAAAAAATTAAATTTAGAAATTTTTAAAAACTGAAAGAAATTGTTCAGAAATAAAGAAAAATTTACATGGTATAATATATTTACCATCTCCTTTTAAACATTAAACATTAAAGGAATCCATCCAAATTTTCACACATTAAAAGTTTTAATAACTGTTGCTCCCAATTTCTTGTTGCATGATAAATATTTTTTGTTTTGCACTCTGTGCAAAATTTTACCTCAAAAAGTTTTAGAAAATATTGTTATGAAATGTTTGTGCAATAATGTTGTATATACTTTGTCTATAATGCAACAACAACATATAGAATGTATCTGGCAACATGTTTCCAAAATGCTGCAATACCATGAACAATAATTATTTCATATTATTTTTTGTGATTTGAACTTATTGATTCCGATAGAATTCTTTGGATGTGCTGTTGTTCCTATGAAATGATAATCCATGTTGCACAACACAGTACCATATTTCTACTTTACAAATTATTTAAAGAGATTTGAAATAATCATGGGATTTTATGGGACTTTTACCAACTTAAAAGAAATTTAAAATATTCCCCGGGCCAGATATTTTGTCTTCAAAAGCGATTGTAGTTTTTTTTCACGAAATTAGAAAGATTTACGCAAGTCCCGAAATAATTGTAGACTAGTCTAAAATTGTTAGCGGTTATACGGCACAAAAACCCGTTTGTAATCCAGCAAAAATGGAAGATTGAAATAATTGTCTTGTGGATAAACTAAAATAAAAAGAAAATTGCTAAAAATTTATTATTGCGGTCTATTCCATGTACCACTAAATTACATTTGCGAAAACAACACTTTTAATTGCACAAATGAAAAATCGATAAGTAAATTAAAACGAAGAAATGTTGATACGGAACTACATCAGCAATAAAACATACTCGATGCAATTAAGCATCAGCAAGTAAAATTTAATCGTTACGTGTAGCATTTCTACGTGCATTTTTCTTTTTTTTTTGCTTCCTTTTCATTTCATTCAACTCCATCGCTTAAATATTTAGAAGCTGGTTGCTGTTTGTTAATGATTAGAAGAGGAAGCAAAAAAGAAATGCGGTAAAAGCAGTGGGAGGGAGAGCACAGAAAAGGGTTTAGGGGTCGAGGTCTTTTGCACAACAAAATTTAACTGTCAATACTGCTTTGGCGCTGGAAACGTCATGGAAGCAATCAACAGAATCAACACAAGCATTTGTATTGGAAAAAAAAATCCCATTTCGACATCTGCAGAAACACTTAGATTAACACTCGAGTTAATGAAGACATGTGTAAAATAAAACGGAAATAATAGACCAAAGTTAAGTGAAAGACCATTCAACCGTTTAAGGAAAATGAACACCAATTGTGGTGTAGACACAGTTCGTTAAAAACGCACACCTCTTTTAGAGCTCATCACGGATTCAAGACAGGGCCTACAACAACAACAGCAGCAGCAGCGGCAGCAGCAAAATAAATAAATAATAATAAGAAATGGCAGGCCAGGCGAGGCAGGCATTGAGCCAACAAAACAATTTCATCTCAAAATTAATTAATCACATAAACCGCAAAGTATAAATGACGTTTTTCCCCTGGCACTACCAGCGGAGTATAGAATACAATAGTGTGCTTGTGCATGTGTAGGGTATGAATTTCTTGGCTACAAAAAAAAATAAAAAAAAAAATTCTTAATACACAACACACAACAAACGTTGTCTAGTCGTGCGCTGTTAAACTTTGTGTGATGAACTACCAGTGACCATGATTTGTTGAGACGTCAGACGTCTTCTGTACGTTTAATTCAGCTAAAAATGGTACTTCCGTATTACGCACCAAATGAAGCTGTCACTTTAAATGTCAATTTGCTGTGTGTTGATTTTCTTTACGGACGGTCGGTCTATAAAACAAAAAAAAAGACAAAAAAATATAAACTCAGAATATAGTTTTAACGCATTTCATGTGTCTTATTTTCTCTTATTGTTGCGAATTGAATAATGAATTGAAAATGTTGTGTCTTCAAAAAATAAAAAAAAAAAAAATAAAAATCAACAATGTATTTTGTAAGGCAGTTCGTTTAGTATTTGAAGTCAATGAATTTGAACAACAACAGCAACAGCAACAAAATAAATAAATAAAGAAATTGAGAAGCATGAATTCTTGACGTCTAATGACACCATAGTTTAAGGTTTTGCGGTCAAAAGAACATTATTAAATATGTTTGTTGGATTGGCCAAAACTAAATGCTTCAAGTAGCAGGTTAATGCCCAAATTCACAGTCATTAGTTAGTTAATAGTAATAGTCTAACCAATAATATTTGATTTACAGCTTTTTCTTTACTATTCGTTAAACCACCAAATAGTTAGACAACAGCTGATTAGTAAATTATTATTACTATTTTAGTTTTGATATCATCTATCACAATATAATATTTATATATATGTTTATAATAGTATCAGTTTTTTTATTTTCGATAATATGTTGATTTTCCCGAACCAATTGCAGCAGCAATGCAATATCGTGCGCGATGAGCGCGCTTGTTTTATCCATTTTTAAGAAATAATACAACAAATGTAAACAAAAACCATATGCTATAACAGTGCTACCAATACTGAAAACTAAAAGTTTCTTAGGGTTACCATTCTTTAGTTATACTGAGAATATTAGTTAACAATAGACTGTGAATATGAAGTATTTGTTAAACAATAGTTATCATTTTAGTTTACTAATAATTAACTAATGACTGTGAATTTGGGCCTAAGACTTCTTCCCCTATAAATTAATTAATACTGGATCGGAACACTTTTTGATCGGAACTTTTGATGCCAGGTGTGAAGAATCACCTACAGGTCTTTCTAGAAACGAAAGACGGATTGAAATCACTTTTAAATTCCTGAACAGAATTGATAGTTTCTGTGTCTTAACCCTCTAGTGCGCAAGGAAACCAAATTAAATAAAATACCACTTAAACGAAAGGAAATGGTTAAAAACAAACTTTTGTTCTAGCAGTTCGTATAATTTTCATTTATAAGGGCGCAGGAAGCGAAAAATCCTTTGATGTCCTTTGATGCAAATTTGCATCATTGCGCATTTAGCTGTAAATTAAAAATCTAAAATTTTTATAATTCAATAGTGGACAATGTTTTTGTTTCTTTTTAAAAACCAACGTATTATTTATTTATTGTTTATGAAATTTTACATTTAAAAAAAAAAGATAACATTTTAATTTCGTTCATATTTTATGAAATTTTACAAAATTGCACAATAATTCAATGCTGCTATAACGGTACTTCAAAAGCAGAGAAAACGACGCCTATTAAATAGAGACAACATATAACGAACATTTACACAAAACTGTTCTCAAATTTTGAAACTACGCAGAGATTTTCGGTATGATTCAAATTTGCATCACGGCGCACTAGAGGGTTAAAATACAAAAAACTATTCGGTATGAAATTTGTTGCATGTTAGACCACCTTTTGGCACATTTCGGGCGTTATCTTGGCGATAACTTGAGTTTCGTCTGGGACGTAGCAGCACAAAAAAATTTAACGGCGTCAAATAGTGGACAATTGACGTCGCTGAATTGTGAAATTAATCGTTCTGGAAACCTCTCAAACAATAAAGTCAAAATCCGTAGTGTTGTGTGGCTCGTAGTAACTTCTGCTAGATGCCGCATATCGCCAAGTTCGGGCCGAAAAAAGTCGGTCATCATACGGCCATAGAGGTCCGAATTAACGGTAGCGCTTTTTCTAGAGTTATTTTCATTTTCCACACCATAATGCGCACCAAACAGTAATTTTTCTTTGAATGCAATGGCTTTTCCACAATCACTTCTGGGTTCTCCGAGCTCCAATTTTCTTCATGGCTGAAAATAATTTTCTTTGAAAAATCTGCATTGAAAGTCTGTTGTTCTAGCACTCAATCAGTATATCTATGGCGTTGCGATAGTTCAGCCGACTTTAATTATTTTTTTTCTTTTATCGGCACTACACTGGGGATGACCAACTACACATGCGATGCATTGTGCCGGAATTAGGAAATAGAGTTTTTGGAGAGAGGGTAGATCGAGTAGTGTTTATGGACATTTGATTTGAATTTTTCCACGTCAAAAGTGACAGGAAAGACCTCTGCAGTGAGTCTATTCCACATATGAGCTGTTCGACAGCACAATGTGTTTTCTCTGTAGTAAAAATCGCTGAGAAATCCATCACAAATGTATGCGCTCTTAATGATGAACGCTTTGTGCTGATGAATGACCGGGTTCCCTGATTTCATTAGAATACACCCCATTATAGGCACATGAGAGTTAATAGAGTTGGCTATCCTATCGTCTCCAATGAGTTTCTTCGCTCTTTCACGTTCAGTGAAAGACCATCAAAATAAAAAGTACATGAACACAGCCTTTGAAACAAAATCAACTCTGCATTGTATTTGGTTTTGAACGTGTTTTGGAGCTGAACATGTTTCGAAGACAAGTCAACATAAAATTAAACATTTTTATCTCCCAAAACACCTGGAACTTATTTAAACTTGACAGTGTGAGCAGCAGATTAATCTATTTTGTACAGGTTGGACACCCTTGGTAATTGAGGTATCATTTTTATTTTAATAAAAAAAGACTTGCAGACATTAAAAATTATTTTACTGCCGTTTATTACAACTAGGATCCGATTAAAAATTAAAATAATGTAGGTCAAGAGACCCCCCCCCCCCCCCTCCGTGCGGGTCGCTGGCTGCCAATCTTTTAGCAGAATTATGAATCACATTTTTCAATAACCTGTTGTCAATGGTTGATATCTGCTGGATAGTGTTAGTTTTCAGCTCATGAACTATTATGGGATTTTTGCTGTACATTTTAGATTTCAAAAAACCTGAAAAAAAAAATCTAAAGGCGTCAAATCGTGCGATCTTGTAGACCAATTTACTCCTTCTCTACGAGAAATAATGCGAATTTCGATTTTTTTCTGTCTGTGTCTCTTGCTTTGGCGTGACCACCATCCTGTTAAAACCACATATTTCCTACCACTAAATCATCAATTTTGCGCCAGAAAAAGCTTCAAATCATCTGTCTGTAGCGTTTTCCATTGACCGTAATCACAGCTGCTATATTCTCGGCTAAATGAACACTACGTTAATAAATTCTGTCTCTGTTATCACATGATTCGTCTAAATTTCCTCATTACATTTGGAAAACTTTCGCCATTTTCAAAAAATGTTTTAGAAATAAAAACACGTTGTTCCCTCCGTGTAACGTTCCAATTAATATGGAATCTTATAATAAAAATTGAGAATAAAAATTACAAGTAGAAAAAAAGGAAGATACAATAAATAAATTATGCAAAACAAATTGCATAAAAATCTCTGAAATCAGTCTTTTTAAAGAGATAAAGCATCCCAAAACCTGTTACTTTTGTTAAGGATTTCTATAATTAAAAGATTTTCTTAGTTAATTTTGCTTAATTGCCAGTCATTAGTTTTTAATATTTCATAAAATCAATGTGTAAAATATTTATTTAGCGCATTTCACGATGGCAATTATGAATTCATAATTAAACTTTTCCCCTCATACACATACCCGTATGTACCCGCATACGTATGTAGTCTTTTGTCTAGCACTTGTTGCTTAAAGTTGGCTTTAATGAGGTCACAGTTGCCTGCATGCATTTTCAAAACTATAGCTATGTTAAATTTGAATAGATTTTTAATAGTAATATACATACATACATACATACATATATTTCAATTAATTTCCCTACTTAAAAGCCTAAAGTAGTGCTTTTCGTATGATTGCGTTTATGTCAAGATCTCTTCAGACCACTTTAATTTGTAAAAGATACCATTTATTATTAGACACACTTCAAATGTCTAATGCCATCTTTTGCCGTTCTGTTGCCAATTTATTTGGTTTCTATTTGAAATTTAATTCAAATTACATGTTTGACTTGGTTTTTTTTCGTGTTGTTTGAAAACTCGCAGTATTTAGCAATTTAATGTTAATTCTGTCACTATGGCGTTCAAGCGTTCTTTCCCTACATTTTTTTTTTAACGTCTGCCCGTCCCCTTAACGCCTGCCTGAACGTATTTTCTTCAATTGGATTTTATTTCTTCATGTTGCATGAACATCAATTTGCTTCACTTCATTTTTTTTTTTTTTTACTTTTATTTTTTTTTTTTCTTATTTCGCATGGCTCTGCAGCGAAAATATAAAGAAATGCAAAAATAGAGGGAAACGTGAAAATTTTTATTTAATAAAAACCAACAAATATTCAATATTACAGCTCGTAAGTTGAGCAGGAAATAAGTTTATTTTTTGCAATAGAAAATATTAAAGTGATTATTGTGTGAGTGGTGGGCTTAAGTAGAATGATTGGGATGCCCTACGCAAAATAATTAATATCTTGAATATGATTGATTGTTGAAATATTTTTGCTTAAGGCGGAGATCAGAGCAGGTTTTTTTTGGATATTCAGGGGTGTCATAGAAACCAATCTTATCGGAATTGGATAAATCGATGAAATCGATAAAAAAAATACTTTGGTGTCATGAAATCCAATGTTATCGGTTTTTTTTGAATCTTTGAACAGCACTCAGGAGATGACCCCTACACATGCGATGCATTGTGCTGAAACTATAGGAAAACGACAGCAGGTGAAGCTTAATTAATAGTTTTACAGCTCTGCTTTTTGCACGCTCTTTGCTTTACAGCAGTGTTGAAGCTTCGTTTTAGTAACCATTTTTATTATTATTTTACTTCGCCGGTGCTACATCCTACCGACGAAGGAAGGCGTTCTCATGTGATTGCGGATTGCTATCAGCTGAAGCCGGTATTGTATAGTGACCACTGACTACGCCTTCGCCACTGAAACCATCCGACAACAACTGATACACAAAGTCACACAAATGCACATCAGAAAAATGCGAGATTTTTTTTTATAAATTTAGTCTGAAACTGGGGTTGAACTCAGCTGTTTTGTAGTGAACGTGCAGACTACTTCAGCCGTCGCCACCCTCGAACTAGAAATAATGTCGGTTTTAGGTGTCACAGAAACCAATGTTATCGGACTTTTATTGGAAATAAACCAATTCCATCAGATATTTTATTAAACTCTTGTACATTTATTTACTTAAAGTAATTAAAAACTACATTTTTCATTTTGTTATTTTTTTTTCAAGTAAATTTTGTTTTGCGAAAATGGAAGTAATTTAAATAAGAGAGGACAACATAAAATTAAAAAAAAAATTTTATTGCTATAAATTAAATTTTAAACAACAATTTTTTATTTTCAATAAATTCGATTCGCATATGTCTTTTCACTAACAAATTCAAACAAAAATTGCATTAAAAGTGCTAAACAAAGGAACAAAACCCATAAAACAGTTGATTCGAATATCGGTTTTATTTGCATTCGAAGATAACAAAACCGACACCTTTTCATCACACCAAATGGAACCAATATCGGTTTGCAAAACTGACAATCTGCAAATTCAAATACGGGTTCTTCAAACTCTAAATACCTTCTCTTATCCATTTTAAATCCCGAATCGGTGCTTGAAATAAACCGCTAACGAAATTGAATTAAGAAAATCCGAGAGCGAATCAAATATAAAATATGCTTGATTCAAGAATTTCGAACTTGTGTATTGGACTTTATTAATTTACTTTTACTTTATTTAATTTTTGAACACTCATACTTCATGTATTTTTAAGCTAATCTATATGTACAAGGTTGGCCAAAAGAAATCATCCGGGCCACAAGTAATCACCCAATAGTTTTTTGCCGTAATTTTTTATTTTTAATGATTATTTTTGGTTCAGCATCTGATATCGGCCACTTGGCTGCCGCTAGATTTGAAGGCCATACAAGCAGAACCAAAGTTTGTCATTAAAAAAAAATTACAGCAAAAGAACATCGGGTGATGACTGGATGATTTCTTTAGGCCCACCTTGTACTTGTTTCTTATATCAACTCTTCAGTATCAGTAGACCTTCAACCAAATTTAAGAAAAGCTAAAAAATTTGTCATGTTTATGCACTCTTATTCCAATTGTCGACGACCAAAACTTAGCTTCTCTCAAATTGATATGGAATATCTTTCACTTGAAACTGAATGGACATTTACTAGAAATGTGGAATTTTTTTAAATGCCAATTTAAATTTGATATAAAAGCCGCATGGTGTCGGCGTCGACGTTCAAAACTGAAATAAGGGTGATGATTTTTTTCCCCGATTTAAGAATGTTGTACTCATTTTAAAAATTTCCAGTATTGGATCTCCTAAAGCGCAGCAATGTTCAGCTTTAATATTTGCCATTGTGTGCGTTATTTTATAAAAAAAATACTCACAGTTATACGTATATGTGTGACCATTTTTTTTTTGTAAAATAAGGCACACATATAAAAATATTGAAGCTGAACATTGATCGTGTAGCATGCGCTTAACTAATTTTCATTTTCGGCTTGTTTTAATTATATATTATTCATATTCATAGAAGAGATTCTTCAGTACGACTCGTACTAATAAAGGGTGGTCCAACATAATTGTAATCGGGTACAATTAATAAAACAAAAAGTTTCCTGAAATTTGCGCATAATTCTCCCGATTGTGGACACAGTTGGTCGATTATGCTGACCAAAAAAAATCACGAAGTGCACGAAAGGCATTTTGATTTGAACGCCCATTTTCGTAAAAGGCTTCAACACGCTTAACGTGCTGCTCAATTGTCTACCTCAGCACTTAAATACTGAAACAAAGAAAAAAAAATCAAACTAAGTTCAGCAAAAAACTTGACGTTAAGGTGTGACGCACAATTAACATCGTGTATTATGGTTGGCCCAGCTTTTATTCAGTAGAAAAAAACTTAAAATTAATACGACATTTTTCTTGCTGTGTAGATGATATTCCCCGAGCACTGGTACAATCTTTCTGTTTCGAACAGTCCATTGGCCGCCAAGATCATACGATTTGATCCCTCTCGTGTCTCTCGTGTACGTCCAGCCACAACTCCATCCCTGGAAGTCAACATTACAGCTGCCATTGGTGCGATAACGGCCTAGTGGATGAACCAACTGCAGCGTACAGGAAATAGTTTTAAAAAAGTAAATGGAAGGAATTGATACATCGGCCCAAAATACTATTTCATTCACAGCAAATTTTCCGTTTTTTTTTTTAAATTTTTCGAAGTCCAGATGGCTAAAAAATCTGCCTTTAAAAGAAAACGCTTTCACAACCAAAAATATATACGGAAATCAGTCATCATAGCGAATTTCCAATTCCATCAAATATGCCATGATTTTCTGCTATAAAGTGTAAGTGCATTAGATACAATTTGAGCAGCAGCGGAGAATTCTTGCCAGACATCAAGTTGTTTTGGTTTCAGAAAAAATAGAAAACACGGCTGTTTTGCGTTTCAAACGTTAAAACTCCTCATCCTGCAAATGGTATAGTTTTGCGTATCAGCATGAGTGTGGGAAATCTCAACTCTATAATATTATATTTTGTTCTTGTGCTAATGCAGTATGTAGCATATTTGCAAGAGTTGTAAATTGTGCAAGGTTTATAACGAAAAATTAATTCTGTTATAGAAAACAAAGCACCGCATAATTGTTATTGAATTACTAATTTTATAATTAATGATTGGAAATATTTGGCTTTAAAATCAACCGGCAACATCAATTATGCAGGAAAGAAAAAAAAAATTTATATTTTTTTATTTAAAATTGTTTGCATCGACTAACCGAGTTTATCTCTATTCTACCTCTATGGTTAATCGAGGTTTCACTGTTATCATATCTATATATATATATATATATATGTATATATAAATATTTTGTTATATGTTGCTAATATTGTCTTCTTCTTGCGACAAAGATAAGTATCAAATTTTTATAAACAATAATGTTGAGGTTGCAATTCATAAAACATGTTGTCAGATGTCAAAGATTTCACTTCTTTTTATAATTCAACTCTTGCCCTTGAAAGAGAGAAGAAAAAAACCCCACATCATTTTAAACTCAAACACTCTTTCTGTCACATACAAACCGGCACGCACAGAGAGGGGTGAGTGCGTGAACATGAGAATTCGTTTTATATATCAAAATCAGTTTTTCAAAGGGGGGGCAACAGTAGTGAAAGATCACACGAAAAAAAAAAGAAACATTCAGCTGGCATTTGAAATGCTGATAGTGATTTTTAATGGCATTTCAAGTGCTCAGTGTTTTTGAGGGTGTGAATTTCAAGCATTTAAATTTATAAAGAAAATTAAAAATGTTTAAATTGTTTAAAAGAATTTAAATTTTAGCAAACAACAGCTCAAAATCAGTTTATTTTATAGAAGTGCTTGCCAGCCACTCCAGTGCGGAATCAGTTTGTGGTATCAAAAAAGCCATTTGAAAAGATTTTTTTCGCTGACATAATACAAAAAAATCATTGTTCTATAGTAATAATTAAATAAGTGAGGGGCTTCAATTATCAAAAAAAAAAAAAAAGAATCAAACGGTCATTTTAAATACCAACCATTTCAAATATGGAATGAAATCGTAGTTGAACGAAAAATTTAATTTTTTATAATTTTAAAAAATTTCAATTAAATGCCAAAAATAACTGACCTGATGACTTGATATAATAAGTTTTTTTCATGCCAATAAAAGCTTTATCAATTATAAGGTGAATGCGACCGAAAGAAACAATACCAGGTAAAATTGTTATTGCCAAAAACACCTGACTACAATGGGGCGAAAAAATCGTAAATTTTCATTTATGTTTGTATTAATTTTTTTATCACTGAACTTTGAGAAGCAAAAAAACCTCGTAAAAATAACAATGGCGTGCTTAAAATGCAAATATATTTTGACAATCACAGTAGCTGAACACAAAGGGGCAAAAAATATCACCTGATTAGTTTCACAGGCCATATAATTGCTGGATGTTGTGTGAATAAATATGCTGCTGGCTCTCTCTTTTTCTCCCCCTCTCTCTCTTTCTATCAGTCTCTCTTACAGTGCTGTCACATCTTCAAGATTTTCTTTTAAACTGCTTGTCAAAATTCTGTCTATATATGAATTTTGGCAAAGAAAAAAAGCGAATGCCTTTGCTATGAAGTTATATTTTCCAGCACTTGCTTATCGTATTTAGTTTTTAATGGCATCTTAAATGGTAACAAGACTATGCCTTCTGAACTCATGGAAAACACATTCAACTCTGCCGATTAATTGATATGAACAACTGCGCAGTTGTAATTATATTTTAATTAATTTTTAAATGCGTTACAGGACCTCATTTACTCGTATCCAAATCATGGACCATTCTTGGGTTCTCAAAACTTGTTTACATGAGCAGCTGTTTTGTTAAATGTGAACCCGTGATCGCCAATGACACCGCTGTGTAAAAATCATGCATTCTTCAGCTGAGTAGACCCACTTCATTTGCAATAGAACCCATCTATGAACAATTTCTATTGCATGGCCTTTTTGCTGGGTAGTGATGGCTGTGACGCACCCAACTTAAAAGCAATTCTATTCTAGACAATGTTATCGTTGAGGCAGCAATAACAAAATTTTTGTGAAAAATGGTAATCAGCTGTTTTCTTGACTGAAAATAAAACGCCAGACAAATAGATAATTTGAAGCAAATTTGCCAAAATATTTATAAAATAATGAGTGTTGTAGTCAAAAAAAAAAAAAATAAGAATGTATTAAAACTCCATAAGAAAAAACTTGATGGTGGAAGCCCCAAGCTATACTGGGTTATCTATTTTTCGGTTTCAAAAGTAAAGTTAAATAAATCACACACAAAGCTATGATATCGATTAAAATTTTATTTCATTATAATTCTTCAACCTGGACATTATGTTGGAAATACAATGCCATTTAAAACATCACCTCTCTAAATTGGTTGCAGCATTCGATGCTTTTCAGGTAATTTTCGATCACTTTTTCACACATTTCAGGCGGTATCTTGGCGATAACTTGACTAATGTTGGTTTTCGAATTATCCGCGAAGACACGGTCTTGGACATATGCATGCCCACAGAAAAAGTGATGATCAATTCACTTCGCGGAAACGCGAAATTATGCGTTCTAGAAACTTTCTCATGCAATAAAGCCTAAAATTGAATGTGCAGGGTTGCTCGTGGTGCCGTCTACTGCAACCACAAATCGTGCAGTTCATAATTTTCAATTGCATTCCGAAAAAGTCGGTTACCATGCGCCCATAGCGCTCTGACCTCTCGCTAAATAATTACCATTTCACAAGGCGGATATTTAACAGCTGATAGTGTTGCCAGATTGTTGGTTTTAAAACCACTAAATGGATAACCCGTTGCTAAAAACGTTCAATAAATTTTTAGTGCATTTCTTAAGTTTGTTAGTTTTTCTTAACAGTTATCGGCAAACAACCATCGGATTTAGTTATTGTTTGATATATTTCTCTTTCTTATACTATGTGGAATGGGAAAGTAGAGAGGAGTTAGGTGGTAATGTGATGATGAATGATAGAGCGCTTAATTCTTGCACAGGTCTGCAGTTGCGCTTTTTTTTTTTTGAGAATTTACAAAGCAGAGTTGTTTCGTCAATGGTGCCGTTATAATGGAGCATTAATTTTTTTTGCTAAATGAGAACCATTTTATTCTTTATTTGACTTTGCCGACATTTTATTGCTCAGATACAATTAGAAAATTTTTTGTCTGACCAGGTCTTGAACCCAAGATCTTCTGGATCAGCCAACATCAGTCTTTTTTTTTTGTAAAAGAGTCTCATCTGAAAATGTCTTTAAATGTTATTTTGTTGAAATTTAATAAAAATGATTTCGTTTCTAGTGACACACAGTGATAACACGCAGAAGGTGAACTGAACTTTCGTCATGCGTTGTTCATGGGCCACATATGTATTGAACGTTACTCATAGTTTTCTAAATTTACTAAAGACTTTCGAAGATTTTGTGAACTAATATAGAAAATTATCTTTGTCAATGAATATAAGTTGATTCTAGAGTTTGGTTGGCTCCCTCGCTTGGGTACTGCATTAGTCTACCAAGCTGGAGGTTGCTGCATAGAACCTCGACATTTCGACAGGCAAGCCAAGAGCTTCCCAGATTGTGTGTTGAAAAAAAACCATGCAATAAAATAATATAAATCTATATAAAAACGTATTGAATGTTACTTTGGAAGAAGTTTACGCTTTGATGAAGTCGCTTAATGCCAACATCTTGGGATGTAGCGATGCGTAGTGAAAGAGTTATGATCTCCTAAGCTGAAGTTTCTTCAAACAGATTATGAAATTAATTTTCAAGTTTTATTTAATGCTGGTATTATACGCCCCCAGTAAATGAAAACAATTGCAATCAGTCAGTCTACATTTTTGTTGTCGTCTTTTTTTTTGGTTGCAAAAGAAAATCCTCTTGAACTGAGCATAAATCTGTAACTCAAGTTGAAGATGGGGCTGTAAATGATAATGATGGTGATGATGATGATGATGATGAGAATGATGAGAATAATTAAGCCTGTTTTCTTACGCGCCATGGTCCTTAACGTTTAGGGATACAGACGTTCAACAAAAGAAAAACACTTCAAACAGAAACTGGTTGTACATTAAATCACTACCCACGCATGTTTGGCTTTGGCAATTTTTGATTGTGAAGGTTTGAACATGTTTAAAACAAACGCCTACGAAAAATGCGAAAATCAAAATGCATACTAAAGAACAAGAGCAACATTTCGTATTGGAATTATGTATACGACTTCAACTTGCGTAGCATTTGAGTGAGTGAGCAGTGAGTCCGTCCTCTTGGCAACCGCAGCCGAGCCATCAATTTCATTTTAATGCTCTCTTAAAGCAAAAAAAATATTATAATGTGTAGAGATTTATACGGTATTGGGTTTTAGCTTGAAGAAAAAAAGAAAAAAAGAAAAACTCTTGAGTAGTTACTAGTGGTTTAATCAAGGCCTGGCCCTACCTTGTTATGGGTATTTAATTTTAACCTTTAATGCAGATATGCTGATTCAAGTTCAAAGTGAGTGTTTCTTATACGAGGGTTGTTCTTAGAATGACTGAATGATGTGGGGAGCTAAAAATCTTAAAGATCTCTTTCGCTTTGCTCGGGCATATAATTTTGTAGCGAATGACTTGCTCATTTTATAGCCAATAGCCGGCGACATGATTTCAATAGTTTTAAAATGAAATTTCAACAATGAAAAGGGGTCTTTGTAACGTATGAAACTGTAGTTGAATTCACGAAAATATGTCTTGGAGAATAATAAGAAAAGATAATGGGCGGTATTATTGATTCCGCACGGAAAGAAAATTTCAATGCAAAGAAATATCGATCGATACACAATTTGCAATTATTCATTCCTGCAAAGTAGTTTTAACATCCCTGTTTTATATAATTATAAGCTGGCAATGCTGTCCGCTGTCAGTAAAAAATAAAAACACTTTGCAATTAAGCAGACGAAATTTATTATGTCCCCGTCCATACTGTTGAGTTTTTGCTGCAAAAGTTTTTTTAATTCTCTTTTGAAACTGCAGCCGTGTCCATATATGAATCTTTTGCTTCATGTTTAGTATTTTTTATTCCTCCCTTCTATCTTCTTTTTTTAATTTTTTTTGACATTTCTCAATACCAAATGTAAATATAAAATAACTACCCTGTGATAGGCGTGAATATTTTTTTTTTGGATAGACATTTGAAGCACAAGGTATAATTTGAAGCAAAATGGACGCTAAGAAGAAAAATTTTATAATAATTTTTATATAATTTTATATTTTTTTTTTTAAATTTTTGAATATATTTCACAAAAAATTAGCATACGTAACACGTGTAGACTAAAACAGGGTAGCTATTATTATGATAGATGTTAACAGTATACCAAACGAAAAGAAATAAAATGAAACGTCAAATACACCTCATGTCAAAATATGCAAATAAGAAATTCAACAAAAACTGCATGTACAATGAAACAGAGTACCTACTTCCACTCCTCTTCTCCTTGTCATCAACAAACTCAAAAGTTTTGCAGCAAATGTTTCACAGTATGGACGGGGGACTATGTGAAAAATTATTAAAAATTTTAAATGTGAGAAATATTTCTTAAAATATGGATGCAATGGCCTTTTTTTTATTGAAAATAGTGACGATGGGTGCTGCGACATGCGTGCAGAAAGAAAAGTTTTGCGCTATAAATCTGAAGATGTGCTGCAGATGAATTTTGGAGAGTAAGTCGAATGAAATGAATTTAAATATTAAATATTTCAAGAGCAATGCAAAGACCTCATGATTTAGTTTTTGGACTAGTTGGATTTTGTAAGGATCAGATCAGAAAGCTGCAACTGGAGAAATCGGCTTCTCGTTGATGTCTTTGGATTTAGTGTGACGCTCTGTCTCACAGCATCAATATTTTTGTCCGGTCTGCCAGTTTGAGCTCCGCGCGTACGTCTGAAAACTACGACAGACCCAAATTCAGCAAAATTATCCACCAACAAACGAATGTTAGGACCCATTGGAGCAGGGAGTATTAATTATCGAACACTTATTTTCCACGAATAGAAAAACAATCTTAGGTCTTTGCGCAATTGTATAACGCTCTAGTTTTATATCTTCTCCCAAGTTAAATTCCTGAAATAAAACAAAATATATGAAATATTCACAAGCAAAGATGATATAATTTTTTTTACGTGATATAGTTACGTTAGCCGCACCGTGTAGTTTCCAAAAAAATAAAAAATTCACGTAAAAACGACTGCTTTTGAATATATTTTATTTGAATCTGCAAGGAGGCGTTCGTCAGGCAGCACTTTCCGTAAAAACTAATCTTTCTGCTTTTTTAAGCTTTCTTTTTGCAGAAGACAGCTATCAGCGTAGTGTTGGTAAGGACTTCAGTGTCAACAAAGCCCAGTCAATGTTCCAGTTAAAAGCTGTTTATTCTTCGAAAGAATTTTATTTTACACCGCATTTCTAATCTATCTATACCCATAATACAGTTGAAGAGTAATTATTGCTCGCGAATTATTAAAATTTTACTTAAAACCTGCGTTACCAAGCCCCAACGAGCGGACGGCATCTGTTGAAGTGGTCCGGAACCATTTAGTGGTGTTCATGTGCAATCTTTTTTATTTCCGCTGGGGTTCGTTGAGTACAACCACAATCAATGTCTTTATTTTTTTCATTTTTTTGAGCATTTTTTCTATTTGCGTTTTAGTTGTTAGTGTATTTGTCGCTTTTATTCTGATAATTTGTATTTTTTTGTTTTCAAAAATAAACAAACTAAAACTAATTTTTTTTTTATCTGGGACCAGCACTCAGGAGATGCTCCTATACATGCGAAACATTGTGCTGGAACTATAGGAAAGAGATAGTAGGAGAAACGACAGAAGGTGAAGCTTAATTAATTATTTTACAGCTCTGCTTTCGCACGTTTTTTTTTTTTTTTTTTTTTTTTTTTTTTTTTTTAGCAGTGGTTCAGTAGCCATTTTTATTATTGTTTTACTTCGCCGGTGCTACACAATACCGACGAAGGAGGGCGTTCTGATGTGCTTGTGGATTGCTATCAGCTGAAGCCGGTATTGTTCAGTGACCAGTGACTATGCCTTCGCCACTGAAACCTTCCGACAACAACTGACACACAAAGACACACATGCACAAAATGCGAGATATTTATTTTTATTTTAAAAATTTTTAGTCTGAAACTGGGGTTGAACCCATGTCTGTTTTTGGTTTAGTAGTCAACGTGCAGACTACCATCCATCGTGCCATCGCCACCCTCAACTAATTACGCATTAGTCAAAATTTTTAAATTTTAAATAGGCTGGTGATCGATAACCTACGGGGAGTCAAAATTACATGTGATAGTTACTAAGATATAAACTAAATCACAGACAAAATTGTAAAATACACTGACAAACACCATGCAGAACGGAACAACATGCTGTTTTCGAAGGCTGCTACCTCTTCATCTTCAGCATTCTTCGTGTTTTGTTAACTGTGTGCGGTTGCCAGTAGATGTAACTTATTAGCTTAATATATTTATTATTTTTTATTAAAAAACTAATATAAAATAAAAATAAAACTAATTATTTAAAAAAATTAAGAAAAATAAAAGTAATTATTGTTTGTGTTCGAAATCTTATATTTTTTTGTTAAAATTTTGTTTCTTCCGGTGGCTTTTCGTTGCAAAATGTTGAATAATTTTAAAAAATAAGCAAAATGGCTAAAAATATCTATACTGCTTAATCAATAATATGACAATACCGCAACCGTAGAGATGATACTGATGACACGGAATCAATAAGTGGAAATTTTTTTGTCCGCCCAAAAAAATATTTTCTCAGCTGGGGAATGGAATGCATAATTAGACCCAATTATTCAGAAACTGATAGTCATATTTCTTTATGTCGGACCTGCACTCAGGGCACTAAATTAGGGCTTAAATTAGTGGAAATTGATAGGGAGGGAGATGACAGTAGCTGAAGCTTCACTGCCATACAACTCTGCTTTTCCAGATTTTCTGTTTCTAGCAGTGTTGCAGCGCTTCTGATGTCAACGAGACGTATTCATTTTTTCAACTCTGTTTTAGTAGCAATTTTTAGTAATTATTTTTCTTCGCTAGTGCTACACAATACGTACGAAGGAGGGCGCTCTGATGTGTCTGGTTACAGCTGAAGCCGGTACTTGTTCAGTGACCACTGACTATTTTGATTAATTTCTTTAATTCACAATTTCGAAACGTTTCATATGTCCGAACATGCTTTGAATGCTTGTGTGATATTCACTTCCTCATTGGAGACCCCGTACAGTTCTCAGATCACCCTCATATTGATACTAGTGGGAATATGCTCAAGAGTTGAATGTTAATTTTTTTTTCTTTTCTCTTTTTTTGTCTCTTTTGTTCAATCAACATATTTTAAAGCACTTTATTGTTATAATTTTTATATTTTTATGGTTAAAACTGATGCTGCTTGCTAATGGTGTTAATACCTTGGCCGCTTAAAAATTTTTCAAATAAATTATTACAAAAAAAAATTTGTTTTTTTCTTTTTTTTTGCTGTGGTTGCTTGAACAGCAATAATGAACAGCATGAATGAATGTTATGCGTTGACTTTTGTCAATAATTTTACTGATTTTCTTAATGACCTTTAAATGCTGTCAGCTCAAAAATGCAATGCGTTTAAACATTCAGTTAGATATGAAATAATAAGGGCCTTTTTTTGTTATTATTTAATAAAAGACTTGATCATCGTCATCAGCATCAGCATCAGCATCAGCACCAGCATCAGCAGTGGCCGGCCTCAAATCAAGCCATGCGCACCTACTTGCTTCTTTAACTTCCAGTTTAGATTCCAACTTTTTATGATGTTTGTTTTTATGCTGCAGTTGACTTGTCGTTATCATTTACATGTGTTGGATTTACGGCCAACACACACATGTCTTTTTTTTTTTCAAAAATTATTTATGTGATTAAAAAAACTAGTTTTTGATTTTGCTGTAAAAAAGAAGAAAAATAACAAATCAAATACTTTAAACCTTGACGCCTCTTAATTTTTTTTAAATATTTTTTTTTTTTTTTAGTTTTCTTCAACTAATGCATTGCATGCATGTTCAAGGCAATAAACTTGATTAAATTCACATGAGAAACATTGTTATGGGCTGTGAGGATGTGTGGCAAGTTTCAATTTCATTTCAGATACAGTGGGCTTAAGGGTAAAGTGTACACTAGACAACCCACTTGTAAAAATGAGAGTTTTGCACATTCTTGTTTTTTGTTTTTTTGTTGTTTTATTAAAAAATGAACGTGCTTAAGCCCACTTAAAAGCATTCGTTTTTATTTCATTTTAAATATGGCACTGAGACCAAAGAAAATAAAAAACATACATTGTGATTTATTAATAAATGGAATGACAAAAAAGAAAATGAAAAATCTTTTGCTACAACTCTGTCTAGTTTCCTCTAAATTTCAAGTCAGTCTTTAATTTAATTTAATTATTAAAAATCAGCAAACAACCTCTACGGCTCTACGACAAACATTCAAATTATGTAATTTTCCACTTCATTTTATTGAGTAATTTTTCAATTTATTTTTCTTTTTTTATTTTTATTTTTTTTTGCTGCAACAATTACTCACAGATTTTTATAGCATTTTTGTGTGTTCATGTTGATATGAATCGTTCGATGTTATTGACGTTTAACGATTCGTCCAAGTTATTGTGAATCGAATTGTTTGGCTTATCGGTTACAAAGGAGAGGGACGGGACGCACATACAAACAATTTGAATTACAGGCCAAATGCTTATGATTTTCTCATTTGGCCTGCTGCTCCAAGCAAACACAGACTTCTCTTGGCAAAAAAAAAACAGTACCAGTAACCCAGCAATAAAATCACAACAAATGACAAACAACAATATTTTTGTAATAAAAAGAAATAAATAAAAAAAAAATAAAACAATAAAAAAATCTTAAATAATCGTGGTGTCTGCCTGAATTTGGTTTTTGGCATTGGCGGGCTTTTCGCTGTTCGGCTCCATTCCATTAACAACATGTAACGTGCCACCAGCAAAATTTTATGTTCAAAAATGCCAACGACATGATGCACTTTGTCTCAGATTTTGGCTGGCTGAAGAGGATGTTCGTTCAAGACAATATTTTTAATAATAAAAATGATTTTGCCCATCATTTTGTTTCGGATGTGTGAACTTTAGATCGCTAATTGGTCATATGAAATTGTAATTCGACTTACTTTACGTTCAGTTCTTTGGCCTTTAAAATAATTTTATCATTCCAAGAACATTTTATGTATTTTTGTCATCATATGAAATTAAAAACAGTTTGAAGTCAGCTTCATTATCTGATTAATTTTGTTTCTTTAAGTTTTCCGAAGTCCATCTGTAAAAGCAGTACTCCAAAAGTTACAACATTTTAATTCACAAGTAAAGATCTACTGGCGGACATTTCCTATAAGCGGTCAATATTTAAAAAGTTATTTCATTTCCTTAATTTTTAACAGACTTCTACATCCAAAGCAAAGTACACTGTGCGAATTGTTAAGCAACATTGGTTTTTTCATGATAAAAATTTGACATCTGCCACATGAAGTCCATGTCGCCGTTTTAACAAAATTTCTCGCTTTTATTGCTGGCAAGTAGGCAACATTGTTCAACGTCAGTAAATCTCAATTCTCGCATTTGTTGCCAACACAAATTTTGTCTGGACAAAAATTTTTTTTCTCAGAGTTCTGTGTAATCATTTCAAAAAATTTATCGGGAATATCAAAGCTGCCATATTAAATGAAAATCTATTAATTTTACAAGGTGGTAGCACTACACCGTTTTCTTTGTTCTCTTGTGTCAAACTACTAGTTTTAAATTATTTTCAAAGATTGTGTGTGTAATAATGCATGAACAATTAAAATTGCTCACAATTTTGAGCTCACTATCCCTTTCCTCTAGTTACAGCGCAATGCATCGCATGTGTAGGTTTCATCTTCTGAGTGCTGGTCCAAGATAAAAAAAAAATATGATCAGATTGAACATGAACACACCCACATTTTCTCAGCACAGAAGCAGAAGAACACATTTTTTTTTTATTTCGTAATACAGTCGGCTTTTTGTTCATGTGCAACAAAATCTAAGCATATTGAGGATTTTCCAAAATTTACTTCTTTTTGCTTTTAAGAATTTGCAAATATAATAAATATTTTTACAAAAAAATAAGCGCCTACTTCAGTAATTCAAAAATATGCTAACAACACTTCTTGATAATTTTTTTAACTTTGGGGCGGGTGGAAGGCACGAACCGCAAATCCTATAGTTGTTGTTGCCGTTCTTGACGCCGTTTCTTTGTTTTCCCCCTTTTTCATTGTCAATGGTCATTTCAATTTTGCACCAACATCAGCAGCGAGATATCATTCACTGAAAGTACCATTCACTCTGTAATACTGTAGTTTTATTCTGCTCCATACAACAGCAATGCTCACTTAAATGCAAACCAGTCGTTCTGTCTCAATGGGCGACAAATATTTATCAACGACTTGCTCATACAAAAGTGAGGGCCGGCAAAGTTTTTAAAAAATTTTGCATATTTTTTGACACTCAACGTACACAATTTTTTATTTATCCCAGTTGTCAAATTCATTGAGAGTGCGAGAATCTGTCGCCCGAAGTTCTCGCCGAAGTGATGAAAAATGTCATAAAACGAACCCGTATAGCAATCAATTGTGACGGCGCCCATTTGGCCGATATCATTTTCTCGACTTGACCAATGAAATTCTAAAGGTTCAGATAAACATAATCAAAAAACAGAATCAAAGTTTTTCATTTAGAAAAAAAAAAAATGAGAGCCAAACAACATCGGATGACTTCACCACAAATTTTTTATATTTCATTTCACAAAACAAATATATATTTATTTAAGTCTTAAGCACAAAAATTAATTAAAAATTTAATTGAATTGATTAAACGTTTAATTGAAAAAATACATTATTCCATACATTATTCCATTTAAAAATTTACTTTTTTTTTCAAGAAAAATTATCTTATATTAAAAAAAAAAATTTATATAAAAAAAAAATTTTTTTTTTCAATAAAAATATTAAGAAAAAAAAAAGAAAAAATTTATATTAAAAAAAAAAAATTTATAATTTTAAAGATAAATATATTTAAAATTAAAAATTTTTTTATTTTTAAAAATCAATTATTTTAAATTTTAATATTTAATTTTAATTTATAATTTAAATAAATTTTTACATTATTAATTAAAAAGAAAAAGGCGAAATTTGTTTCTGTGTAAATACTCTGAACAAGTGTTTGTTTGCATTTAGTTTGGGCCAGTCTGTTTCAAACCCAATTTGGGCCATTGCAGTGGCTGCGGTGCCCATACCATGCCCCTACACAAACAATATTCTTAAAACATATCGCTGGACTATTCGACAGAAAAAATCGAAAATGAGCTTCAATTGAAAAGTTTCTTGGTAAATTGTTCTACCAATTAAATTGTTTAGCAATTTTCAGCCAGCAAACAAATTGATCATAACAATTAATATATTTGTATTTATATATTTGTTCAGAGCCATAAATATTTAGAATTTTTTCAACTAAAGAATTTAATTGTTGCAATTAAAAAATTGTTTCAAAAAAATACTGAAAATAATTTTCATTTAATTGAATTTATTGCTGCGAAAATTTTTTCGATTAAGTCTGTCTAATATATTGGTGTGTATATATTCCTAGCAGAAGTCAGTTTGCTATTAGCCCCATAGTGCACTGGTTTATTTTCGTAATCCTTCTCATAACTTTACAGCAGCCTTCCCATCCCTGAAAATTTTGCATCAAATAATTTTCACCAGCAAAATGTTGCTCTTTTGTCACTTATGTATATTATTTACTTATCAAGCGAAACCGCCCGTTGCAGTTGAATTTAAACTTATTGTTAATTATGAAATTCTTTTGGAATATTTTACTAATTGTATTCTCTTCTCTTTTTTTTCAGGTAATTATTGGGCTGTTTTATACATGTTTATATGAATAACAATCCAAGTAAGTAAATTTGAAATTGATGTTTTGTGTGTCACACTGGGCCTGTATGGGTGTCATTGCATATGCAGGATGACGACATGCTTGAAACGTGCGCTGCGTTTACAGTTAAAATCAAATGCCTCGATTTGCTGTAAGAAAATATTGCTGATTGATAAAATTGGCATTTGTCTGCCATTTACAAAATATGAACTTTGGCTATAAAAGTTTGCTTTAAATACTCGTTCGTACTGTTACCTTCATTTAATCAATTATTGCCTGAATGTGCATATGCATACATACGCACATACACAAACTTCAGCAGTCCTTTTGCAGCCAATTTTAAAATTTTCTTATAGTTTCGTTTTTTTTTTTTTTTTTTTTTTTTTTTTTTTTTGTAGTTTAAGTCTTTATTTTAGTAGACAGACATGCACAACCAACCATCCGTTGTTCACAAATTTGGTTTAAGAAGTCAACACAAAATCAAATTTACTTGTCTTTTCGGAATACCAAATGACAACGACATTCTAATACGACCAAATTTGGCATTACGCGGTATTAAGTTATTTTCGTCAAGCCAAAGTAATGATTTTGTTTTGTTTCTTGCAATTCAACTTACAAATACTGTTTCAACTGAGAATTACTGCTGTTCTGTCATTCTACGTTTTACAAATACAGCGATCACGAGCGAATGTGTGGCAAAGACGCATAAAAATGAAAAAAAATTTTAATAATTATTTAATAGTGATTGCCAAGTAGTGAGTCAATTTGACGAGTATTTCGCATAAATTTTAGTTGTTTATCTTTTTTTTCCTTAAAATGTTATTCTTGTTAAAAATTTCTTAAAAATGTTACAATTTGTAAACTTTGGTATGTATTTATTTGCAAAGCTTTTAAATTAATTGGGCATTCATTAAATTAGTGAATTCTGTAAAAGGTAAATTCCTAAGAGCAATTAGGGTTTTTCGAAATTGTACATATAAATGTGTTAATTTGAAAAAAAAGTCCCCAATTTATTTTATAAATTTCAGTTAAAGCAGAAAAATATATCCTGTTGTGTTAATTACGGGAATAAAAATATGTTGCGAATTTATTCTTAGAAAAAGCTTTTTTTTGGATATGCACAGAAAAAAATGCAACAGAATTTTAATTAAACATTTTGTAATATTAAAATAAAAAATTGTTTAAATTTTCCCCTCTAAAGAAATTAATAGTATCAATTTAATTTTTTTTATTGTTGAGTTAATGGAATTAATGTTCAATTAAAGTTATAATAATAATTATTTGAAAATTTAATTAAATATTTTGAAAATTTCAAACAAATTTTGAATAGGCAAAAAAAGGGTATTGCATATATGGAATAAAACAATCAGATAAACATTTAAATAAAAATAAGATGTCGTTTGTGTATATCATAGCAAAAAAAAATTAATAATTTATTGTGCGCAGAAATTCATTCAAAAATTAATTGATTTGATTACATTTTTAATTGAAAGAAATATATATTATTCTAATTAAATGTGTTAATTAAGGAAATTATAATTTCCTATTATTCCTGATGATGTTAACAAGCTGTTAACGAAATATCGAATAATAAAACAAATAAAATACCAAAAAAAAACCTCGAGCTTAATAAATATATTTCAAAAAATATAATAAAAAAGGTCAATTAAGAATATAATTAAAATAAAAATAAAAATAAAGAAGTAACATTTTTATCATAATGCAAATATTCTTACTATTTTCGAAGAATTTCACAATCTAGAGAATACACTGAGAAAAATAACTACCAAAATATTTTATTAAAAATTAAAATTTAGGTATTGTATTAAAAGTACAGGAAAAGTCTACAAAAAATACATACAGATGTATGTATGTATTCTTTCTAATGGGTGGTTATTTATGCTTACGATACACACAGAAAAAATGTTTACCGTTTTTAGTTTTTATTAAAATAATTATTTTTTTCTTGATTGAACATGTTATAAGCCGTCGAGAATAGAGCTTTCTAAAGGCACCTTGATATGCTGTTTCTTTCGAACAATTCCATTCTTCTATGCAGTAAATTAGCAAGCAAGTTTTCAAGACTTTTTTTTAAAAATAATGGCAATATAAATGATTTAAGAAAGATTTTTCATGGAAAAACATTATGCTGGCGACCGAAAGACATGCTCCTCCATTCTTTACTTGATATTACACCGTTTAGTTTCTCCATGTTTCTATTATAAAGTTCCATTTTTATTTGTGATACAGTATTACAAAACTGCATCTTGGATTGAAATACCGAATTTTCTAACGAGTGCAAAGAAAAAAATGTTACTATTTTATTTTCATGCAACACATTTAATTAAAATAATAAATTTTTCCAATTAGAAGTAATCAATTCAACTAAATTTTAAATAAATTTTTGGGCTCAAAATAATTATTAATTTTTATTTGCTATGAAATACACAAAATGGCGTCTTATTTGTATTTAGATACAAATAGAAATTAACACCCAATAAGCATTCGAATATTTAAATAAATTTTTAATTGTCATTATTAAAACTTTAATTGAAAATTAATTCAATTAAGTCAAGAATAATGAAATTTAATTGATACTATTAACTTCTTTGCAGGTGAAAATCTAATTAATTTTTTTAAATTAATAATGCAAAATTTTTAATTAAAATTAGCATCTCCTGTCAAACTATTGATGTTTCGGTTAAATGTAGCATTTAATGGGATTTTTGATAATGGACTGTTTAATCCTATCTGTCACCATATTCTACGAATCATCGAGTGCTGCCCTTGCCTGAAGTAAACATTTCGGTTTGGACCAGCTTAACATTTCAGAATCCATTTACAGTGAACTCGAGTTAATATATGCACTAATTAAAAACAAGGCAGTTCACTTTACCATATTTTCGAATTATTTTTTTTTTCTTTTTTTTATTGTATTTAAAAATAAGAACAATTGATTTAAAAAAAAAAAAAAAAAAAAAAACTCGAATTGTTTCAAATTCAGTGATTATCTTTTGCTGTTTCTTTTGTGTGCATGTAAGAAATTTTGATTGACAGCTGAAGGCAATTTAAGTAGGAAATCCCCCAGTCAGTATATATTTGAGTCAAAATTTAAGCCTTGCCCTGTTGAGTAAGATATCAACACTGTCTAGATAAAACCTTTTAAAACATACAAAAATAATGTGTTCATATTTTCCAGCTTTTGTACATGTTCATATTTTAGAGTAGTTAATGGAAGGAAAAAAATTGTTTATATTTTGGGGCGTTCATCGCGAGTGCACTGTATTACAGATTTATTTAATTTAGAGCTTGTTGTAGGCTAATTTTTTAAATTTAACTACAGTCTACTTATAGTTGTATTCAATTTTACGATTAAATAAAAATTTAAATAAAAATAATAAAAATAAATTTAAATTTAATCACACTCATATTTTCTAGCTTTACACATTTTGATTATAAATAAATTTATTGAAATGTTTTTCCCAGCTTTTCAATTCTTTAAATTTATAATTTTTTTTTTTTTAAATTTTTCTCTTTCATAGGTAGTGGTAGTGGCAGTCAGCCATTGTAGGGTGTTTGATTGCAAAGAAACCTAAAAACAACAGCAAGAGCAACAGTAATGCATTTCTTCGTGTCTGTCTGTGCAGTGGTGCATTGTTGAAATGACAATATGCTGGTATTTTTATATTGTTTTTGTCTTTGGTTTTTCTCTTAGATTTCTTTTTTTTGTTTTCATAACAAACATGTTGCTAAAAGATATAAAAATATTTCTGGTTTTTTTTTCTGTTTCATTCTATAAAGTTGTTGCTGCTGTTTCTGCTTTTGTCATATTGTTTTTGTTGTTGTGTGTTGTTGTTGCTGGTGATGGTGGGGGAGCATCAAAGGTCTTTGGCCTTAAAAATTACAAATATGTAAGTGGAAGCAGAAAAAAAAAATACTTGAGTTTCAAATGAAATTACGTTCAGTAACGTAGAAAGGGAAATGACATAATTTCTTACGTGTTTGCCAAGAAAAACGTATCAGAGATAAAAGCATTATTTGTGTGTGTGTGAGTATTGGTTTTAATTTTTGTTTTTTTCACCTCAAAGAAACCTTTGATTAATTTTATTTTTAGTTTTTCCTTTAACAACCAAGTTTTGCTTTTATCGCTACAGCATTTTTCTCAAATGCACTGAAAACGGACACACATACACATTTTTGAAGTTTGATTTTTAATGAAACATTTTCTATTACCATGTCTTCTGATATTGTTATCTTAACAACACTTTTTGCTGGCTTATCAAGATATTTCAATTGCATTTCCATAGCGATTGAGAAATATTTTTAAGCAGATTGTTTTTTTTTTCTTTTAATTATATATATTAATTACATACAATTTTCCTTTCAATGATAGAAAGCGTTCGTTTTGTAGTTTATTCGGTTATTCCTCCAATAGGCGAAGTGGGAAATTGTACATACATATGTATATGAGCAATGGACAATGTTGGGAAAAGTATAATTTGTTTGTTGACACAAACATGGTCTAGTAACAATTATGTTTTTTTTTCAAAGAAACCTTTCCAAACTTGGGAATACTTATTTAAAACGTAACCATATTTCTTACAGTTGCATTAGCTCAGACGATTATTTTGACTTAATTGAACATAATTATCACACATAAAATTATTTTTAAATTTAGTAGGAAAACAAATATGTATGTATATTCCTTATGAATCACTTCATCTATATATATACACATGAATTATTTGCTTAATGAAACCTTTGACTTCTCATAAAATAATACTAAAAATAAAATTTTAAGCGTAGTAATTGACTGGTTTGGAATAAAATTGGTTTATTCCAGTTCACTTTCGCTTGCTTATCACTTACAAAAAACAATAATCGAAAAAATTTTGCTTTTTTCAAAACTATTGTGTATTTAAATAAATATCTACACTCACTCACAGTCATAAAGAACTGCAAACTATTGACGTAATTATTTCGCGGACTTTCAATTTTTGTGTGTCTTTTTTTATCTTATCGCACGTCTAAATGTTTTTTCCTCTGTTTAGCAGCAATAAAAAAAACCAGCAGTCATGAACACATAAACAGAATACAAGAAATTATCTTCAAAAAAACACGAATGTTATAAATAATCTATTAAAAAATTTTTTGCAAATTATCGTTTTTTTTTTTTTTTTTTTTATTGAATATTTTGCTATAAAATTTTTTCATGAAAATTTTTCTATAAATATTAACAAAATATTATTTTATTAAAAGGTTGCTATAAAAATTTATGTTATTTAAAATTTTGCTATGTATAAAAACCTTTTTTTTATTAAAATTTTCATCTATAAAATTTTTTTGATTTTTGCTGCAAAAATTTTTATGATAATTTTGGTATAAAATTATTTTAAACAAAATTGCACTACACAAACTAATTTTTATTGAATATATTGCTATAAAAAAATTTTTACATGAAAATTATTTCACAAAATAATAAAATAATTTTATTTTATTAAAAGGTTGCTATAAAAATTTATGTTATTTATAATTTTGCTATAAAATTGTTTTTTTTTATTAAAACTGTTCATAAAATTTTCATATATAAAAACTATTTGATGAAAACCAGTAAAAACAATTTTATTTTATTAAAAGGGTTCCATAAAAATTTGTTTTATTTAAAATTTTGCTATAAAAATTTTTTTTTATTAAAATTGTTTATAAAATTTTCATCTATAAACACCTCTTTTAAAATTTTGCTGCAAAAAGTTTTGTGAGAATTTTGGTATAAAATTATTTTAAACAAAATTGCACTACACAAACTACTTTTTATTGAATATATTGCTATAAAATTTTTTTCATGTAAGTTTTTCTAAAAATTTAAAAAAAAATTAATTTTGTTAAAATGTTGCTATAAAAATTAATTTTTTTTTTAAATTTTTTTGTGAAAATTTATTCATTAAAAATATTTAACGGCAATATTACATTCATATAAATTTTTTAATAAAAATGTTTCTATAAAAAAAATTTCGTCATTCGAATTGTTTGTAAAATTTTGTTATAAAAAACTCTTTAATCAAATTTGCTATAAAAATTTTGCACGAAAACTTATTTTAAAACAGTTTTTTAATGGTAATTATATTTATTAATATAAATTATTCGAGCGTTTTTATGTTTATATATATAAAAATTATAAATAAAATTATTTCCTGAAGAAGCCACACAAAGTTGCAGCGAAATATCGAAAAATCGATAGGAAGAAAAATAAAAAAAAAATATAATAGACCTAAAGCTTAAACAATTTCTTAAACAAAATTTATTATAAACAAATGCTAATTATATATAAAATTAGTTAAAAGAAAATTGTACTGTTACTGCTTTTTATTGAATATTTTGCAATATAATCTTATTGAATTTTTATTTAATATTTTTTTTTATTTTTGATGTATACTGTGCTATAAAAATACAAACTTTTTTATGAAAAAAAATATATATATATATAATATAAAAAATAATTTTTTTATGAAAATTGTCCTATGCAAATTATTATTTAACATTTTGTTTACTATAAAAATTGTTAATGAACATTCCAAAAATTTTAATGGAAATTTCATTATAGAAATTTTTAATGAAAATTATAGCATAAAATTAAAATTTTTTTTTTAAATTTTTCAATGAATGCTAATTATTATATGAAATTTTTGTAATGTTTTTATAAAATTTTTTACTGAACTTTTCTTTCGATAAATTTTTTTTAATGAAATTTTAATTATTTAAAATTAAAAAAAATTAGTAAGTGATATTTTTATAAAGCATTTTTTAATGACTATTAAAAAAATTAGTTATTAATGAAATTGTTTTTATAAAAATTTTTATATTTACTACCGTATTCATAAAAAGATTTAAAGAAGGTTTTGATTAAATTTTGTAGGGAATTTTGTATCTAATAAAGCTTTTGTAAATAAATGAAATGTTTATGAACACGACAGTTAAAAAAAAAAAAATTTACGTTTTATATGAATATTTTTATATGCAATCTTTTGCCACAAAAAATGTTTAATGAAATTATGCTTTAAAAATGTTTTATTGAAAATATCCCAGCAAATAAAAAAAGAATTTCTAAAAAAGCGAAGAAGGTCCTAATATTGTAATACCGAAGTAGTACAAATGTGTCTCATTTCTAATGAATTTGTCTTTTTCACTGAATGGGCGGCAATATGTCAAAACATTTCAAATTTGAGTGATTTAAGTGAGTTTCATTGTTTCCATGGAGGTGTGAAAATAATAAAATTAATTTTACATTTTTTGAATTAAATGTAGTTTTATGACTTCTGGAGAGGGCCATAACTGGTAATCTTAGGGTGGGCGCAAATGTTGATTTTTTTCAGCTTTCTTTTTCCCTTTTTTTCCTAAACTCGATTTATGCTAAAACTTTAAAATATATAGATTGTTAATCCTACCTCCGTTGAATCGAACGAGAAGCTATGAATATGTCATTCTCTATCAACGACTTCCTTTTTTTGTAATAAAAATTTTTATTAAGATTTTTAATTTACAAAAAATGAATGAAAATATTTTTTTTTACTTTTTCAAATATCTCTGGTGGGATATAACCTTCTTAGGGGTCATAAAATCTTACTCGAATGCAATAAAATTTCATGTTGTTAGCAGAAGAAGAAGCAACAAGATTCAAAACAAAAAACAAACTTTATGTTCCACTTAAAAAAAATATTATTTTCGAACACACGAAAAGAATTCAAGTTCATTGCCATCTGCTGAAGAGCAGAAATGGTGGTTTGCTCGTTCCCATTTAAAGAAAATAAAACACAGCAAATTGACTTGATGCTGTCAATGTCAAGTAAAATTTTCAATTTTTGCTTCCAATGTAAAAATTAGCAAATTCAAAAATGAAACCAGAAAAAAGTTCTTGTAAAATTGGAGATACACACACACACACACACATACACACAAAGTGAGAGAGTAGTGAGTAGTGCATGTTGCTGTCAAGACCTACGGAGGTTTCAGGCCTTTGGCTTTCCAAGATAAAATGCGCGCTATTATGAGGAGAATGAATTTGCTCGTAATAAATTTTCTTCAAATTAAAAAAAAAAAAAAAAAATTAAAAAATTAAATGGCCATCCATTTGGTAAAAGTCTCTAACGCACGCATTTGCCAACATGGTGCGTGCAAACGTTCATGTAGAAATTAAAATGGAAATAGAAAATATAAAAATGAAAAATACAAACAATAACAGCAATGTGATCATGAACATGATCGGCGCGTGTGGTGTAAAGTGGTTTTTCTGATGTAAAAAATCCACAGAAAAGGCGGCGCACGTTCTTGCCACAAAAATAAAATTCTACAAACTTCAAAACTTGGCAATTTTACAAAAAGAAAATGTTATCTATTCGAAATATTCATATCTGTTTAAGAATGCACTTGTGAGGTGTAAAAGTATTAAAAGAAAAAAAAAATAAACGCAACACCGACTGACAAGTGTGAAATTGATAAAGTTGGCATTAACAAGCATAATTTGTTAAAGATTTAAATTCATAATATTTGAAAAATATTTCTTTACCTCTGTTTTTAAATTAATTTTTAAGAATTTCAACATACTACTACCGTGTGTGGAATCTATTATGTCAATGGTTGTGCATTGGGCAAGCAAACTTCTTAGACTCAATTGCATTTTAAACGAAAACGAAAGCGGAACGCCAAGTGCTGATGTCAGATTAATGAATGTGCTGACGTTACCACCCATATGAGTTGTCAAAAAATATAATTTTTGTGTTCGCTGTCAATCTCCCTTTGCTCAAAATAGTTTGACGCTAAACAATGAATAGTTTTGGGCCGATGCTGCTCGGCCACAACTTATTCATCGATATGCCCGTTCAGTTATTATAATGCAAAGTCATTTATGCAGCAAATTATACAGAACTTTACATTTCAAAACAAATCGAATAATGTGTGGTGATTCTTCTGCTGGCACAAACGTTTTAATTGTGTCACTTCTTATTTATGAATTTAAAATTGCCTACAAAAGCAATATCAATTGCCTGCATAATTGCAATGACGAATTGCCTTAAATTAATATTTCCTTTACAATTCAAGCAACAGCAACTATTTCGTCTACTTGGGTGGTCACTGAAGATCAACTTCCGTTATCTTTAGCCGTGGGATCCAGCTGGAATTGAAAAGAGCAGCAGCCTGTTGAGACGGTAATTTTAATGTTAATAAAATTAAATATGAAAGAGACTTGAAAACCAAAAAAAAAAATGAAAAAAAACGAAACAAAAGTGTAATTTAAATACATCCCACTAGCCAGCATGATGCAACAAAGCAGCAAATGAAACAAAAAAAGAAAAGATCCAACAATATGAAATTATTCATCATGAAGAAAAAAGCTTCAACAGCTTTAACAGCATTACCACCCACCCACAATATCCTCTTGTTGTGCCAGCAGAAGCAGCTCCATTCAAAACACGAAATTCCTTACTGTAATGCCAGCCATTTGCAGTGAAGTTAAGAAATTAAATCTTCAGATAGCAAAAACCAATTAATTATCAAATGAAAATATGATATCATTGAGTGTTCTTAATCACACTTTCAACTCAAATGTTTTTCCAAAAAAATTATCTGAGAATTTTTCTGGGAAATCAGTTTCTACGAAAGAAATAAAATTAACTGTAAAATAATAAACACCTTAACGTATGAGTCATATTAATTACATTTTGTTTGTGACTATTTCTATAAAAATCAAACCAAATGCAATTGGTAGCCTAGCAAAGCTTGACAACTATTAAAGTTGAACAGTTTTTTTTTATAGTTTTTGAAATTTATACGATAAGCATTTGAAGAAATTAGTTTTTAAGCATACAAATGAAGACTGCGAACGTTAGGGACGGTCTTAAAAGGTCTAATGTTTTTTTTGTGAAATAAACTTTAAAAATGCTGATCATTTAGATAAAATTAAATTATTATTTCCCTAAAATATAATTCTAGAGACAGTAAAGAGTTTGTGTTGAAAGTTAGCTTTTCTAATAATTACGAGGGCTGTGTGATAACTGCATGACTATTTCAGTAAAATATTTTTATTTTTATTTTCAACATCATCAGCTTTTAGATCAATTATTTTTATTTATTTATTTGTGCGAGTTTCTACAATAAAACTTAAGTTTTAAATTTGCTGAAGTATACAATTATTTAAAAAGAATTATTAAAAAGAAAAAGAGGAAAGAAAAAAGATAATTGTCGTGATCAGAACCACATTACAGTATAATAATTTAAAACAATTGAATTTTATAATAACAAGTTAAATTGTTTGTAGAGTCTACAATTAGTTTATATCAGAATACTCGAATAATAAGTTGCGTTCGAGAATAAAACTGAAAAATTTTCCTCTTAAAATCTAATGCGTTGCTGGGTGCCTTAATGTTTACTGGGTTCCTTAATGTTTGCTGGGTTAGTATTCCGGAGACCAATAGTGGGTATAGCCCTATGGCAGGCAAACCTATACTATTACGTTTTTTGATTGTACGTGTTACATACATATATATTCTCTTTCTGAACAACAGTAGGTGTTGCCAGAGTAGAATTGTGACTCATATATCCAATTTCAAAGGGAAATTAATTTAGATATGGAAATGGAAAAAACTTACAAAATCAGTCTTGGCATATTCAATATTTATTTCGTATGGATTACTTTTTATGCTTAATAAGTTTTCAGAGTGTTTATCTGTCAAAAGAATTTGACTTTTGTTTCAATAAAGAAAATGTTGACACACAAAAATATAAATAAATTAATACAAATAATAAATACAATTTTCAAATGTAATTTGTCTGCATAAATATGTCTTCAGAACCCTATATCACTTGCAAAAGCTAATGGTAGACCTTCCCTCATTTTAATTGGTTTTGCTTAATTATTATTATTATTATTTCGATGCGCAAGGTCACGTAACAAAGATTCCTATGCATTTCGATAAAATTTTATATTTTTTACAGTCAAAAAACGACAGTTGTAATTAAATAATAGTAATTGAATGACTTTTCATGTTATATTTTTCATGCGTGTTAAGATATCAAATATTTTAGTTTACCAAATAATTATTATGTGAAAATAAGTTTAGTTCATGTTGTACATTAAACATATTTTCTTGCAGATTGCTTATAGAAGAGAACAAAAATTTTTGCTGAGGAGAAATTTTGTTTTGTGGCAACACTGATTTAAAGCAACAAGCGATCACACAGGCTGCTTCTTTGAATGCTCAAGCCAGAATGAGTAATATTGTTTAATTCTCTACAATATTTGTGTTTAACGGGTAAATAGGAGAATAACAAAGAGGCCATGGGCGGCATTTTGCCTGACTCTGGTATACCCCTTCACACCTGACACTAAACTACTGGGAAATTTGTTATAATTTTTGGAATATACATATAGTCTCTTTGTCGTATGAAAATATAATCAATGATTAGGTTTTTATCATTTTTATATTCTTTAAGGATTTTCAGGATACGCACAATTGATGCATGTTGGTCTAATTTTTTTTTTTTGCTAGAACGCTTATTTGACATTCGTCAAGTAGAAGCGAGAATATAGATACCTTTGCAGGCAAATTACCTTTGCAATGAAAATTACACTGACAAACAGCATGCAGAACGGAACAACACTTTCATCATCAGCGTTCTAAGTGTTTTGTCCACCGTATGTGGTTATCAGTAGAGTTAAGTTATATTTTTCTTAAATTTAGTTTTTTATAAATAAAAAAAACATGTCATCTACAAAAACACAGTCGAAAATTGCACTCTTTTTCCTTTAAAAATAAGAATCTTCAAAAAAATTTTTTTTTCTTTATACACAAAAACCAATTCTCCTGAAGAAGCTACACAAAGGAGTAGCGAAATATCGCAGTAAAAATCAGAATAAAATTTAATCGAACTACATTTATTACATATTAATGAAAATTTTCTGTCGTGTTCAAGTTCACAGTTTATTCATCACAATATTGTAAAGAAATTACATTCATGATTAGAATAAGGGAAAAAGAGCAATTAATCTCCAACACCAGTTGAGTAGAATACGTATTTTCTATGCCACTGCACATGTCATCAAATTTCCAAAATTTCTATTGCTTGCGTTAAACGAGGTTACACTGTAATAGGTTCTCTCAAGGTCCTCTAAATAGCGGTTTGTTTCGGTTCTGACCTCGTTATCGACCCAAATCTCTTACCATCCGGAAATTTCTTCAGGTTTGAAAAATGAAAATAGTCGAAGGGGGGTTAAATCTGGCGAATATTGTGGCTGGGGTGGCAGTTCGTAGCTCAATTAATGGATTTTTGCCATACTGACTACACACAGACAGCCTAATCAAGCAAGAAAGCACACTAAAGATAATCCCTAACGCACAGTGTTGCCACTTTGTGTGTAATTACATATATTGCGTGCAATTTCTAATTGTATGTGTAGCCTACGTACATACATTTAGTTTCATGTGTCATCTGTGTGTGTGTAATTTTACTTCGAGTCCTATTTGTTTTATTAATTTTTGACATTTCACTAATTTTTTGTCATATGAACTTTCACACAAGATGTACATAAGAAACCAAATTGGAATTGCAAGAATTAATGTCCTCGTGCTGTGCCATTATAAAAAAAATACTTATAAAAGGACACAGCGGACTACAGGCAGGTTGCTGGATGTTATTTATCGCGCATACCTGTTGTGGAAAAACTTTCGCCTTTTTGTAGTCAAACAGACCCGATAAACCAGGCAATCGACACATCGAGCCTTTGGTGCAATACCGTCGTAATTCAAAAACTCGTGAACTGAGAGATATGCATTTGAAGTTTTGAGCCAACTTTTTGATAGTATTGTCGTTTACTAAAGTTATTTTTTTACAAGTTTTTAAATAAAGAGGCATGTTTTGTAATGTTTTCTGTTTGTAAATTTCTTGTCATAACGGAAATATTTCATTAGTGTTGGAAATAGCTGGAGATAGAACCATAATCTTTTTTCCTTTAGATATATATTTCCCCAAAGATCATTTCTGCATACCCAGCTCAAAAAATTCAAATTTTGAGTTACTGCGGTACAACACCAAAGGTTCGACATGTCACTAGACATGTGTAATTTTTTTTCAAATGTGTAATGTGAACACAGCCAAGTGCAATTTCCGAATTCTTCGGTGGCAACACTGCTAACGCAGCTTTATTTTGTTTTGATTGACTTCAAATGTTTGACAGCTGCGGTCTGTGAGTTTTGTATGGGAGAAGACAATCGCAAGTTTCCCTTTATCAAAACGAAAATTTGAAAAACAAAAGAAAAAAATAAAAAATTTACCCCAATTGGTCGAGCCGTTCTCGAGCTTTGCGCTTGGCAGCACATTTGACGATTAAGTTTTTATATTTTTCTAAAGAAATTTCTATGCGGTATGCATAAATCACATGATTCGGTATAATTCCAGAACATGCCTGTCGATTACTTTATGGCAAGTCGTTGCCAAGCAACAGGCATGGTTGGCATCGGTGGTGTTAGAGGAGAGGTTGGCATATTGGCGTACGTGTCTGAATACCTCGATTTGAGAGAGTCTGACAAGGATATTATTGTTTCTATCACTGACACTAATACTGACTGACATATCAGTGATGGGTATGAAAAGACCTGTTGTGTTGTTGTTGGCTATGAAAGGCATATGCAGAGCAGAAATCATATTTGATTTTAAAGCTCTGCACGATTGGGATTTCTCTTTGTGTGTGTGTTCGTGTGTGTGTGTGTGTGTGTGCTTGTGCTGTTTTTGCATGTGTTGGTATGCTGTTGTTCCTCCTCACCCCACCCTATTCATTTTGCACAATAAACTCTCACACACGAATTCATTATTTTAATTTCCGCTTGAATAGGCAAATATTTCAGGAGTGTGTTTAACTACATTACAACGTTGGTATATCAGTGTGTGTGTGAGTGTGTGTGTGTGTGTGTGTTTGTATTGTATTTAACTTTACAAATGTTTGTATTTTTTTTAACTACTTTACATTTTGAGCCTACAACATCGTTTATTGTACATATATTTTTTTATGGCAGTAGAAAAAAAAAAGAAAAGAAAAAAACAAGAAACGAAAAGTAAAAAGAACGTGTAAAGAAACAACATTGACTGACTGGCAGGGATGTCACACAGTTTTCTTGGTTTTTGTTGTTGTTGATGATGTATTCCATCTCTTTTCATATTGTGCAACTACTGGCAGCTTTTGTCGTATGTTTTAATATTTTGCTTGCTCGTTTGTTTCTTTGTTTGTTTGTTTGTTTGTTTGTTTGTCTGGTGTGTTGTCATAAATATGTGTTGTATGTGTTGTATTGTGCTGGATTAAAATCGTGTACATTGTCTGTATGTTGCCTATAGTAGCGTTACGTAGTTATAAATAATTTCTACTGGCAATTGTGCCATTATTTTTGTATTGTATGTTGCTTTAGCCATGATGTGATGATGATATTGAAAAGAATTTTAATAATAATCATTATAATTGAGCGCGACAGTGAAAAATTCAATTAGTGGCGGTATGTGTTTAAATTCAATTTGAGTGTAAATGATTTCATTGATTGTTGGTATAGAAACGACAACAACAGCAATAGTCAGATCAGCAGCAGCAGCAAAAACAACAAGGACAATATCGTCATTTCATGTTGTGAATTTCTGATGATGATGATGATGATGATGATAATGATGGTGGTGCCGCTGGTACTGGTTGTAGTTATTGTAGCCGGTGACAGTTTAACAAAAAAGAAAAAGAAAAAAAAACATTTTATTGTCTAGTCAAATAATATTGACAATATGTAAAAATATTATTTACGCCTGGTAGAATATTAATTATATTGTTGACTGATTGATTCTGTTGTTGTTGTTGTTGTTTTTGTTGTTGTTATTGCTTTTCTTTTTATTGAGATCTAATGCTTTTATAAAGTTTTTTTTTTTGTTTCTGGACATTAAAGTAAATATTTGCGTGTAAAACGATTCATTAAAATGAAAATTTTGCTGATGTTCACAAAATTGTTTGGGCAATTAAATTGCACAATATTTTAAAAAGACAAAAATATCGCAATGCATATAAAATTTCCGCTTAAAATACACATTACGGGTTTTATTTTTTGGGCTTCACTTAAGGATGGTGTCTGGTAATTTTTATGGTTCTACTCCCATCAGCGTTCTTTGGTTGCTTGTAAAATTAAAAAAAAATCATGATGCAGTAGTCGACGGGAAAATAACATAAATATTTTTTACACTAGTTAGTTTTCTTCACATTTTCTTTTATTATCTCTTTTAATTGGTATTTTATGTTTGTTTTTTCTTGAACCAGTGCTCCGGGGTTATCCCCTGCATATGGGCATTTCTCTAATATCGAATGCGACATTCGTACGGATTCAAAGTGAAAAAAAAAACATATGCCAAAACATTATTTTATTTTGACAAAAGGCGAATTTTATAGTTCATGGGTAGCACTATAATTGGTGTTGAAACTGGTTTTGGCTCTTTGTTCGTTTTCAAGAAAATTGCAAATAACCAAGTCATTCGCATGCGACAAAAACAGAAGTGGCTTTCGATGCAAACAAATCAAACACTGATTTCAGCGAAATCTGCAGGAATATTTTCAAACGATAAATTCTAAAATGTTGTGCATTGGTGTATTTTAATAATGTTTTTTATTTTATTCAAAAATATTCAGTAGTTTATTTTTTATTTAATTTAAATGATTGTCGAATGCGACATTTTGTTCCATCGTAATTACTATCAATATTTTTAACTTTTTTTTTATTAAATAAGACATGCAGAAGATGATAATATATGATTTTTAATATATTATATAGATTTATTCATAAATTTTAAACTTATTATAAAAAAATATTTCCAATATTTTTTTTTTATATTTGAAACTTATAAAAAAATATTTCCAATATTTAGGCATCTTCGTTCAAAAATTGCATAAACTGAATGTACATATAAAAATAAAATTATTTTAGAAAAAAAATTTTTTTTTTAATTTGCACTTGTTACACTTAAAATGTCGAACGATACAAACTTTAAACGAGTTAAAAAGCCAATTACTGATAATTATCCAATATTTAATTATGTAATAAACAGTAAAAATGTCTGTTTGCTAGCAATATTTGATGACCGTTGGACAAATATCTTTTACACGCTGACAAAAAGTGTTGTTTTTCAATGTCGAATGCGACATCGAAATATGATGTAAGACAAAGAAAAATTTTACAGTTATTGATAACCGAATAGCCGTTTTTACATTATTTTCATATTATTTACACATAAAGCGAGATTTAAAAAAGCAAATATCAATGCATAATGCTTCTAATAAAGATCAGTCATCAAAACAATACATATAACAAAAAAGTTCAAAGCAGAGCTATTGCACTTGTTCGACTTTGAACTCTTATATTTAAAAATGTATTATGAATTAATGAAAAACTTGATAACATTAATTAAATTTGATCGATTCTCTATAAAAATACGTTAAGACATGATGCTTTTACAGACTTTGAATTTTTTGATTGCGGATGACTTTTCTGGGGAAATGCCCATATGCAACGAATTGCACTGTTACTAGATAGAGCGAGAGAGAGAGAGATGGGCATAGTGTTGAGAATAGCCAGATGATGATATGAAAGTGGTAGGAAGATAGCGCTTAATTCTGCACTTGCTGTTAATTATGAAGGAAAGTTGCGGCGTCCTCATATTACGTTAGGTCAAGTTAGCTCAGCAGGTTACAGGATGTAAAAGTAAGGAAATGTTGCAATTTATTGGGTCCAATTTATTATATTCCCATTAAGATCACTGTTGTGAAAAACCGTAGTGATACATATCAGTGGCTCTGCTGGGAATCGAACCTAGAACCACCAACTGATGAACCAACAACTACTAATTAGAGCAGCGGGGCACCCGTCTCTGATGTTAATTTTGACGCATTATTTACTGGAAATGCAAAGAACAAAGCGTAATAGTAAAAAGTACTAACGAAGTATGGTTCCGATCAGAACTATAGGGTGGCCCAAAATTAACAAAGGGGTTTAAGTTCATTATAATTTCTTATTTAAGACTTTATTATGAAATTTTTGTTATTTCAAATATAGTACAGGGCGTCTGGTAGCAGATTTAAATTTTCAAACTTAAATAAAAAACGTAATAATAGACACAAAGTTTTATAAAGAGCATTGAAATGCGGATTTTATTTTTTAAAGAGTATGTCATCCAGATCCTTCAGATCCTTTTTTAAAATTTCATGAATAATCGCTCTTCGAAGTCCCAGTGAGGTTGCTCTTTTCCATATTGAAAGTCGCGGATTTTCACGTAAACTGCTTTCAACCAGTTCAATGTTTTCGGGAGTCCTTGAAGGTCGACTGGGCCCAGGACGTGGGGCATTCATAGCCGAAGCAGTTGCGCGGAATCTCTGCACCCACGAACGAATTAAATTTACACTCGGTCCGAGTTCGCCGAATACCGAACTTTGAACAAAATTGTCGATGAGCAATTACCTAAGAATCATTACTCTTAAAAAATGTATCCACAGCGAACGCGCGATGCCCACTCGACCACTGCGACATCGTGACTGGCAAATCCGCACAATCGATAATTCCAACGGCGCCACCCTCCCTCCGTACCGTTTATTACTTTTTAAAATAATCGTATTTAAAAATATAAATTTCCCACCAGACACCCTGTATATTAATGAAGAATATTTTTAATTTAATTTTATTTTTTTTAATTTAATTTTATGAAAAAATATATCTCGCAAGTTTTCTGCTGCGCATAATAAATTACGACGCAAAGCGCAACGTAATTGAGCGCTTAGCTTTTAAACTGAAATGAGTAACTTAAATTAGAGCGTTAACGTTGCCCCAGAAACTGTAATGTTTACTCACTTTGATTAATAAAAAAACTCTAAATAGAAATACGAAATAGAGATGAACACGCTAAATTGACCTGAAAGTAACTAAAGTTAAACACCATTAACAAAATAAACATCAGTATTTTTGCAGCCAACTTCACTTCTATACGCGCTGTCAAAATTGAATTTTTCAATTGCAAAGCGTTGACGCCGCATTATTGCGTTATTGGTTTCATACATTTTTTATGGGCATGAGAAAAATTTGACAACGCTTTGCGTCGTAATTTAGGTTGATCTGTAAATATATGACTTGCATAATCTGAACGCAGTCTTCCTTCAAGAACACAAATGAAATTATTTTGTAAATCAAGTTTTTATTCACTCCCTGCATTTCACTGATTGCCATTTGTTGTTTGGTTGTTGCCATTGTTGGTTGGTTGCTTGCTTGCTTGCTTGCAGGCTGCAAAAGCACAAGAAGAAACTTCTCTTTTGATTTTGTTTCGCTGCATGAAATTTTGTGCCGCATATAAAGTTTCCTTTAAAACGCATTTTAGGTTGCCAACATGTTAACAATTGTTTCACTCAACGCAGCGAGTGGATGTCTGTGCATTTTTGATTGCAAATAAAACAAAATTAGTTTATTTTTTTCTTAAACAAAGAACTTTTTTTATTTTATTATTTTACTTTTTTCCTGTTTTTTTTTTTTTTTTTCTTAAACAGAGAACTTGTCCCTGCCTCAGTCGCACATGTTAAAGTAGAAACAACAGAAGTACTTTTTTTTTTTTTTAAATCGCATTAATTTTTATTTATTTTTTTTATTTTTGTTTTTGTGTTTCTTAAACAAACATTTTATTTTATACTTTTTAAACGGAAAGTTACATGCTTAAAATTTCGCTGGTGATTGCAAATTTCTATACATTCACATGTATTCAAACGCATGTCCTTTGAGCAGCGAAGAAAAACAAAAACATTCCACGTTGATGAGGAAGAAAACTTTGTCTTAAGATGATGATGCTGGTGATGAAAAGCCATTGACATTATCGTGGCAACGATGAGAGAGGGTGCAATCATCATAGGCACACATTATTGCCAAATTATGTTTAAGGAACGTGTATCACACACAGTATGCAAATCTGCATCATAATTTATAAAGTTTCAGCTGCGAAAGGAGGTTAAAGAAGGGTGATATAAAGCTTGTACAGGGTGGCCCATAAGAAGCGCAGGCTTTTTTTTTGTTTTTAGGATTTTGTAAAAAAATTTTCATGTGAAAATTCGATAATCGGCTTCACGAATGTACCGAGTGGACTTAAAGCAGCATTTTAGGTGTTTAAGATATTTTCACAAAATTGTCTTTTTAAAGAAACCGGCTTGGAGCCTATAAGTTGGATGATTTAATTTTTTCTATACATATATTATCATGGCATAACCGCCAAAAAGACTTAAGCGCCAAAAACTAAATTTTACAGATAAAGGCTTTTTCTTTGAATCTCGAGATACACAAACTCTACATACAGGGTGGCCCAAAAGTAGTGAAGGTATTTGCATTCCTTACAACTTTTTTATTATAATTTTTTTTTTTTTTTTTAATTTTGTCAAGACGAATTGCGGAATTTAAAATGGAACAGTGCACAATTGAACAGCATGCCAAAATCGTTGAACTTTATTTGAAAAGAAAATCATGATTTTATTCATAATTTTATTATGAGCGACGAAGGCCATTTCCAATTGAAAGGGTTCATTAATAGGCAAAAAAGGCTGCGGAAAATCAAAGAGTAGTTCAACAGCGAGACGTACACCCACTTAAGTGTAGGAAAATTGGCCCATATTCTTTTTTTTGCAAATGTACACGGTGACTCCGTTTCCATCACTGGTGTTAAATGTCGAACAATCAGGTATGTGATGAAAATCGTTTTCGGCGTTAAAACGTTTTGAAATCGACAAATAGTGTGATGAATTTGTTTGTGACGATTTGTTGTGACGATTTCATATTCCTTCTTGTTTCATTGAAAAAAAGACGTTTTTAACATGTGACGCATTGCGATAATGCCAGTTTAAATTCGTTTTCAAATCGTTTAATTTTACTTGAACAAAATGTAGGGAAATATACAAAAAAGTACAAAAAAGTAAAAAAAAATAAATAAAAAATTAGTATAAATCCGTCCTTATTTAAACGAAAATATTCAACAAATCTATTTAAATAAATACTAGTTAATATAGAAGTGAAATTTAAAAATTTAAATACCCACATTGCATCTGGCAAATTTAAAGGATCCGATTTATCTCTGAAACATTTTCTTAGAATATTTTCGCTATTCAGCAAAAAAAATGCATTTTATAAGTAAAAATGATAAAATATGTTGATACAAATTTTATTTTGTTATTTTATTTAAATATTTTACAAACGTCACTCACATACACATATGTTTACATATTTTACAGTTGTCTTATTAGATTTTATATGAATGATATGATTTTATATATAAGAAGATATGTGGAAACGAAACAAATATGGAATATGGAATCGATCGAAATTCATCACACTACTGTCGATTTCAAACACGATTTACTTTTCAAATCGACCGATTTCCATCACATACCTGAATGTTGGAAAATTTCTTGAGGCCAGCGGTGGAAAACCGTCCGCAAGTATGTTTGCAAGTGGATGAAGCCACAGCTCACTTTGCGAGGGACACAATGGCTCTTTGAATTCCAACAGCTTCGTTCATTTTGAAACACCCGGTAGTTTGTCATCTCAAGTTCAAAGGAAGAGCTGAAATTTTTAAACAATTTTTATGCTTTAATTTTGTTAAATATTTTTAATTTATATTAAAAGGGAAAAAGCACAATTTTAAAATTAGAATCATATATTTTTAATTTATTTAAAAATAATTGATTTTAAATCGCATTTTGCAGCATAAGATTAAATTTAGTGAAATGCAATTTTTGGTTCATGAGCTTTTAGCAAAATAATTTTCAAACAAAATATGTGCAACAAACGACAATACATTAATTAATCGCCTTTCTGTGCGAGCTACTTTTCAAGTTAATTTATTTATTTTTCGCATTGATTATTTGATATCTTTAGCCAGTTGTTGTTGTTGTTGTTGTTGGGCCTCTAGTGTGCCGTCCTACTATCTTTTTTTTTTTCTTGTGCAATTTTTATTTATTTTCTTTTTGACAGCTTTTAATTAGTTTCTTTGTCACAATTGCAGTTTTCCCCCCCTAACGTCATGTAAACATTCATTTCCTGCCAGTTTGGGTCTCAGTAATAAAATATATTTAATGCAACGAAATATAAAAATTTATGAAATTTTTAAGGTGCGTTTTATTGTGGCTTATGTGCTGCCATAAAGTATTTATATATATTTTTTAAATAAACTTTCTTTATAAATCAAAAACATTGATTGTCATGACGAGTAAGTTAATTTCCGTTTAACGCACAACATTTTTGCTTCTTTAGTTTATTTTTTTTTCAAGTTGCATTTTTTTTATAAATTTTTATTTATAAGTATTTCTTTTACAGTCATTTTCAACGAAATGTAATCAATTCTTATGAATCACAATCAGTTTTAAAATGCAGCATATTTAAACTGACTCGTATACAAAATATCCATCCCCACAGAAAACAGAAAACGTATGAATTGACAGTCATTTTTGTTGTTTTAACTGCAAACATAATCGTATGTTATTTGTTGTTGCAGTTGTATGATATTTATACATATAGAAATATAAAAAACCAATTATAAATATATAAATCTATTTATAATTGGTTTATAAAACACTCACACACACACACACACACACACACAAACAGACATACATACCCACACAGCCCGTAATTTTATAGTTTGTTCAGCAGTTTGTCTTGCAAAAAAAAATATAACTCCAGTAAAAGAACAGAAATTTTTTGTTTCTTACTCAGCCTGGTAATTATAGATCAACAGTATAATTATTGTTATTATTGTACTTGATCCCTTAAGTTGTACCAGTATATTGTATTTAAAAAAAAAATAAAAAAAAGATATTAATTGCAGCAGATAAATAGCAAATTTGCAGGGCGAACACGAATTGTTAAAGTTCGTGGTTCTGGGATTGCATGCAGCGGCATGCTCCTTCACAAGTACATTGTTATTGCATTTGTTAATATTCTCAACTATTTAAGAATTATTACAAACTACTAATTGTAATTGTGTTTTTATTCATTTATTTATTTATTTATATTTTTTTTTCCTTAGTTTCTTTTGCTTTTTCCAAGCTACAATCTGGGGCATTATTAAACTGTAGGGTTTAGTGCCACCGCCGCCATAAACAGCTACATAAAGTTTGAAAAATTGTCAGCAATTATAGTTGTCATTAAAAGGAGAACAATAGCAAAGAGCCCCAGCATAGCGAATAATAATAATAAAAAAAAAAATAATTTCATCATTTGTAGCCATGCAATACTACTCGAGTTCCCTTGAAACTTTTATTTTAATATATTTTTAATTTCTTATGGCTGTTATTGTATTGGCACCCAATAATAAAGATAAAAATAATATTGGAAAATTGCATGTAAGAAAACAAAACAAAATAAAAACAGAAGAAAAAACAAAACAGAGCAAAAAAAAAAAAGAAAACTTCCACAAGATGAAACCCCTCCAGTTTAATGAAAAAAAATTATTAAAATTGTAATATAATGATAAGAGAGCAAGGAGAAAAAGTGTAAGAAAAGCAATTAATAATTTATGAATAAACTGTTGAAGATTGAAAAAGAAACAAAATGAAAAATTTAACAAGAAAAAAGTTGTTGATTGAAGTTAATTATTACGAACCGAAAACTCCTCTCATACTTTTCAAATTATGAAAAAAGCAAAACAATTCTTTTTTTTGGAATAGTTCAATGTGAATTTCTATTCAGTGTAAGTAACATGATTGTGTTGTAAAACACAGTAGGCCAATAATGTATTGCTGTCAATTAGTAGCTTGTGACACTCAGCTTAATTTTTTCGATTTAGCTTGCATTGGTTTACTTAGATTGCTACAGTTATTTTTTTATTTTATTGTAATTAAACGTACAGTAAAACCTACTATAACGTACACCTATCGCATATGGACAGCTGCATACAGTTTTCTCATAACCGGACACTCCAATAGCCACAGGCGGACACTAAATTTAAATATGTGGCCATCGGTTGCTCTTGAAGGCCATCCTTTAAACTTCCCGCTAAGTTTAACTTAAATGTACAGCATTCGATAACGTTTTTAAGTTCAGGAAAATAAATTTTTTTTTGACAACACAAACTCTACAAAGCTCTTAGCTTGTCCTGCATATCCAGATTGATTGACTAATGGTCATGCAATAGCCTATGGAATCACCCAAAAAAGTTGCGTATCGAAAAGAGATTTGACAATAAATAATTTTTTTTTTAAAAATTTTCGACTTCAATGTCTTTCGAACCAGTTTACAGATTTTTATCAAATTTGCGGCATCCGATATATTTTTTAGGTCTTTAAAAATCCGTAAATATTTAAACTAGATTTAACGCAGACGTTTGGAGTTATTAGAAAAAAAGAATTTTTTTTTAAAGAATCATCCGATCATAATTGTCAGCTATCGACATTTCTGCTTGAGGTTAAGAGCTGATTAGATTTTGAACTTCATCGGCTTAGTAGTTGCAAATTGATTTGGAGAAAACTAATTTTGGAAAATTTTATTTTTGAAAAATCTTTCGATGGGGGTGCTGAAAAAAAATTTTTCTGAGTTGTCTGTGCTCAGCACCCTCCTTCGTCGGTATTTGAGCAATAAAACGTCGGCGAAGTAAAATAATAAATAAAATGGCTCCATTAGCTTAAAAATAATGCGTCAAAAAACATCAGAGACGCCGCAACTTTGCTTTATAATTTACACGCAACTGCAGAGTTGTGCAAGAATTAAGCTCTATCTTCCTACCACTTTCATCACCTGTCTATTTCTTCCCTATCCTTCTCTCTAGTTCCAGTGCAATGCATTGCATATGTAGGGGATAGCCCCTGAGCACTGGTCCAAGATAAAAAAAAAAAAAAAAAAAAAAAAAAAAAATATAGTTGCGATCAGTCGACCCGTTCTTAAGGTATGAGATGAGAATTTTTTTTCGAAATTTTCGCCAACGAAATTTTGAACGAATCACGCGATTTTAGTAATCGAATGCATGCGCAGTTTTCAAAATCTGTAATTTTACGTTTTGACGACGTTAATTGGCCATCAAGATCATGCGATTTGACGTCTTTAGACTTTCTTTGTGTAATGCTACGCCAAAACCGTGTCTACGCGGATAATATTCTAATGTTGAGCATTTGAGCCGAGCTGCCAATCGAAATGTGCGAAAATATTGGTCGAAAACTACCTCAAAAAGATCGACTGCTGCAACCAATGTAGATGCGGTCATTTAAATAACATTTTATTTCGTATATAATGGCCGGGTCAAAGCTTTATAATGAAATTAAAGTTTCATCGAAATCAATAATTTTGAAATCGAAAAATGGATAACCCCTCAATAGCAGAATTAATAATACAAAAAAATAACAAGTTCTGCCAAGTGATTCTACTAGTGGAGACTAAAAAAAAATTACAATACGTGCATCGCCGTTTTGAAAGGTTACATCTGCAACTCATTTTACGGCCGTTTTAAAGTTTCTTCCTTGTAGAAAATCGCGTGCTACGTTCAGAACATAAAAAACAAAAATGTTGTTATAAAAAACTTTCAGGAAAAGTTGTTTTAAAAAATTCTCTATAGAAAAAAATATTTTGTTGACAATTTTTGTGAGGAACAATTTTTTGTAGACAAATTTTGTGAGAAGAAAATTTTCTGTGGGAAAACATTGCGAGAAAAAATTTTTGTGAAGAAAACTTTGTATAAAAAATTTTCTTTTAAAAAGTTTAACAGACAAAAATTTTATAGAAAATAATTTTCTACAGAAAAAAATTTTTTTTAGACCAATTTTTTGCGAGAAAAAATGTTCTCTAAGAGAACATTGCGAGCAATAATTTTTGTAAAACAAATTTTGTTTTAAAAATTTCACTGACAAAAATTTTTTTTAGACAAATTTTGCGCGAAAAAATTTTCTGTAGGAAAACATTGCGAGAAAAAATTTTTGGGAAAAAAAATTTAAAAATTTTGCAGACAAAAATTTTATTGAAAAAAATTTTCTATAAAAAAAAATATTTTGTTGACAATTTTTGCGAGGAAAAATTTTCTGTAGTAAAATATTGAGAAAAAATTTTGTATAAAAAATGTTTGTAAAAAAAATTTTGTAAGTAAAAAATAAATATCTGTTGAAAAAGAATTTCTAAAGAAAAATTTTATGCAAATGAAGTTATGTTTCAAATAATTCTATTTATAAAGATTTTCTATAAAAAATTTCATTCATTATGAACGACTTTTTTTTCTTAGAAGAAGTTTCTTTATAAAAAAGACATTTCATTAAATTGTTTTGTGTCATATCCTTTCTTATTTATAACCCCAGTATGCAGAGTTTTGTTTAGTTTTGCAGCCGCTCATAGAAACCACCGTTTCCTCCGCAATGTCACATTTAAATTGGTGTAGAATATTTAAAAGAAATGAAAGACTAAAAAAAGAAAACAGAATTCTAAATGGAAAATAAAACGTCTTACTTAATAATTTGAACTGAAGATGTCTTGCTATTGAACTTTTTATAGTTTATAATGGCACTACAGATATAGAATGAGGGGGAAAAGAAAATATGTATAAACACAGAAACCAAATGAAATAAAATAAAATAGAAGAAGGAAAACTTTATCAACCATTTCATTCAACAATGCAATACAATTGTGGTGACTGTCAGCAACAACAACTGCACGTTGGCAAATCGATTTTGAACTTTTCGTTCGTTGAATGTTGCGCTGTATAGGAAAAGCAAAGCACCAAAGCAGCAAATCAGGAAGAGTAAAAAAATTTTTTGGTGGCACTTTTTTGTGGCTCCCTTGACATTAGCGACAATGCAGCATGAACTTAAAGTTAAATAAAAATAGAAATACAAAATGAAAAAAAAAAAAAAATAAAAAGAAATTATCATTGCAAAGCGATTTGTCGCTATTTTTCATAACGTTAGTAGTTGATTTCAGTTGTGTTGGCTGTGGCAAATGATGCCAAAATAATCATGATGTTAATGATCGTTATAGAAATGAAAATAATGACAATTTCCTACTTGGCATAGTCGAAATAATGCTGATAGTATGGCAAGCAAAAATTTTTACATTCAAAACTTAACTGTGCTCTGCCACAAAAAGAAAAGGAAATTTAGCAAAAATAATAACACTAATGACACTCAGCAGCTGCTATGACGAAGGAAAACTCAAAAACAACTATTTTCCTGGTATATGAGTTCTACAATAACCAGCTGTGCTTTTCTAACGAAAAGTATTTATCCGCTTCTGCTAATTCTAATATTTTAAAATATTAATGGTCTTCATAATAAATTCTTAGCAACAAAGTTACTAATATCGCCAGTGAATATTTTTTCTTCTGAATATTCATTATTTTTTTTTTAAATTTAAACAACTGCAACACTGTCCATGCAACTGGGAAATGTTTATTGCAACATTTCTGTATCATCATTTCACTTGCACAATGTATTCTTGCGGAAAAACTTATATTTAGAACGGCATAAGATTTCTGTTGAAAATTTAAAATTTATAATTTTACGTTGACCCGGTGTACTTCGCCACCAGCAAACACTCACTTAACGAATGCCGCACACTTTTTTTTTTTTTGGTATATATAGGCTGCCCTCCTAAACATCTGTATGCATTGTTTAAGTAAAGCATTAATATTTTACCAACCTTGCCAATCATGCATTGTCATTGTAAACTTTGTAATTCCGCTTTCGTTTAGAAACATCTGTTTGCTTTGCATTACAAAAAAGCAATGTCTGCGGAATAAATTATTTCAGAAAGCATTTAATAAAAATAATAATTATTAGTATCACTTCTATTTTTATTTTTTTTACCAAATATGTAGCATTGTCAGGAAATAATATTTTTTTTTTTTTTTTTAAATTATTATTTCCTGACGATGCTACTACCTATTTGGTAGATAAATATTGAGAAATAAATAATAATTGAAAAACTTCTCATAAAAAAGACCATCGCTCAAAAATAAATATAATTAAAAAATAATAATTATTATTTAATAAACTAATTAAATTTTTAATTGAAATGAAGTAATTATTTCAGTGAAATTTTATACCTTGTCGTCTTTAGTCGCCATTGTTTATAAAAAGCATTGCCAATCTAAATTATGCGTTTGTTGCGTTTATTTGTGCATCAGCTGTTATGACTTTAGGAGTGCCATACATCGTCAAATTTTGCACGGTTGCATTTTGAAATATGACATGCAGCTGACGTTTAGGAATGCAGCCATACATTAAGACTATATACATTGATTTGCAAAAGTGTTTTTTCTTCAGCTCCCCGTACATTTGTCGTTCCGTTGCCGGTGAAAAAAATAAATTGTGATCAAAAACTAAGCTTCTGGAGTTCGCATTTAATGTTACAATTTCTATTTATTTATTTATTTATGTAAAACGACAAATATAAATCCTGTAATTACGGCAACATTATGAACCAATAAATTAAATTACGGGGAATTCGCATTCAATTTTTATCATTCAATGTAACCTTTCACAGTTTATACATTTATATACATATACATTTATAATTTTCAAAGAGAAAGTTGTAAAGACGAAACTTTTTCCGACAATGTCTAAAATATATTTTTATATGTAGAAATCGAGGCAATTATTGAAGAGATTGATTTTGAAGAAACTATAAACCAAGCTAAAGATAACGACAATAAATTTTCGGAGGATGCGGTTTTTATTCTACAATAAGAAACAATAAGAAATAAGTACTACTTTGAAAAAAAAAAAAAATGCAAATAAGAGATATAAATTCCCAAATATAATATGCAATCGGTTTATATGTGCCTCTGCAGCACATTTTGGTTGGATTCGTTACAATGTTAACCTGACTTGATTAGGGTTAAAAGTATAAATTTGCCACCAGACACCCTGTACAAGCGCATAATTGCAGTGGTGTGTTTTTGGACACCACTGCTATAGATGTTTTGAATCCAATTAAAACAAACATGTTGCTGTTAATCTTCCTTCAAATGCTGCTATAAACATCATCAACATGTTGCATTTTCAGTTACAGTTTTTCATTATTTTATTTCTTTCTTATTCTTTCCAGTCTAGGAAGCCAATAATTATATGCATTTGCACTGTAAATTGTTACAAGTCCATTAAGCAGCAAATAATATGGGAGAAAGTAAAGTAGCGAATGGTTTTAATGGTTGCATATAATCCAACTGTTAAATGCAGATGATATCAAATGAAATCTAAAATTCTTTTTTTAACAACGAGCAACAACGAGTAGATCATGGAGTATGGAGCAGAGTAATTGCTATAAAAAGGATAGAAAAAGAAATATATATGAATGTATATTAACAATGACAACAACAGCAGCAGGAGCAGCAGCAGCAGCAGCAACAATGTTAATAATGATGTTTATGGTGCTGCAGTTATGGCTGTTGTTGTTGTTCTTCTAAATGTTTTATGCAGTTAAGAAGTTGAGAGGAGTAGAGATGATTTGATGGGGCATGATGTGTTGTTGTTGTTGCTGTTTCTGCTGCTAATGCAACTTTAATGCATTCATATTGCTATCGCTACTATCATTGTCGCTGCTCGTTGCGATTCCTTTTTTCTGGTTTCGTTTACACATCTTGCTGGTATTAGTCATTGTTGGTGTTATTGCTGTTGTTGTTGTTGTTGTTATTGTTGCTGCTGCTGCTGCTGGTGATGCAATGATGCAAGAGCCGGCATTTGGCATTCTGTTGCTTTGCGAACAGATGCTACCAGTAAGTATGTGCTTGCAACACAAAACAACTAAAAATATCTTTAAAATACCAACGTCATATCTTCAATGTTAGTTGCCACATACTTGCAACTTCTGTTCCCATCTACACCCAGTGTTTTAACTACTCCTTGCCGTTCCTACATACTCGTATATAAAAACATACGTTTAAATACTCGTACTGAACTAGCAAGACTGCTGTAGTTTATTTTTTTGCAATATTTCTATCTGCATCGGGGTGCACGATGGTGATGCGGATGATGAGCATTTGTTAGAAAAATTATGTTTGAATAAAGTTTAAAAGAATTGTGGATTAAGAAAAGGAAAAAAAAAAAGAATGGAAAATAGAAAATCAACTAAAATTGTTATGCTTCGTTTGCCTCATCTCCGCTTGTTAATTTCTTTCGTTTCTTTTCTTTTGCATCTTTCCATTTACTGTTGCTATTGTGGTAGACTTGTTTGGTTTGGCTTGATTTTGCCCCATAATGTTGATTATGATCTTGTTAAGGCTGACTGCATTCTGATGGTGACATGTTAAAGTTTTTTTTTTTTCTTCTACATCTCAGATTTTTTTTATTTGTTTGTAATTTTATATTTCGATTTATCTGCTGTATCTGTTGTCCATTAAATATGTACTATAGATTAGTCAAGCTTTTTCCATTAGAGATTAAGTTGAGACTGAAATTAAGCAGTCCTTAAGTAGGAAGTACATACATTTAAAATATCTTTGTTGTAATATTTGATCTTTAGGCAGAACTTCTAAACAAGTTTAAGGTAACATTGGCGTTGCTTGGGTAAAAGAACTAAATTTAAATCGTGTGACTTGGGCATTACACGTACATATATTGTTTCGCGCTGAACATTATTAAGTTCAACTTGTTGCTAGAACTAGCTCAACATGTTGCAGGCTTGTAGTAAATTAGATTGCAATAAGCCTACTGCCAATACAAATTCCTTATCAGGTAAACTCACTAGCTAATGCGCCTGTCAGCTGATTCAGGGATTTGTAACGTAGGTTTACGCCGAACGTCAAGGTTTTTTTTTACATTTGTGCAACGGTTAAGGAAAGTGGTTGTGAATAATTTAATGATTTTAAAATTTTAATATTATAATAATGAAATAGCCAAATAAATTGCTTTTTGCTATAATTAATCGAAATTCAACTTATATTGCACTAATTTAACATATTCTTTTTAGGTTATGTTATATTTAAGAGAACATATTTACAGAAAATTTTACGTTCGACGAGCAAAGCAAATAGACGAAGTTTTCCAATCTTGTATTAATAAACCGTGCCTACTGAAGGGTGTCTGGTAGCAGATTTATATTTTCAAGCGTAAATAAAAAACGTAATAATGGACATAAAGTTTTATTAAGTGCATTGAACGATGGAATGGAAATTCGGATTTTATTTTTTAAAGAGTGTCATCCAGATCCTTCAGATCTTTTTTTGTTTTTTAATTTCATTAATAATCGCTCTTGGAAGTCGTCCCAGTGAGGCTGCTCTTTTCCGTATTGAAAGTCGCTGAGTTTCACGTAAACTGTTTTCAAATAGTTCAATGTTTTCGCGAGTCCTTGAAGATCGACTGGGCCCGAAGCAATTGCGCAGAATCTCTGAACAGTAATAGTTTCTTCAATTAAATAAGAAGAAAAGAAGGATACTAAAACCATTATTTTGAAAGAAAATAAATAAATCTTTTATTTAAAAAGTGGCCAGCGATATATTAATTTTAGGAGCCAAATTGACGAATTAATATTTTAAAGAGTGTTTCATTTATTTTTGACAACAATCGATGTAGAGTTGACTACTGATAATTTTCGTTAATTAGAATCTCGCGAAAAAACTTTCAATAAATGGAAAGAATCCTTGGTAATTCGATCTTCTCGGTAATTTGAAATTATTTGAATGACATCATGATTGCCGCCGCACTTTAATTTGAATTTTTTTTTGCTTTTACGCTTTATAATTTGAATTATTTTAATGTGCAGTGTGTTTTGCAAAATATAAAATGAAAATTAAAATTTTTTTTAGTTTATAAAGATTGTTTTGTAAATAGAAATGTCATCTTGCTCGCCGACGTTTTATAATTTGAAGTTTGACTGTTCTTCACTCGTAGATTGAATGTATTTGTGTTCTGGTTGTTTGCTTTTTTTTTCTGGTCCCTTGAATTTTAAATTATCGAGAGTCGCCTGTATATAGGAATAATCTAATTCTAAAGCGAATAAGTTGAAATTTCATTGCCATCCTATGGAAGGCTAATAAACCAAGAAAACTTTAATAAGGAAAGACAGTTAAAAAGTTGTATAAAAACTAATTTCGTTCTCACCCGTACTGAAAAACAGAAGCTTTGTCCTTTGGGAATATATGAAGTATGACCTTTACTAGAAACATAAAAAATAAAACAAAGCTGGCAACCTTTGTTAATGGTATGTAGACAGTAACGATTATTCTCGTATGCATTTTCCTAAGCTCTGACGGGTTAAATAGATGATATTAATGACTTTACAACGACGACCTCCCTGTTAACACAAAGACTACTGATAACGTGTGTAGTGTCATAGAAAATACGTATTCTACTCAACTGGTGCTGGAGATTAAGTGTTCTTTTTCCCTTATTCTAATCATGCATGTAATTTCTTTACAATATTGTGACGAATAAACTGTGACATTTCATTAATATGAAATTTTAAATTTAAAGTGAATAAGTTTTTTTTTCGTAATGCAATTTTGAAGTGAATCAGTTTAAAGTCCTTTTGTCCAAAAAGAGAATGAATTGGTGTAATTTCAGTGAAACAAAATATTTTTTTTTCAATTTCTGAATTCCGAGTGTCATACTCAGCCTATTTAAAACATTTAAACAAAATAAAAACTTATTTTTGACCTCTATAGTCCAAATTTTCTTAAATGTATTAATAAATTTATTAAATAATATAAAATATAAATAATAAATAAATATTGTGTTTCAGAGTTACTCCAATCGACTTCCAGATCCCCATTATGGCGACCTCGGCACACTATATGCATTTATGTTCATAATTATGGAAATGATGTTCATAGAATTACATGTATTTTGTCGTCGGCCGTAGTTGAACACAATTAAAATATCTTTCCGAATCAAAAAATTTTCGACAAAATGGCATCCATTTGTATGCCCTGCATATTTTAAAATAAATACATATTTCGGCATATTTCTGTATAATTGTAACACATTTTTAATTCAAGCATATGATTTGACAAAAAATGTTTTATTAATTTCTTGAGCTGCCTTTAAAAAAAAGTATATATAGAGATACGACACCCCTACAGACAGCATGACTGCTATAGAGAATATTTTATCGAGTTTTGTATTTAAGATTTAAATGATGCAGATAATATGTCTATTAACTTGAAACAATTTTAAAGCCAGCAAACTTATAGAGTGAATTAGTATTTGCGGGAACAATTTATGATTTTCTTGTCGCCATTATCGCAACAATTAGAGGATTTAAAATTTTTAATAGCTCAAGTTAATTTAACTGTAGATGTTTTAAAAAGATTTGTGTTTTCAAAGGCATAATAAGTGAAGAAATTCGAAATAAATTCCATAAAGTTATAGAATTAAAAAAATGTGAAGAACTTGAAGCTGAATATTACAAACAAAAACTGCTCAGCTGTTGTTTAAAATTTCGAGCCGAAAAAGTACTGCTCATGTTGCTGAGAAACAAAAGATGCCAGAAACATTTTGCATATTAAAACATGCTGCCGAATACATTTTACGTGATTTTTGCTATTCGATCAGAGTACTGCTTTTAGCAAATATATGTTATATGTATGTTGTTTGACATATGAGCCTTAACCAAAGCAAAACTTTAAAAAAGTTTAAATTGTGAAAAATTGTTCTTGAAGCGGAGAATGTACTTTAGTTCTAATCAGTCGATTTAGGAACTTTTATTTCCCCATTACGGCGCTGTTCCATTGCATATATTTTTCACTTCCTTAGCTTTGTGGCGTGTATTCTCTTGTACTTAGGAAGTCGCTTTAAAATCATTTTTATTTACTCCCAATCGAATTACAACTGTGTGGGTCACTATTTGATCACTGGTTGCACTCGCCTTCAAGTACGACTACATATTTTATGCACTTCTTTTGTATTCCTTGAAATGTCTTTATTTTTACTATTATTATTATTATTTGTCTTTTTTTTGTTGCAGTAAAGTTGGCAGCCATGGATGCAAATAGAAAGTACTGCAACTATTTTTAATAGACGATTTTTTGTTCCTTTCTCCCTTTTTTTTTACTCTTAACAAAAAAGCTCATTAAGTTTTTTCTTTTGCCTTTATTTTTATTGTTGTGGCTGTTGCTGCTGATTGCAGTCACAGTCATCAATGTAAATTTTTTTATATCCATATTTTTTTTTTTCAAATGCAGACAAGTAAATTTTATGCTGCCGGTTTCTAAAGACTTGGACTTGTATTTAAGTAGTCAGTCCGCTTGTCAGCCAGTTGTGTATTCCGACAATACAATACCTTTTTAGATGTCAATGGCATAGATACTATAAAATATGCATTTCAAGAATAAGTGTAAGAAAAACTCAAATACATTTCTAGCGCTATTTTGTTTAGCAAATATTTGTCTACTGCTGCTGCTGCTACTGCTGCTGCTGCTGCACTTGGCACAATGTTGGAAAAGACATAAAAAAGAAAAACGAATAACTTCTATAATCATTCTGGCAGGCAGTCACTTTGACAGTCTATTACTTCATTGTTTAATGATTGATATAAGAAAACGTTAGGAAAAGCGACAAGAAAAATATTTGCTTAACTCAAGTTTGCTTTGTTAGCAGCTATAAGGGCCAAGTTGGAGGACAGCATTTCGAGGAGGTGAAATGTAAATATTTTGATGAAATTGGCAGTCAGTTATCTATAATGATGTGCCTTTTTCTTTTAAATACAGACGATTATGCAAAGCCACCTGAATAAAGCGAATTATTTTAATTAGAAAAAGAGAGACTTGGCAACATTGTTGCGTTAAATGTTGCTAAAGGTTTTTCATTTTAAAGATGGTATTGATTATTTTTGCTCTTTCTTTTCTTTGCAGGTAATTCTAATGTTTTTCCCACTTCCATTATCAGTTTGAATTAAAAACAAAAAACAAGTAAGTTTTTTTCCTCTGTTTCAATTATTTTAATTTTGACTGGTTACAGTTACATGTTACTAATGTTCTGCTGGAAAACAATTTTAGTTTTTGTTTTTTTTTTTTTTTTGCTTTTGCTTGCACTATAATGAAACACTGTGTGAACATATAAAACAAACCACAATTCTTTCGGTTGGTCAATGGCCAGTGACATTTTGATTAATCCCACACTATCAATTTTGTCAGCTTTAATGACTTTGTCTGTAGTATGTTGTACGTTTTTGTTGGTATGAGACATGAGGCTGCCTGGTACTTGTCGTTGTTATTCTCAAGTGTTCTTCTTTTCGTTTTTGCTGTTGTTGTTGTTGTTGTTGTGGCATTTAAAGCAACTCAAAAAAACATTGTCATGATTATGATTATCCTCATAAACATTTTTGCTAAACTGCATTGGCAACCACAAAATCGCATCAAAAGCTCTTCATACAAACACATACACAACACAACACACAAAATGTAGAAAAAAAAAAAGTATCATCCTTAAAGTTGCACACAGAAGAGAGAGAGAGTGACAAATCAAAAACAAACCAACAACTACTATAAATCATATTTATGGAAGAAAGGAAAAACAAAAAAAAAACGAACAGCTACAGCAACAGCAATAACAACAATATCAAAATAATGATCATTAAAGAGATTAAAAGCGGACAGAAACAAATTAAAATTAAATTTCTTTTTCAGTTTAATTTCAAATATTTTTCTAATCATGCTCACAGTCATTGAAGCCTACAATCGTTTTCTCTGTTCGAGTTGCATGGCTTAATTGGAATTTTTTAAAATTTTAATTTAATTTAATTATTGTTCAAATTGTTTATATTTTATTTTCATACTTAGTTGCTGGTGAGAGCTATTTTTTTTTTTTTTTAAATTAAAATGAAATTAGAAAGATAGAAGAAAAAAAAAGTCTATTTTTATTTTGCTGATGTATGTTAGTTTTCATGTAGCTGCGCCGCGGTCGTTAGAACGTTGTTTGTGGGGCTGTTTGCAAACCTCAATGCTAGTTTCATAAATAAATATTTTGTGGCCATAATTAACGTAAATACCAGTAAAAATCTTCAATTTTAAAAAAAAAAAAACTGATTTTTTCTGCATGAAAGTGAATCATTTGAGTCGGTTGAGTACACACGAGGCAACTTGCGTTTTTTAATTGGTCATCTCTATTATGGAAGAGTTTATATTTTCTGCATTAAATGCTGAATTATGTGCATATCGACCCCTGTGCGCGAAGTTAACGTATGTTACACTTTTTTCGAAATCGACTTTTTTATGCAAATTGATTTTAAATCCATTTATTCAGCCTCTGCTAAATTGTTAAAGCGATAATTATTATATTTTTAATTATATTATTAATTGACCTTTTTTATTAAATTTTTTGAAATATATTTATTATAATTGTTATAAAAAAACCTCAAGCTTAATAAATATATTTCAAAAAAAGATAATTTTTATAGTTATGGACATACTACAATATTCATTTTATCGTGTGTGACAGTTAATGTTGTCAGGCAAATAAAACTAGAGGGAATAGAAACATTCTCCTGTAAAATTGAATTTTTATCATATACGATAATTTCCCGCACAGAGGTCGATGTCTAGGTAGGTGACACTGGAAGTCGGTCATTTACATCCTAACTACTTGGGTCCTGTGTGTTTTTAAGGAAAGGCGTTACATGGGCTGTACCAGTGGCGGAGAAACACTTTGGCTTACTCTAATTTAAGCCTGGTGTAGCAAAAACGACACTACGATTTGGGATCGGAAGTATAAAGGACTGGACTAGGATTCAGATGGATCGGTATAGGGACGACATTGAAGGTATAAAGAACACTCCAAAAAGCTTTCTGAATTTTGTTGAAAATAGAGCCGAAATGACTCTTAAGTCTTATATAAAAGGAAAATTCGCAAACTCATGAGCGCTCTTACAGGTCATTTCATCAGCGACTGGGTATGTGTTCGTTCTGTGAGAATGGTGAATCTATGGAACGTCTTATCACGAATTTTCCAGGGATAATGAATAGCAGAAGGCGGTTCCTGGTCTTAGGAATGGAGACCTTCGTGCTCTGTCCTTGAGGGAGCTGGTGCAATTCGTGACAGTACGCAATGATCGCTAGACAGGATGCGCCGCACAATAGATGAGAATGGTAGCAGTGCTGGAGGCTTTGGCTTCAACATCTGTACATTATATTACAAGCCAGTTTAAATAAAACCTACGTTCGTTAGTTCTGGAACATTCTTGCGTTTTCAAGCAACTCGCTTAAAGTTTTCTTAAAAATTTCACTTATTTTCCTCCATGAACTCGAAGAATTTTTGTTCAAAATTACATCATTCAGTGCGTTCGTTGCTCGCTCTACAACAATTTCAAGCATAATAAATTTTGCTGCTTTTCAACTTTCAGGAAATGCCTAATAAATTTCTTCTAGTCCACTTCTAAGCACATGCATACGAACATACAAACATTCATCTAAAGCTATAGAATTAATTTTGCTTCATTAAAGCATTTCATCCTTGAAATATTTTTATTATAAACTTGTAAATGTTTAATGCTTCCGTCCGAACACTAAAAGGAGTAATTGTGTGTGTGAGTGTGTGTAAGATGGACAGAGTCTATGAACTGTTCGTCTATATATTAATACCGTAATTGTAATTAACTTTTTCATAGTAAAACATAAAAAGATGAATTATCTATTAAATTTTTCATACATTTGCGAACGAAAAAAAATAAAAAAAATTATAATAAAGAAAGAATCGTAAAGCTGTCGTTAAAATGTTCTCTTCCAGCCAGTTATAGTTTTGCCAAGTCATAAACTACAATGATGTTAAAATGTTTGTAGTGCGTTGTTGCTGGCTACCAATTTCTTTCCTTTTTTTTTTTTTTTTTTTGTTTTTTGCCACATTATGGGCCAAAACAAGAACAAGAACAAGAACAAAAAAAAAACAGAATTATGCGCTGTTTATTCGTTTTTATTTTCAGCAATAAAGCTTTATAAAAATTAAGAAATATTGCAAAACTTACAGCAAAGAATTTCTAAACACTAAATGAGTTGAGAATGTCTGCATACAAATACGAGTATCGAATGGATGCATGAGAGGAGAATTTAAAAGCAGCTACACGAATGCCTGGTTGATCTGTAACTCTTGCCATCATAAATTTTACAAATAAACACATAATTGTTATAAGACTTTCAACAAGTTTTTAACAGTTTTTATTAAAAAGAAAAATTATTTTAAAAAAAATTATGTAATTTTTTATAAACAAATTAATTTATATATTTGACTGTGAAGTTTTTTTCTTTCGAAAGAATATGATGCCTTTAATGTACTTGATCACTGAGGAATAGTAGGCAGAAGGCTGACTTCCGAAATCTATCTACACAAAGTTTGTATACGAGGGATGTTTGGTAACTCAATGGCTTTCCCTCGCAGCAACACTTTCGAGCAACCTGCGTTATTAAGTTCGTGTTTGCCGACAACCTCGTGAATTAAGCAAAAATGGAAAAAAACAGTACCTCGTGTGTAATTTTCCACCGCAAACGGGTAGAGTTTTTACAGTGTTATATAATTTTAGAAGAAACATGGATCCATCGCAATAATCGAGAGACCAAGGAACAATCAAAACATTGTGTTTGATACTCCTGAGCGCTCTCTCATCGTCTTTAAGCATGTTTAAAGACTGGGCATCTGCAAGTTCTGCTGTGAGGATGGTGAATGTGTGAAACAGTTTATCCGCCATTTTCATGGGAAAATAATAGGATAAGGAGGTTCCAGGCCCTGTTCACGATTACCGATGGGAACCTACGTCCTCTCTCCAAGTAGGTCCAATTTGTGAGTGTACTCAACGGCTGCTAGACAGGAGTGGGGGGGGGGGCACAATAGATGAGGATGGTAGCGATGCTGAAGTCACGTTCGTTCACCAAAGAATGCCAATATGCCAATGTCGCTTTGTCAACCAACAAGATCATGCCTAGAATTTTTTTTTGGATGATGCACGCGGGTCATTTATATATATTAAGTAGAGAAACATAGTGCGGTCAACTGCCAATATTATTCAGAGCTTTTTTTTTTTTTTATCTGAGACCAGCACTCAGGAGATGACTCCTACACATGCGAAGCTTAATTAATTATTTTACAGCTCTGCCTTTACACGTTTATAGCAGTGTTGGAGCTTCGGTTTAGTAGCAATTTTTTTTTATTTTATTATTTACTTCACCGGTGCTACACAATACCGACAAAGGATGGCGTTCTGATGTGATTGTGGATTGCTATCAGCTGAAGCCGGTATTTTTCAGTGACCAGTGACTATGCCTTCACCACTGAAAACTTCCGACAACAACTGACACACAAAGGCACACTAATACACATCAGAAAAAAGCGAGATGTTTTTTTCTTTTTTTTTTTTTATAATTTTATGCTGAAACTGTGGTTGAACCCAGATATGTTTTGGTCTTGTAGTCATCGTGCAGACTGATTCAGCCATCGCCACCCTCAGACAGATCTGATATTGATTTAAAGCAAAAACTACCACATTTAACGAAAAAAAGGCTGTTCCATCAACACAATGCTCAAGTGTACACGAACTGCTAATCCAATCAAAATATTCACCAGATTTAGCAACCCGGTGATTATTTTCTTTTTCCCAACCGGAAGAAATAACTGGGTCTAATGAAGAAGGGATAACCGAATCAAAGCCTATTTAGAGGGCATTAAGAAATCCTTTTATTTGGAAGGAATGTAAACATCGGAAAAACGCTGAACTAAATGTATTGATCTGAAAGCAGATTATTTTGAAAAATAAAGCGCTTATTTGCCGAAAAAACAAAATAAATTTTATTAAAACACTCCCGGAGTTATCAAACAGCCCTCGTATATTGATGCTGCTCCGTGTAGATAATGTGGATATACAAATTTGCGAAACATTGCAACAATGCGTTTTCTTATTATAAAGCTACGATCATATTAGGCAAATATTTGCCCAAAAAAACGTAACCACTAAATTAGTCTCACTTCTAATTTTTATTTTGAACTTTATTAAATTTTTTTTTTTTTTTTTATACAATTTATTATTATTTTATTTTATATTATTTACAAATTATTATTTCCTGACGATGCTACCTATTTGATAACTAAATGATTGTTAAAAACTTTTCACTAAATTCTATAAATTTTTTTTATATTTTAAAAATACTCTGATAGTGGTGTTTATCATAAATACAACACCATCGATTCTAAATAAATTATTACCTCAATCAATTTTGACTTTTATATCCCGTGAAATATTATACCGAAAATAGTGGTTACGTTTTTTGGGCAAATATTTGCCTAATGTGAACGTAGCTTAAGGAAATGAGAAAAAAAAAACGCTAAATTCACACGTGTTTATCAATGTTGACGTAGCGCTGCAGCTTTTTATTTCTTGCAGCTTTCAACGCTCTTGTTTAGGTCGATTTCGGAAATTTATTCGAAAATTTTGTGTCGTTTTGCAAAATTCGATTGCATTTTTGAATTTGCGTAAAATGGAACTTCTAGTTTATCAAGCAATATAAAAAGAACTTTATATTTATTTTGTAAATAAATGAATGTAAATTATTGTCGTGCTCAAGTTCACAGATGCTGCGCATCGTTGCGCCTCAAAAGTTATGTACGAATTAATAATAGTTTCACGCGTTGAGTTTACCCGCCAAAAAGTTATTTTTTTTTTAATAAAACTGCATCTATTTTTACTTGAAAACTACTGGTTTTGATGAATTCCAAAGGTATTGAAAAAGAACTGATGTAATTCAGCAGGAGCGTGCGTGTTTATTAATTAATTAATTAATAAATACTTTGATTGGGCGTTACACGTCTCTATACGTCTCCTATACGTTCAAGATTACGTTGAGCTACTCACATAAAATTTAGTGAGCCTTACTATTGCAGTTCTGGAGATATGAATTAATCAGCTAAAAAAGGGCCCCACTGTGCACTGCTGTACGGAAATCTAAATAAAAAAGTTAACATCACTGGATGCAATATACACTGCAAACCATACCAACATTTAAAACGTTTTTTTTTTTGTTTTTTGAAAGCAATTAAGCGGCCGAACGATATCGTGTGGCATCGTGGCTTGGCCAGTTAGTATTCGATGGAAATTGTAAATTATGCAGGGTAGTGCAGGGCACTTCTTGAAACTCGCAATGCTGTGCCGCAGTTTTCTTTCCAGTTGCACATACCAAGCAGGGGGAGTTGGCTTTCCTTTGTTTTTTTTTTTTTGTTTTTTGCCCCAGTGAACATGCATCATAATGTTTAATTATTATCTTGAAACAAGTTAAACTTTTGCTGCTCGGACAGTCAGTCACATTCCTCCTCCAGAGCATGTTTTTATAAGGAACGTCTGTCTGACTGCGCTGCGCTGGTGCCCTGCTTGATTGCTGCAATTGTTGGCAGAGAAATTTTCTTCTTCTTTCCTTTTACTCTCCTCTAACTTTGTCTTTGATTTTGTTCCTTTTCTTTGACTATATCTTCATCTGACATCTGTTGAACTAGAGCTGCTGGTTCTTTCGTAGAATCTTTTTCCAGAGTTTTTTTTTGTTTGTCTTATTTCTTTTTGGTTTTGTGTGTGTGTGTGTGTGTGTGTGTCATGTTTCTGCAGTTGGACTAGTTAAAGTTGTATATCGTTTTTAATGCTGATTTAGTTGTGGCAAGTAATTTACACAAGGAATAGTTCAATAAGCATGTCATGCTTTTTAACATGCAGTCCGAAGCATTTGGAAAATGCCAGAGGAAGGAAGGGCTTGGATCGATGAATTTTGTTTGACAGCCACAAGGCTGGCCGTTTGGCTTGTTAAAGGCAATGGGCATTTGACATGGTAAAGTGATAGGAATGGGAAAACTTTTTTTCTATTTTTGTGGCAGGCAGTCACGGCTTGCAATCTATGAAATGCTGCAATATTTTTTCCTCTTTTGTTTTTCAAACAAATTTATAATAAAGATAATTTTGCTTTTAGATGTTGTTCTTTTTTTTTCTTTTCTTTTCTCCATTTCACTCAGCTCTGTGTGCTTAATTAGAAAATTGTCAATTAAGTCCGAGTCTAAAAGTAACTGAACAATTAAAAATGGCAATAATAAGTGTAGTTAAAAATACAACTTGTCGACTTGTGCACTTGTCCACCAGACATATGAACATCATAAATGTTCAGAAATGTTATAAAGCACAGAAATGATTATTATTTATTCATTTACATACATACTTTTTTTTTGTGTGCTGTGGCAAGTCAAACCCTGTCAATAATAATAATATTGATGCAGTTGCATATGAGAATATCTCGAAAGACCATCATACAATTTTAAAAGCAATTTAAAAAGTATACGAGGTGTGTCCCAAAAGTAACATGACTTTTCAAATGCCGATTTATTGTTGATGTTGTTGTGTTGCTACTCATGTCCCGAACATATCGACCGCTGTGCGCGTTGTTATCGTATGTTACACTTTTTTCGAAATAGACTTTTTCTGCAAATTGGTTCTAAATCCATTAATTCATCTGCCGATAAAGTATTAAAATGATAATTGTTATAGTTATGGAGATAACACTATGTACATTTAATCGCATGTGAAAGCTAATGCTGTCAGGCAAATAAAAAAATGAATAAAAACGTTCTCCTGTAAAATTTAGTTTTTTTAACATACGATAATTTCGCGCAGAGGGGTCGATTTTTTTTTACAGTTTCAAGTGCCTAGAAGACTTGCGGCCCTTTTCACAATGTACGATTTAAACCTAACGTGAGCTTTAACAGTAAGTTTTGTATGCCAAATTTGCCGTTAAAGTCCACGTTTACTTTTAAACGGACATTGTGAAAAAGTCCGTTAGTTCGTTTTTGACAAATCAAAATGTTAGACGTGTTCTCGGGGATTTTCTCTTATTATAAAAAATGGAGCAAAGAATTTAAATAAAATTTTGTGTGAAGAATGCATTCAAGTGCTCTAAAACACTGGAATGGTTGACAGTGGTGTAGGGTCAGTCTCTTTTAAGTACAAAAATGTTTACAAGTGGTATAAGCTGTTTCAAAATGGTCGAGAAGATGCCCCGCTATGGACGGCCCAGCACATCAACATCAACAGAAGAAAACGTCGAAGCTGTGAAGAAAATTGTTTATGGAAATCTTCGAATTATCATACACATAAAAAATTATTGCTTTTTTCTATTAATTTTTTTTTCTTGGACCGGCACTCAGAAGATGACCCCTACACATCAGGTGCATTGTGCCGTAACTAGAAAGTAAGGCTTTGTGAGAGAGGGTAGAGGGAGTAGTGTTTATTGACATTCGATTAGAATTTTCCCACTTCAAAAGTGACAGGAAAGACCTCTGCGGGTAGTCCATTCCACAATCGCGCTGTTCAGCCAAAAAACAAATTTTCTCTATAATGCGTAGTGCAAGTCGCTGCCAAATCGACTACAAATGGATGCGATCACGTTGTGCGCGTGAATAAGGTGGTTTTGAGAACAAGTTCCCATGATTTCATTAGAACCGTTCCCCTTGTAGTAGCGATAGAACAACGAAAGGCACCCCACGTTGCAACGATGCTCATAAAAGCCTATAGAGTTGGCTATGCTACTATCTGGTATCAGTTTCTTAGCCCTTTCCTATACACGATCGTTTAACTTCAAAATAGTCTTTGAAGCACCGGACCATACATGAGAGTTGTAATCCATATTCGGTCCGATGCACTTGATTGTTTCCTTTGAGAACTGAATATATATGTTCAGGTTATCGAACTTCACACTGGATCTTCATGCCAACAATTCGGCAATGTTTATATCGCCCATAATTACAGATGAGGCAGCGTGGTCATGCATACAGCGATGAGTAAGTAAGCATGTAACATTAGGTCTTTTGGGCATTAAAATCTACCCTTTTCGCGTGACCCCATTCCGATATTCTCGTGAGGTCACCACGATTTTGGTCACCGTGAGCATAGTCGGCCTACGATCAAATGAATATGAACGACAGATACTGCTGCCAACTGCAAAAGAGTGAATAGGGTTGGAAGTTTGACATAGAAGGTCATTAGGAAAGATAAGAAATAGGGTAGGAGAAAGAATGGAGCCTTGCGGTAGCCTTCAATTAATCTTGAACTCGTTAGAGGATATCCCATCTCTAAGAACTCTCGATATAAATCGAGAAAAGTTATCACTGACACCGAAAGCAATAAGTTTGTCAAATGTTTTTGGAAATAACTAGAGCCACTACCTTACTTTCGCCGAAATGTTCAATGGATCGACAACATTTATTTTTTCCAGCGGAAGGCCAATAAGTCTCCCGTGGAACGTTCTCCACGGAAGCCATATTGGCGGTAGTTAAGTAAGTTATTGGACTCGAGATATTTCACCACATGGAAAATCCTTAATTAATTTTTATTTTTATTTCAATTAAATAGTTTAATTGATACAATTAACTCGTTAATTGCTTAAATTTTAAATTCGTTCAATTAAAAAATTATTTAGAAGGATTTAATAATTTTGTTAATAAATATAATTAAAAAATTATTTTACAAAAAATACAACGTATTAAATTATTAATTGTTGCTATTAACTTTTAATCAAATTAATGAAACTGTTGTCGTGTTCAAGTTCACAGTTAATTTATCACAATATTGTTGAAGAAATTACATTTCTGCTTTGAATAAGGGGAAATATTATTTCAATTATTTTAAGTATAAAAATTTAATTATAATTGCTAATTTGTTTACTGGTATTTTATTTTAAACAATTTTTTAATTGATATCATACATTTTTTATTTGAAATTAAAATAAACTTTTTCCGTTTGTCAGAGAAGTTGCTGAGGATGTTGGCATATCAGTCAGTCGGTTTCTCGCATGGAATTTGTTTGCGGATGTTTTGGACATGAGACGTGTGTCAGCGAAGTTTGTTCCGAAACTTCTGAATTTTGATAAAGTTTTGAGAGATTTTTTTTAGCCTAAAGCAACACAACAATCCTGTCTGAGCCACCATATTCACCGGACCCCTGCGACTTTTTTTTTGTTCCCAAAACTTTACAAGACCTTTGAAAGCACGGAGATTGGCAAATATTGATGGAGTAAAAACTGCATCGCTGAATAAGATCAAGGCTATACCAAAGTGATTTGAGGATTGGAAAAAGCACTGGCAAAAGTGCACTGGATCTAGCGGTGATTGCTTTGAAGGGGAAAATATAAAGAAATAGTTTTCCATAAAAATATAAAGTCACCTTAGATTTTGGACACACCTCGTAGTGCACTTTCTACTACACACACACATATATATGCATCATATACATTGTTATAGACAAGTGCATAATTTCTCATATTACAAAAATATTTATCAGAAATACAGATGCAACGGTAACGATGAGGCAAACGAGATGTTGTTTGTAAATTTTTCTATTTAGTATTTTCTTTGTTTTTCGTCAAATATTTATTCAACTCGTATGTATGCATGTATGTATGTTTGTGTGTAGGTATCCAGGCATCTGTGGTATCTTTCACTTGCAAAACACAAAAAATTCATTCATAAAATAACCACATGCTGCCTGCTGCAATAAGAATCAAACTCAACGAGTCTAGATGCTGTTGATGCTTTTTTTTTTGCAATCATACGGATACCTATGCATGTATGTATGTATGTATGTGTCATTATTTTGTACAAATGGTTTGTCTATTGGGCGGTTGGGCATTCAACGGCATTTCATGATGTTGCTGATACTTCTGTACCCGTCAAAACTGAAACAAAAGTCATATAAAATGAAAAAGTACATAATAATGTTGAGTTCGGAGAACTATTGCATTTAAAGGAAGAATACGCCTACTGTAGCCAAAAGCTACATACATACATATACAGGGTGGGCCAAAAGTCACCATGCCAGTAACTTTTTCGTTTATTTTTCTTTTTTTTTTATTAAAAAAAAATATACAAAATGAAAATTTGTTTACACTAATAGTGATTTCGATTCCAAAAAGTGTATTGCACTTACTACTTTATTCATTAAAAATATCAGCACTTTATTGTTCTCGGTTAAAGTGCTGCAAAATGGCTTTCTAGCGAAACAATAGAGTGCAAATGTTTTACATGAAAACGGGAAAATTGGGCAAGAAATGCAATGCACTTTCGGTTGAAAGAAAAATGCCATAAGTATGAGGGTGGCGATGGCTGAAGTAGTTAGCACGTTGACTACTAAACCAAAAAGTCCTGGCTTCGAACCCAGAATCGATACTAAGTGATAACAATACTTTGCATTTTTTCTGATATATATTAGTGCGCCAGCTTCCTGTGCAGTATTTCCAGCACAATACATCGCATGTGTAGAGATCACTCCCTGAGTGCTGGCCAAAGACAAAAAAAAATTAATTTCCGAATTTCTGGAAATTATACGCTCTCCAAAAATTTGGCTTTCTGTCTCGGACAGTGCCTCCTCCATCCTGCTAAAACCACATCTCAGATCTGTTTTCCAGAGCAAGACGTAAGAAAATGTTCTATAAATAACCGATACCACTCTGCATTTGCGGTTACAGCACTTCCTTCCCTCTTCTTTTTCGAAGAATTTGATAATTTAATATTGTCGGATGTAAAACCCCACCTAATAGGGTTCCATTGCCGTTAATGAATGGCTCTTGGATTTTCAGATCATGCACTTCAGCTTATTAACACAGCCATTTTTATGAAAATGAGCTTCATCACTCATAATCAGATTTCTAAGTAATTGATCGGTGATTTAAATAATAAAATTGTACTATTTTGGTTCTTTGTTCAGTTGTGAATCTCTTCATTATTTCTTTTCCAGGTGTCAATTCTATAATCTCGGAAAAAAAAAAAAAATTAAAAAAATATATAAACGAAAAAGTTAAATTTTTAAAACCCATGCTGCCTTTTTGCCCACCCTGTAATTTAAATACTATCTGTGCTTTTGTGTAAAGAACTTCGAGAATTCTATTCTAATTTATTTTTGTATGTATGTGACGTTAAAATAACAATACGGAAATGGAAATAGAATATTTAAAATCGAGTTTGAGTTAAAATACGGCTGGGGAATACACCTAGAAAAATGTCCATAAATAGCCAAACTGATTATTATAGACGTTTGTTGCTGACTTCCTTAATTTTGTGTAATAAATTATAAAAAAATTGTTGTCCATATTTTCTAGTACGAAATTGTTGTCAGTCATAAATATTTTGCAAAACAACTAAAAGTATTAAAACGAATATTAAATCATTAAAAAAGAAACTTTTTACAGCACTCCCAATCGCTGCTCAACAACGTTTCTTTAGTGTTTAACAAACAGCATTATAAATGCCATACGACTTATGATGCCGTAAATAGTAACCCTCGTATTTTTAATTTCTTCGCAATTAATCACAGTCGTCTCTAAATGCATTTTTATTGATTGCTTTGGTGTTAAAATTTTGTTAGTTTTCAACTCCGTACTTCAAGTCACTGCAATGCATGTGTAATAAAAGACAAAACTTATCTTTTCACTTCAACTAAATGAAAAAAAACTTTCCCCTCATATTTTCTTTTAAATGCATGTCAAATCAGAGTTGTTGCAAATTTTCACTTGTGTTTATGTTTGTTTTAGTTTTTGTTTTTTCTGAAGACACAACAAAAGTATATAAACAAATGAAAAGAAAACCTGCAAGATTTTCCCTAAGTGTATTTTTATTTTAACATGATGCATCATCAGCTGTGCATGTTTGATTTACTGGGTATGTGTCTACATTTATAATGCAGGCAGGCTTTTAGCACAAAATATCCATAAGCATTTTTTTTTCAACACGTCTATTACAGGACAGGCAGCTGAAAAAAAACTAAAAATGAGAAAAAAAAACGCGGGAGTTTTCTTCTTTTTTCATTGTTGTTGTTGTTGTTGCTATATACAGCTATTGATTTTTTCCGTCTTCCTCTGCATGAGTTTAGTGCTCTAGTTACCAATAACACCGTTGCAGTGCAGTTGTAGTTGTAGTAGTTGTACTACTAAGTGAGTGAGTGCATGTTTCAAAAAAAAAAAAAACACATTCTAACTTACACATGTACATGGGCTGGCAGCATGTTGAGATTTCACGTGCTCTACTATTTACAGTAAAGTGGTGAGAAAAACAAAAACTGCCACGGCAAGAAAACGAAATAGCGGTGAGAAAGAGAGTCAAAGAGAGCGTGAGTGCTATTCCTGTCTGATGATTATGACGATTGTGAATTGTAGTTGGCGTGTTTTGATTCTTTTATACCAAGAAATTTTTTTTCTTGCGTTGCTGTTGTCTTTTGTTGGCAACAGCATTTCGTCTTTTATGATGAGTTGTATTTTCATTAATGTGTGTAAATTTGTGTTAATAGAAATATTTTTGGTATGTTGTCTGTCTGTGCAACATTTGCATTTCTTTAGCTCTGCATTTGGTAGAACTCCCATGTGTGCTGTATTTTAATTTTTTATTTATTTCTTACATATGTGTGTGTGTTTCTCTGGTTGGGTTTATGTGGGGTTTGTTCTTAAAACAATTGCTGTTGATGGTAATTTTGTTGCTGGTGCTTCCACTTTTTTTTTTGTAAAGTTAGACATAGTGACATGCTCTCCTAGAATTCTCCTTCATGATGCTACAAAATCTATTTCATATAATGTTTTATTGCATTTTTTTTTTAAATATGCATGTGCTTTGTATGTTCATATATAAACTAAATAGTAATAACACTGTGCAATATCTGCAACATAAGAGGCCATTATTTCCTTTCGTTTATACCAGAGTTGGATTTTTTTTCTTAATTTTTCAGTTTTAATTTTCTGCACATATGCGAACTTTATTATGATGAAACAGCGAAACAACAACAACAACAACACCAGTAAACAAGAAATAAAAGCAAAGAAAAAAATAGTGCATATTAGAACTATTGTCATCATCATTAACAATGCTGCTGTAATTTTTCATTTATTACTTTTTGTTGCTGTTGCTTTGTTCGAAGGCTAGAAAAATTTACTACTAAACACATCCATTCATACATTCGTACATACATATATACATACATATGTACATATATTTTTCACTCATAAATATGTATATACATTTATGTTGGTGCTCTATGTTGGGGTTTTTGTTTTTTTCTTTCCACAACAATTTCCATGGTTTTAATTTTCTTTGTGCGCCCATTTTATTTAGCTTTTATTTCTGTTGTTTCCTCTTCTTTAACGTTACAGCATTCCGGCTTTTACTGCATATGACTATTTTAATTGGAATTTTGTTATTAAAACAGAAGAGAAAAAAAAAGTTATTTAAGGCTCACTTTTTATTTTATTTTAATTATTTTTTGTCACTTTCCCCCATTTTCATATGAAAACCGCAAGCATTGAAGTTTTAATTACAAACTGATTATTTGTTCGCAAATAAATTAAATTTTCAAATACAGAGAAGCCTTTGTTGTCTGTAAACAATGTGCCCAATGCACAACCCCCCTCCTTTACATTTGCAACTTTATTTGAAATACACCTTCTGAGCAGTCAATTTTTAGTGTATAATTTCTATCTTCTATTGCTTAAAAGCAAAGAGTTTCCAGTCAAAGAATTCAATTCGGCGTACGTACAGTCACAGAGATAATAGTACCTGTACCCTTTAAAATTGGAGTTTAAGAATAAGCCTGGATTTCGGATCGATATTTTTGCTTGTATTTACAAGGCATCGACACACGGTCAAAAATTGAGTACAAAAAGTCCGGTTAATTTTTCGCTTATTATACACTCAAAACTTAATCTGGCAGCACAGATAATTCTACGTTCGATGCCAAATATAAAGCCGGACTATTTGAAATGAAATAGATTTAAAGAAAAACTAATACAGTAGAAGCTCGCAATAGTTAATGGCCGGGAATGTTAAGAATACGGAAAAGTTAAGCAGATTTCAGTTACCACACGGGACTCTAGAAAGTGAAGTGCTTCTTAACTTCCTTGTGTCATTCTTATTTTTATTTAATTTTTCTATTTCTTAAACTATTTTGCCGATTACCACCTGACATTTGGAAGATAGTTTGAAGTCGCGATCATTTCACGACTTTTTATAATCGTCCAAACAATTGTTGGACGAGTAAATCGTTCTTTTTCGCACTTTGGCGAGCATGGGAAGATTATTAGCAGTCAACAGCCATATTTGACTCTTTCTAATGTTATTTTTGCGAGTCATTGTGATGATTGCTCTGTGTTTTCTTTATTTTTTATTTTACATCACAATCTTTGTTTAAGCATTCTGACGACTATTGAAAGATCGTTATTTCACCACAATCGTATTTTAATCATTTGAATGATTTATTTGTGAGTCTTTGACAATTGTTGTACGAGTGAAACAAATCAGTGTGGTTTATGTTACTTCAAAATGACGATTTACAGAAAATCAACGGTTCAATTTCATCTCATTAAAAGTTTTTCTGAGGTCTGTATGCTTTGAGCACTAAAATATTAACTACAAAGGCTCTCCTATAGCTTGAAATATTAGTGCGTCGACATAACATTAAAGAACAAATTATTTGTGCTTCTTTTCAACTCGGTTTTCTCAATGTTCGTCTGCAGCAGGAACTTTACAATCTTATGCGATTCTTCTCGGAGCATCGTACACGATGGACACAGTTTCTCCCGTTGAACTGAACGTGCACAATCGGTATACAATATGTAAATAAACGTGCATATTTCATATCACGGAAAAGTTAAGAATTCTAAAAAGTTAAGCACAGTGTAAACAAACTACTTAACTTTTTTGAGTTTCTACTGTATACGGAAAGTGTTAAAAAATGCTAGTTTGTAAGCAAATTCTTAAAAACTGCAGAGATTTTAGGGAAATTTTTTGTTAAAATGGCAACAAAAAGAAAACAAAGGACATTTGTATCGAAATGCGGCATCGCCTGTAACTACCGTGCGTTCGCAGACGAAAGAGCAGATGTCTGTAGCCGCCATTGTCGAGGTCACACCAGAGACCTGAATTGTAGGCACGGGAAACCTCTGAACCGAACGGCTCCTTCAAGTACTGGTTTAATGACTGATGTGCTCGACTTAAATCTAGCGGACCACCACTTCGCGAATACCCTACGGGGCTGGTTTAAAGCCCAATGACTAATTCGGGTAAGTCGTGACGTCGAAGTTCGGCCGGAGTGCACTTCATGTCGACCCTGAAATGATTGGGAGTTTGTGGACCGGTTATGGGTTTAGATTCGTCATCTTTATGACATGTGCCCTGGTACAACTCGATGTGTTGCCATTCAACAGCACTTACCGCGCGGTGTCTGGTCTATGCAATGCTCCAACAACCCTTGGGAGTCCTATCTTCGGATAGAGTCATTCCATGATTACACATACAAATTGTATTGTTGGACGGTGACTTGCTTAAGCTCTCTGATGTGACACAAGAGTGAACGGCCCAAAATACCTCAGCAAGGTGTTTATCGTAGCCAGGTTTAACTATGATGAGGATTGCAACCGATGTGTACTTGGTGCTTCCTAAATTGAACTACGATTCATGTTTGCGTTTTCACTCTGTGTTAAGAGCACCGCCAGGTTAGGCACCATGTGCAGGTACTGACGTTAATCTTAACACAATCTGTCATTAGTTAACTAAAGACAAATGACAACTCCTTTAAATATGACTGTGTTCTTTTCAGCTGTGTTTTAAAAATTATTTTCGGTGAAATAATTTGTGGCTGTAATGAAGAGCTGTTCAACGGTGGGCGGGGGGTTTCTTTGACTTGAATAATAAATAGGAAATTATTGTAATGTAATTATGAAAGGGAAATGAGTTTAATTATGGGGGAGAAGAGAAAAATATACAAAAGAAAAATTGATCGATCATTTACAATGACGAAGAGTATCCCCCAAAGGTGAGGCAAACATTTTGGAACCATAATTTATTTCGTTTATTAAATCATTTATTGTTTCGAAGTATGTGCCACAGCTGCAAGGCCTAATAAATTGGTCTCTGGAGAATTTTTAAAACTTTTTTGTTTTTGACGACAGAGTGTCTTATCATGGCACGAGCGGTTCTTATGTATTTAAATATATTTTTAAAAACCAATTTATGAAATAAAACATTTTGAAAAGTTCATCAACACCAAGTTAAAAATTCCAAAATTTGTTAAAGTTTTTTGTTTTTTTTTTTTTTTCTAGATAACAATTCAGCAGACAATAGAGTTTGTTATGTAAATGCTACAAACACACTATGTTAATGTTATAAGACTATTATATTCTTCAATTACAGTGGACGCTTGTAAATTAGAACTCTCGGAAATTCGAATCCTTTGGAAAAAAGAACAAACTTTTTTTTTAACAGAACTGACAATTCTAATTTTCAATCGTTTTTATTTTTTGTTTGTTTTTTTTTTTCACTGCAAAATTGTTTTTGTAGCTTTTATGTGGCTTCAGCATAGTAAAAAAAGGTGAATTCCACACTACTTAACCAATTTTTATTCACCCCCCTATCGTGAATACATTTTCCCTGGTTATATTTCCCCTTTCCCTAAACTTGCAATCGTGACAAAATTCCCCTCGAATAATTTCATATTCAAATGAAATTCTCCTTATCGTAAATGTTTTTTGATGCAGTGATTAGTAAGCGTTTTAAATACGGATGGAGTATTCAGAGGGTAGTCATAAAATATTTATATGAAAAAATATGACTGCTGCAAATTTAGTGTGCTATTTCGAAAAAATTCCTTCAGCTGATTTGAAGAGAACATTTATAAATATTTTTTTTTTTTTTTTTTTTTTTTTTTAAAGACAATACAAACTCTACGAAGCTCTTAAGCTTGTCTGTAGAAACACACAGGGTCTAAACGGGAATCGAACCCGCACCTCCATATTGGTAAGACTAATGCTCATGCACTAGACTACGGAGGCACCCGGAATAAAAGGAAATTATATTTGTTTGAAATATAAAAATATATATAAAAAAAAAATATTTTTATATTTCAAACAATTATAATTTCCTATTATTCCTAATGATGTTAACAAGCTGTCAACGAAATATCGAATAATAAAACAAAAGAAGATAAAAAAAGACCTCAAGCTTAATAAATATATTTCAAAAAATATAATAAAAAAGGTCAATTAATAATATAATTATAATTATTTTCTTTTCTCTAAACTGTGATGAATTAAAAATTAAATGGTTTGTTTTGTGTACGTTTCATGTACAAAATAAAATTTTAAAAACATCTATGCAAAAGTGGTTTTTATTTTTTGTATATTTTCTAAACGAAAATGCGTGTTTTTATGGTTATTTTCATTAAAAAAAAATTAAACCTTTAGAAATTAAAACAAAACGGTTCTAATTTACGAGCGAGTGCTGTACTTGGAACTGCTGTTCCTGATGAATTTTTTTTTATTTTTTAAATCAAATTAAAATATTTCCTTTTAAAATGTGTAGAAAAAATATTTCGTGGAAACTTCTTATTAAATTAAATTGCATTTATCTCCATTATCTGATAATCACAAAATCTTTCGCGTTAATAGGAATTTGACAAGAAATTAAAATACATGAAAATACAAAGAAGCGATAATAAAGATGTATAACGACAAACTGTCTACAAACGTCATTATAAAACTCATCATCAAATATAAACGTTTTAATTAAAAAAAAAAAAAAAATAAAAAAAAAAAACAAATTGCTACGCAACCGAATTAAAAGATCGTGCAAACCAAAAATAAGAACAAAAACAGAAACGAAAAAGACCAAATTATCTAAAATTACAACTTCCGTTTGTCTGAAAATAAACCGCACACAAGAAAGTACACAACGGAGAACAAAAAAAAAACAAACAACAAACAAAAAAACTAAATAAATACATAAATAAAATTATGTAAATTGTGTTGACTGTAATGTATTCGTACGTACAGACATACATACATATCCGTGCAGTTCGTTAAATTATGTTGTTATACAAAACTAGTAAAATAATTATTTTTCTTTTTTTTTCATTTTTGGCGTAGTTTGGAACGTGTGTGTGTGTGTGTGTGTGTATTTGTGTGCTGTTGAACAGAAAACAATTCCCGAGATTGAAGAATTTATGTTGCGAGTACAAATATATAAAATATGTGTGGATGTTTATAATTACATACATACATACATACACACATACTTATGAACACATAAAGTTTATTCCTGTTTAAAATCTGGGCCGGAAAAACGTGTTTGTATGCTTGAATATGAATTGGAATTGAGTGAATTAAATTAAAACAAACAGCAACAACAAAAAAGTTGCTACTCTAGTTTGGCGGTATTGACGATGTACCATCATGCAGCAGTTGATTTTGGCACGCTGTTTTTTTTTTTATTTTTTTTTTCTTCTGTTGCTGTTCCACATACACTGCAACTCTATAGCAGCATAATGTTAATGACAATAATAGTTGTTTGTTTGTGCTCTTTTTGTTGTTGCATAATATTACTTAGTCATACACAGCAAATACCACAATACGAGTAATAATATGTAATAACAGTAGCAATCATAGCAAAAACAACAGAATTATCTGCAACTACACACACACACATACACATACTTGTAATACTAATAATAATAATAACAACAACAACAACAACATCAATGAGTCTGTGTCACACTATAAACCTAAATACCAAACATTCATGAATTGATTTTGAAAATATTGTAAACAAAAACAAAAGAAAAAAATAACACTAATAATAAAACAACGAAAAAGGAATGCAGTAGCAGTCTTTAAAAGTATCCATTCGTTTCATTAGTTTTTTTTTTTGTTTAGTTTGGACCACCAGCACTCAGGAGATGACACCTATACAGGCGATGCTTTGTGCTGGAATTTCAACTCTGCTTTTGCACGTCCTTTTTAAGTTATAGCAGTGGTGCAGCGCCTCTTAGGTCAAGGAGACGTTTCCATTTTAGAAACTTTGTTTCAGTAGCCATGTTTTAGTAATTATTTTACTTCGCTGGTGCTACACAATACTGACGTAACTGAAGACGGTACTGTGCGCAGTGACCAGTGCCTATGATTTCGACACTGAAACTTTCCGACAACAACTGAACACAAATGTCGAACGTGCATAATATAAAATTGTTCTGTTCGTACCACGCACTTTGCCCATTTCACGATCGCCATAATCGTCGTACCGAGAGGATTATTTTTGCAATGTGGTGAATAAATTTTAATTCACTGGTTCAGTAAATGATCGAACAACACTCGTACATCGTTGAAAGGCAAGATCTGCCGAAAATATCGCCTCAGTGTCTGATAATGTGCAGTAGAATTCGAGCAGTCGATTTCGCGTCGCTGACAAAAACTCGTGACTTGGGCCTGCACCCGTACAAAATTTAACTATCCCAAGAACTAAGTGTAAACGACCATAGACAACGAAAGTTTTCAATAAGAAAATCCGATTTTGATAACGTGTCAGACGGCGAAGTTGTCTGCAAAAAAAAACTTCCATTGTTGAATTTCGTTGTTTTTTATTTATTTATATTTATTTTTAGCAGGTTTTTATTGCCCACGACAAGTTAACATTAGTCTTCATTACGTTGACGCTCATGGTCTAACGTGGTCTTTGGAGAGCTAAATCGAAACGTTAGAAAAGATACGCTTGAGGCGTTGATTTGGGCTTGACTTCTAAGTAGATTACCAGCAACATGTTGCATGTTTTTGTTCAAATCTCGAGCTTGGTGTCTGTTCAATGTGAAATGGTGTGAAATTACTTATGAAAAATATGCTATGAAATATTTGTGCAATAACGTTGCTAGAATAGTAATCGCTTTGTAATTTGAAATGTTTCTGGCAACATGCTTCTGCAACTTTGAAATATCATAAACCGAAGTTATTTCATATGAAAATATTTACATACCTAAGTATAGAAATAAGCTCTGCCTATAATAAATTGTTGCTAATTTTAGTGTATTTTGATCTCGCTATAAATAATTTCCTCATAATGAATTTTTCCTCAGAATGAATAAGTCTGGCAGGTGTAAATAAACACACCTGCTTTTTCGCCCCTCATATAATGAAATATCTCAAACAATTTTCTCTTACATTTACTAACAAAACTGCGTACTGAGGGGGAGGAAAAAAATAATTACATACATATATAATTCAATCCTAATGCCATTCATTACTTCACTTCTCCATTAACAGATTAAGAGAACGATGAAAAATAACCGACAGTTGAAGCAATGGAAGTTGCCAATAAAATGTTACCCAAATTGAGTAGCGTTTCGTCATCAATTAACAGTCTTCCCCTTGTGGTGATGAAGAGTAATGTGCCGACTAATGTACTTAAATCGATAAATGTATTACAAGGTTTTGTTGAGAATGAAAAATGCCAAAGTGTAATTGAAACTTAAAGACCTGATTTCTTTAAATAAAAGTTGAAAATAATATCGTTTCTGCATAATGAAGTTTCTATGTACATATAGACGTTTCATTTGCCAAACCGATTAACTCCAGTGGGTAGTGATTTTGCAATTGTTAATTTTGCTACACTATTTCTATATCATTCCTATTTAAAACGAAATTCTCGGACAATGATTACGAAGAAGACATTTCCAAAATACAATCACCGACGTCGGCATCGACACTAAATATTAGCCCCTGTTACATCGAAATGCTACGGCTTTTGTATCAAATTTAAATTGCCTTGTAAGAAAATTCGACATTGTCAATGAGGCTGAGAGATACTACATATCGATTTGAAAGAGTCTGAGGCGACGTGGACGTTGATAAATGGAATAAAGCTGAATATCTTGCACTTGATATCATAATTTGTTAAGAAGTTGTAACACAATAAATTCAACTTTTAAAGTTTTTTTTTTATGGAGTTAATTTCTTTGACACCTGAAGCATTCACATAATGAATTGTTTTTCGGTTCCAAGGGATATTCATTATAGGAAAGTTCTACTGTGTTTATTCTGAGTTGAATTTGAAAATGTGGAATTTTTCATATGAAATAATTAATGCTGGTTAAAATGTTTCACTAATTCGAACAGAAAATATTCATTTTTTTAGTTTTAATTAACGTCTTTAAATACAATAATATATTTTTTCAATTAAAAGTTTAATCAATTCAATTAATTTTTCGGCTCAATATTTAAATAAAATAATAATTAATTTTTTTTTTGCTATGAAATACGTACATGCAATACAACACATACATATATGCAATACTCTTTATATAAATAGAAACTAATACCCAGAAAGCATTCGAATTGAATCCAAATATTTTTTTCACTATTAATTTTAGTTTTTTTAAATATATTTAATTAATATCACTTCTATTTATATTTGACCTTTATTAAAATTTTTTAACTATATTTATTTTTGAGCGATGGTCTTTTTTATGAAAAGTTTTTTAATTATTATTTATTTCTCAATATTTCGCTACCAAATAGGTAGCATCGTCAGAAAATAATAATTTGTATTCACAAAAATATTTTTGGAAAATTATTATTTGATGGAAAATTAATTCATTTACGTCAACACTATTAATTTAATTGATACTATTAATTACTTTATAGGTGAAAATCTTATTAATATTTTAATGGATATTCACCAAAATTTTTAATTAAAATTTAGTTTTAGTTTTTTCGGAAATTAAATTTTGAAATTTTTCCGACAATTGCCAGATGAAAGTCAATACTATCAGCCCTGTGTTTCCAGAACTCCTAATTTTTTTCCACACTCTGTAGGATATACTTACAAAAATATTTATGTATATCAGCATAAACATATTGCTTGCAGAATGTTTCATAGAAAATTTATCTCACAATGTGTCTAAACAAGCTCTATTATATTTAAATAGATTTAAATCGAATAATAAAATGCTTGTTGTAATGTGTGATCCATTTCGAGGTTCAATAGCCCATAGAGCGAAGCGATGTCTTTTGGGAAGGTCGAGCGGGTTCAGTTGTTGCACAAGCTGTATTTTGTACGCTTTCAATTTAAGATCTCGACGTAAAATGCGCCAAGTCGTTCCATACGTCAGTCCGAGTTGCTGCGAACGGCGCCGAATCGACTCTCCACGGTCTTCGTGTACACTCTCAGCTACGGCCACTATATTTTCTTCACAGCGTGCTCGATTATATTGACCATAAGTTGAGCGAAGTGCACGAAACACATTCCTCACAGAACGTGAACTTCCGTAATAAAGTTGAACGATTTGTAAACGTTGTTCAGGCGTAAGTCTTACCATTATGAAATGCCACACAATACTAAACAAAAATAACATGACAGCATGACACGACTCACACGTGATCTGTCAAAAAAAGGCTATTGAAAAAAGTATCTCTACTTGAATCACCCATTACAAGGAAAATTTTTAAGGAAGCTATTTGGTTTGTTTTGTTTGTATATTTCGTAATTCTCAAAGATTTTTTGCGGGTTCTTGTATAAACACGTGAAATTTCTTAGATTCTTTCAAGAATTTGGTTAAAGGCCTACTGATTACTTTGGTATAATCATCATAGATAAGCAAACGTAGAAAAATTATCGTAATTAATTTTTTTTTATCTTGGACCAGCGCTCAGGGGATAATCGCTAAATATGTGATGCATTGTGTTGGATCTAGAAGAAAGGGATAGTGAGAGAGATGACAGGTGGTGCAACTTCTTACAAATCTGTTTTTGCACGTTTTTTGTTCGTATAATTTGAAGTTTTTAGTAGTTCTTATTGCTAGAAAAGAATACAACACATAATTCTTAAATAATAAAATTATTTAACGATACATTGTTTTACTTCTAATACCAGTAACACTAAAAAAAATTTTTGCTGTCAAATCTGCTAAAGGTTTTGAAAATTATAGACTAAATAAAATGTTCATTGAATATTCTAAGGCCACTTATTCATTAAACGTTTTAAAAAGCGTTAAAAATGTTTACGAATACGGAGTGGAGTAATTCTCAATTAAAAATTTAATATTCGAATTATATTTTTAGAATTTTGAATTTATTTTTTTAATAAACAAAAAAAAAATTATATTTTTTGATATATATTTATTAAGCCTGAGGTCTTTTTTTATTTTATTTTGTTTTTTATTATTCGATATTTCGTTAACAGCTTGTTAACATCATCAGGAATAATAGGAAATTATAATTCTTTGAAATATAAAAATATTTTTGAAACATGTCACAAAATTTTTGTTATAAATTTTGATAAAAAAAAAATATATATATAAAAAAAATCAGGCTTAATAAATATATATTAAAAAATATAATAAAAAAGGTCAATTAATAATATAATTAAAAAAAAATTATTTATCGATTAACAAAATTGCAGTTTTTTCAATGGTTCTAAACATCTACCGACCACATGTTACTTACAGTATTTAGTTTCTATAATTTAGTTTAGTTATAATTTCTTTTACATTTTCAATTCAATTCAAAGGAATTTTACAAAATTAAATTTTTTTTTGTTGTGGGACCGGACTCAAGAGATGTCTTCTACGTATGCAATGCATACACCGGAACTAAGGAAAGGCATAGTGGGTGAAAGCTGCATTATTTTTCACTGAAAGATTTCACTAGCGAAGACATAGTCAATGGTCACTGAGCAGTACCAGCTTCAGCTGATACTAATTTACAAGTAACTACAGAGCGCCCTCCTTCGTGGATATTGTAAAATAATTAATAAAATGGCTACATAACACAACTGCAACATATGAATGCGCCTGTTTGACACCAGAGACTGTGCAACTCTTTTACAAAAAGATAATGACATTTTCCTCTGTCTATCCTTGCAACATCTGTCATCTCTATTACTAACCCTTTCTTCTACGAGGTAACACTCCGTAGCAGACAATCATTGCCAGACTGTTATTTCTCTCGAAAAACAAAAAAGTCATTCTTCATTATGCAGTCTCTATTTGTTTTCGCAACACACTTATTTTCCTGTCTAAACATTATCGTTGGCAACATGTTACTGGCAACATTGCTCAAACTAAGTGCACAATGACTTGCTCATAAGAATTTCATAATTAGAACTTTAATTTTTAACAGTTTAATGAAAGAATTCTCTTAGCAACTACATATTTGCGTTTAAATTTTATACTGTGTATATCTTGCAGTTCTACTTTGAGAAATAAATAAACAAATCATCTATCTGTGTATATGTATTTTGTAAATACACATATGGAAGTATATAAATATGTGTGTATATATGTATGTATGCATGTGGTATATGGTTTGGTTCTTATTTATACAGACAATTAATTGATATTTAAAAACACCACTGCTCTACTGTGTTTGAAATATACAAACGAGCACAAGACCACACCAAATTGATGACAGATCGACCGACCATTTTACTGCTGATGATGATGCTGATGCTGATGATGATGCCGAGCTAGAAGATTGTGTATTCAACTTGTATGGAAAAAGTTGAATGCAAACAAAAATATAACATTGAGTCAATATGTGTTAATAGAAAATGAATGGAAACTTGCAGTAGTTGAAAACGACAGATAAACAATATTATTTTGTGATTTACATTCGCGTTTATTTTGCAAAAATAAACAACATCTTAATTCAACAACATTGGCAGTCTTTTTTTTATTTTCATCTCATGGAAAAATGGATTTTTTTGTCTTGTTTCACGAGTATTTGCATCACCAACACCAACCTCATGGTTGATGGATTTTAATTTTTATTCGTACGACTATTAATTGCATTTAAATATACGTTACGTTTGGATACAAATGAGTTTTACTGGGTATTTGTGTGATAAAGTAAATGTATGACATTTAAATAAAAGGAAAATTTTCAGTGAAAATTTTTATGAATGAATTTCCCCGTGTATATGGGCTCGTAATAATTGGATCTCTTTCAAATGCTGTAATGATGGAAAAATAAAACAAATGTAATGCAAAAAGTAATGATGAAATAAACAGCATTCATTATAAAAGTTTGTTCTTTTAATAAAATGTCACATTTAGTTCGCTCGTCGCTTAAATTGTGGTTTTGCATTATTAGCTGATAGTTACCCTGTCACTCATTCTCTCTGTGGGTGGAATTACATTTTAGCAATCCTGTAACATGTAAAATGTAGATGCACATTTTAATAAATAATTTAAACAAGTTTGCTTTTGTACTGTATTAATAAAATAGAAATTATTTAAAAAAGTTTTTAAATTGAACATTAAATAAACATTTTTTCTAACTTGTACACAGTCTTACTGGCAATTGTTCCCGTACTTGGAAAATATTTAGGAAGAGAAAGTGAAATGAAGTGAAGTGAAAAATTGAGATTCAAAATAATATTGGAAAAAAAAATACATCTGAAATATTTATGTAAACTGTACGAATTCTTCCAGTAGGTGTTGGATTTTTCCTTTACTCCTGGCTGTCAAAGTCGGATGTGTATAGATCACTTAGCAACTCGGTTTAAGGGCTGTGTACGACCTTTGTAGTGCTGCGGCTCCAGCTAGATTTTAGAGGATTTAGCGGAAACCGTAGGCTACTGAAGCCGCCACACAGGGTCATTATCGAGAAGCTAAAACCTGGCCCTTTTTTATGCAAGAAAATTCTTTCAGAAACTTGCTGAGAAAAAAAAAATTGTCAGATTGTTGCAAAGAGAGGGATTTTTACGTATATTTTAGTGCGAACGTAAATTTACGCATTTAGTATATATGGTGTTGCCAGAGTGCATTTCTTTAATTTCAAATGTTAGAAGTGTTGTAATTTTCACGCTTTCGGGTATTTTATGTCTCCTTACCCTTTTATTTGTTCTGAATACACTTTTTTTTAAAATAGTGTATTTTTTTTACTCTCTTTAGTCGTTTTAATTATACACTTGACGTTGTTCTTCATTTCTCAAATGGCAACACTACTGCATGCTTGCACTTAAAAAAAATGTATTCCCATTTTTTGTGTAGCCTTCAGTGATCGCCCTTAATGTTAGTCGTTGCAATTTGAATGTAGTTGTTATTTTTTTGCTACTGCTATTGTTGATAGGAATGTAATTCTAGCCATCTATAGTCGTTTTTTTTTTATTTTATTTTAAAATGAAGTAAAAACATTTTTTTTGCTACTGTTTCTTGCTCTACAGTTCATTGATCGCTGTTTGACTCTGGCTGGCATTTTTTTCTTCTTAGCATTAAAGTCTATTGCTAGCGAATTTATATATGTTTTTGTTGCTGTTGCTGTTGCATTGTTGTTGTTGTTGTTTTTTTCTCTGTAATGGTCAAGCGACGGCGACAAAACTTTTTTTTTATTTGTTTTATATAGTTTTTTCTTGCCTTCACGAGAGTGTGTAATCTGAGGTATTTTTTTAACTTCATTTTATAGTCTATATTTCATGTATAAATTATTTGATACATATCATTGCAACTACTTTATATTTATTAGCATTTTTTTTTAATTTATTATGTCGAAAGTTTCAACTGTCGAGAAAAAAAAAATAAAATCATATGAATTTTTATTATCAACATTTTAATATCGAAGTGAATTAATAAATGTAATATGAAGTACAGCAAATGTGGTTTAAATTTCCCCTAAAAAAGAAAAGAAAGCAAAATAATTGGAGGGTAAAGGAAATTGGCAGGTTGCATAAAAAATGTAGTATTAAAGTATTTATTATAATATTTTTGTTAAATAATAGTTAGTAACATTATTATAAAATAATTTTATAAACTGGTTGATTAAAAAATAACTTTTGAATATGTAAATATATGTATATAGTAAGTGCATTTGTAGTAATTTATTTTGTTAATTGTAGTTTAATTTGAAATGGTAAAATGTTTCTGCAACATGTTGCCTCTACTGAATTCATTTCTAAAGGTTCTTTTTTCTTAAATTCTCGATATAAATATCGTTGGGAATTTGCAATTATTTGTTTTGATGTTCGAGTGTGCTACAGCATCACATCACACATGCTGTTTAATAGATTTTTCACTTTTCTTAACTTTTCGATGCTTGGTGTTTTATCGCTACTATTTACAATGGAATGTGCTCCAATTATATAAGGGGACTCGTTCCCGAAGTTAGGACATTTTTACGTGCGACAAGCACATCTCGACAGCACATCCAATTTACCAGGGCATCGCACCACATATTACAGAAGAAATTCGTTTTTTAGCCGAACTCTACGTACATATGTGGAATAAACTTTCGGCAGAAGTATTCCGCCTTCAATTGCGATGTTCGACAGTTTTAAGTCGAATGTCCGCAAACACTACTCCCTATATCGTCCTACCCATAGCCTATTTCCTTATTTCCGTTCAAATGCACTATAAACGTATGGCCCCCTGAGCACTTCTCCAAGAAAAAAAATTTGCTATCAAAAAGACCATGTCTCCTTCACACAGCATACCCGCCAATTTTCTCTTGTTATCTTAAATTTTAGTAAAATCCCAAAAATATTTTTGTCCTAATTAGTTTTATAAGTTTATATAAGTTTAAATTCTCTTTCTCTATGTAAATTTATTGATGTGTTTTTCTTCCTTCAAGAACGTATACCAAAAGCAGAGTAGTAAGATAGTGAAACTTCACCTCCAGTCATATCTTTTACTGTTTCTTACCTCTAGTTCCAGCATAATGCATCGCATGTGTACGGGTCATCTCTGGAGTGCTGGTCCAAGTTAATAAAAGTGCTATTGAATTACAAAATGAGTTGTATTGCGCCAGCTTTTACAAAAATATAAACATCAAAAAAAAAATTTATTTAAAAAGAACAACAAAATTTTAAATAACACGTTCTTATGACTTTTATGATTTTCGGACCACTCAGAGAAAAAAATTTTTTAATAATAAAGTGTGGATTTAAGATGATTTAAGCTTTGGCAACATGTTGCTGAAATTATTGCACATCGTTAACAATTATCTTGATCAGGCATATGAAGGTTGCTGAGCTACAGTATATTTACAATCTAATTTACAAAGGCTTTTATTTCATGTTAAAAATTATATCGTACATGCAACAACGCTATTAAGATGTTTTCTCGTTAATTTGTGAAAAAATGTTTACCTTCGTGCATCAATTACTGTCTAATATTAACTAGACCATTTTATGATTTTGTTGAATTTTTGAAAGAAACCAATAAATTAAGTAATTTAATAGAACAGAATGCTGTGCACACAATAGAATGGAAATTATAAAAAAGAAATTAATGAAAATTCCACAATATTACTGCATGTACTCGTGCAGTCAGCAACATCCCTGACCATAAAAATCAGCTGAGTGTTATGATTTCCTCTTCTATAGAAATTTTTTTTTATTTATTTAGAATTTATAATTCTAAAGAAACCCACTAGTTGTTTTTTGTTTTTGTTCTTTTATATATGAAAAAATAATATACAAATATATACGCATTTGTATAAACTGGCCGGGAGAAATGCTAAAATGAGTGAACACGCGGTAATTCTTTAGAGCTTTTAGTAACGTGATTTTTGAATTTAGTTTTTTTTTTCTTGTGTTGTTTTGTCTACTTTTCGTTACTACTGCGCGAAACTCTACAAAAAGCCTGATTTCATGAAAACCAAATAACTGCAGCGGCAGTTACCAGCAAAACAGTCAAACAATCATCCAACCAGCCAGTCTCAGCTCAAGCCATTCATATACATACATTCAAACGAACAAGCCTTAGCACCAGCAAAAGTAACGTAAAGTTGCGTGTTTTGTTGTTGTTGTTGCTGTTATTTTTATTTCAACTCGTAGTCAGTCATACACAATACACACAACATACAACAACGTGATGGCCAAAACAGTGTTTACCAAAGTGTATGAGGAATACTTGTACACCGAAACATTAACATACAAGAGTTGGTTTGTTGGTTTGTTGGTTACTGGCTGGTTGCTTGGCTTGCTTGCTGGCTGGCTGGCTGGCTGGCTGCCTGGCTAGATGGCAGGTTGGTTAGATGGCAGGCAAAATGAAAAAAAAAGTGGAAAACATACTAACAGCAACAACAACAAAAAGCATCAAGCTCTGATCATCAAGGTTTGATGCATAAATAATTTATAAGCTTATGTAAGCAACTCATGCAAATGCACAAGTATTTGCACAAACTCATACTAACAAAGACACAAAGTTATGTTGGGTGTACAACACTTGGCATCCAAGCCTATGGCTGAGTGTGTGTGTGTGTGTGTGTCTCTAAAGAGATTTAAATTTTTCCTATGCTTTTAAATGTTTATATACATATTTGTATTTTGCAACATATTCATTTGAAACGTGCAAATTGTCTAGCCACTGCTGCTACTTTATGTTGTTTTTTATTTTATACCAAAAATAAGTGCAAAAGTCCACACAGCAGGCACAGCTATAGAATAAAACTATATATGCTGAAGCTAAGCCGGTGATGATAAATATATAGTCGTACATACGGCTACATGTGTTTGTATTTTTTTCTAGTACAGTTGATTGTAAAAGTTTAAGAAAAAGGAATATTTCAAAGACATTGAATAATATAGATGATTCCTAATAGTTTCATATTTTCCAACATACATACACCCTTTGCCTGTTAATGCTGTGAGAAAATAGTTAAAAGATATGCCATTATTAAAAAAACAGCTGGGGGTTACTCTCTATTGCGATGCGACAGCTAAATGCGTTGAGATGCCAATTTGGCACTCTCTATTACTTTCGCAAAACTTTTTGAAAAAGTGGCAACTTTGACATTGCAAAAGAAAATATGGTATAGATTGATGATAATAAAATGTCAAAATATTTACAATACGACGTTTAAAAAAAAGCAAAGTTAAGCAAAAGGGAAGTGTACCAGTTTTTAATTAAAAATAAAGTCATGTACTCTGCGCGTTGTGGTTTGATGAGAAAAACGATCGTGTAGAACGAGTTGCAAGACGAGTCTTAAGAGATATGACCGATATACTCTCTTTAAATGACCGCATGTAAGAAAAAAATCTGTAGCGGAATATGTTTTAAAATACATATTGCATTTTTTTAGCTCTGTACAAAACTTCGGTGTGTATAAGGAGCCGTTTCTGTATGTTCCAAACACTATTCATCACGAGTTAAAAGTTTCAAGGAGAACCAGAGCAATTATATGCCCTTATTATGATTCACAACTTAAATAAGTTGAGTTGTCAATGTTACAACTCAACTAATTTTTTGCATTATGATATACAACTAATTTCAGTTGACTTCGTTGAGTTGGTACTGGTATTGTGATTTACATGATAAAAGCTTAACGAAGGCAACTAAAATTGGTTGTGTTGAGTTGTCATGATAGGGACACTAATTATTTTTTGAAATAGTGTGATGAATTTCGATCGAATTGGAAAATCATTTTTAAGCCAATCTCAAACTATTGACTTTTAGTAGCATGCTAGAAGATAAAATAGCCCATCTCACAATCTTGTGCATATGGTGTTGCATCATTGCATTTGCAAAAAGGTATAGCATATTTTTGCTCTACAGTAACAAAATACACAGCAATGCACATGCTAGACTCAAATTTATATGCAACACTGAAAACCAATAGGATTTATTTGCTATGAGTATGCAACACCTAATTGCAAATAAACAGCTGACTAACAATAATCCAACCCAATCAAATCGTAATCGCCGCATACTTGCCGCTGCTTATTTTCCCCCAAAAAAACCAGTAGTGCGATTCATTAACTTTTATTGGACATATTTTTTTTTGGCAAATTAGTTTGTTTTTTCAATCAGCTGTGAATTTTTTTCTTGCAATGAGCAGTGCATAATAAATTAAAAATGTCATTCACAGTTGATAGCACAAATTTGCTATTGCATATATTTACAATCTCAAATACACTAGATTGTGAGTAGAGCTAATATAAACAGTAAAAGTAGTAAAGTTATGACAAAAAAGTCTCAAAAATTATTGAAAACACATTGCACCTTTTATCGTTTTCAAATCGGTTTTGTGTCTCAGTCGTTTATTATCATCATATGCCTGAATAAAACCTACATTTTAATAAAATCATAATCCACTTTTAAAACTTATTGCATTTTCTATAATGTCTGAAGGAGTCTTTCTTTCGTACAATTCCATTTAAAACTTTGTAAAATTTTGTTTGAACTGTAAATACACGAAAAAGAATGATTTTGATATCATAGGCATTTATTATGATAGGCATTTTGTTTATTATTTATTTGCGACTTGTTTATGAAATCCACTAAAATTTCAAACTGCCGTTGTTTTGTTTGTAATAATTTTGTTTCTTCCCTAAAAGTAACAATTTAAATATCAAGTATAAATGTATTTTCAGAATGCTTATTTGTTTTTCTCCATTTGCGTTTGAAATTTATCTAACGCAAGACATTTGCGCTTATCGAACGATATTGACAGACTCTTTCTTTCTTACAGAGTGCGGTGATAACAGGCTTGCGAAAGAGACAATAATAGATGCGTAAGGCAAATGCTCAAAAGGATTATAGAGTACCAATCGTTCGATTTCATACCATTTTTCTTTCGCATCGCAATAGAGAGTAACCGCCCTGATACTGAAAAACAGTTGATACTGAATTTCCATTCAAAAGTTTGTTCTCCAATGAAGCCCATTTTTGGTGGAATTTGAATGTAAATAAGCTACTTGTTGCATTTGGAGTGATAATAAAAATTTCTGTTTGGTGCGCTTTATGGGTCATTGGTCCATATGTCTTCAAAAACGTTACTGTTAATGGTGAACGGTATAGGGATATGATTAATGAAGAATCTTGCTGACATGTATTTCCAATAGGACGGTGGCATGTCGATAGTTATTTACTCAAAGAAACTTTTGATGAAAGAATAATTTCATGTAATAGTCCAATTAATTGGCCACCAAAATCGTGCCAGTTAACCGCATAGGAATATTTTCTTTGGGGTTATGTAAAGTCATTTGTCTACGTCGATAAACCAGAGACAATTGATCACCGAAGAGTTATTTGTGAAATAGAACCGCAAATGCTGCGGAAACTGTGTGTGAAAATTGGTGTTCCAGATTGTGTCATGTACGCGTTCACCCGTGGGGGGTATATGGCAACATTAATTTCATAATATTTTCTATCCTGGGTTCGAGCCCAGTTTCAGACTATGTCGCAAAAATATTTCGAATTTTTTCTGATGTAATTTCTAATGTGTCTTTGTGCCAGTTGCTGTCGGAAGGTTTCAGTGGCGAAGGCATAGGCACTGGTCACTGAACAGTACCGTATTCAGCTGATACTAATTCACAGGCACATCAGAGAGCCCTCCTTCGACGGTATTGTGTAGAACCAGCGAAGTAAAATAATTACTAAAAAATGGCTACTAAAAACAAAGCTTCCAAAATTGACATCACAGATGCTGCAGCACCGCTATGAACTAAAAAACGTCGAAAAGCATAATTGCAAGATAGTGAAGCTTCGAATCCTATCATCTCTCTCACAATGTCTTTTCTCTAGTTCCTGCACAATGCATGGCATGTGTAGGGGTCATTTCAATGCATTTCTAGAACACACCGGACTAACTCCCGAGTTCATCTCATTAAGCAGCTTTATTTGACATTAGTATACTTATACGCACGCATAAATATGTAAATAAAACACTAATTTTAAGTAAAAGAATTATTAAATACTAGCTGACCCGGTCCGCGTTGCTGGCCCTAAGCAAACATTAGTGTTGTATTACCACACGATTTATTTATTTAAAATAAAAAAAAAAGCAAAAAAAAAATAAATATATGTATGTATATGTCATTGGTGGTGCAATATGAAAATTGGATTTTGACACGCCCCTCCGCCCGCAGACCGAAAATCAAAAATCAGACAGTGTCAGCCGCAGTTTTGGAGTCCATACGTTACATACATACACACATCCTGTTTTATATATATAGATTTCTGTAGATTTCAGGTAAACTACACAAAGTCATATTTTGGAAATTTTACAGTAGGCCGCAAAAAAGAAGTTGTTTAAAGTCACAAATCCTTCAATCTCCGTATTGAAAATTTGCTTCACCCCGAATATTTTATGGAACTCTTATATTATTTTTTTAATTCGATGATATTCTTAATAGAATTACGTCATATAATATTATCGTTACTTATGAAAATGTACGTTCTTTACCTCCCATGATGGTATCGCTGGGTACTGTTCAATCCCCATTTCAATATCTCGAAAACTACATGTGACAGGACTTATGGGACTTTTACGTACCGGCAGAAGTAACAAATTCTTGAGTCAAAGTATAAAAAACCTTATTTTGGGGAATAAAAAATGTGACTGGAGGTGTAGTTTAGCTCTGCAGTTTTTAATAATTTATTCATATCTAGCCATTTATTTGTTCAAATCTAGCCTATTTAGATCTGTCGAGCTTTGCCAGCAAACTGCTTACTAGCAATATTTTCTCTATATAACATAATTTTGACAATTAGAAAGTGTCGCTTGCAACATGTTGCTGGAAATTCATCTTTTTGTTAATATTTAAAAAAATTTTATTTTACATAAATGTGTATGAAAAATTTAATTAAACTGGTGTTGAAACATTATTTATCTGCGGCATATTAAATAAATATTAATAATAAAACTTTTTAAACAAACTGTAGCCCATTAGTTGGCCTTTTTTTTTCTAGATTTTTATAACGTTTTTTGTGTTTTTTATTAAATTTTGGTTTTTTTAAGTTTTAACTTGCTCCAATATTTTTATTCTGCAATTTTTTTTTTTATTTTTTTTTTATTTTTTAATTTAGGCAAAGACAAAGAGAATGTCCAGGCAGACGTACAAACATTTTACGCTTAGTTGGAGGGGACAGTGGTGTCTTCAGCAAATATAACAACAATCAAATGAAATCTACGCCGACCATGTTGCTGCACAATATAAAATTCCTGCAATCTGTATATAAAACATGTAGACTTTTTTGTGTTCATTTCCAGTTGCTGTATTCTAAAGTCGTGTCTCGAATTTTTATTTTTTAGTTATTAGTTTCTCTCTCTTTTTAATTTGTGTGCTTTTATTTATTTATTCTGTTTTTATTTCCAAATAAACTTTCAACAAAAACAAAAAAATTGTAATAGTTTTGCCCTTTTCTATTCAATTTAATGAATTGTGAAGGAAACTAAATTGTATTAAATAATTTCAATGGTATGAAAAGTTGATTGGTGTTGCTGTAAGTCAAGTCAAAATCGGAAGTTTTATTTTGTTTTAAGGCATTAAATGGTGAATGGTTTTTAATAAAATTTTTATTAATTGGAGAATCATTTTGTTTTTATTATACAAAAAGTTGTTTATTATTTTTAATTGACTTCACGAATTTAGTGAACCGATATGATGATGGTATAGAAATGTGAAATGGTAATAGACCAGCAACATTTCCCGGCAACATGTTTGCAATTTTTTTTTGTGCAGCACATGAAGCATGTTTTTGTATAAAAAATAAATAGAGAAATGCTATAAGAAATATTTTGTTAACTGTATATAGGAAAACATTTGCTATTTGATAGTGGATTTTTATCATCGCATAATAATTATTTTTAAATATCAGTATTTAATGTGACCATCTGTATGCGAGAGTATATTTTTTTTTGCCGTGTGAGGTAGGGTTTAAAATGCCTTTGCACATACAGTGAACAAAGTCACCTGTGTGGATTCTTCTGGGTAGATTCCTTCCCGGGACTGCTTTCGGTATTACTTCGGGAAGGGCAAGAGCGACGTCCCAATCAGAACCGCCCTTTACTCACCCTCGTTTGTGTCCGCCACGTTTGTAGCCAGCATCATGCTCTCGGATCGTTTTCCAAAGTCTCCGTCGGGAGGGCCTCGTTCCGCAGATCGCTCCCTACATATTGTCCCACAGCGTTCCAATTATCTTCACACTCAAGCATCCTCTCTATTACGTTGGCGGTAGTGATTTCGCGAATCTGCCGCGTCAATGCATTCCTTTCAGCTTGCCATCTGATGCAGTCGCAGAAAATGTGTTGAAAATCATCAGCCGTTAACCCGCAGAAAATACAATTGGGACAAGCCACCTCGCCCATGCTTACAGGTACTTCCGGAAATACCCGTGACCCGAGAGGAATTTTGTGAGGAAGTAATTAATCTCCCTAAATTTTCTCCAAGCCTGTCGTGCCACACCGGCCATCTGCCGAGTATGCCAGAGTATTGTTCTGTATAAATTATGCATTAGAAAAAAACGTTAAAAGGTTCCATATTTTATTTACTGTTCACTATTTCTTCTATCTGTGCATGTCTCAAAGTGCTTATAACGAATTAACGTATCATGAAGACTGTTTTAGTTTTAATCAGCAATGCAAAAAGCTTAAAATATCAACTATAAAAAGTTCATAGTTCTATCAAATTACAGAAACAACTATGAAATATGAAATGTATCTGGGTTTTTGATATCATTGTATATTTTGCTAAGCCGCCGCTAACATCTCATGATCGGATTAATATTTTTGGATATGAAGTGTGTCACCAGAAACACATAAGGTGCACTTTGTAAAATTAAAATGCTTTTTTTTTCATAATTAATTAATTCTTTTTGTGCATTTTATATTTGTGTTTTTGAAAAATATAACAAAATTCAATTGCACTTTATAGTTGTTGTTGGATAAATATGCTATGCTTAAGCTATCTACACACGAATGGCAAATTGTTGGCATTTTGTAATTTGTCAGTTCAGACTATTGTAAGAAAACCTTACAATTTCACTGTCACACAATTGTCCGACAATAAATTTATCTGGCGACAAAAATTTTCAGTTCTCACGGTTGTCAGTTTATTGTATGGGAGAAGTTGTCAGATCCAATGTTAAATTTTGTCTCTTAATATTTAGGGGCAGCGTTGCCAACAGAAATATGTAACTGACAATGGTGTTATTGTACGGTGCCCTAAATTAAGCACATTTGACAATAACAAATAGGCGTACAATATCTAGCAATTACTTGCCAATGACAATGGCGGGCGTCCTAAGGATTGTCAGTTGTTGTACAATGTAATGAGAGTGTTTTTTTTTTCTTAAAATGTTGCCACAGAAATTCCAAGTGATATGGCAACATTGTTGCTAACAAATTATTAGCAAAGCTGTTGTGTCGTTATTTCATGAATTTATTTATTTGTTATATCGTCATATGGTTTCAAAAAAGCCCCAAGCCTGAGTTTAGGGCGAACATTTGTAAGGGAACCAATTAGTTTGGTATGATATTATGGCTGGGGAAGAGAGCAATCCAATAATGTTATTATTTGCTTTTTTTTGTAAGCAAAGAAAATTAGAACAAAACCTATCGCCAAGTACCGAACACAAAAATCGATAATTATTTATGGAATGTTGCCGGCAACATTTTCGTCTGTGTGAACGCGAATGAAAAAACAAACTAGAATTGCAAATTTTCCTCTTCCAAATGTTCGCCTGCCTAAACCCGAAGAAAGTTACAAAAAAATTCAAAATATACTTTTTTAATGATTGCGATGCACAGTATCGAAATGCATTTACCTGCGAAATTGTAAACGACTACAATTCGAAATAACTTTCTTATTTGTGGAAAGTGCCATGAACAACAAAAACTTACGATATTTTGGAAAATTTTGCATGAGTGAATGGGAAGGTGTTTTACCAAAATAATACAGGTGGAGCGCGGTATTGTCAACATTTTTCTAAATGCTTAGTTCTGCACCAAATTCTACGAATTGTCGTAGGGACGAGAACACCTGGTATGAACTCGCCTTGGTTCTTAGCACAACTTTAATTTTCCAAATTTGAGCATTTCAATATTTCAAAGTTTTTTTTTGCTGCGCTTCAGAGCATTATTTAAATTCGGAAAATCATTATTTTGACTAGTTTCATAGTATTTAATTATGTGTTGTTAAATAATGTTGCAAAATGTTAATAAATATGTTAAAATATGTTAATTTGAAAATAATCACCCCTATCGTGAGTGTTATGGGAATATGTTGCTTTGGGAGTAAACGTATATTTCCATTCCCAACAAATTGGTTTCGTGAATATCTTGAAATTAAAAGTTTCCATTGCGAATAGCTTGGGAGTTATAGTTGCTGTTGTGAATTTTTTGTCAGTGCTTTAGAAATATGACGTTTGTTCAAAAGAAAAAGTGAATTTAGTTTTCTTCGATTAGAATGGCGCGGTGCGTCATGAGTTCTTGCCAACAGGTCGTACGGTTAATAAGGAATACCACAAGGAAGTTATGCAACGTTTGCGTAAAGCAATGCGGCTCAAAGGATCGGAATTGTGGAACAAAAAATCATGAAACTGCATCACGATAATGCACCAGCTCACACATCACTGCTTGTTTCTGGTTTTTTTTGGCCAAAAACAACCCCCTACTGATGCCTCAACCACGATATTCACCAGACTTTTTCCTATTCCCAAAACTGAAGAGACTAATGAAAGGAAAGCGTTTTGCCACAATTGATGAGATAAAGTCAAAATCGGAGAACGAGAATTTCGGAAGTGCTTTGTGGATTGGAAGAAGCACTGACATAAGTGCATTATATCTGAGGGGACAAACTGGATATTGATAAATAAATAAATACTTTTCAAAAAAAAATTCAATATTTACCTTTTCTTTTGAACAAACCTCGTACGTGTTTTTAATAGAAAAATGCAGTAAATTAAAAAGAAAAATATTTTTAAATCATATTTAAATAATTTGTTATTTGTTAACACTCCTTAAACTAAAGAAAACACAATTAATTTACAATAAAAGAAAATATTTTAGAAATTACTACTTACATGTTGTTGCTTCCCATTAAAAATTTTTATGAATTTATTTAAGTAAATGTTTGGCGTTGCCAAATTTTCTTATTTTGAGAATTACTGCCAAAAACATTTTATTATGGGAATAATTGACAATAGCAAACTATTGTTGTTGTAGTTTATCCAAGGGAATATATATTCGCGGTAGGGGTATTTACACTTTGGGTTTTTTTTATTATTGCTAAAGGTGTCTTCAATTGAGCAGTTTAATTTTATATTTCCCTAAAATTTAATTTTCTTATAGGAGTTTTTAACGCAGAAGCAAGACCTTTAATTTTAATTGTGGAATTCCATAATGCATCATAGTTCGTTGCATTTAACCTTAAAGCTATTTTCTCAATGCGATTTATGCTGCTTCTATCTGGACTTGTCTGTCCTCTACGCTTTAAGTCCTGAGTATTTTTCCATTTCTTTGACAACTTTATATTATAGCGGTTTTAAAATTTCTCATTCATGTGAGATGAGTGTTTTCCCTCTTAAATTAAAGCGATTTTCTGCCAGTGATTAAAACGGAAATTCTGAAATTAAAATGACAGCAGTGTTGTGGTTCCCATACAATCAGCCAAGCATTGCAATGATACCATCAGACACACGAATACACACACATACACACTAAAGCAACTGACCATCGCCACATAACAACGGCAAATTCATGAGCAACACACTGGGACACAAATAAAAAAATAAAAAAACAAAAAAAACCAGAGCGACCCAGACAAGGGAGTACTGGGAGCGGTGGGTAGGAGAGGGACACCACATGCACAACTTTACTACACATTCAACTTTGCATTTTTGTAACAATCATTGGAAATATGAAACAATTTTTGTTTTGTTTTTGGTTTTATATTCGCATACGACTGTACATACATACATATGTTTTCTGTTCTTGTTCTTCTTATATATTTTTTTGCGCACAAAGTCACTTGATGTTTTACATGGGGGTACATACGCTACACTTGTCCGAGCACTTAAATCAACATATGTATGATGTTGCACACTTAAACAACAATGTAAACATGAACACACCAACATGTATAAGAAACATTTTACATGCGTTTCAAATGCATGCAAAAGGCTTTTTGTGTCCAACATACAAGCACACACACACACACGCAATGTTACTTTGATAGACATTCATCATGCGAGTGCATACGGCTGAGAATGTTGATATTTTTTTTTCTTGTTGGCTGAGATTGTTGTTGGAATTTTTACAAATGTTTTGGTTGTAGGCATCTTTTTTTTTTTTTTTTTTTTTTTTTTGAAGGTATCCATCCATGTGTATGCGTGCGGACGTTTGTTGCAATAACATGAGCACAATTGTAATTCTTTGTTGATGCGCCTACAAACGTTACATGCAGAAATACATTGTTAAGTCCGTCTTTACGTTGTCTTTTTATTTCGCAGACTGAAATTTGATTTTTATTTATGTTTTTTTGTTTCTTCTTTTTTTTTTCATTAAAAACGTAGTTTTACGCAAATATTTTTTATATATATATGTGTATTTTTTTTTGTTTTTGTAATTATAATATTAATTCTGTTGTTTTAAATAACTTTAATGCGAACAAATAAATTCTTTTGTGTGCATTTCTTTGAGCAGCATATTTTTTTTTATTCACCAAAATTTGTTTTTTTGAATAACGAATAATTTAAATATTTTTGTTATGCAAAAATATGAGTTTTTATTGCCAGCCATTTATTAACAAACAATAATTTGTATCACTGCTGATATCTACACTATATAAATATAATTTATTCATTTTATTATTATTATTTTTTGTTTTGTTCTGGTTAATCGGATTTTACTGTTTTCAATTGAAGTGCTTCTGCGAAAAAATTAAATAAAAATTGTGAGCATGTTCTTTGAATTAAATGAAAATATACGTATAATAAATATTTAAATTGCAAATGTATATTTACTTTTGTCTAAAATATATAAATAATAATAAAAGTGAATAAAAGTACAGTACACTCGGGATATAGTAAACACTTTGCAATACGAACTACTGGCGATAATCAAGTCGTTATTTTTTACCTTAGTTACTCTAAACAGTGACCTATAGTGTGAACACATTTTTTTTTTAACAAAAAATAACAAAAACCAGCGAAATTTTTTGGAATTTTTTTTTCTATTTTGAGGAGTTCAGTGTTAACTTTGGACTTGTCTGTCAAGTGTTGTCAAGTGTCTACAGGCAAGCTTTAAGAGCTTCGTAGAGTGTGTATTGTCTGAAAAAAAAAAAAAAAAAATTAAGTTTATTAGTTAAAGCTACAGCTCTTGCGTGAAAGTGTTCTTCTGGTTTCTTTAGTTAAGCCAATTCAGAAGACAATTCAATTGATTGAAAAGAAAACGAATGATTTTGAAAACATTTTAGTTTTACTTAAGTTTCAAGACGTTTTTTTTTATCTTTAACATACAGTTATCGATCACAACAATTTTAACTAGTTGCATAAACGGAGTTTCGAAATAAGGCACTGCATAAATATGTACATATGTATTTAATAATTAATAAATATTAATTTGCTTATTTTTCTCAAACTATAATGAATTTCTCTATAAGTGCACAAACAGATCTGTGCATTAATTAGTTCACTATATCTCGAGTGCACAGTGTATTTATTAATGTACGTTTAAGCATTTTAAGCCAATCGAATCGAAATTTTGAATTCGAATGCCGTAATTTGGGCCCAAACCTTACTTTGGGAGGCACACATAGTTTTTATGCACATTTTTGTGCCACAAATCGAAAGTTATTTTGCCGAGAACCCTAAGCCCCGATCGAAATAACCTTTTTGAAGGTAAATGTGTAATTGTGTACTGAAGGAAGGGTCAGTTAAAAATCTTTCAAAGGTGGTTATGTTGTTATAACTTCATTATTTCAACAACATATCTCCAGCATCATGTTGCCATTGATGTTGCTATCAACATGCTGATTTAATTTTATTTTAAATATTTTTGTTGAAACGTATGGAATGAACTGTTCTTTTCATTATAATACGATTATTTCAAATCATAAATAGATTGTTGAAATATAGAAAAAGCAAAAAGATTGTGAGATTCACATAAGAAGTCTTTATTAGTTTTTCTACTCATATTCCCAAACGTATTAATAAATATTTCAAAACATGCTACTATCAACCTATTGCCTTCTTAGACTTAAAGAAATGATATGTTACTGTTAATTTATTTTTCGAAATTTTAAACTGAAAATTTAAATTTTGTATTAATTAAAAAAAAAAAACAAAACATAAATTATTAAAATCTTTTCTATATCTGAATTGTTCAATGCATTGAATACTTTAAATGCCTGAATACCAGTGTTATTCACGCTACTAATGTTTTTCGTTTCAAATGTTTATTTGCATAAAAAAATTATAGTCAAATTATACGTGATATTTGAGCTCACAAATTCGTTTCTCATGACTCATATGTGTGCTGTTTTTATTTTTTACAATAAAAATATTTCGCTTTTTTTTTGCCATTATTCAATTTATTGGTTTAGAGATGACTTCACTATTTTACTTATTATTAAAAATCCAATGTAAATAAGATATAAACGTAGTAATACAATAACAAAAAATAACAACAAAATTTATAAATTTTCTCGTTTAAACAAAAAAAAAAAATAGTAAAAAAATTTACTACATTCTAAAAAAAACCACTAGATTTTATAGCACAACAGTAGTACATATGCATGTATGTATTTATGGATTTATGTATGTATGTTTGTATATATATGAGGAATTTAACTGCAGGTGAACGTGTCAAATCGACACAACAAAGTCCAAGACGACAGCATTATTTTACAAAAGCGCTCTGTTGCAATATATCGATAGTATTTGCTAAATTAAAATATGTAAATGTGCAAAACTGTTAAAGCTATAGCGTAGCAATATCAGTTAATGTGTCGGATCTACAAATACCCTTCCTTGAGATATTTTCGTAAACCAGAGAACAGCATGAAACCATTCTCGTTTTCTGTAGTGAGATTGTGCTGTAGTCGACAAAAATGAAGATATGCATGGATGCACTCATTTATTTTTTTTTTTTTTTGATTGCCTTCTTTACAATTTCTTTTTGATCATCAATAAATGATATAAAACCAACCATTCGCACCATTCGTTAAGTACTCATTGATATTTCTGTTCATACCAAGTTTGTCATGGCTCAGTTTTCCTTAATTTGTGTGTTTTGGTCTTTTAATTTATTAACAAATTTAATTTAATATTAACAAAATAATGAATTTCGAGAACATTTTAAAAAAAATTAATTGTGGTGTTTTTCGTGTCATAAGAAAAAAATTGCAAAACTAAAATATGTAAAATATTTTCAATTATGGGTAATTGCAAGCCAAATGCCTTATAAATTTTCTAGTCTGCCTCCGATTTCAATAAAATTTGCCATTCTTGCTAAAAAAAAAACCGGAAAAGGTGGCGATGGCTGAAGTAGTAGTCTGGACGTTGACTACAAAACAAAAAATTTCCTGGGTTCAACCCCAGTTTCATAAAAACATCTCGCATTTGATCTGATGTATATTTGTTTGGCTTTGTGTCAGTTGTTGTCGCAAGGTTTCAGTGGCGAAGGCATAGTCACTTGTCACTGAATAGTAACGGCTTCAGCTGTATCCAATCCGCTATCACATCAGAACGCCCTCCTTCCTCGGTATTGTGTAGCACCGACGAAGTAAAATAATTTTATAAAAGTGGCTACTAAAGACGAAGCTTCAAAGTGTAATATGTCTCCTTGATGTTAGAGTTGCTAAAACAGAGAACGTGCAAAAGCAGAGTTGTAAGATAGTGAAGCTTCAACTCCTGTCATTTCTCCTACTATACGTTTCCTCTAGTTCTAGCACAATGCATTGCATGTGCAGGGCTCATCTCCTGAGTGCTGGTCCAAGCTAAAAGAAAAAAGTAAAAATTTTAGGTTTAAAGGGGGCGAAATCATAGGGTTCACAATTTCCCATAAAAGTCCCAAGTTAATAATTGGTTTTTTTTTTGTCATGTAAGGCTGAAAATGCCTTCGCACTTACAGAGACTGTCGTCAGCTAAGTCGAGTGGTGTTACCACTAAAAAATTCCCTCCTTCTCCTCTGGGTAGATTCCTTCCCGGGACCGCTTTCTGCATTACTTCGAGAAGGCCCAGGACCGCCCTTACTCACCCACGTCTGGATCCACCAAGTTTGTACACTTCTGCAACTATCAAATGCAATACGTTTGGTTATCTTGTAGCTACGGAGTGCAATTTTGATTTGTTCTGAATATGTTTGAATATGCAATACAAGTCTACATTTTTTTTGCAGCAATTCCATTTATTGGCAAATTTAAGGCAATTCCATATATTGACAAATGATTTTTCTTTCGCCGCGAAACCAGGCATATACGGAAGTACTCACTATTTTTTTTCCATTTGTTATAACCAGTATGAAATTAATATATCATACGGTATATAAGAGTGTTAATGTAGCAAATTTGGACGAGCTTTTCGTTCAACCGAGATTCGTTATACCGAGATTTGCCTGTATGTGTGAACACTAAATTGAATTGCCTAAATTATCGCAATTTAAAATTCTGGTCTGAACATAATATTTTTATTTTCTCATAATCACTCACCACTACATTTTCTTTCGAGTCTGATGAGGATAAATAACAACTATTGGACGCGTACTGTACAATTTCGAACATTTTGTACATTTTGGTACATTATATGTTCGGCAATCTAGTACAATTTGCTAAAAGTTACGATGCGATACATGTCGCATGATATCGCTCACTCGATACGTATCGAAATATTATGCGATGCGACAGTTTACTCGCTATAGAATGCAGTGATTAGACCCCAGCAGACAATAATGTTTCAAGAAAACATTCTATCAACATGACAAACAACATGACTAACTCATGTTCATGTTGCCTTGCAGCGTAGGGGCTACATAAATATAAAAATAATTAACAATGTATAGTAACTGGGTTGCAGTTAATTAATGCAAATGTAGAAATACCTAAATAAAAGGCTTGTTTTATTTTTTTTTTAAATAACTAAAATGTACGACGCTACAAATTATCGCGCCCACAACCGCTAATTATTTTTAGCCAATTGAGGTTAACAACAGTTACAGTGAGTTCCATAAGAAAGTGTCACAGCTTGTCACAGCTCAATCAGTCTTAAGCGAAAGTAGTTACAAATTATGATTAGCTGTCAAAATTGTTTACTTCTTAAGTTGTTTTTAATTTGACTAAATAAATGACAAAAAGCAAAGAAAATATGTTTAAAATGTTTGTTTTGTGTTCACTGTGTGGTGGTGCTGTTGCTGCTGCATTAATTTCTTTAAATGCCAAGTGTAAAGACAATGTTCGTGTTCATCGGAATTTCATTTAATTTTTTTTGTTTTGATATCACGTTTTTATAATTGTTTTGCTTTGTTTTTTTTTTAGTTTTATGACTTGTCATTGTGGCATTCTTTGCGAAGGTACGTTAAGAGTATCTCACAATTTATGAGATTTGATTTGTTTGCAAATTTTCTGTTTATTTATAAATTAAACCATAAGAAACACTTAAATAATGAATAAAAATTTTAAATTTATGTGGGTGTATCACGATTTACCTTTTTTTTTCTTTAATTTGCAAAATATTTGTTATATGACAGTTGAAATTGAAGTGTAGAAGCAGCTGGGAAAATTAAAAAAAAAAATTTAATTTTGAACATGTTTTGACAAATGTTGCTAAAGGGTGCTTTAGACGATAAGATTTGTCGTACGTAAAATGAGAGAGAAAATAAAATGAAATTGCAACCGTATTTCAAAAAAAGAGAGTAAACGTCGAATAGTTGTTTTCTGGCGTTTACACCATTGGTATGGATAAAATCAAGCAAGATGATAACATTCTCATTTAATTTAACTACAGCTGTTTGCTTGTTTTCCCCAGGGATGGAGTTCTTGTGCAATTCAATTTTTTTTTAATAACCTCGAAAAATATTTTTACAACTTTCGAATATGTTATTTTCGTGGTCAAAATTTTTAGTGTACTTTTAGAAAATATACGTATATTTTTATAAAATTGTGCTGTCGTGGTCTAAAATGTACATTTCGATTTTATAATTGGTATGAATTTATGAAACCAGTGTGTGTTGGTTTTTGAAAAATTTTTAAAAATCAAGAGAGCCATACGACTGTCAAATTTTCATCCGTATTTTCTCTCAAAATCTTATAGTTTCATTACATATTACGTTTAGACGATCCGACTTGTGCTCTTCTACACAAAAATTTGACATGTCGTACGACTTGTGGGACAATGTAAAGCGCCCTTAAGAATTTGTTGAAACCTGCATTACTGAAATTATTTTCAACATGTTGAATTAAATAGTTGCCAAATTGATTGATAAATATTTATTTTCTAAAAATTATTTTCTATTGTTTATCTAGCAGTATTATGATTATGGAAATTATACATTTCAAAGTTTATTTTATAAAGGTTTTATAAATCTGAAATCAATATATACTAGAGAACTTGCCACGAAATGTTCATAAAAAATAATGCTTAAGGTCATGATTGGCTGTCGTCGTATGCAGTCGTGCGATTATGTCAAAAAGAAATGATTGATAGATTTCTGTCTGCACTGCAGAAAAGCGCAACGAAAATCTGCTGCCCGTGCAACACTGTCACACATGTTTGTCATCAATGTAAAAATACAACTTCCATCACATAGAAGATATTTATTTGAAATAATAACTCGTAAAATTATGAACTCGCAGAAATCCTACAAAAAAAATCTGTTACACATGCCCACTTTTTAGTCCTAATATCTCAATTTTTGAGCCGCCACGTTTTTTTTCGTGGTTAACATGTCTTTAAAGTAGTGGTCCATAAATTTTGTAAAAAAAATCACAACATGAAGTCTATTTGGCAACATGCAAGCAACATGTTTCCCAACAGTGAAGTAAAGTTGTTACGTGACATATTTGACAACAATTGTGATACATTTTATGTTTTGGTTTGCTAAAATTAAAAAAAAAATAATACACCCAATGGAAACAGTTCTTGCAAGGTTTCTATTGCAAATGAACTGGTTCAACTTGCTAAAGAACTCAGGGATGTCACTGGCGTGTCTTATTTACCAAAACAACTTGTCATTTAAATGACTACTTAGAACCCATGACTCTTCCATTAATTGATTACGTTTTAGCATGGCTTAATGAGTGCCTGTAATGCACTAAAAAAATAATTTTTTTTTTATCTTGGACCAGCACTCAGGAAATGACCCCTACACATGCGGTGCATTGCGCTGGAACTAGAGGAAAGGGATTGTAGGAGAAATGATAGGAGGTGAAGCTTCACTAGTTTACAACACTGATTTTGCACGTTATTTCTTTTTACAGCAGTGTTGGAGCATCTCTGATGTCAAGGAGACGTATTGAATGTTTGAATCTTCGTTTTTAGTAGCCATTTTTAGCAATTATTTTACTTTGCCGGTGCTACACAATACCGACGACGGAGGGCGTTCTGATGTGCCTGTGGATTGGATACAAGTGAAGCCGTTACTGTTCAGTGACTGTGCCTTCGCCACTGAAACCTTACGACAACAACGGACACAAAGACACACAAATGCACAACAGAAAAATGTGAGATGTTTTTATGAGTCTGAAACCGGGGTTGAACCCAGAATAAAATTTTTCGTTTTGTAGTCAAGGTGCAGACTACTTCGACCATCGCCACCCTCACTTAAATTACAATTGCAATTGCGCAGTTGTTCATATGAATTAATCGCCAGAGTTGAATGTGTTTTTCATATGTTCGAAAGTGAGAATCTTGTGAACATTTAATATGGCAGTAACAATGAATTTAGATTAAAAAAGTGCTTAAGAAGTCCTGAATATACCAATTCATAGTGAACGCACTTACTTTTTTTGCTGGGTATAAAAAAAAAAATAATAAAAATGGAAATCGCAATCAGAACTTTGTATGCGAGTGAAACCGAACGATTGACAAGAGAAATAAATTTGTATTAATTTTGTTTAAGCTTTTTTTTTTAACATATGACTTCTGTTTAACCACGTACAACAGTGTTTTAAAAATCAGTGTTGCTCAACATTTTTCGCACATTCGAAACGACTTCTAAAGTTTTAGCTTTAAAAATTAGGGATTATGTTTAGCAACATGTATCTAAACATAAGTAGTAATTAGCATAACAAAATATAGCTGTCTTACGGCCATTTTTACACTTTTATGGAAAATTAAATGAGAGTTTTAATAAATTTAATTTGCGGCTATAATTTTAAAATTAAAATCCTGCCTGCTATTTAACACATACCCGCTGGTTATACGTGTTCTTGTTTTTTATTTTGAAAAAATCTTTGTTAATTTCTTGCCAATGTTATTTATATTAACTTTACTTTATTGCGACCTTTAGTTTTTTTTATTGTTATTGTGTTAATGTTTTTTTTTTTCGCAGGAGTGTATATTTTTTTTTAAAAGATGATAATAATAGGCAATATTTATATGTTACATAAAATTCCTTTGTTCTTCTTGTTCCTGCACAATTATTCCAACAATGGCTGACATAAATTTATTTTCATGTGCAAATGTGTTTCGATGTGGTTTTTTTCCGTAAAAAACTCGTACGAAACTCGTACAGAACTGTGAGCGTAATATTATCCTTGTTCTTGTTTTCTTGTTGTTATTGCTGTATTATTTATATGGTTCGCTTTTCTTATTTGTTGCTGTTTTGTTGCCAGGATATGTGCTGGCATTAACTGTAACTGTTGTAATATATCTCTGTATGGACTGCTTTTAAGCCGCAATTATTATTATTCAACCACTTTCATTTCCTTCTGGTAACTCGTTGAAAATGCATGTGAAACTGGGTAATGTGTTTCTTATGGTGTCTACAGGCAATGCAACATGTTTATGCAACCAGGCAAGTTTCGTTGTTGCTTGCACAGGCTGGAGGAGTCAAGTTTATGTTTTAAATTCGTTTTGCATTCGAGGTTGCAAAAATATTTTAATATTTTCTAGTTCCATTGATGTTGCTTGCATAGTGTGAATCGTAGTTTAATGCTGATTTTTTACTAATTCAGTAGAAACAAGCAAGCTGTAAATTTGTACTTTTTTGGCAGTGCTTCTCCGGCGATATTCAATTCTGAATTGTCGTTGCGTTTATGATTTACTTGTTGGTTGCAGTGTTTCTGTCAAAATATGTAACATATCGCTGCAAATAATGTGACATCCATGTATAGTTTAGTCCACCGAGGAGTGGGACTAGCTCACGACTCACCCAAATTTGTAGAGAAAACATTACGATGTCCTAGTTGTGGACCATATAATCCAGCGGACTAACCCCAAAACTACTACATGTAACCACTGCATGGAGTAGAGGTACTCAGAGAGTAATTTTAATCAGACGGAGTAATCGTAAATACGAAGAAAAGCACGAACACTTGTCTTATAAATATAAGCTGTTGTTTTCAATGGCACGGTCCACTGCTGCATTGCATAGGACCATGCTTGTAACTAGTCCATTTAAACTAAAATGGACCACGTAGTCCAATATTATTTGTAGGGATGGAAACAGAAACATGTTGCATAAACATGTTGCATCGTCTGTATCATGCATTAGCAAAAGCAAAAGTTTATACAGTTTGTACGTGCATGCACAGGCATGCGACACACACAATCTCTAGCAACACACACTCGCATACACACATGTTTATTTATGAATGTTGCTTATTTAATGTCGCTGCTGTTTTGCTGTTGTTTGTGTTGCAAATCCGTTTGCTATAACGGATATGTGAAGGAATGAATAACGTTCAAAAAGTCTTGTACAACACTAACCCACACACTCACACAGACACACACATACGTACAGCCATTCGCACGCACGCACATACATACATACGTACGTACACAAATATCCACAACATTTGTTGTGTATACTTGTAAGTCTTGTAGTTTGTGTTTACGTGGCCTGCTAAAATCTTGCTGGTGTTGATGACGATGGTGTTGATGTTGATGATGATGATTTTAGCGGTGATAATGATAATAATTATGCATGAGTATTTCTTGTGACATTGGTTTCATTTACATTTTGCATACATTTGGCATTTTTTATTCTTTATGTATCTGTTTATTTACTTCTTCCTTTCTTTACTACGATGTTTTCTTTCCTACTTAACTAATTTATTAAATACATCTTGTTCAGCACTTTGTTTTTTCATATTCATTGCCGGCATAATATTTTTTTTTTTTTTGCTTTTTTTTTATTGTTGCTCGGTTATTTCCATAATGATCTTTTTGTTGCACTTTGTAATGATCCAATTTATGTATCCTTAAGCGCTGCTCTTGTGTTTTCCTTTGTTGAACTTTTATGGGCATAAAGTCGTTATTTCCCGCCGGACTTTTCGAGTGTATGCCAGAAGGAATTGTACGATAAAGTGATTTTAACAATTGTTTATATTCACATGGTTGATTTTTCTGTGGAATTAACGTGAAATTTGTTCTCTGGTTTGATATTTAAATACATATTGAAATGTATACATTTTTTTTTTTCACCTGAGCAATGCTGTTCTGTATTGTTCTTGTTCTTGCTGACGTCGTTTGTCGCGTGATTACCAGCCACGCGCCAATTTAGGGGGACAAGAAACAAAATAAAAAAAAAAGAATAGTCATATCGAGAGATTTTCAAGCCCATTTAATAACCCAGTTGGCCAAATCATCTTGTCTTCGACGATTAATATACGGCATGTCGTCGTCTGTTGATCTCAGATTTTTGATTCGACAATTTGCTGGCAATCTGAGTGACCATGTACCACGTTTTGTCTGTCATACAACTTGTTGAGGACTATCTGAGGGAAAATGTCCCATGTTTCGTCTTTAATAAATATTTGTTCAGGACAATCTGTCATTGAGCAAAGGTCGACATTATCGCTCAGCTGGTCTTGTGCCACATGAATGCCATTAAAAATGTCTTAAAGACATGGCCAACTGGATCTGTATCGCTCAGCTGGTCTGGTGCGACATCAACGACATCGATTTATATTGAGCTGTCTTCAAAATGTCTTGTAGCCGTCTTTAAAGATGTTTTAAAGACATGGCCAACTGGGACCTGGATACCGCTACAGCCTTAACGAAATCCATCCATACATACATACATACATATGTATGTGTTTTTCCCTTCTACATTAATGCATTGTTACAGAACATCAAAATGCTATTGAAAACTCTGCTTTTCGGTTTAACTGGAAATTCTAACGACCGCAATAACAGCCCAACTTGAATCTTTTGTGCGTGTGTGTGTTTGTGCTTTTTTTTTTCCTCCAGTCAGCGACGAATTTGTAAAAGAAATTGTGGCATGCATGCCTGACATAGTTCGCATACACATCAGTATATCTTGCATGCAGACAAACATTCGTAAATGTTACTGTGCTTGGTATTGCATGGTTGCTTGGTGTGTTTTTGTTGTTGTTGTTGTTGTTGTTGTACATTCTTTGCTACAATAACTGCAGCACCAGCAGCAGCACCAGCAACAGAATCATCGTGATCACCCTCACGTGACCATTATGGCTTAAAAACCGTGTGCATGTTTACTGTGACATGGTTTTTAAGGTTTTTCAGGTATTTTGCTTTCTTGGCGCTTTTTCTGCAATTGTTGTTAAGTTGCTAAGAGAAGGGGGAAAAAGTGGGATAAAAAGCAAAAAAAAAAAATTTTCATTGAGTTGTGTTTTAATTCCAGACGATTTTTTTTTTTTTTTTTTTTTTTTTTTTTTTTTTTTTTTTTTTTTTTTTTTTTTTTTTTTGCTAAAACAGTAAAACCACTTTCGCATGTCTTCAGTAGCAGTGAATTAACACAGTTTATTAAATTTTTATAGAATTAAGATTTTGTCTCAGAAATAAAGCGAAATGAAGCCGCAAAAAAAACATGTTGTTTCTTTCCCTGTTCATGCGTATTTATTTTGCTTCATAGAATTAGATTTCAATTATGTATATGAATTATAAAATATTCAAGAATTTTTCTGTCTAAAATATTCCACAAAATTCATCAACCTTGCAAAGCTGTATGCTCGTATTATAATATTTGTAGACTTTTTAAATGCAGTGCTTGCGATTAATTATAAGTCAGGTCACAACTAAACTTTTAATAAATAATGAGGTCATGTAGGGGGGTTAAGTACTGCTGAATTGTTTTCTTTTTTTTTTTTAATACACCAATGCATTTAATCGCAACCAAAATGCGTACAGTGAACTCAGAGTTTTACTTCAGCAAACTGCTGTAGTCTTTTGATACTTAAGAATTCATAGAGAAAATGATAGCAGTTAACAGTTTAAATACATGAAAAGAATAAAACGTAACTGACTGACTTTGTCATCATTGCCCAGTTGAAACGCGTGAAGCTGGAGACACTATTAACTCTCCAGATATTTAGAGGAGAGTTTTCGCAATACGAATGTTTTAGGCGGGTAAAATTAGTAATCTGATATCTCCACAAGTAATATATCTTGATAGATTTTACCGGCTTCGCCTGATACCAATCCACAGGCACATTAGAACGCCCTCTTTCGTCGGTACTGTGTAGCACCGGCGAAGTAAAATAATGACTTAAAATGGTTACTAAAACGGAGCTTCACAATTTAATACGTCTCCTTGACATCGGATGCGCTTCAACACTATTGTAAACAAAGAACGTGCACAAGCAAAGTTCTTAAGATAGTGAAGCTGCACCTCCTGTCATTTCTCTAACGATACATTTCCTCTAGTTGCAGTACAATGCATCGCATGTGTAGGGGTCATCCGTTGAATGCTGGTCCGACATAAGAGAAACCGTTTCGTTGATATTAAAAATGTATTATTTTGTAACTCTGTGTGTAACTCGAGCTGTGTCCTGGAAAATTTATCCCCATATGAATGCAAGGCCAGAGAGGCATCGCATTGGAATAATTTGCCTGGTTGTGCTGGTCCAAGATTAAAAAAAAAATATATCTAAATCTACTCCAAAAATAAGCGGACCCCTGATTTTTAATATACAGGGATAAACTGGTAAAATATGAATTTTGTTCCTTTTTGGAAACCAATATATATTCTAACATCCATATTCATAAAGAATTCCTATTATATGTTTAAAGAGTATATAGACTTTTTGTCTTACAAATCACTTTTTAAAGGTTGTATTCATAAACGAACAATAACAACTCAGCAGCAATTGAAGACTTCTAGTAATTTTATGTTTTTGCACGGCAACTCACTTTTTATTTTACAGGGGAAACAATAACAAAATTACTCAATTTTTCTAAATTTGTTTTTGTTTTGCATTTTGTTAACTATGTACATTAGACCGTATCTCAAAAACCTGATATAACGCATTTTTGGACAGTAATTTAAAAAAAAAAAATTTTTTTTGACATAGGTAGGGGTCGCCCTTTTTAAACTTTTCTTTATATGTTTGACATTTGAAGTCCGATCTTAAAGAATGATATGTTAATATTATTGTCTCGCGAAGCCTAATATTCTGCCATATTCAATGGCCATTGACTTCCAGTATCCCGTTCTCTGTTTCTACCACCCTAATGTACCACTTTCTGTCAGAAAATTAAAGGTCGCAAAAAAAATAGAATTTGCTAAGGAAGTACAGGGTGGCACAAAAGAAGCTTAATGATTTAATTGGTTTATAACTTTTGTCTTTATGCGATTATTATAATTTTTTTTTTAAATACAGTATATTATTGGGGAATTTTTTTGCAATTAGCTGTGAAAAATGATATCCTGTAAGTGATGTAAATTTTCTGCTTCGCACATACGTGCTCCTTTTTGCATATTTTCCATAACTTTTCGCTAATTCCGGCAGAAACATTTTAAAATCAAATAATCAGGTATGTGATGAAAATCGTTTTCGGCGTTAAAACGTTTTGAAATCGACAAATATTGTGATGATTTTGTATGTGACGATTTGTTGTGACGATTTCATATTCCATCTTGTTCCATTTGAAAAAAAGACGTTTTTAACATCTGACGCATTTTGATAATGCCAGTTTAAATTCGTTTTCAAATCGTTTAATTTTACTTGAACAAAATGTAAGGAAATATACAAAAAAAGTAAAAAAATACATAAAAAATTATTACAAATCCGTCCTTATTTAAACGAAAATATTCAACGAATCTATTTAAATAAATACCAGTTAATATAAAAGTGAAATTTAAAAATTTAAATACCCACATTTCATCTGGCAAATTTAATGGATCCGATTTATCTCTAAAACGTTTTCTTAGAATATTTTCGCTATTCATCCTTTTATTTTCTTCCAAGAGAATTAGCGAAATCGTAGCAAAAAAAGGCATTTTATAAATAAAAATGATAAAATATGTTGATACAAATTTTATTTTGCTATTTTGTTTAAATATTTTACAAACGTCACTCACATACACATATGTTTGCATATTTTACAGTTGTATTATTAGATTTTATACAGTTGTATTTAGAGAAGATATGTGGAAACAAAACAAATATGGAATATGAAATCGATCGAAATTCATGACACTACTGTCGATTTCAAAAGACGAATTACTTTTCAAATCGATCGATATCCATCACATACCTGAATATTTGTACGAAAATACATTTATTAACATCAATTTGTAAATCACCCTCGTATAAATGTATTCGATTAGAACGTTCTGTATTTTCAAAGTCTGACAAGACGCTAAACCAACCCACAACTCACAGCGGTGCCTCCGTAGTCTAGTGCATGAGCATTAGACTTATCAATATGGAGGTGCGAGTTCGATTACCGCCTAGACCCTGGATGTTTCTACAGACAAGCTATAAGAGCTTTGAAGAGTTTGTGTTGTGAAAAAATAAAAAAACATACCACACTGACGCAAAGCCAAACTATAAAAAATTCCATGGAATGACAAGCACACAATCCCACTAATACGACCAGAGTAAGATAACGTAAGCAAAATATAAAGATAAAGATAATTGTCACACCAATACTTATGTAGATTCAAATTAACGGATTTCTGGAATATTCTGCACTAATGTCAAAGCTACTAGACAATATTAGAATGTTCTAACAGGCTCTAGTGGCAAATGTCTGGAGTAAAAATAAAGCTGACTCTGAGCAATCGTTATGCAGTTGTAATAACACTGCCATAATAATAGTAAAAAAAAAAAAAAAAATTAAAACTTTTTCAATTGAAAGAGTTAATTGATCCTACAGTTTTCGTGATAGGTTGAAATCTAATTATAATTTTCATTGAATCTTCGTTTTTTCTAATTGAATGTGGTTTTTTTGTGTGTCACGGATGTTTTTTTTTTTTATACAAAAAAACTTTTCCTCCGGAAAACCAAAGAGCAAATAAAAATCAGCCGATATGAGACATATACATAAAACATATACAGAAATGATACCCGCTACGTCCAGTTGTTGGTGAAGACATTTTCATCGATGATGTCAGCAAGACAATCAATGATTTGTGATAAGTTTAGCGAGAATATGGAAGAATTTTGTCGTATTTAAAGATTTACTGCTGTCTCATGAATTTCTGAATTTTTTTTGGATTTATGGAAGGTATATTAATTGAATTTCCATTTGTCTATTCGTAAATCACAACTATTTTTTATAAATACGGCAGTTCGCTCGGAGAAAACAATGAAAATTTGTTCTCCTCAGCGTTATTGACGACAAACGATGAAGAACAATTGCATGCAATATGACGTATGTAGAGTTTTATTTTTATGCAAATGATGCTAAATAATAAGCTCATTGATGACTTTAGTGCACTTTGTTCGAAAAAGTCATCAATAGTGGGACTGAAATGTCGTCAAGGGGTCGTCGTTGTCGGCGATAGACACATGTCACGTAGACATTAACGATGTTGTCTGCCGGGTATAAATTCCATTGATTTTCAATCGTTTTCTTTTAACTTGAATTTAAATATTCAATTATCGCATTCCGAAGCATATGAATGCATCTGTTTTACAGTGTGTTCGTGTGCACTTAAAAATGCAAATGCAAACATTAGCAATCAGCTTGTTAATGAAATTACAAACCTCTTAATCAACATGTTTGTTCTCTTTTTTCTTTTTTTATTATTATTATTATTATTATTATTTCTATAATTTAGAATACTTTTGTGTAATTTATGTTGAAATGTTTTTCATTTGTCAGTGGATTTATTTATTCAAATTGTTCACTTGTTGGTGGCGTTGTGTGTTTTGTTTTTGCATTATTTTCTTTATCAAGCCAATTACTTAAATACCTATAAATTTGCAAAATAAAAGCAATAAAATTTTATGTGCTGCAGCGACAACAAATGCAGCAACATCGGCAATAACACCACTAATGCCGCAAACAATTTGTGTACAAATAAATATGCCGTATTGCATTTTATAAAATTTTGTTGCCAATTTACAATGGAATTAACAAACACGCACACAAACGTACCTAATGTGTTGTGTGTGAACGAAACAAAACAAAACAAAACTATTATTGCAATTGTGTGTGTGTAAATAGTAGTTTTCCTTTTATTTTATGGCATTTTGTAGGCAATCGCACTTCAGAGTTGGTAAATATTGCAAATAGAAACAGAAAACAACTTTAATAATTTAATACAAATGAATGTGTGCGGGTAGATACACACACACACACACACACACACACACACATGTACACACATACTCATATGCGTTGCACTTTTACCGTACATTTTTAGTTATTCTGTTTGCTGGCATAATTTCTCTTTTTTATTGCTGTTGTTGTGTTCTGGCCCGCGCCAGCACTACTCTCCGTTTTTATGACAGTCGTTCAACATATCAAATCTGCCAGCATAAATATGGCAGGGCTTTTTTTTCGTCATCGCTTTCCGAAAAGCTCATCAATCAAAGTTTATGGTGTTTGTCAATTTTCGTTGTTGCAGTTGTTGTAAACTGAAGTTATGCCATAATTTTTGTATGCATGTAAATTGCGGTTGTTTTTGGTGTGTATGTGTACGTGTGCAAGTTGCTGCTGCTGTTATTGTTAACATGGCTAACAACCAGAGAAAATAGTGTTCTTTTTTTTATAAATTTTTGTTTGTTGTTTTTGAAACGTTTTGTGCGGACGTATTAAAATGTAACGGTATACAAATACCGTAAAAATAATTTAACGCTTGTCAACACTTTTGGTGTTTTTGTTTTGTTTTTTTTTTGTTTTTGTTCTTGTCATTTGTTTGTTGTTTTGCATACAAAGTTTTGAAAAATTGTTATTGAAGAAATGCTGACCACAGCGGCTGCCCCACTCCCGCCTGCATTGCTGCATATATTTGGGCGCTTTGTCTGCCGATTGTTGCAAATATCTATGCAAATGGTCATTTGAATTAACGGATATTATTGTTGTGTAGAAGTTCCGGCAACTAAAACATAAATCACAGGAAATAAAATAGTAACATGGCCACATATTTTATTTAACTTTATGTGCTTTTGCTTGGGTGGGCAACATACATATATTAAAAAAGTAGTACAGCGTTTTGCAGCATATGTTTTTTTTTATAAAATATTTGTGATCGTTTTATGTTGTTATGCAAATTTAGGCTTCGAATACAGATGCTGTTGCAGTGGCGGCCAAGGGGATCGGGTGATACGATTTTATTAGAGGACAAAGATGTAGAATTTATAGGCAATGCTTATCGCTAATTTTATTCATATAATTCCCACACATAATTATTTATACAGTAGAATCCCGTTACCAGTTATTTTTTACCAATTACAAGAGTTTTCGAGGTAAAAAAAAACAAAAATAAAAAACGATGTACAGTGGTTGGGACTGCCAACCCTGCGCAAACCATAAAATAACGTTCTTCTATAGTTCTAGTTATTCAGCTTCTTCTTGTCGTGTTACTGTACTGCCTATGAATTATCATTTTTTCCAAATTTGATGAAAGCTTTCAAGGAGCGATATCATATTTTTTGGCACCTTAAATTTTCTTTTTTCTCCATTAACAATTGCTAAAAGGATCTTCCTTTTTACTAATCTAAAGAAACACAAGAAATTTCAGTTATTGTTAAAATAGCTGCTGAAAAACATTGCTTTTGTAATTTAAGTCTTTTTGAAGATTCGATTTTATTACGAATTAGAAGAGATTATTCACAATTAAGAACGTTTTATAAGGATTTCTTTAAACTTTGAACTTGACAAAAATACTAATGTGCTGATGGCGAGTAGTGAGCGTGATGGCTCTGCAACCAGAAAAACCCAAGTTCGATTCCCAGCCAGATCAAATCAGAAAAAAGTTTTTTCTGAGTTTTCTGTGTTACAGCATCCTCCTTCGTCGGTATTTGAGCAATAAAACGTTGGCGAAGTAAAATAATAAATAAAATGGCTCCATTAGCTTAAAAATAATGCATAAAAAAAAAACATCAGAGACACGCCGCAACTTTGCTTTATAATTAACACGCAACTGCAGCAAGAATTAATCTCTATCTTCCTACCACTTTCAGCACCTGTCTATTCTCTACCCTATCCTTCTCTCTAGTTTCAGTGCAATGCATTGCATATGTTGGGGATAGGCCCTGAGCACTGGTCCAAGATAAAAAAAAACAAAAAAAATTAGGGGACCAAAATGTATGGAATTTTTACGAATTAAAGTCCTTTTCTCAACGGACCAGGCATTTATTTGTTGAGATTTTCGAATTAACGGGACACGAATTATCGCGGTTTGACTCTATATATAATATAGAGTCTATATAAAAAATGTGTGAATGAAATTTTTGTTGGTGTTTAAGTTCACAGTTAATTCATCACAATAATGTGAGAAACTAGTTTTGATTTTACACGGTGGGCCAAAAGTAATCACACGGGGCATAAGTAATCGCACGATATTCTTTTGCTGTAATGTTTTTTTAAGACAAATTTTGGCACTGCTAATGATATGAGCTAAATGACCGCCGCCAGAGTTGATGACCATACTTGCAGATCCAAAAATTTTTATTAAATAAAATTACAGCAAACGGACATCGGATGATTACTTTTGGCCCACCGTGTAGCATAAAGTAAAAAAGAACAATGAATCTTCAACATCAGTTGAGTAGAACACGTATACATACATACATATTTGCTTTCATCTGGTCATTGTAAAGTCGTAAATATCATCTATTTAACCCGACAGAGTTGAAGAAAATGTATACGAGAAATACCTATTAGTATCCACATACTATATTAATAAACATTTATAATAATTGTAGTTCGAATAAATATCACTAATTCTGGATATAAAAAAAAATTTTATAAAATAAACTTCATAAAAAAAAATAAAAAAAAAATTTTTTTTAAAACGTTTTATAAAAAAAAAATTGTGCCATTTACAAGCGTTAAATGTTTTTTTTCTAAGTTTTAGTGATTTTGATTCTCAAAAAGTGCATTCTTCATTTCATTTCTTAAAAATATCTGCACTTTCTTGTGCTCTTTTAAAGCGGTGCAGTGTGGCTTTCTAGCGGAATAATAAAGTGCAAATGTTTTAAATGGAGAGGACATAGTAGGGCAGACTATGCGCTGCATTTTCTATTGACACTAAAATAACATAAATAAATTGTTGGTATTTTCTATTGGCTTCATAAAAATGTTCACACTTCACTCATAGGAGTAATATCCCTGCATCAATTAAATAAAATCTTTTTTTATTTAATTTCTATTCCATAGAAACTTCGATACCCCGAAGCATTATCATACGAGAGCTTTTGCTGTCTATTAAAATTACTTTATACAATTTAAAAAGTTGTTCTGTAGATTGTGGAATGAGTAATAAAAATTTTCTTATGTTCTTTTATTAATTTCTCTTTCAATTCTTTTCGTTTCAGGTAACTTTTAATCATTATCATTCACCTGTATGGGTAAGAATTTCTGTTTATAATTAAGAAATAAGAGTTGGCTTAGTCATTTGTTAATTTACGCTTCGGTTCATAGATCATCTCTTGTTGCATCGCATGGATGCATGAAATATACTGTTAGGGAAATACATTTATAAACAGCAATTTGTGAACTACCCTCGTATGAACATATTTCATTAGAACGTTCTGCATTTTCATCGACTGACAACACAGTAAACAAACACACACCGCACATACGAAACTTATGCAAAGGAAAATAATAAACAATTTCATAGACTGACAAAGCCTCATGCACACTAATACAACAATAGCTAAGAAAAGACTTATTTTTCATCAAGAGAATGCACGGGTGCACACGTGTGCATTGTCAATGGCAAAACTGTATGAATTGGGCTTCGAATTGATACCACATTCTCCGGATTTAGCATCTAGTGACTACTTCTTTAAAGAAATGGATCGGTGGAAAGTGATTTAGTTCCAACGATGAAAACAAATGCCTGTTTAAAGGACCTCGAAAAATCCTAATTTTTGGAAGGGATACAAAAACTGGAGAAACGTTGGACTAAGTGTATTGAGTTAAAAGGAGATTATGTAGAAAAATAAATTTTTGTTTCGCAAAAAAAAACTGTCACGGACTTATTGATCCACCCTCTTACAACAATAGTCAGATAACATACGCAAAAGATAAAGTTAAAGATAATTATCACACCAATTCAAATTAAAGGATTTCTGGAATATTCTACACAAATGTCAAAGTTGCTGGACAGTACTAGAATCTTCTAATAATGTAACTATTCTTTGAAATTTGTTATATGGTTTAGCTGGTCTCTATGCGGCAGTTCATTTGGTGCTTATACCAAAATCTTCAGTAAACCTTTGATCAAATTCTTGATAAAACTTATTTGAGAATTATTAACATTCGCGTACAAGCAAAACAAACCAAATAGGGTCTTTAAAAAATTTGTTTATACAACAAACATTTTATTAAGTGATTTTAAATCATTTAATTTTTCTAAACATTTCTTACAATTAGTCACCACTTTGGTTGACAAATACAATCATTATATTTTTATTTTTCAACAAATGAAACCTAACCTAACCTTATGTCTTTAGAATTGAATACATAACCACGATCATAGTAATTCATACAGGTTGCTCTTCGAATATAATAACTTTGAGGCAAGATTCATAAATGCCAACTACATTAACATGCTAATGAAGGAAACAGTCACCGCTTAAGTTTATGTAGAAATTATTTCAAACATGTGCGCAGAAATTGAGAGGTACCTCAAGCTTGAATCTACCACACGATTCCACTAAAAGTATGCAACAAATTTAATGCCATTAAAAGACTTTTAGTTTAGCTTGTAACACCGGTCTCTTAGAACTCATCCAGCCTATAAAATATTTGCTGCAAATTTTTTTTTTAAGTAAAGACATTCGAATTGATTCGTGTTTTGCATTTTATTGAAAAAAAAAAAAAAAATCTATTTCAGTAAATGTTTCTTAGTGTAAACGAGAACTTGTGTTTAATTAAATAAGAAAAAATACTGGATTCATTTACTATTGCAGCTCTCCAAGTACATAAATTTTTTTCCATCAGGCCTGTTTTACAAATCACGTGATTTGAAACCACGCCGACGATTTGAAGCTGTTCTGTAAATCACGCGATTTTACATTTTTCGGCGTGGTTTTAATTTTTCGAAAACACGAGAAAACAGCTGATGTTTTATATTTGTTTATATTTTTGCATTGTGAATTAAAATGTTAGAATATAAAAATGCCAGGAGCTACTTTATTGTCAATAATTGCTATAAATAATAAATAAAGCATCATTTAAAAAAAGAGCGTGTTAAGAAACGACATTTGCAGGACTCTTCTTATCCTATGGATACATTTTTTATTAGCACAACAAAATACCTACATACATATGTATGTATGTATAATTGCGAAGTTGCCAGTGTTTTCATTAATGACATTTACTTCAATTTTGCATTTACTTATTTATAAATTTGCACAAAAATAATTTAATTATTGACCATTACTAGATTTTTTGTAAAACAATATATAAAGTTTGTCTTAAATAAAGAACATGATGGTAAAATATCTATATATTTACATGACTTCTAAAGACTGTGTTACTTTGGCAACCTCAAAAACATGTTCGAAAAAATTAAACAGCTGACTGCTAAAGAGAAAATGTAAACAACGACATTGCCAAACAAAGCAAAACAATTATTTACAAAATAAAAGGAGTGTTCTTACAAATTTGCTCATATTTAAGTTTTTATATGTAGCAAACCCAATTTTTTTTTAGAAAAATAAATAGAAAACAAATCACATGAAATATATTATAGCATGTTTATTAAATACTGAACGAAATACATAGAAAAAATAAGCAAGTGATTTCAAATCGTCAGTCATTTAGCTGAAGTTTATAAAAAAATTTTTGTGTGCAGAACACCATTTTAGTGATTTCAAATCACTTTGACGAAAAGTGGTTGGCAGAACAGGCCTGTATATTCCATTATTGATTTGGAAACAAGAAAATAATCAAAATCCTTATAGCCAGATTATCATGTTTTATTTTTCTTTTAAAATTTTCTTAACACACAAATTACAGCGCTGATGTTTATCGAAAGCAAAATACTACAAAAAAAAAAAAGTTAATAACTGAAATTATTTCGTTCTACAATATGAAAAATTTCTGCTCTAGTTAACACGTCGCCATCAAAGGTGTTCTTAAATATTGTTGCATGTAGTCGTCGCAAGTGTAAAATGTGCAATATTGTTGCTACTGTTTATATACATATGTATACATGTATGTGCATGTACATAAATATTAATGTATATGAAAAAAAAAAAACGTGAAATAATCGTAATGAAAAATATTTAATTGTTAGCAAAACCAAAATGCTGCGGTTTGTAATTTAAGATAGCGACTTGGAACAATTACAAAGTCTTGGGAGAGCAAGAAAAAAAAACTGAAAACAAAATCTAATTCATTTGCTATGGTTTTTTTTTTTACTTTTGAACCTGAAACTAATGAGAAACAACTTGCAAAAGTGATACAAAGAGTCTTTAGATTCAATGTACAAGATAACACTAAATTATAACACGGAGCCCATTTTACAGATTCGGTCCAGTAATGAAGTTTATAGTCCAACAAAAATTGCAAGGTGTTGAACACAATTATTTTAAGAAATAAAAAAATTTGAGGACTTATCGATTTGGAATAAAAAAAATTTATTAAATTTTTCACTTCGCACATTGGGGATTTCGCGAAAAAAAGTCAAATTGTCAACATACTTTTGATACAATATGCAGTGGTATTTGGACTAAACGGTGCAATCGAATCAAAAAGAATTAGTTTGTTCTGACTGCTAGTTTTTTTTAGGAGTTTCAAACTCAGTACTTGTGTGTTTTACCCAGAGCTGTTAACTAATGATAATTACTCGTAATAATTACAAATTTGATTACAAATTTGATTACAAATTTGTTTAAGGGTAAAGTAATGATTAAATAACGATTATATTCAGTTTTGGACGATTACTAATTGATTACGATTACTAATAATGGAAAAGTAATCTAAATTACTTGAAATTTCAAAAAAATAATCAAATGTAATCAAAATATAATTCGATTACTTTCAAGGATTACTTTTAATTATTTTTGATTATTTATGAGGTTTTATTGCATTAAATGTGAATTTCGGACTCATTAACAAACAAGATAAAAAAAATTTTACTGATACTGGGGCCTTTGTTTTTTGGCTTGAAGTGGAAAAAAACTTAATAACGAAAACGCACGGTGACGAAATACTAAAAAAAAAGGACATAAATGACAAAGTTATTTGATTATAAATTTTTGGTGCGGATACTTACCCCCCCCCCCCCCCCCTCACCGTCCGCACAATTTAAAAATATTAAATTGTGGACCTTTCCCATTTGCAAAAACAATTTAGAAAATTGGTCCACAAATGGTGAAGTTAAGCTCCTTTATACAGGGTGGCCGCCGGGAAGCTATACTACTTTGTTTGTTTATAATTTTTTGATTAAATGAAAGAGAATGGATCTTATATTGATAAATGTTTTATTTAATGTCGGCAATAATGTATGGAATACAATATCAGATAAATGTCCGCCTCTGTTAGCCTCACAAATGCGAGCCCTTTTGAGCACATTTTTCATTACATTCTCACACATTTCACGCGATATTTCATTAATTTCATCACGAATATTTTGTTTGAGTTGCTGAAGCGTTTCAGGTTTGTTTGCATACAGCTTGCTTTTCAGATATCCCCACAAAAAGAAGTCCGGAGCAGTCAAATCAGACGACCGTGGGCCCGTGATATAAGCGACGAAGTCTCTTAATTAATAATACAATTGATATATCTTCGTAGAAGTTAAGTTATATTTATAACACATTGCCCATTTACTTCAACAACTTCATAATTAAAAAGAAAACTAGTTTTTTAAAAAACGTACTTAAAGTTTTTAATGTACATGTCTCTTAATGGGGAAATGAAAGAATATTCTTCTGTCACGAGGTGAGTTCTGAAGATATTTGCAGGAATTTTTTACATCAGATAAAGGGCGATATGAAGAATTATTCGGCATTATTAACTCAAAAAGTGTATTTGTTTGATTATAGCATTATGGAAGTAAATGAGCAAGATATCGTTGCTTAAAACGCAAAATGCTCTGACTTACCAAAAAACCAAAATCGATTTTTTATTAATAGCAGCATGTGGTTTCATAAGTAAACACGAAATTATTAAAAAAAAATAATTACAATTTTTTTTTTTTTAGATATGGCTTTTTACATTCGAGGTGACGATATACATATATATTTCTAACTCTCTTTCTCTTATTTACTATATAAATAAAGCTAAATTTGTGATGAAATCACAAACATTTTTTGAGAAATATATTTTTTTCCTCACCTCCATACAAAAATTCCCAGGGTGAACATCATCCAAAAAAATAATTGCACTTCGCCTTTACACAATTCCCTTGTATGACTTGTAACCTTTTGTAACCTTAAAAGAAAATGTAATCCTTGTTTTTGTACCGCATTAATACTGACTCAATTTTAATAAAAAAAAAAAATGCCTCATGTATTCATAATTGCCTTCTTGTTAAATTATTTTCCATTCTCTTGATATTTTTTATTATTTTTAATTTTTTTTTTGTTTTTTTGGTTTCAAGACCATGATCAATTTCAAAATGTTATTTTTTATCAAATATAAAAAGAAAAACATTTTTATTAATAGACTTTATCCATCAAGATATGATTGATTGACAGTTTGAAGTGCGTTGTAAAGGAGAAAAAATATACCGCCACTTTCTACTTTAAAACAAAAATACACATTTTCGTTTATGAAATCATCTATTTAAAATAAAAAAAATTTTTGTTTTATTTCTCATTTAAATAGATGTTTGACAGTTAAGACAATAAACTTAACAGAGTCGTATCTCTTATTTCCTTTTCCATCAATATTCAAATTGACTTTATTTACACTGCAACTGTATCAGAAAAATACTTAGAAGGAAGAAAAAAAAAATGCTTTGGTATCGTAAACGACAGACATACATTTAAATTCTAACGAAAAAGATTATCTGAATATATGACGACTAACAATCCAATATGTCTGAAAACTGAACAAAAGTCACTTGTTAGAAAAGTTAAGAGCAAAGTGTAATCACCTCATGTCTAAACGGATTATGTTTCACTATGCAGAATACTTGAATTCAAAATAATAAAATGATTTCGTAATCAACATATTAAGGCGAAGAAAAAAAAATTTGGGTTATATTTCGTGCATTAGTTAGTAGAGTGTTGTAAGGGAACAAGAGGAGAGGTAGAGGACGTATAAAAGACGTGGAGATGATAGACAAGCCATAGACAATGTATGAACAAGACATGTACAAGACATAAACAAGATATAGACATAAACGAGGACATAATCATAGACATTAACAAGACATAGACATAAACCAGACATAAACAAGATATAAACAAGCCGTAGACATTAGCGAGGACATAAACGAGGACATAATCATAGACATAAAAATATTAACCGGCTACTTGCTGGGTTTTATAATCTCTATTCACCACTATTTTCCGTGTTTCATTATTATATCTCTATCAACTGTCTTTTACCTCTTTTATCTATGCAGCATGAGGGCGGCAATGGTCGAAGTAGTCTCCACGTTGACTACAAAACGAAAAATTTTCCTGAGTTCAACCCCAGTTTTAGACTCATAAAAACATCTCTCATTTTTTCTGATGTGCATTTGAGTGCTTTTATGCCTGTTGTTGTCGGAATGTTTCACTGGTGAAGGCAATGTCACTGGTCACTGAACAGTGACGGCTTCAGCTGTATCCAATCCACAGGCACATCAGAACGCCCTCCTCCGTCGGTATTGTGTAGCATTGGCGATGTAAAATAATTACAAAAAAATTGCTACTAAAAACCGAAGCTTCAAAATTGAATACGTTTCCTTGATTTCAGAGACGCTACAACACTGCTGTAAAAACAAATAACGTGCAAAAGCAGAGCTGTAAAATAATTAATTAAGTTTCACCTTCTGTCGTTTCTTCTACTATCCCTTTTCTATAGTTCCAGCACAATGCATCGCATGTGTAGGGGTCATCTCCTGAGTGCTGGTCCAAGATAAAAAAAAAATAAACATAGAAAAGACACAGACAAGACACAGACAAGATACAGACAAGACATAGACATAAATAGCGACATAAACATAGACATAGAAATAAACGTAGCCATTGACAAGTCATAAACAAAGACATAAATATAGACAAAAACATAGACAGACATATGCATAAATACAGATATAAACATAGACATAAACATTAACATAAACATAGACATAAATATAGACATCCACATATACAAGACACAGCCAAGTCATAAACATAATGAATATATTTTGGCAGCATATCGTATAGTAACAAAAGATTTAATTTCAATTAAGTCAAATGGACACAAATATGCTGAGTGTTACGAGAAACTTTCATTTAATCTTCAATTCATTTTGTTTCATCAATTTAATTTTTCCATTGCTCTCTTACCACCACCCAACCAACCGTTTACACATCAATTTAATGATGATGATAAAAATGTACATTTTACGACAATTTCAAGCATCATTGGCATCAAAACCATACGGTTTTTTTTTTGTTTTGGTTTTCTCCTTTGCCATACTTACGCACTTACGCTTTAATTCCGAACATTCTTGAATATATTTTTAAATGCAAACCCCTTCCCCGCACTATGGCATATACTCGTACTCCCAAATGTACTTCCTGTTTCCCAGAAGAAAAAGACAAAAAAGTGGAAAGCATTTACGGTACTTGTATAGTCGTTTAGCTGTAGCTGTAAGAAGGAACTGAAGGAAGTAAATGTTTATACTCGTATTCCTTGTACGTTAATACGCTGCATGATAAGTTAACTGCTACAGAATACATTCATACGGTGTATATGGTAACTGGGCTCAGTCACTGTGTGTATTGAAATGAATGGATGAGTGTTCTGTCGTGGGTCCCTTTGCGTTCAAACATGACAGAGATACACATTTATAATGTTTTAAAGAAATGCAAAAATGTGTCATTACCAGCGGCAGCAACCATCAAAACATCTTAAAATGCTTTTTGTGAAATTCTAACAGTTAACGATAACAAACACGAAAGAGGGAAATTGTATTAAGCGGCGGGCAAACTCTAAAGGCTTTTAGAAATTTGCCCCAATTGGGGAGAGTTTTCGCGTCGTGTTCTCCTCTCTTTCTGGTTATTTTGTCATAGAGATGACTTTTTACTTTATGTAATTATTGAACAATCTACCCTCGTATGCCAAGCTTGTAAACATATATGCGATACGGTGGTATAAATATGTCTGACTGTTACCGTTTAAGCAAACGAGCATGTGTGTGTGTGTGAACACTTGTAAGCATCTACCTCATAAATGTGGCAGAACTGTCAGTAATGTGGTTATGGAAAATTGACATGATTCTACACACACACACACACATCTCTTCCCCTTCCCCCCGGCCAAGTGTTGTTATGTTGTTTAAAATTTGAGAAAATTTAAATTGTTACTTGATTACACGACAGTATAAACGTGTGTCTTTGCCGTTGCAGAATTTTAGCTGGTGGCGGAGGGGAACCCAAACAGTGTGTACGGCAGTGGGATAGTGTGGTTTTTATGAATTTTAGTTGTGGAGGTTTGGTTTCATTATTGAACATGTATGCGGAACGAATACCAGTTTGACAGAGATGGTCTTGTAATTCCGATATGGTTTCAACAATTTCATTTAGTGCGTTTTGGCACGTTTTATGAGCCATGGCGAATTTGCAACTTGACGTTAAACTGACTTTATCTTTTTCTAAAAAAAGAAAAAAATCGCAAAAATCAATTGTAATTTGTTGCTGAAAACTATAAAATGTGCTAAGAAAACAAGAAAATACTGCAGGAAATCCCTGCTAAAGAGAATCGTTAAGATCTTGACTGGTTTGTTTCTCGTATGCTTAAGAAGGACTTTTTTTTCTTGCTGACTCCACATGCCCACAAAATGTCGTCGCATTAGGCAACCATGTTGTTGCAATGAATGTTGTTATTACCAGCACCACCACCACCACCACCACCACACGCCATCGCTATTACACACGACATACGAAAAAGTAACATTGAATTACAATTTCAGGCTGAAAAATTTTGCACAACCTGGTAAAACCCGAGGAAAGGCGAAACAAAGAAAAAGCACATTTGAAGCGGCAGGTAATGCCTGAAGAACGTGTTTACGCATAAAATTTTTAAAAGGCCATAAAAATTCGTTATTACGTGAAGCCCTTTTTCTCTTTGACGTTTGTTGGTCTACTACCCCCGCCTAATTGCAGGTTGGGGAGTCGTAAAATACCACATGAATTTAAAACAAATATTTCGTAATATAACTCCATACATCTTATCGTTTTGAAGTTAATTGAATGAAATTGCACGATACTGTTGCTTCTGTTTTTTTTTTTTTCATATTATAAAAATCTTGATATCCGTACAAATGTTTATGCTGCAGATGCAAGGAAATCAATTTAATTTGATTAAATTTATATTCGAGATGTAAACTTGAGATCTGCTTAAACATGTGACCGAAAGTTATGACCATATAAATGAAATGAAGCATCTGTGAAACATATTTATTTGTCAATATGCTAAATATTTTAAAAGCAATTGCGTGTTCTTTTGCGTGATAATATTTTAGAAACTACAGCAAGGAAGTACACTTGCGAGAGTAATTGAGAATTTTGTTATTTACAAAGAATAAAAAAAAAATTTTTTCACAAGGAAAATATGTTGTCGTATTTATTTTTTTTTTTTTTTTTTTTTTTTTTTTGTGAGAGAATTTGTAATCTTTTTCAGCTTTTGCATGCATAATTTTCAAAAATATTTTTTAAAAAGAATAAAAAAAAAACTTTCTTAAAAGTAATTTTCAGACAAAACTTGTGTTAGAAATCATTTAGATCAGAAGCTTTCTAAGCATTTAAAAGCTTAAACAAAGGGTGCCTGGTAGCAGATTTATATTTTCAAACTTAAATAATAATTGACACAAAGTTTTTATAAGAGCATTGCACGATAGAATGGAAATGCGGATTTTATGTTTTTGTCTGTCTGTATGTCTGTCATCCACATCCCTCAGATCTCTTTTTTTTAAATTTCATGAATAATCGCTCTTGGAAGTCCCAGTGAGGCTGCTCTTTTCCGTATTGAAAGTCGCGGATTTTCACGTAAACTACTTTCAATCAGTTCAATGTTTTCGGATCGACTGGGCCATGGCCGTGGGGCATTCATAGCCGAAGCAGTTGTGCGGAATCTCTGCACTCACAAACGAATTAAATTTACACTCGGTCCATCACTTATTCGCCGAATGCCCAACTTTGAATAAAATTGTCGACGAGCAATTACATGAGAATCATTACTCTTAAAAAATGTTTCCATAGCGAACGCGCGATGCTCACTCGACCACTGCGACAACGTGACTTTTTGGAATAATCGTATTTAAAAATGTAAATTTCCCACCAGACACCCTGCCCCATATTTGAATTTAAAATATTTTGTTCTCTAAAAGCTTTCCGATTAATGAAAATTAAATTGAAACCATTCTTGGAATTATAAAGTACCCAAAAAAACAAAAAAAAATAAATGGGAATCGTTTGACCTTGCAGGCCGTCTGTAAAACTTCCGGCTAAATTTAACTCATTCAAAGCAAATTTGCAGCATTCGGCAACGTTTTTAAGATCCGAAGAATGAAAGCGTATCGAAAATCAATTTCTCAAGAAATTGCGAAGTACAGTTGAACCTCGGTTATGCGGACCTCTATTAACCGGCTACTTGCTGGGTTTTATAATCTCTATTCACCACCATTTTCCATGTTTCATTAATATATATCTCTATAAACCGCCTTTTTCCTCTTTTATCTATGCAGCATGAGGGTGGCGATGGTCGAAGTAGTCTCAACGTTGACTATAAAACGAAAAATTTTCCTGGGTTCAACCCCAGTTTCAGACTCATAAAAACAACTCGCATTTTTTCTGATGTGCATTTGTGTGTAATTGTGTGTCAGTAGTTGTCGCAAGGTTTCAGTGGCGAAGGCATAGTTACTGGTCACTCGAACAGTAACGGTTTCAGCTGTAACTAATCCACAGGCACATTAGAACGCCCTCCTTCGGCGCTATTGTGTAGCACCGGCAGAGTAAAATAACTACTAAAAATGGCTACTAAAAACCAAGCTTCGAAAACTTAATACGTCTCCTTGACATCATAGACGCTTCAAACCTGCTGTAAAAACAATGAACGTGTAAAAAACAGAGTTGTAAGATAGTGAAGCTTCACCATTTGTCATTTCTCCTACAATCCTATTCCTCTAGTTACAGTACAATCCACCGCATATGTAGAGGCAATCTCCTGACTGTTGGTCCAAGATGCAAAAAAAAATGAGAAATCCAAAAAATATGAGCTGGCAGCTGCTTGGTTTATTTTCACTAACAAAACCGATAATATTGCTTTCTGTTACTACGTTTATACGTACGAATTAATTGCAAATAAAAATATATTCAGGCATCGTTTTCGGCATTAAAACGTTTTGAAATCGACAAATAGTGTGATGAATTTCTATGTGACGATTTGTTGTGACGAATTCATATTCCTTCTTGTTTCCTTGCAAAAAAGACGTTTTTAACATGTGACGCATTTCGATAATGACAGTTTAAATTCGTTTTCAAATCGTTTAATTTTACTTGAACAAAATGTAAGGAAATGTACAAAAAAAGTAAAAAATAAATAAATAAAAAATGATTATAAATCCGTCCTTATTTAAACGAAAATATTCAACAATTCTATTTAAAAATAAATACTAGTTAATATGGAAGTGAAATTTAAAAATTTAAATACCCACGTTTCACCTGGCAAATTTAACCGATTTATCTCTTAACCCTAATCCAATTAACATGTGCCTTTCAGACACATCTTTCACCGTGAAGTGTTCTAACTTCTTTAAATTGAAGTCATGGTTCTTGGTGCTTCTTGAATTCGTACTTTGAATTATTTTATTTCTTAAAAAAAATGAGCTCTTTGTTAATTTCTATTTATTTATTTATTTCTGTAAAACGACAAATATAATTAATCCTGTCATAATGTGCCTATCAGGCACATACGACAACATTATGAACCAACAAATTAAATTACGGGGAATTCCCATTCAAGTTTTATCATTCAATGTAAACTTACACAGTTTATGCAATTGTTGGCTAATTTTCAAAGAGAAAGTTGTAAAGACGAAACTTTTTCCCACAATGTCTAAAATGTATTTTTATATGTAGAAATCGAGACAATTATTGAAGAGATTGATTTTGAAGAAACTATAAACCAAGAATAAGATTACGACAGTAAATTTTCGGAGGATGCGGATTTTATTCTACAATAAGAAACAGGTAGTGCTTTGAAAGAAAAAAAATGCAAATGAGAGTTATAAATTCCCAAATATAATATGCAATGGGTTTATATATGCCTCAGCAGCACATTTTGGTTGGATTCGTTACAAAGTTTATCTGACTTCATTACGTTTAAACGTTTTCTTAGAATATTTTCGCTATTCATCCTATTTATTTCTTCCAAGAGAATTAGCAAAACCGCAGCAAAAAAAGGCATTTTATAAATAAAAATTATAAAATATGTTTTTTTTTTTTTTTTTTTTTTTTTTATTATTCGATATTTCGTTAACAGCTTGTTAACATCATCAGGAATAATAGGAAATTATAATTCTTTGAAATATAAAAATATTTTTGAAACATGTCACAAAATTTTTTTTTTTTTTATTATTATAAATATTATTCCTGATGATGTTAACAAGCTGTTAACGAAATATCGAATAATAAAAAACAAAATAAAATAAAAAAAAAAAAAAAAAAAAAAAGACCTCAGGCTTAATAAATATATATCAAAAAATATAATAAAAAAGGTCAATTAATAATATAATTAAAACTTATAAAATATGTTGATACAAATTTTATTTTGTTTAAATATTTTACCATCATCACTCACATACACATATGTTTGCATATGTTGCAGTTGTATTATTGGATTTTATACAGTTGTATTTAGAGAAGATATGTATGTGGAAACGAAACAAATATGGAATATGAAATCGATCGAAATTCATCACACAAAAGACGATTTTCTTTGCAAATCGATCGATTTCCATCACTTACCTGATTGTAAGTTTGCAACTTATCGTTTATACGGCAGATTATAAATGAAATTCAGGGCCATTATTACAACTAAGCAATAAAGTTACTGATAGCTAAAATTAACTTTAGGTAAAATGAATAATAAAGTGACCTTGTAACTTGTTTTCATTATTACAACTGTTTGATAAAATAAAATTAATATTTTTAAAAATATGGCAGTACCAGAGTAAATACCGACTACTTTTGACAAACAAAAAAAAAAGCTACTGGCAACGACAAGGTTTTATTTTATTCTTTATTTAAAGCGTTTTTTGATACTCTACGTTTTTGCTGTGTGTTTTGAAAAATATCCTCTAGCTCGTTTATATAAAACAATCGCGTTCTGCTTTCCATTTTAGTTTAAAAAATTAATTTGTATACATTTATACTTTCCATGTTGCCATATTTAAAGTGCATAAAATATGGCAGCTTCAAATGCTTTAGTCCACGTTATAAGTTACAGGTAGGATGAACTTTCCGTTAGCTTATCGGTCACATTAGATTAAAGTCAACTTGTAATAACGAAAAACTAATTATTTGTCCGAAAGCATCCCAACTTTAGCTATCGGCAAGTTATAATAATGGGCCTTGGTCTACTTTTTTGTGTTGTCTGATGGTTATCTGGTAGCACTATGATGTGCAAATGCAAAAATCTTAGAAACAATTGGCAACTTTCTGCGTTTTATTTGCAAATAGTTAAATTAATCGTGCATAGCTTTCGTGAGTTAATAAGTCGCTTCAAAAAAAAAATATACGGCAATATTTTACATTCTTATTTGCAAATAAGGCGTGCGTATAAACTTAGTATGTGAGACCTAACACCGACATTAATTCTAGTTCGAACATGAAACCGATAACATTGGATTTCATGACAACAAAGTATTTCCTTTGTTGGTTTCAAATCCAATTCCGATAAGATTGATTTCTATGACAGCCCTGAATATCAAAATAATAATATGATAATATCGCTGTAACAGTGCGGTGGTATGTTCAGAGTGCGATCTGAGTCCTTCCGAACATACCTCATCAAATATCTAACGCTCGTCTATAGTTGTCTGTTTGCTGGATATATAAATTGTAGTGACATGAGAATTTTTAATAGATAAACAACGCCTGCCGACTCTTGTTTAGTTTTGTATATAAACTTTGAGCTGTGGCAGTTTTGTTTCTGATTAATTAAAAATAACTTTGTTAATTAAGTTAAGTTATTTCTGCAAATGTTTCGAGGGCACAGAGGGTCAGTCATTATTATTTAATTTTCAGAAATTATGAAAGAATTCCCAGAAATTTCAATATAAAAAATTGTTTTCGATTTCTTATCTCAATGAAAGAAATGGCATTTATTTCTGCCATTGCAAAAGTTGACTGTTATGAATTGGCATTATTATTTGTGTGGCCGGTTGCCTTTTCAATACTGTAATTAAGTAATTGCATACCTTTTTAAGCATGAGTCAAAATAAATACTCTATTGAGTCATTTCTCCTCGTATGCACTTAAAAGTTCCTGTCAAAGTTGTGCCATTAAAGAAAAAAAAAAAAAACAAAGTATCAGACAAATAGAGCCATAAACGGAAGGTTTGCCTTAAATGAAGTCTGGACAATTGCCACTCTCAGTTCACTCAATGACAGAAGAAATTTATTTATTTTTCTTTAACTACAAAGTATTGCGTTGCTTTACTTTTTTATTCGTATTTGTATTTGTATTTGTATTTATTTTAACATGAAGTCGTTAGGGCCTGCCTGCTGTAAGCAAGACTGACTCGTGCTGCAGCTCCCTAAGGACTCATATTACATTAAGCACAACTTTGAAAGTAACTAAATTAAAAATAGAAAAGGGAAATTCATGCCAAACTACGACTTAATATAGAATGTACAAATTTAAGGGCATGTATGTGACTGAGTGTGTGTGTTGGATATGTGGAGCGGTGCATGAGCGTGCGTGGCTGTGTGTGAGTAATAAATATACGCACTGTGCAACATTTATAACAAAGTTAATCATCATTCATTCAAGTAAAATTGTGAGTCCACAACAGCCATACAATAAATAAAAAATAAATAAATAAGAAATTAAAAAAAAGGAGTGCTAACAGTGCATGTGCCATGTATTTTATTGTTCTTTACACACACACACACACACACACACACATGAGCTGTCACACATGGAAAAGTTTTTTTTTTCTTATACGTCTTCCTTCATGTTTAGCCATTTTCAGACAAAGCAATGCTGTTGAACGTGCAACAGAGTTTCAGTATCTCTGCATATCGAAGTACATAGTTTTGTGACACTGCTAACCTTTTTGGAATTGTAGCAAATGCGACACTTAGGCTTTGGTATTTTATTTTTTTTTTTTGTTTCTTTTCTTGTTAGGAAAACAAAATTCTCAGTACCAGCTTTTTGTTCTCTATAATTCATTCAGAACAGCCAGAAGGAACTCTTTGAAAAAAAAGGAAGAACACAAAAAAAAAAAAAGAATATTGGAAACTAAGAGCATTTAACTTTACGCACAAGGGCTGACAGTAGTTGTTGTTGTTGTTGTTGTAGTTTTTGTGTTTTTTTGTTTGTTTGTTTGTTTCCAAACATGTACAAAAAGTTGTTAGAAGTAAATTTTAAAGGCCACTGCAGCAAGTGGCAGTATGTGGCGTGTGGCAGAGGTGTTTGGGGTTGTCTTGAAAAAGTCAAAGTTTGAAGGTGGTAGGTAGTCAATAAAATTCTATGGCAGTATGTTAAGTAATGTAACATTTTATATTCTATATAAACATATCGGTACATGAGATATGTATGAAAATCCCATTAAAAGTAATGATAATGATGTTGGCTGGGTGGCTGGTTGGCTGGTTGGCTGGGTTTGGTAGTGATGAAGGCAGTTTGTTGCATAAAATAAAATTTTATGTGAATGTTTAATGTTTGCTACCCCTTCTCTTTAAAACATTAGAAATGTTGTAATAAAGATTTTCCGCTGTAGATTTTTTTTTTTTTTTTGCTTTTCTAATAACATTAAATTGAACAGCAGTTATGTAAATACATTGTATTGCAAACAACTACCGCTGTGAATAAAAAAATATACGCACGTATATTGGATTCGGATTTAGTATATTTGTTTTTCTTTTTAATGTAGAAAAAATGCACTTAAAGAAATTATTTGAATTATTCCAAATTAGATAACAAATGAGAATTTTAAAACGTATTAGAATTTGTGAAGCATGTGAATAGTTCACCTTGAAAGTGACGTAAAACGGCGCATCAAAAACATGTTAAATGTTTTTTTTTAATTGAAATGACGCACTGTATTATCGGGGCATCGTTACTAATCTGTCCATATAAAACTGTGGTAATATGGAAGATGTAAAGTGACTTTGCAATTTCTTTAGCCTAATATTTAACAAACTTTGGCAATTTTTTCAAGTTGTGCGTCAAGTCGCAATGTCCTGCAAAGTACCGAATCATAAGGTTAAGTCTGCTCTACTCAGCAAAAGCATATTATCCGATATTTCCCTGGTTGGGGAGCAGGAATCATTTGGCCTGCCGGTGACCGGTACAATTATGCCAGTGAGCCAGAAATTTCTTTTTTTTCCAGCTCCTAAGAACTTAATTTCTATAGTCTTTTGCAAGTCCACGGAATTGATCGGGGAACATTTCCATCTCATTAACCATCTTCATGTAACACCATTAAAGGTCCTCAACGTGCTGAACAGGTCCATTCACTCGTATAACATCTTTGAGGTGTTCAGTCTGAGCTTAACTCAGCTCGAAAGTTAAACTTCAAAGAGTAGTTCAAGTCTAATTCGACTGATTGTCGGCTATACACTTTTGAACTTAAAACAAAATTGGTCTTTACAATAAAACTGTATGATTTTCAAGGCCATTTATTATTTCTCAGTGTTCCGTCATTTTTGTAAATGATTTTTAGGGATGCAATGCTTTATACAAACTAATATATGTAATTAAGTCGACTTAAGTTACTCTTTCAGGCACTAGATTATTTTAATTTAAAATTTATTTAAATTTTATGAGATTTTCCCCAAACCCAATTTTTTGTTATTTTCCACGTGTAGAAGGAAATTCTTCTCCTACCTTTTACCAACAATTTCAAATTAAATTTAATATTTCTCTTGGTAATAATAATGGTTCCTCTCCTGTTATTCTTTTTTTTTTTTGTCAATTTAACGGTGTAAAAATATGCACTATGCTTTTTGTACTCATTTATAAATTTTAATTTTTGCCCCTAAAGAAGGAAAAAAGAAAGAAATTCTATGAAATTCCTTTTCTACACGTAGTTTGCCTTCAGATCCATTCATTCAAAATAGGCATACGAATACAGTAATTTAAATGCGTTAAACGCATGAAAGCTTTTGCAAAATACTGACACGAGAAACCGTCACCAACACCAATACCAATACACCAGCAGCACTTATTCCTTTTATCAACTGTTGTGAGCGCATACCATCAAACACGCATATTTCTAATGCTTCGAATACAGCAACAACTGTGTGCTTGGGTTTGTGTTTGTATCGTATGTTTATGGAAGTGAGTTTGTCACAGCAAACAACAGCAACAACAACAGCAATAAGAGCAGTAGTAGCGAAAATGTCCTGTAGATTTAAGCTAAAACTTACTGGTATCTACGCCTGGTGTTATGCTATTCTTAGTCGTATATTCAGTTTTATAGGGTGACCGATTTACTAGCATTTGAAACTTGAACTGCTGATTGTTTTTCAATGTACCCGTCAACAACATTGGGAAACAGCACAAATGTGTCGTGAAGAAAACTTACGTTGTGGTGGTGACAGGCATTAAGTCACAGGCCAGCTACGATTTGTCTGTATTAAATATTTATTTGGTTTGAGGCGTTACAAACCAAATAATACAGCCACTCGAAAATATTCAAAAAAAAAAAATTGCTTGGAAGCAGCCGTGAAAAAAATATTTGATTAAATTTAGTGTTCCACAATTAATCGTACGTATTATATTTTAAAATTTCTTTATTAAAATAATATTCGCTTCATATTTAAAGCTTTTTTTTCCCCAAATTTCAAATGCTCCATGGGCCACCCGTTATGGTATTTTTTTCACATTTCACTTTACAGGATTGCTGCTGTAGTTTGCACGGCCTCTTTTTGGTTGCTCTGTCTCATTTTTTTCTTTCTGCTCAGCTGCCAGTATAAAAACTCAAAAACATGAATTTTCCATGAAATGTTTAATGTCTAAAGCAGCAACAACAGGCACAAACATCATAACCACAATCAAATGTGTATGAGAAAGGCTCACAAAGAAATATAAATTTAGCTTAGAGGCATGTAAAGAACGATTGTGTTTTTTTAAAGAAGGATAATCCAATCATGATTTTATTGTGCTGTGCTGTAATTTGTGTAGAAGAAAAAAACTTAGGAAAAGTAGCGAAATCGCTTTGCGAAATTATCTCACATTTAATTAGCCTTGTGTGAATATTTCATAGCATATGTATATGCTAGAACCGGCAATACGGACTGGCCCATTGTGTCACATGATATCCTTCGCTCGCTTAATTTCATTCGAAACAAAAAGATCATTTTACATTTTGTTTTCGTTTTAAATGTACATATTTAAGCAATCGAACGATACCGAGTGATATCGTGATCCTGCAGTGGAACCGAATAAAAAAGTAATTAATTTTATTTGGTTTTTGTGAGCTCCGTAAAAGAAGTTCACCTAAATATTTATTTGATTTTATTTAGACCTTCCTAGTGGAGCATGCTACAAGCCAAACAGTAAATCTCAATACCTGTGTGAACCCTAGACACAAACTAATTTCGTTAGCAGACCTCTGTCAAACACAGAAATTTTAGAAATACTTTTTTTAAGTGGCAGTGCTCTTATATTTATTGACCAAATTGACTCAATTGAAAGAAGCAAGTTTGCCACAGCCAATGCTTTTCACAAGAATATAAACTTGTATGCGCAATTTTTTGCAAATCTAAAAAATTCAAAATTTCTCTGGAAGATGTATGGAAAAAATCTGTCTTTGATTTTCGCCTCACTTGGGGGTTACACGTTCAAATTTTGCCTTTCAAATTTTAAAATGCTCTCACTTTTTTACTAATCCATTCATACTTTTAAAATGTGATGATAATTTGCTTGTAAATTCTTTAGGCATATTTTGTTTTAAATTATGGGCAAGAAAACAGCTGATCGCTGTTCTTATGAACAGCGAAGCCATCTTGATAAAGGAATTTGCTTTTAAATTGCTCAAAACTTGCGTGCAATTGAGAAGCTGTCTGTATGTGTAAAAAATGTGAAAGCAAAATTTTAACGTGTGGCTGCAGTGTTAGCAAAGAAAATTTAGTTTTAAGAAACAAAACACCGGGTCCGTTTTTTTTTATTTGGGAAGTGATATGTAGAAATAAATTTAATTTATGTTGTTGTTTATTGAGTGCAACGAATGCAGATTACCACTCGAAGAATGGGTGTAATCTTCAAATGCTCCCGAAAGTGCGTGAACGACGATTCATTCGTTCAACAATTGTCTGCATGATTAAAAAAAAGAGTCATGAAATGATTGCGCTCTTCGATGGCACGTTGACAACAAAACCAAAAACAGACCTGGGCTCAACCCCAGTTTCAGACAAAAATTTTAAAATAAAAATAACCATCTCGCATTTTTCTGATGTGCATTAGTATGGCTTTGTGTGTCAGTTGTTGTCGGAAGGTTTCAGTGGCGAGGGCATAGTCACTGGTCACTGAACAATACCGGCTTCAAATATTAGCAATCCAAAATCGCACCAGAACGCCCTCCTTCATCGGTATTGTGTAGCACCGGCGAAGTAAAATAATTACTAAAAAGGGCTACTAAACCGAAGCTTCAGCACTGATACGAGTATACACAAAGAACGTGCAAAAGCAGAGCTGCAAAAATAATTAATTAAGCTTCACCTCCTGTCGTTTCTTCCACTATCCCTTTCCAGCACAATGCTTCGCATGTGTAGGAGTCATCTCCTGAGTCCCAGATAAAAAAAAAACAATCTTCCAAATGCCAGCTGGGTTGCTATATGTGTTTTTGTGTGTGTGAATATGTGTGTATGTGTGAAGCTTTTGTTATTTTCTAATATATGGTTACGCGGTATTTTATACATTCTTTGTTATTGCTGCTGTTGTTGTTGTTGTTGTTGTTTTGTTGCTGCTCATAAAAACAACCGCAATAAATTTTCATTTTGTTGTTTTATTATGTTTGTCTTCTGCTGTTTTATGTTTTTCTTGTTCTATTTTGTGTTTTTTTTTTTTTTTAGATTTCCTTTTTGTTGCTCTTCCTGAATATCCTTTGTTATGTGTCTGTTGCACAGTCTATAGAGATACTCGTATGAATTTGGTAGAATATATGTTTGTATGCATGTATGTATGGGCATGGCAAAGCTTTAATAAATTTACTCACACACACACACACACACACACACACAACACGGAACAGTAATGTTATTAAATGTTTGTACAGATGTATGTATGTGTGTGTGTGTATGTGAGTGCATTTATTAGTTAAATTGTTTATATGGGTGTATGTATGCGTGTAATTAGAAAATTAAAATCCAGTTTATATCCTTCCTTAAATACTTCTTTATGTTTGTCTGTGTTGTTATTGTTGGTGTTGCTGCTGGTGTGTGTGTGTGTGTTTTTTTTTTTTAGCAGCACAGCAACATTTGTAGTAAAATACACCGGCTTTAATATTTTATTTTTGTTGCTTCTTAAAACATGTTTAATATTGCAATAAAAAACATGATTTTTTTTTGCAGAAAAATCTTGATATGTCTGTGGCTGTGCTCGTAAACCCAGGAGGGGGGGGGTTGGGTTCTATGAAATCTTCCAACTTTATTACACATATTTTCAAATATTCAATATTGTTTTTAATACTCTTTATGTTTATGAATGTATTTTTGTAAGTATTTTTATGGCTGATTAATGTCGAGTATTTTGGCCAAGTTTATTGCCTTTTAATTTCCCCACTATTTCTGACACTTTAACAGCGTTAACAATCACGATGATTTATGAACCTTTTGCTAGAAAACGGTGTGCATGAAAATATTTCACCCAAAATGTTATTGAAATTAAATAATAAAATTATGTTTGTGACGAATTTAGGCAGGGGATTAGAAAATATTTTGCGTTGCCCAAAGGTTTGAGAATTAAATGTGTCTGAATGAACCTTTTTATAAAACAAGCAGCTTGTAATTTCTATTGTTTCCTTTTAAACTTTATTTTAATTCAATCGTCTTAACATGATTTGTTAATATCTTGAAAGGCCAACAACCTCATCAAACAATTTATATTTAAAAATTGTGTATTTAAAATTTATGGAGAGTTTTTTTTCAAAAATCTTTGGAAGATTTATTTATAAGCAGTGAGAATATTTCGGAAGTTGCTGCTTAAAGCTGTAGATTTTTCTTCCGTTTGGTTATTAATCATGCAAATTACCTGTTTGAATGATTTAATTTTATGTTTCTTTGGAGTGTGGAAAAATATTCTTGAACAATAAATCATTAACGTCATTTCAATCTAAATAAAGTTTTTTAAACGTTTTCAATTAAATTATAATAACAATAATTTGAAACCATAATTGAATTCAATTCACTTACACACACAAACGCACACATATTAAAATAGGCATGGTGAAATAAATACGAATAGCATATACGAATATTTTATGCTGTACACCAAGGCAAATTCATTACCAGGTACACTCAATAGCTAATTCGCCCGTCAGCTGATTCAACGCTTTGTAAGGTATTTTAAAGCCGAACGTCAAAATTTGTTTACTTTAGTGAAAAAGTTACGAAAAGTGGTTGTAAATAATTTAATAATTTTAATAATTTATTACTATTGTAATAAGAATGCATAATAAATTGCTTTTTTTTGTAATTATTAATTTAAATTTTACTTACATTAAACTCATTTAATACGATCTTTTTAGGTTATGTTATCTATATATATATAAAACAGGATGTCTGTATGTATGTAACGCATGGACTCCACAACGGCTGGGCCGATTTTGATGAAATTTCAGGGAATCTTCAGAATATACAGGCGGGTGACACATACATATATTTATTTTTTTTTTGCTTTTTCTATTTTAAATAAATAAATCGTGTGGTAATACAACACTAATGTTTGCTTAGGGCCAGCAACGCGGACCGGGTCAGATAGTATTTAATAAAACACATGTATATAAACAATTTGACGTTCAGCTGCAAAGCGTAGATATTGACGAATTTGCCTTGCGACTACCTTGTATTAATAAACCTTGACCCCGAATACTGTATTTCATATTTCGCCGCACAATATTTTTATCCCATTCATATTTCGCCGTTTTTTAAATTATAAGTGTAAAACGTTGGACAGCTGGTGGTTGGCTGGTTTACGTGACTGCCCGCATTGAAGCATACAATTAGAAATGCAAGCTACCACTTGCCTGACTATTTAGAAATGAAAAGATATGGATACAACACTGGTTCCAGTGAAGAGAACTACTATACCATTTCGTTACATTGAGATATTGCATAAGATCATCTATTCGTATCAGTATGCGGTATTTATGCATGACGCTTCATGTTCAAAGTCAGACAATCACTGAACTGGTGTCAATTCGTCTCTTCTCTACCCTGTTCCCAACAACTACGACGGACTGTATTAATGTATGTACACACTTAATGTATGTACACACGATTGTCATTTACTACAATATTGGTAGAAAAATTGTTACAAAATGTGCAACAACCGTGTGAACAGACAATTTTTGTGTGGCAACATCGTCACAAAATGTATTGTCGGTGCATTGTATGCCAATAATATTGTCACAATTCTGACAAAAGTGAGAACACCCTTCATTTCCATTGACACACAATTTACAGTCATTTGTTATTGTCGCATGTGCTTCATTTAGTGCACCGTACAATAATACCATTGGCTGATAAATATTTATGTTGGCAATGCTGCCCGTAAATGTTTAGATACAATGTTAAAAGTCGGATCTGGCAACGCTTGCCATACATTAATCTGACAACCGTGTGAACAGACAATTATTATTGGCAGAAAAATTTGTTGTCGCCGAACTGTGTGCCAATGAAATTGTATGGTTTCCTTTCAATAGTTTGGAGAGACATATTACCAGAAGGTAACAATTTTTCATTGTGAGTGCATTGCCACCATATTGCCGTATCCTACGATATTGTACAATCTGACAATCGTGTGAACATAGCTTTAGTCTATTAACATGTGTGTTAATCGTCCAGCGATCCCGTCAATATGGCGAGCAGCTCTGAAATAATTTCCCGGTTTTTATTTATTCTTTGTTCTGAATGTTTATCGCAGGATAGAGGGCACAAGTGCCTCCAACAAGTGCTCAGCCTATTCCAATTATCTACTGCCGTTTGAAGCCAATGTTTTTTCTTCTTGCACCAGTGCACAGAGGCTGGCCGCAACGTATACAATGCAGGAACTACTTTGTGTAGAAAAGACACAGGTGGTGAAACGAACGTCGGGAATGAACAAAGTCGTTTTTCGTTGCTGAGTCAACGTAAACTCAGTTGATGAGTTGCCAGTTGTCGAATTTGGTATGAGGGGCAACTGGGAAATGTAAATTTCAATTGTGTTGTCTGGTTCTTAGCCAGCAACGCAAAACAGACAAAAATAATAGTTAATTTTTTTCCCCAATTAATGGCGTTTTCCTCTCTGACAAAAGTGTTAGCATACATGCTATATTTCGTGACTATGCGTGGTGTTCCATTCTAAAAAGCGGGAGATTTATAATAAAAAAAGCATTATTATTGTTGATAAGATTATGCTGAAAACCGCAGAAACTGTGAAACTCTTAAGTTAAGTCTCAAATACTTTGTGCCATTGTGGTAATAGAAAATGTTTTACGTTTTAAAGGTATTGGCAAACTGTAGAAAGTGTTACCCATCTTAAAGGCAACTCTTTTGCTCAGAATTTTTTGTTTTTCCTAATTAATTATTTAATTGAATCCACGTTTATTTTAATTGATTTTGTTGGTCTCTCAAAAGAGTGCAATCAAGAGCCATAATTTTATGGAATGGACAAATGGAAAAAAAATTTTGCAATTTTTTCAATTGAAACTGTTAATTGATCCAACGTTTTTCGTGATAGACAAAAATCCAATTATTATTTTAATTGAAGCTTGATTTTACTATTTGCTGTGAGCTGAAGTTCTGTTGCCAGCCACAAACGCAACATTATGGCCATTTGTTTTTAAAGTACTTCTTTTTGGTTTTAAGTAATCCAACATGCGTTACATTCTCCAAGTTGGCTCTATGCAGCCAACAGCTAAACAGCCGAATGCTTGAAATGAAGTGAGCTGCCTGCAACTGTATATGTGATATTTTTCTTCATTTCTATTTATATTATCCATGCGTAAGGCTTGCACCTGACAGGTTTATTTTCATGCAATTGGTGGCAGAACTTAGTGCTCATCTATGAATGAATATAATTTTATTCCCATAGCGCAATATATTTAAGTACTTCTCTTCCCCTCCTATAATAAAATTTATAATGTGGCTTTATGACAAATAATTTATTAAAGAAATCGTTTGAAAATGTTGTTTTATGAAATAGGAAATGTTCCTTGCAAGTCACTTCTCCAAAATAAGTGAAACGACGCACATCTAATCACCCACTTTCACCAATTGTAATGGTGAAGGGTATAAAAAAGCATTTATCATGTTGTTAAGTACAAGTATCATGACTGACAGTTTTATTATTATTTTCTTTTTTTTTTTTTTTTTTTTTTAATTTTTATTCTTCCTTTTGTTTCATTTGTGTATTTTGTAGCTAAAAGCCATCATGATACCTGATGGATAAATTTTTACAAAATAAATAAATTGAACAAATTAAAAAGACAATAAAATGAAAAAAAAAAAAAATAAAAAAACGAGTGAAATAAATTCATACACAAACACATGAATACAAAAGAAACTATAAGCAACATTGAAAAAGAATTAAATAAATTCGTAAATGATTAAATGACTGCAAAAGTGTTTGTTTAAATTGTGTGAGGAAATGCGTAATCGTTTGATTGTTGTATTTGCCAGTGTGATAAAAATTAGGCTGGCGTGAATAATAACAAAAATTAATAAATAAACAAACAGGTAAATAGACAAATGAAATTAATTATTGAATACATAAAAGATTTGCTATGGATCGCTGACTAAGCTTGGGCGAAATTCAGAGTCAAATAGGCAAAACTGTTCATTGTTTGACAGCAGCAGCTTCATGTTACATTAAAATGACGAACATCCTTAAAGTCCTGTCAGTGTTAACAACATATCCCGCCCAATACGTTGGCAAATATTCAATAAAGTTGGAAAAAACAGCCGAATAACTTTTTGTTCACATACGAGCTCAATATCGTGGTCACATTAATTTTAAAAAAGGGCCGAACTGCGCATCTGATCCCACCAAGCAAACAATATTCAAATTCTTAACAGTTCTTCTTCAGATTCTGACAATTCACACAATAACAAATGTAGGACCGATCGTGCTAAGTGTTCAATTATTATAATTAAGGGATTCGTTGTGCATCAATTAAGAGATCTTCCAACACCGAAAAAAAATAAAACACATAATTTTAATTAAAAATTTTGTAATATCAATTAAAAAATTAATTAAATTTTAACGTGTAACGGCCATTTTTACAATGTCTAATTATTTTACTTTTAACAGAAAATTAACTAACTGGCGGTTTGCTTAACAGGCACTATTTAATCGACGGTTAATGATTTCAGTCCCACCATCCTTCAGTTACTTAACACAAAAGAATTCGCTAAAAAGTATGACAATATTGTTTGTGTTTGTTTACGAAAAATACTATAATGACAGAGAATAGAAAAAAAAATTTTAATGTTTGTGAAAAAAAACATTGAAGTATACTGAAAGGAAATGGCAAAATATTCATAAGCAACAAATTGTTCCAGCTTGGAACATTCAAAGAAACAATTGAGACAGGTAAAATATTGGTCTATAAAAATATTAAGATATACACATGTTAAAAAGTTTTTTGTAGAGCCTCTAATATCACAGCAAGATTACTTTTTTTTGTTTCAAAGTTTTAAAATTATAAACATTGAAAAAATATAAGTGTTGCTTTCCCATTTTTTACATTTCTATTGTCAATTAAAATTCGCTATGCATAGGTGTCGATTATATTGTTAACCGCCACATTTTGTTCGGTTAAATTTAACAGACACTTTTCCGTTAAATGGTGTCAGTTAAAAGTTAATCATACATTGTGAAATATATTTTTAGTTAACCGAGTGTTAAAGTTCCAATTAAGTTTTAATCAGACATTGTGAAAATGGCCGTAAAGAAGTTAATAGTATCAATTAAATTATTATTGTGGACTTAATTTCCAAAGAAGATTTTTTCAAGAATAACGATTAAACATTTAATTAACTATTTTAAAACTTACAAACAAATTTTTCAATTAAATGCAATAAATTTATTAATTTCTATTCTATAAAGAGTTTTGCATATATGAAGTATTTAAAAGAATCAGCTAATGCGTAAAATAAATAAAAATAAAACGTCATTTTGTGTATTTCTTAGCTAAAAAATAAATTATTTACTTAATTAAGTATTGAAGGAAAAAATTATTTAAAAATTTAATTGAATTGATTAATCTTTTAATTGAAAAATAAATTATTCTAATTAAAGATGTTAATTAAAAATGTTAAATGTTATTTCTGTAAATAAAAGGTTTTTATTTTGATATTAGAAAGAACGAATATTTTACAGCGAAATCATCATTAGTTTCAAAGACGAGCATATGCCATTATTAATCACCCTTATCGTATTTGACATACACATATTTCGACTAGTGGCGTATTTGTAGTCGCATGTGCTGTAAAGGCAGGCCGTGGGGCATTCATAGGCGAAGCAGTTGCGTGGAATCTCTGCACCCACGAACGAATTAAATTTACACTCGGTACATCACTTATTCGCCGAATACCAAACTTTGAACAAAATTGTCGACGAGCAATCATTACTCTTGAAAAATGTCTCCACAGCGAACGGGCGATGCTCACTCGATCACTGCGGCATCGTGACAAACGAAGCCGCACAATCGATAATTCCAACGGCGCCACCCTCTCTCCGCACCGTTTATTACTTTTTGAAATAATCGTATTGAAAATTATAAATTTGCCACCAGATACCCTGTATAAATTAGCGTTTTTGCCAACTAAGTTTAAATTAGTAAAATACGCCGCGTATTCGTGACAAATACGCCAAACGCGATAAGGGCGAATGGAAATATATCTGCCAAATGGTAGCCACATCTGTGCTAGCAGGACCATATTCTGATTTTGCAATTTTCCATCATCAATTCGCATGTTTCCTCCCTAATTTTCCGAATTTAAACTTTGAGATCTTGAAAGGGTCATAAACTATTGGCATAAAGCTTATCTTTCGCGTAGTCGCAAAGAAAAAAGTCTAAATTATGATCGCCTCTTCGAGAAATCGCATCAATATCGCCATGGACGTTGACGACTTCTGCCGGCAGTTTATTTGAGAAACGAAAAGTTCGCTTGGCTAAATGAGCCTTAATGCAGACTTTCCAAATGTCTGGCAACGTCGTAATAAAATTCTATTTTGTACAGATTGATGACGTTGCAGCTACGTGACATTTCGCTCAAAGAAGTACCGTGAGAACTCGATTATCCGTAATTCGTTTAACCGGCAATGTCAATTTTCACCGAATGAAAAAGACAATTTTTGTGCGTCGGGCTTTAATTTTCTTGCATTGATTAACCGTGATTACCTTTAATATTCAGAATTATAAGCATATTCGATTATAAAAGGAAAATTCTTTATAAACGGCTATTGGCATAAAGCTTATCTTTCACGTAGTCGCAAAGAAAAAATTCTAAATTATGATCACCTCTTCGAGAAATCGCATCAATATCGCCATGGACGTTGACGACTTCTGCCGGCAGTTTATTTCAGAAACGAAAAGTTCGGTTAAAAAACGAATTTGCTCTGTAATACGTAATGTGATTTGCTGTTAAACCGACCACAAGTGAAAGCACGTAAAATGTTCGGATGTCGGGATTGAGTTGCCGGATATCATTGGAGTATATTCATCATTGGTGGAGCGATACAACAGTGAGACACACACCACGTAGCGACAATGCTCCACCGAGTAAATAAAGTTGAATACTCTGCTGTCACCGATAAACATAATCGCCCTCTTCTGTACACTTTCGAGAACCCTCAAAATAGGCTATATTTTCGTTCAGGAACGGTATGGAACGTAGCGCCGTCTTTTTTTTTTTTTTTTTTTTTTTTATCTGGGACCAGCACTTAGGAGATGATTCCTACACATGCGAAGCATTGTGCTCGAACTATAGGAAAGGGATAGTAGGAGAAACGACAGAAGGTGAAGCTTAATTAATTATTCTACAGCTCTGCTTTTGCACGTTCTTTGTTTATTCTCGTAGCAGTGCTGAAGCTTCGGTTCAGTAGCCATTTTTTTTATTATTGTTTGGTGCTATACAATACCGACGAAGGAGGGCGTTCTGATGTGATAGTGGATTGTTATCAGCTGAAGCCAGTAATGTTGAGTGACCAGTGACTATGCCTTGGCCACTGAAACCTCCGACAACAATTGACACACTTGTTGAAAATAAACCTCGTCCATAGCGAATATCTTCCAATTCCGCAAATACAAAATCCATTTTTCAGCGTAAATTTTGCAAACATCGACTTGAGATGCACAATCGTGGATTTCAGCATCCATCGTGATCCAACACAAACATGTTTCTATCAGTTTTTTTTTTTATCTTGGACCAGCACTCAGGAGATGACCCCTGCAGATGCGATGCATTGTGCTGCAACTAGAAGAGGAAAGGAATAGTAAGAGAGATGACATTTGGTGATGCTCTGATTTTGCATATTTTTTTTTTATAGCCGTCACTGTCGCCAAGAAGACGTATTAAATTTTGAAATTTTATTTTAGCAGCCATTTGATTAATTATTTTACTTCGCCGATGATGCTACACACTACCGACGAAAGAGGGCGCTCTGATGTGCCTGTGGATTGGTTACAGCTGAAGTCGTTACTGTTCCGTGACCAGTGAGTATGCTTTCGCCAGTGAAAGATTCCGACAACAGTTGGCACAAAGACACATCAGAGCACATCAGAAAAATTGCGAGATGTTTTTTTTTTTTTTTTATCTTGGAGATGTTTTAATGACTTAGTCTGAAACTGGGCTTGAACCCGAGACTTTTTTGGTTTTACAGTCAATGAGCAGACTACTTGAGCTATCGCCTCCTCCAATTGCAATTGCTGGCCAAGGTGGTGAAGGTTCACAATAACCTAAAATTGCTTAAGTTTTACGAACTGTTACCGCGAAATTGTCAACATTTTTATATATTAAAAATTTTATAAAAGCGAGTTTCAATAACCATAGAACTCAGCATAGCCAAATCGAATTCATATTACCGTTGGTCTTTATAGCACAGCTGTGCTACTTGTTATGGCTAACTTGAGCTCGTTATGTCAAACTTTGCATTTATTTATATGTCAGCTAAAATGTCAGTTGTTTCTGCAATGTTGTAATCGTGTTACAATTAACATCACTTGCTAAGTGAATTCGACTTGAGTGACGCATTTTTGTTTAATGCCAGCATGGTAACCTGTACAGAGTTTTCCAACTTCTCACTTCTAATCTAGTTGGTTTCCATTAAAAATTTATAAATATTCCTCCCTACAAACTGGGCCACACTAATAAAAGTGCGATATATATGGTGTGTTTAAGGCAAATTTGTTGGAAAGTGTATACACACACACACACACACACGCACGCACGGCCGCACATCAATTCATCACAATATCAACTAACAAATTGCCTTTAATGTTTAACACAATGTATATTTAATTTGTTTGTACAGCTCAGATGTGTAAAAAATTAAAAATATTTACAAAGCCATACACACTGCTACTACAACTACAACTACAACAACTACTACTACTGCTCATATACATACATACATGCACACACACATATAGTAAATACTACTGACATACATATAACAACTTTCAAATAAATTAAATTAAATAAAATGAATAAATAAATGTTACGTCGCATTGTGTATGCGTTTGGCTGTTTGTGTGTGTGTGTGTGTGTGTGTGTTTGTTATTTGTTTTACACTTTGCTGCATTAAAAACTTAAATATTGTCTTTTTTTCTTCTCTGCGTGTATTTGTATTTGAAAAGTATTTATTCAATTAACTATTTTAAATTTGCCAAACAAAAAATTACGTGAATGGTGGACGGATGTGCATAATAAAAAGCGTGAATAAGTTTTGGTCCCTTTTTTTTTTGCTTTTGAAGAAAATTTCAGTTAACAATCATTTAATTAATTTAATTGCAGCGTTTACTAGGAAAAAGTTTAATGGCTAAATTTCTTCATGACCAAAAAACAAACTCGTAGAAGTATAAAAAGGAAATTAATTAAATAACAACTGAATGAGAATTGTTTAATTCAAATAAAGATAATTATACTAGAATAGTTGGTAGTTTATTTTTTATCTCCTTATCTTCAAGGCGAAGAGAACCTGTGGACTGTCATGTTTTTAAAAAATCCATTTCATGGACTTATGTTTTCCCATATTTCAGTACCGGAATTCATGTTTCTTTCGAATTCGTTATTATTTGCAAGTGACAATCTTTTAGAAGGGAACATTATTAGGCGCCACTTGATCGCTTAAATGGTGACCCTACTTTAGTCTTGCACATTGTCCCCAAAAGAAATTAACATGCCAAATGGCATTTATTATTCAATCGACATTGTCGCCAGAACTGTTGGGTTTATTTATAAAAATTTTCTATATACAAATTAAAGCAGATAAGGAGGAAAAAGCGTAAGGCTTCCTTTTTATGTCGTTAATTTTCCCCTTGATCTGCTTAAGTCACAACTTGAAGTTAAGTATGTTTTTGAACATGACGCACTTGATGTTTTTAATTGAGTGCTTTTTTAACTGCAACACACTCTTCAAATAGAGGCAGGCAACAAACAGCAAACATCAGCTTGTGTACGTACGTACCGCACAACAACGAAAATTACAAGTACAAAGCTGTAAAACAAAATGAAACTAAAGTATATGAGAAATTAAGAAAAGGAAAAATAAGAAGCAAAAAAAAATAAAAAATAAATAAATAATAAACACAAGTAAATGAATAAAAATATATTGTGAACAACACATGTTGTTCAACACGAAGCGGCCATAAAAAAAAAAAAACGAGAAAAAAACACCATCCTCGAAATGAAGAGGAAAGTGCCTGAGTATATATGTATGTATATATGAGTGTGTGTGTCTGTATGTGGGAGAGTGTTAAAATTATAATGGCATACTTTTAGTGAAGGATTTAAGTACAGGCTTAAGCGAATCTTGTTATCAGTAAAATACGAGGATGCAACTTAAACAGCAACTGCTCAAATAAATATTCAATATTTTTTGGCTTGAACGGACACTTCATAACAAAAGTTTTCAGTCTTCAAGACTTGTGTGGAAAAATTTTTCTTTTTAAAAAAAATTTTTTAACACACATTTTTGGTGAATTTCGCCAAGGCACATTTAGCCAACCATAATATTGATGTAGTTGCATCAAACCGTTGGATGTTCGATGTCTGGAAATGCTTAATGCTTAATCACATAATGTCGTAATAAAATTTATTTTTCTCTAGATCGCACTCGTTACAGTTACGTGACATGTCGGTGAGGCAAGCATTTTAATAGATTTTCAAACATCAAACATGATGGTTTGAAGCAACTACGTCACCGTTACGCTTGGCTAAATGAGCCTTAATGCAGACTTTCCAAAGGTCTGGCAACGTCGTAATAAAATTCTATTTTCTACAGTTTGATGACGTTGCAGGTACGTGACATTTCGCTCAAACAAGTACCGTGAGACCTCGATTATCCGTAATTCGTTTAACCGGCAATATCAATTGTTCGCGAACGAAAAAGAAAATTTTTGTGCATCGACTTAAATTTTCTTGCATAGATTAACCGTGATTACCCTTAATATTCAGAATTATAAGCATAGCTTTGTTCGATTATAAAAGGAACATTCTTTATAAACGGCAATTGCCCATTTATCGAAGTTGAGTGAGTCGTTAACATATACACGTGTTTTGTTTAGAAAGTGCGTATTAGTGGTTAGTTTTGCAATGACATTCTTTGGGCTTTTCTCTATATAAATTATTATTAAATTATTAAAAATATTAAATTAAATTAAAAAAGACCTTAGGCTTAAAATAATTAGTGTTATTAATATTTATTTATTATATTATTTAAACATGTACAGAAAATCCTTGAATAATTTTTCTATTGTATGAATATGTCTGGAGAGAGACTCGCACATATGTATGGAATGATACTATTGTTACTCGATTAACTGAGAAAATTAATTATCGCGTAATGCATATTCTGAATAATCGAGGTTCAGCTGTGTTTTCATACAAGTATGTTTTCGTAGACCAAACATTATGGTTTGATGCTACCACATCAACATTCCGGTTGGCTAACGGAATCTTGAGCCCAAAAGTTAAATTAGACGCGACTTATACTTTTGCCATAGCCATAGCCATTGCCATAACCATAATAGAATTTTTTTCTCGTCAATTAGTGCTGCCATGACTTATGGTTTTGTCTCTCTTTTATTATTGTAAAAGTCGGAAAAAATATGAGCAGCAATTCAGTTCACCTCTAACTTCTCTCAATACTTTATGGTTGTGGCAGAAAACAAAAATTCAATTGGTTTCCATGGTTGTGGTTATGGCTGTGGCAAAATTATAAAAATTATAAGTTGCAACTGAGGGAACGAATCTTACTGGCGACTAATGTATTCGCCTATAGGTGACACAGCCATAGAAACCAATTTTTCTTTTCTGCCATAACCATAACTAAGTCAAATTTAACCTTAAAGGCAGCTGACACACTAATGTCACGCAAGTGATGCGGCCAACTCAAGCAATTAGTTGCAACCATTTGCACGATTGCATCAGCTTGATTGCCCCAGTGTACATGCTTCGACGAAAACTTTATGGGTCAGACTGATGCACATAATTGCTTAAGTCGGTTGCATCAGTTGCGTTTCATTATTTGCTAAGCTTTCTAAATCTGCCTTAAATATACTCTTTTACTTTTGTTTGCAAATGTGTGCTGGGTTAGCTTTGCCATGTGGCCGGGAAAGTAAGAAATCGTAGTCTTGCCCTACTTGGTTTCTCTAAGATTCATTTGTCTTATCTATTCGAAATAGATGGAGAATTAATAGAAGAGGGAAGAAAGTGGAAGAAGGGAAAGTGAGAAAATGCAGGATTACATAACACTGTTGTTGTAAAGCAAAGCTGCTGCGTGCTTTGGTTTTATTGCGCCGTAGACAAATACCGACAAAGTAGGGACCAATCATATACATACATACGAGTATAGCACAGACATCAGAATTTCTTTTCATGTTTGGTGCCAAATTAAGTCATTCGATATTAGAATGCAGTTCTTATACATTTTAGTACAATTTTTTTTTAAAAAATTTCGAATCGAATGCCATAATTTGACGCCTCGAAGGATGTATTGAAAGCACGATCTTCTGGCTGTAAAGTCAACATGCTAATTACTCAGCCAACACCATCATCGCTATTAACATATAGAAACCTCAAAGAAATGTTTGTCCTAAAGGGCAATTGAAGGCATGACCTTTTCGTTAACTACTGTGATAAATTTTAGTTTGAAATTATAACACCTACATCGTATATGAAAATTTGGGGGGAAATAGAAAAATACTTGATCAAAAATATATATACATATATATTTTTTTCATTTTAAAATTCAATTTTCTTGGTGTGAGTTGACAATTTAAAAATAGAATTTTTATTAATCCTTGTTGAATATTTTTACGAAGAGGATATAAACGCAAATAAACATTAAGAAAGATTTTTACTATTTGCAAAGATTTGTCTGGAAAGAAAAATTAACCTTTTAATATTCATATGCATATATTGAATCTGGTGGCAGTATTGAAGAGGATTGATCAAACAGGACAATAAATTTGTTAACAATAGTTCACCAATTCGTTTGAATTTTATATAATTGAATAATTGGACATTTTTGTCCTTGTGCTGACTGGAAAACAAATTTTCAATTCTATTGTACAAGAAAACGTACCCTGGCCGGACTTTTGAGCATCAAGTTCCATTCCTTAATAATTCAAAAAAAATTTTGAAGAATAATCAATTCAACGCTCCTATCCTATACATTGGTTAACTAAACAAAATTTAACATAAGTATATTTTTGATGAAGTATTTTTCTATTTTCCTCTAAACTAAAATTTGTCACACTACACTGTCAACAGCACGTTCTATATATGTGTTGTTACATTTAATCCATTGAACTAATATGACTGGCTACAACTACAGCGAAGCACATTTTCGCAGAAGATGACAAATTTTCTACATAATTTTTCACTTACCCCTTTTGCTGGGCCACGTTCTTGACTGTGTGAACAAAACAAATGTTTGAGTAGGCATAAGCCAGTATGGAAGAGCTCGTGTGTATGTGTGTGTTAGTAATTTATAAATAGGCCTCAAGTTATTCAACAAGAAAGAAGGAAAAAAAACCAAGCAGCATAAATAATCAAGTCAGGCAGGCAGGCAGGCAGGCAGGAGAGAATATTTCTTTCTAGTTTTTTCTTTTTTTTTTTGCATATTTATGAGGGTGAAGTTTTTTTTTATTGCTGATTCTTTGCTTGTGATGCATATGATGTTGCTCGAATGCACATACTTATACAGGGAACAGTTGTGTCAGGCTGTGTCTGAACGAAGGCAAACATATGTTGTTTAAGGCGTGTGCAATAATGAGTTGTTTTTAAAATGTATTTTGTCAATCTTGGCAACACTTATAAATTATGCTCTTTTTTTTATATTCCAAAGTATTATTATTATAATTTTTAGACATACAATTTTTTTGTTGCTGCTTTGTTTTTTTGAACCCAACTTAAGTATGTACAGTGTGCCTATAATTTCGCTTGAAGATAAAGACATAATGTCAGTCGTTTTATGTGTAAATTTGTCTTAATATTTTTTGCCCTTTTCCTTGCTGTTTTTTTTTTTTTGCTTCTTCCTCTTTTTTTTGTTTTTTGTCGCTTTTATTGTTGGGTCTCTTGAAGAAAGTGTTTATTTTTCTGTTTATTAATGTTCATTTATCGTTTTTTTTTTTGTTTTTTTTAGAAACGGGAGTTTTTTTTTTATTTTTTTTAATATTTTTTTTTTGGTGCAGGAGTGTAAAACTTAAGATGGGAATTGTTTTTAAGTTCTTTTAATATGATATTCTTATGTCTACTTTTATCAAAGGTCATGTTTGTTTTATAATCCTGTCATCTCATGTCAAAATATAAGCAAACACACACACACACACACACACATGCAGATAAGACGAAAAAGAAAAACATCACATGACACCAGATAAAATGCTTTAGCAAGTCGACAATTTTAAACAGTGTATGCTGACACTAAAATCAGTTTTATTTTTAAATTAAACAAAAAAAAAAGAAAAACGAAGATATTTAAGGAAATCCATATGTGCATTAATCATTTGTGTCTTGTCAGATGTTGCAATGGGGCACCAAAGGTTTAATTTAAAGATAAAGAAAAAAAATTAGATAACACAGTGACAGGAAATACAGCTGGAATTCAAGAAACTACATAAAGGATCAATGAGGGTGATTGTCAAGAAAATATTGTGTCTTTTTGGCATGTTTGTATATGTACAGTAAAACAGACATAGCTGTCTCACTCGAATTTGTCGCATGCATAAAGATAGCAATGGACCTTGTGGACATTTGTTTACTTATGGCAACCGCTGCAGAGAATTGACTCTCTTCGATCCTTGGATCCGAACAGGATTATTCCATATGCCGCTCTGCCTTATCAAGCCATGCAAATTCGCTTAGGAATGTCTTGGGCCCCTGAAAGTTGGTCCAACATTGCCAAGGTTTAGCGGCTGAAGCATCAGACAGAGCAGGATATTGGACAAGTATGTGAGGTACAGTCGGCTTCCTCAGCCTTCAAATCATTACAACTCAATAGTGAGGGTGGCGATGGCACGATGAATGGGAGTCTGCACGTTGACTACAAAACTAAAAACGGACCTGTGTGCAACTCCAGTTTCAGACTAAAATTATAAAAAAAAACATCTCGCATTTTTCTGATGTGCATTAGTATGGCTTTGTGTGTCAGTTGTTGTCGGAAGGTTTCAGTGGCGAAGGCATAGTCACTGGTCACTGAACAGCAACGGCTTCAGCGTGTAGCACCGGCGAAGTAAAACAATAATAAAAATGGCTACTGAACCAAAGCTTCAGCACTGCTACGAATATAAACAAACAAAGAACGTGCGAAAGCAGAGCTGTAAAATAATTAATTAAGCTTCGCCTCCTGTCGTTTCTCTCCCACTATCCCTTTCCTATAGTTCCAGCACAATGCTTCGCATGTGTGATTCGTGATTCGCATGAGTTTCCGTGATCGTGACCAAATTTTTATGCACTCATCATGACGTAAAAAGAGCATCGTGTATGAGTAAGTTTTGCTTTTGCGTGAACGTGTCTAATTGTGAGAGATTATTTTTTTTACAATGCTTTGCATGTGTAGCAGCAGTCATCTCCTGAGTGCTGGTCCCAGACAAAAAAAAGTAATAGATCTTATATGGGGCTAAAAATATATTTCCACTAAAAATGCTCATGAACACAATTGTGACGAGTGACGAATTTTTTGTTGTGAACTTTTGTCATCGGAAATAAAATACATCTGTGCATATGAAAATTAACAAAACAGCGCCGTCGAACAATATTCGTGGTTTTTTTTCTATTTCATACGCCGACGATCGACGAACAAATTACTACAGAGTTACCGTTTTTCTTTTTTACTTATCAAATATACTCAAATTAGTAACTGAAGTTAATTTTTATTTTAAAAATTGTTTAATTTTATAAATGAAATCATTAAAAGTTATACGTACACATTTTTTTTACCATAAAATTGCTTCTTAATGCTTAAATTATTCAAGTAATTTTTGTTTATACGGTAACACTATCAGCTGTTATATGAAAACTAAATTTCAATAACAAATTAAATAATATCAATGCAACTGACTTAATAAATAAAGAAGTAAAACAGTATGAATAAAACACAATCTGGCATCTTAAGATTATAAAAATTATGAAACAAAAATGAAATATGGGATTAAGACAGCTGTAATTTTTCCGTCGTTATTGTGCGTCACACTGCGATTTTACACAAAGAACGTATACCGACGAATTCGTTGTGCTAGACAAAAAATTCATAGTTCGTACCAATTGTGTTTCCAGTGTAGAACTTTGTACTAAAGTCAATTTGCCAACAAAAAAAAAAAAAAATTAAATGGGTCTACTGGCAAATCTCGGTATAACGAATATCGGTATAACGAAAATCCAATATATCGAACGTCCAAATTTTCTACACTAACAAACCGATATAGCGAACGCTATATTAATTTTCTACTGGCTATGACGATATTGAAATGTAGTTGTGGTGATGCAAACCCTTTCTAGTAATTCCACAAAGTTCTTATATAAAAAGCAATGTACAAAACACAATGTACATGTATGACTTTTATTGATGACAAATTCTTTTAAACTATATATAAAATTTTTCTACAAAGTGACACAACATAAAAAATATTTCAAAGCCAACTATGTGAATATACATGTTGAATAAGCAAAGTGTTAATGCTCAAATTATATTTCCAACACTCCTCCTCAACATATATATTTTACAAACTGATTTTATGTTTTTAAATTTAACAAAGTAACAAATTTATTATGTTTTAATTTAGACAAATTTTTAGTAAATATATCCGCAATCATATCTTCCGTAGGACAGTATTCCAAATAGATTTCCTTATTATTTACTACTTCTCTAATGTGATGATACTTTATATCTATATGTTTGCTGCGATTATGAAATACTGGATTTGTTGCTAATTTTAAAGCTCCTTGATTATCGACGTTCAATTTAATACTTTCTTCATTTATGAAACCAAGTTCTTGTAGTAATCTTCTTAAGTATACTGCTTCCTTTGCTGCATTTGATATAGACATATATTCAGCTTCTGTACTGCTTAATGCTGTTGTGGATTGTTTTTTCGACTCCCAAGATATTGCACAATTTCCAAGATAAAATATGTATCCATTATGTGACTTTCTGTCAGTTTTACATCCACCCCAGTCTGCATCAGCATAACCGATTAACTCTTGATTACTTTTGCAAAATTTTAATTTAAGATTTTGAGTTCCTTTCAAATATCTAAGAACTTGTTTTGCCGCTTTAAAATGTTCTACATGTGGATTAGTATTTCTTTGTGCTAATTTATTTACAGAATATAATATATCTGGCCTTGTCGTTAAAGATAAATATAATAAAGAGCCAATAAGTGATTGATATAATGTGCTATCAACCTCTTCACATTTTTCATTGCATTTTGTTTGAAAATTTGGTTCTAGTGGAACTGATGATGTTTTACAATTTTCCATATTGTATTGTTGTAACAAATCTTTAATATAATTTTCCTGACAGATATTTATATCTCCAGTTTCACCGTTACGTTCAACTTTCATCCCCAAAAAATGTTCCAATAAACCTTTATCTGATACTTCAAATTTCTTACTAATTTGAGACTTGAATTTTAATATTTCTGCTTTATTTTTACATCCAACTATTATATCGTCGACGTAAACTGCGACTACAATCAATTCTTTGTCTTGTATTTTTTTATATAAACACGGTTCATTTTTGCAACTTTCAAATCCCATCTTACATAAAACTTCATTTAATTTAAAATTCCATGCTCTCCCGGATTGCTTAAGACCATAAAGAGATTTGTGCAGACGTAACACTTTATTTGGATACCTTTTGTTTTCAAAACCTTGAGGCTGTTGCATGTAAATTTCATCATATAAATCTCCATTCAGGTATGCTGAAGTTACATCTATTTGGTGCAAATGCATTTTGTGCTCAACTGCTAATGCCAAAATCATTCTTATCGTTTCGTATCTTATAACAGGGGAAAAAGTTTCTTCGTAATTTATGCCGTATTTTTGACTACAGCCTTTGGCGACCAACCTTGCCTTAAACCTTTCAATTTCACCTTCACTATTTTTCTTTAAAGTGTATACCCACTTACTTTTAATAGTTTTATGACCTGCTGGTAAATCAACTAATGACCATGTCTCTTTTTTTTCCAACAAAGACATTTCTTTTTTCATAGCTTCTCTCCATTTTTCACTTTCACGACTGGATAATGCCTCTTCTAAAGTTTTTGGAACTTGCTCCTTCACTGCATTATTCAGTTGTTGATATATTTTTCTTGGACGACCTGGCCTACCATTACTAAAAATTTTAGGTCTACCTGGCCCACGTTTACCTTTTTCATTTGTTTCTACAACCTCATCAAGTGAAATATCGCTATTTACTGATCTTACAATGCTATACTCTAAATCTTCTTGATTTGAGGTATTATTTGTCTCAAATTGTTCATCGACATCTTTCTTATTTACAATCGCTTCGAAATCCATAAAATTTTGAATGTTATCATTAATTTCTTTACAGGGTAATTTATATTCATTAAATAAAACATTGCGTCTTTCAATAACTTCTCGTGTTTTCTTATCATATAAGCGATATGCTTTTGATACTCTAGAATAACCAACCATCATCATATTTGCACCTTTTGATTCAAATTTTCCTCTTCTTTTATTCAAAACTACTGCATTTGTACCAAAAATTTTAAAATGATTTACACATGGCTTACGACCCGTCCATATTTCATAAGGCGTTTTTCCATCGAGACTTTTTGATGGAGATCTATTACGTAAATAAACTGATGTTGCTACAGCTTCAGCCCATAAATCTTGTTTTAAACCAGCATCGACTAACATACAACGAGCCATTTCTACTATTGTTCTATTAAACCTTTCCGCTACCCCATTCTGTTGCGGCGTATAAGGTACCGTTAACTGACGTTGAATTCCGCATTGCTCCAAATAATTATTAAAATCTTTATTAATATATTCTCCTCCATTATCACTACGAATACATTTTATTTTACGATTTGTATGACGTTCTACTAATTCTTTGAAATTTTTAAATTTTTCAAATACCTCGCTTTTGTATTTTAAAAAATAAACAAAAACTTTTCTTGACTTGTCATCTATGAATGTGAGGAAATACTTTGAACCTCCAACTGAATCTATTTTCATAGGACCACAAACATCCGAGTGTATTAAATCTAACAACTCACCAGATTTACTTTCAGATTTCTTCGGGAATTTTATAGCATGAATTTTGCTAACCATACATATTTCGCACGGATCTTGATGTTTCTGCGTCAAATTTATACCATTCACCATATTTTTCTTCGACAACTCAAACAGGCTTTCATAGTTCAAATGTCCATATCGACGATGCCAAGTTTCATTAATGGATTGTACAACACATAATTTCTCGTTCGGTATTTTTATTTTAAATTGGAACAAATTTTCTTCTTTACGGGCTTTTAAAACTATTTCACCGTAAGCATCAGTAAATATTGCACCCTTATTATTAAATTTGATTTTGCCACCATACTGTACGACCTTATTGACAGATAAAAAATTTCCATTCAGATCTGAGGAATATAAAACATCTTTTAGTACAATTTTATTATTATTTATAAACAGATTGACTGTTCCTATTCCTTCAGCAGCAATTGATTTTCTATTTGTCAACATTATATTATCACTGCATCTGTCTAATTTACAAAATAAATTTCGATTTGCACACATGTGACTTGTAGCACCGCTATCAATGTACCATGTCGATGTTTGTGTATCTCTTTTTTCAGAATTCGCCATTGCAATCAAAGAGTAAGTTTTTTCTTGATTACGTTTTTCGTTGCACCTATTTGCATAATGCCCTTTCTTACCACATATGAAGCAATGTCCCTTTTTAACATTCAAATTATTATTACCTTTCTTGTAACCTGTTTCTCTTTTGGCTGCACCAAAAGCTTGTTCAATCGTAGATGATTTGTTTTGTTGATTTCGACGTTCATACTCTTCAAGAAGTTTAACCTTTAGCATTCCTAACGCTGGTAGAGAATCCCTCGTTTCTATGGCAATAACGAAGTTTTCAAACTCTCTCGGAAGACTTGACAATAAAATGACTACCAATAATTCTTCTTGAATACTAATTCCAACATCGGCTAATTTCTCCGTAATTTCACAAAAACTGTTTAAATATTCGGCCATATCTTTGCTGTCTTTCATGTTCAAACTTAACATCTTTTTATATAAGCTAACCTTTTGCATCGGACCACTCGGCTTGTAAACTTCCTTAAGTTTAATCCAGGCATCTTTAGATTTGTTAATGTTTTTAATATGGTTCAACTGGTTAGACTTAACACTTAATAAAATTGTTGCGAGCGTTTTTTCATCATTACTCTTCCACTCCAAAATTTTATCACGACTCCAGGTTGAATCTGCTTCTTCTTCGCCACTTGCATACTTCCAAAAACCAGAATGAATAAGGATACTTCTCATATAAATACTCCATGTTTCGTAATTCCTTTCATCTAGCTTTTCTATCTGATATAATGACGACGATGCCATTTTTTCTTTTTAAATCTTGCAATAAAAATTCAACAACTTCCAAATCGTATGTCTGGGCCCATAACCTATTGAAATGTAGTTGTGGTGATGCAAACCCTTTCTAGTAATTCCACAAAGTTCTTATATAAAAAGCAATGTACAAAACACAATGTACATGTATGACTTTTATTGATGACAAATTCTTTTAAACTATATATAAAATTTTTCTACAAAGTGACACAACATAAAAAATATTTCAAAGCCAACTATGTGAATATACATGTTGAATAAGCAAAGTGTTAATGCTCAAATTATATTTCCAACATGACGAATGGTGAAAGAAATATCACAAAATAAAAAAGCAAAATGGAATAATTGTGTGCAATTGCGAATAAACCAACCGTGGTTCAAAAAATCGTACTTTTTTTAAAAAAAAATGTACGTCAGTATGAAGGAAGAGTTTCTCGATCAAACAAAAAAACATTTGCGAATATATAAAACGGCGCTTAAAATAAAAGCCAGAGAAATTCATAAGATAATTTGTAATGGCGCTTTCCAAGCAAGTGATGCTGGTTATTTAAAATCAAAAAGAAAAATGTACGTAATTAGACTTCTGGAGTTCTGTTAGTTCTAAAGTTATCATCCAGATCTAATTTAGTGAATCCATTGAAAATTAAAAACTAAAATTACAAAAGATTATAGAGGAGCATAATTTAACTCGTGCAGTTATTTTCCAATCGTTGGTCTTGAGAGAAATTTAAGATGAATAGAATAGACTAGAATACAAGAACAGTAGAAGAAAATTGGAAAAAGTATCTACAAACCCACATCAAATAGCGATTTTTTTTTCAACAGAATTATCTGTTAATGTAGAACCACATGAATTAACATTTATGTATGTAGTTTTTGTTTTTGACTTTTGAAATTAAAAATAAAAATATTATTTTTTTTAATATGTTTGTGAACTGAGTAATTTTTTGTTTATCTAAAATATTCATAATAACTAATTAATTAATTAATAATTAATATTTCGTTATTGTGAATGCGGCTAACATTATATCGTTCATTATACCGAGATTTGTCTGTATCATAAATTATTTGCCTCTGTGGATTTAGTTGGCTTTTTACACTTGAGCAGTTCTTTAATAATTTTTTCGTGATTAGTTTGTGAGCGTGAGTTTCCGTGATCGTGACCAAATTTTTATCCAATCATGATGTTAAAAAAGAGAATCGTGCATGAGTAACTGAGAGAAAATCTCTCACAATTCCATCTCTAATTTTCAGGTATTACCAATCATTTACCAACAGATATGATACTATTCATTCGCCTAATTTAAAGAGTTCCGAGCGTCATATACTGATGCAAGGAAGTGATTGTACATGAATATGGGCATAGGTTAAACAGATCGTATAGCTTCTCTGTGTTTTTTCCATTGGTCCGGCTGTCCGGGGATGACCCCTACATATGCAATACATTGCACGAGAACTAGTTGAAAAGGGATGGTGTGGAGTAGAGATGTGTATGTGGTCAAGTGACAAGAAGGATAGACAACTTAATACGCGTTCTTCTTCAGAATTTTTAAAGCAGACTTGCTGCGTTTATTGCGTCAAGTTGCCGCATTAAGTTAAATGAGAACCATTTCATTGATTATTTTAATTCGACTACTGTTTTTGCTGCAACACCGAGCAAGAACTCAGCAAAAGTTAGTGCTTGCCTGGAAGCATTTCTCTGTAGCAGACACCATTACCGAAACACTTGCAATTGCGCTTTTATAATGCATGATGTTTGTTTGCGATGAACCGGTTAGAAGCACTGCTTTATGTATTCAAAAAGACAAACGCAAGAAATGCATTTTTTTTAAGCATTTATACTGCCCATTAGCAGTGTATTCACTCACTTTAGTGCATATAGTTGGCAGTTTTCTAAGGACTTGTTCAGAAATATGCAGTGAATTGCTTCCCACAGCTTTTAGTGTTTCTAACAAACTGGGTTTTAAATCCAGGATGTACTCTACTCAACAGGATTTATTTTAAATATCTGACCAGGGCAGCTGATAAGTCCATCGGTGTGACTTTCATTACAGTTTAATAACTTGTCTTCATTCATCGTAGACTAGTTAACTCACATAAAAGTCAGCTTTGCTTCAGCTCTTTCCTTGTAAAGAGTCATCAATCTCGTGTGTTATAATTAATATTTAAAGAATATTTAATTTTTAATCAGACATTGTTTCATCCCACAAGACTTGCACGTTTTCCAACGAATATGTACGTTAAAAATAAAATTAAAATTGCTTTTTGCAAAAACATATGGAAGCACTCCTATTTCCTTAAGTATATTAAAAACAAGACAAGACGCAGAAAAGAAAAAAACAAGCGGACTCCATATTCATTTATGATTTATTTAAAATAATGTTGCTCTTTCCCCTCCAATGTTTCACTCCCAAGGTTTTTCATTTCATTTTTATTTTTTACAAAATACTGCTGTGTCTGCAATATGTCTTAAGAAAATGATTGATTTGTTGCCATGAAGCAAACATATTGGAAAGTTTCAGCAGCAGCAGCAGACGCCGAAAACGCTCACCCTGCTGCAAGAAAAAAAAGGGAAAGAATATTAAAAATTGAAAAACCGTTTGTGCCCCACGTCGTATGAGTGATATTTTTTTATTTTTTATTATTTGAGCAGCAATAAATATTTAATTGCCTGTTTCTCTGTTTTTTTTTCTGCTCTCCGTTTTACTCGTGTTTGACTTGCTTTTTATGGCTTTAGGCTAAATAAGCAATTTAATGGAATTTTATATCAATTTAATTTTATTATTTCCATAATTTCCAGGTTATTTGTTTGCTTTTGTTTTTGCTTTTGTGGTTTTTTTTCGCTGTGGGTTTGCAGATTTCTTTGCTTTTCTTTTCCCAGCTTTATTTTTATTATTTTCTCAATATAAAAGCCATAAAAATTATTTTATTGTAATTTCTCCCTGTACATTCTGTAGGTTTTATTGCTTCATTTTTAACTCATCGTTAGCGTGTCGCTGCAAATATTTCCAAAAGTGCAGCGACAGCTTAAAAAGTGAAATTCTTAAAATTTTTATGTTTTGTACGTTTTTATGACACCAAGGCAGCTTGTTCGGTTGCTTGACTTTGCAATCTATGCCACAATGAGTCTAATAATAAAGTTGTAATATTCTTGTGCACGACAAATGGATAAAAGTAGCAACATGAACATAACAAGGGCAGCAGCAAAATAGCTGTAGTTCTGCTTGCTACTAGTGCCACAACAAGGGAATACTGCGAAAGAATAAGTTTGTTTAATGTTTGAGAGGACAGTGCCGAGTGGAACTGATTTTTAAATTGTGTGTCAGCAAAAGCTTGTAATTAAAATTTTTTTTAAATAAATATTTAATTGGAAAATAATCCCTTGAGTTGAAGTTATCTGGGCGTGGCACTGCCCACTTGCTATTATTAATATTGTATTGTAATGCAAAATCAATGTTTTCGGAAAATGTGCACATCAACGACTGTGATGTTCTGAAGTTATATATTTTTAGAAGGCGTGGTACTGCCTACTTTTACCATTACATATGAATATGCAATGTTTACTGGCTTGTTTTGGGGGTATACTTCAGCTGAATTCTTTTCGAATAAATATTTGAAATTAAAAGGCGTGACATTGCCGACTTTTACATAAATATGCCAACTTGGTTGTAAAGTTTTGAGGAAATTCCGTGAGTTGCAGTATTTTGAATAAATACATAATGTTTGTAGGCGTGACACTGCCCACTTTTGTAACCTTAAAATTGAATTGTGATGGAAATTCAATGTTTGCGGTAAAAGGGCACAACAATTGTGGTGCTTTGAAGCGGTTTAAATAAATACTTCTGTGTATAGGGCGTGGCACTGCCCACTTTTTTCATTATGATATTGTATTTACGTGAATATACAATGTTTGCTGGAACTTTAGAGGGAAGCGCTTGATATCAAGTGATTTGAATAATCAGATATTGTTAGTAGGCGTGGCATTGCCCACTTTTGTAATCTCAATATTGTATTTGCCTGAATGTGTATGCATTGTTTGATGTATATTTGTTTAAATTTTTTAAATATTTGTTTTTAATAGGCGTGGCACTTCCCACTTTTACAGTTTTAATATAGTATTTACATTAATATTAACCATTGTTAGAATTAATGTCGCCTTGAAATACGAATTTTATATGAGAAAACCGGTTTTAACGTACACCTTAACTTTAACAAGTGTTTTTGCTTAAATGCGTTAATATTTCCTGTAAAGTTTCAAAAATATCCTTTGCGTTACATTATTTTGAATAGGTTAGGTTAGGTTGGTAGCTTGCTGGATGTGAAGGTGAATAACGGTGCCCGCCCACTTGTTTCCAATTTATTATGGTCCCATTATCCGTAGTGAAAAAACTTTCACGTGCTGTAGTGATACAGACCGGAGTTTCTGCTAGGAATCGAACCTAGAACCTCCAACTGATAAAATAGCACACTATTCATTATACTACAGGGGTTTTCTTTATTTTGAATAACTGCATGATTTTTATAGGGGTTGCACTGCCCTCTTTTGTAACCCCAAAAATGTATTGTTTTGCGAACCTTTCGCTGTAAAATTTCACAGAAATCTCGCGAATTGAATTCGTTCAAATAACTGTCCTATTTAAGTGGGTGCCCCTGGGTGTTGCTGCAGATAAGCTAAGAGCTGCACAAATTTTGTATTTTGGTAAAAAGAAAGTAAGCGTGGCACTGCCTTCTTTTATAGCGGAAATAGTATATCGCCATGAAAATTTCCATACTTGATCATGAGAATCAGTTAGTTATATAATCGGTTAGTATATCATAAAGATTTTTTCGTGGGTGTGACACTGCCCAGGAGCACTGTTTTAGCATTGTCCTGAAAAAAGTGCTGTAGCAAAAAGTTGCACACTTGTTTGAGCTGCTGCCGCTATAAGAAAAAATTCTTTTCCAGATTGTTTTTATAACATTTCTTTTTTTGCTTTGCTTTTGTTAATATTATGTTATTGTAATATAGTTGTTTAACTTTCTGCACTTATATTTTGTCAATAAACGTAATAACAACTAGCAACAACAACAACAACAGCAATAACGAAATGTTTGCACACATACATACATCTACAATACAAATATATATTCAACGCTAACAACTTTCATTCATTCCTGCAATTTTTCTCTATTAAGAAAGAAATTGAAATACAATTTATACAAATAAAAAGAAGAGTACGAAGAAAAAAAAAAAAAAGATAGAAAGTAAAGTAATAAAATGGGGAAATAAAAAAGAAATAATAATTGTTTGTAGCCTGCAGTTAAATGGAAAAGAAATGTTAAAGTTTTCTTTCATTTTACTTGCAATAATTTTTTCTTTCTCTTTTGCAATTTGTTTTTTATTTTTTTTGTTTTTTTCTTTTTTAAGACTTTTACTTTGCAAGTGCTGATATTTATTTAAGATTGCTGGTTGTATTAGTAACCAACATCCACTTACTAACGTATTTCTTTCTTGTTACTAAATGACTGTTAGTCAGTATGCGTGTTTGGTTTTATAAGAAAATTGTTTTACAGCCAGAAACATTGTTTAATAATGATAAAATAATAATAATAAAAAAAAAAATCTAAAAATTATTAAAATGAAAATAAATAATAGTTTTCTTGCTGCATTAGTTTATTATTTCTTTATTATTATTATTATTTTTTTTTGCTGTAACAGCCTGAAGGTAAAACTTTGTTTATTGTAATAAAAATATTTCTGAATATTTTTTTTAAATATAATTTCTTAAGTTATTGTGCAATTTATTAATAATATCTTGCCAGGTAATATTTTCTTTTCATTATTAGGTCTGTTCCACATGCATAACAAAATGGTCCGGACTTTTGAGAGTAAAAAGAAAATTACTCTCTGAATGTGTCAAAGTTGTTCAAAATTGCTGGAACGCAAAAAACGACAATTGAACATCTTGAATGAAATAGTAATGCTGCTTACTTTTTCAAAAATACATTTTCTTTTAGTGATTTTAGACGCCTGAAATGCATAATATTTTAAAAACAAAACATTTGCATCATTGGCATCAGCTTTAAAAAGTGATTGAAAATGAACTGGGAAGAAGTAAAAAAGGCCAAGCGAGTGAATAGCTGGGGTCCTCCCGTGTCCTCTCATTGTATTGCCTGAGCGGGATCAGTCTTCATACCGTTTAATCGGTCCCAAACCACGCCGAATTCCAGATAAACAAGTTTAACCCTCTCACATCGCGCTCCGACACTTTCGCGAGCTCCCGCAGGAAGGGTAACTCCATCGCAGACGCACGCCCCATGGTGAGAAGGGGACAGTAACAAAACACGTGCTCAACCGTCTCCTGCTTCTTCTCATCACGACAGCTCCTGCAAAAGTCGTTATACTTACAACTTCAAGTTTATTTAAAAAATCTTCCATTTTCTGTTTTTTTTAGTAAATTTTTAACTGAAAACATTTTCGTTTCTTTGCAAATTTTCTGATTAATTTCTTCGTTTCATATGTAAATAAAAAACAGCTGATAATTTAATTCAAGTTTGAACTTACCGAAATAAAAAGTTCGTGTCACTCTATACAGAAAATGCAAAATTTTACTCTCTCATGTTCTCTAAAAATTTTTATCTTGAACCTTTTTGGACTAATTTGTGCGAGTTCAGACTGTTTTGTTAGGCCCCTGGAACAGACCTATTATTTAAAGAATTTTGTTTTATACTTAAAGAGAGAATATTTTCAATTGCTTTAACAGAATTTTTATTTGTCAATATTTTGAAAAAGATTTTACTTGAATTACAAATTCCATTTTAATAAATTTAAAATTGCAAACAAAATTTCTCAAGTTTTATTTCATTCAGTTTATGCATTCAAATAAATAAAAGAATTTTTTGTATATAATAATTTTCATAAATAACATATTGTGTCTTCAAATTATGTTTTTTAAAATGAGAAGATTTTATTTAAATGACAACTATCAGTAGTGCAAAAATTTTGTATTTTTGTATGACGCGCAAAATAGAAATTGACCTAAGGGTAAAAACCGGTTTTGTTCAGGAGAGCCATTTTAAAGATTTAAATACGTATATCTTTGGTGTACCATCACTTTCATAAAACGCGCATATATCTGGGAGGGAACACTTTTGGGGCATGGGATCGGTCTCATTCGATGCTCAGATGTTGTCCACATAAAAAAAAAAAGTGAAATTTGCTTTTTTACCCTTAGGTCCGTTTCTCTATGCGCTGTCACATATACTCGTATATTCCTAATAAAAAATTAATTTTTTCTCTGTTCAACTAAATTTACAACTAACTACCCACGTATGTATGTATGTATGTGTGAATGTGTATGTTTTAATAAAGCATTTTCCCATCATACTTAAAAATAAAAAAAAAAATGTTTTTTTCTCATTTAGAAATTAAGCTACACTTGCCTGCATTTGTGTTACATTAAAATGACTACACTTCTATAGAGCAGCAGAGTTTTCCAACCGTTTGCCTTTATCCGTTGTATTCAACCAGCCAACTCGTTCGTGCATTTACTGGCGCAAAGGCATTTTCAATATGTGCAAATATAAACGTTTCTAACCTGAAGTTAAATAAAAACAATTTAAATATGTGCTGCATACTTTTCGTTGTAGTTACAGCTACAATTGCATCTAGTAAAATGGAAAAATTCAAAGGCATACATTCAGGCGTCTAACTGGCGAGCCTACATGACGTCGCCAGTTTCCTTTTGTTGCAACTGAAGAAAACAAAAGCAAAAACAAAATTTAATTTTTTTTATTACACGAAAACATCGTTACCAACAGGCGCCCAGTCAGCCAGGAAAGTCAACTCCACTGCTGAACCATGTTGTAGAGAAAACTAAAAAAAAAAAAATACGGGAAATTTATGCACGTTTTTAATAAAAAAAAAATTTATTTATATGCACATTTAAAATTTTCTTTTAGGCGTCACCTGTAAATACTACCGACAAGCAGAAAATAATACAAATAACAAAAACTTGTTAAAATGCATTTCGAAATGAATCTATTTCCAGCCAATGCTAAATATTGCTCTTTCCTTTTCCAGCTATACTCGTATTTTATTGTAATTGTTGGTGGCTTCTTTTTTTTTATCCAAAAAAAAAAAAAATAATAATAAAAAATCGCAAATGTGTTTGTGCTAAAGCACTTAAGGGTTGTATGATACGATAATAATCATTGTTTGTGCTGCAACGACTTGAAAGTTTTATTTCAGGCGTTATAGGGCCATTAGTATAATTTTGGTTTGGTTTCTTTTTTTTTTTTTTTGTTTTTCCTAACTGACAACTTTTATGCACGAATAGATGTTCGTGTTGTTGTTGGCATATTTAGCTGTTGCTAAGAAAAAATTGTGTGTGTTTTTTTTTATTGATTTTTTGCGGTTATGTTTTTGCAGGCAGACGAAAAAAAAATGGCAATTCCTTGCAAAGTACAATGGGAGTTTGCTTATATTTCCTTAATTCGTTCCCGTACACACAAGGAAATTTAGTTTTGATTTTGTTTCTATGCCCTAAAATGGATTAGGAACAGCTGTTACTGTTATTGAACGTAATCGTGCGAGACTTTTATTTATATATACAACTTTATATGAAATGAAAACTTTTATATAATTTTGTTTGTCCTCATAAAAATCTAAAAGATTTTTTTGTTTAATTGTCCTTATCTGCTCAGGATATCCCTTGAAATATTGCATTGGCAAATCTTAATGAGATTTTTTTTTGCTTTTTTTTATTGTTTTGCACAAACAAAAGGGTATTGCAAAATATAATTTATAAAAATGTAGTTTATTTAAATGAGCTTGAGATCTTATATTATTTTATGTTTCAAATTTAATTTTTTCCAATATTTTGTATTCACAATATTATTCAATAGTATTCAGGGAAAATATTTTAGAATAATTGTCAAAATTAATTTTTATAAAAAAGCAACAAATCAAAAAATTAAAAAACTCCTCCAGTTATTGAGTTGCTTTTGTAATAAAATATTTTATAAGAATATCATAAGGTATGTAATAATAAATTTCACATATAATTTTCAAGAGAAAAAAGCACAATTATAATCATATATATAAATAGATATTCCCAAAATAAATTCAGTTAATATAAAACTCAAATATTATTAAATTTGATTTCTGTAAAATACTAAAAATACTATAACTCAAATAACAATTATTTTAAAAAATGTTTACAATATAAAATTATGTTCACTTCTATTACCTATTAACTAAATGTCTATATCATTGAGCAACATTTTAAATGTAGCTATTTTATAATTAATTCGCTGTGTATATGGTACTTTTATAATCTCGAACATCACGAGTATATATGTATGTATCTACGTGTATAGTTATTTGCTCTATCTAAACTGATTGTATTTTTAAAATCTGGATAATGATTGTTATCGTTGCAATGTAATTAACTGAATTTATATTAGGAATATCTCTTTTTTTATATGATTCTAATTTTAAAATTGTGCTTTTTGCCTTAAAAAATATATGTCAAATTTATTATTACATACTTTATGAGAATATCATAAAGTTCAAAAAACTGTTCAGATTCTACATCTACAAATGTCTTTATTGCCTCCAGCTATTTCCAACAATATTTATTTGCAATAATGAAATATTTCCTTTATGACAAGAAATTTACAAACAGAAAACATTACAAAACATGCTTCTTTTTTTAAAAACTGGTAAAAAAAATAATTTTAGTAAACGAAAATACTATCAAAAAGATGGCTCAAAACTTCAAATGCATTTTTCTCAGTTTACGATTTTTTGAATTACTACGGTATTGCACCAAATGCTCGATATATTTTTAAAGGGAAAAAGCGCAATTTTAAAATTTGTTGCAATGTATTGCTAATGCTGTTTTTACACCATATGCAGACATCAGCTGCTGCGTTCTCCGCATAAAGTCTAATAAATCTCTTCTCTGATAAGAGGAGACAACGTTTCCCGTATCCAATTGACCGCGGTTGAAAGTACGAAACCTGGTCAGCGCATTACACCCATAGAAAAAAAGTGCCTTCGCATTGTTGACGCCGTGTCATCACAATTCTGAGATTGATGAATCTAAAACAGACAGACATCAATGTGATGACAAACGTCCTCATTTAATTTAGTCATAATTTTAGCTATGACTGGATTGATATCCATATGATGTCACTTATTATATACAATTAAAGTGTAAAATATTTGAAAAAAAAAAATATTAACAATGTTATAATGTTTTGTAATTGAAAATCATACAAATTTTATTGTTGTATTTAAAGGCATTTTTAGAAAGTTAAAACCATGATACTGCATTGATGATGCACACGTATCATCAATGCTATGACAGAGATATAAATAATATGTCCAAGTATTTTTAAAAAATAACTTAGCACAGCACACATGGCGACAGAAAACATTGAGTCAAACGATCGTATGACATTTTTTCATAGTAGTGACACGTGTCATGAAAATTCAAAAATAATGAGAGCGAAGAGAGTATAACTTACTCAAAATGCAATACTTACTCAAAGTAAAAAAATGGTGGCGTTGGCTGAAGTAGTTAGTACCCAGTGAACTTTTTGCTACATACATCTTCGATTTGAGACCAATGACAATGTAAGCAAGACCCATCCAATGTCTGTATACAATTTCTATTTACATTTACACAGCGATGGCCTAGGCTGTAAGATTTAGCCAACACAATATACTTTGTAAGCGAAGGTTGGATGGGTCCAACACAATATACATTGTAAGCGAATGTTGGATGGGTCCAACTATTATGGTGAATTCGGAGTGCAATAAGATGTATCTGAATGCCATTGATCTTGGAATGAATTTTAACTATTGCATAATTAAATTAGGAAATTAATTTTTTTCAATATTTTAATTTTTTATTGTTATACATACATATATATTATTAATATATATTAAATTAATTGTTATAATATGAGAAATAAAAAACAACACTTCACTTTTAAAAACACTTATGAACTTGATACAAATTTTACTTTGGTATAATAATAAAAATGAAAAAGAAAGAATAACGCAAAAATTACTTCAGAAAAAAGAACAAAATTCATAATTAAAACGAAATGACAATATGATACATTACAAAGCCATCCAAATCAGATGGTAATGCGATGCAAAATTTTTATTTGTGTTTGCTTCGATCTTCATTTCTAATAAACATTTAACTTTACAATTGGATGGGAAAAAGACAAATCCGAATCAGATGCGAGTTGTAAGGGCTTAACTATTTTCGTTTTATTTTCCCTATTGACATAATATTATACAATCGGATGGCTTTCAATTTGTAATGAGTAACCGGACTGCTGGGTACATTGACTATGGTGCCCCGGTACTCTAGTGTGCTAGTTTATCGGTGGGGTGTTTTAAGTTCGTTTCCTCTCAGGGACTCTAGTCTGTATCTCTACAACATGTAAAAGTTTTTTTCACAACAGAGCATACCAATGGGACCATAATAAATTGGACCCAAGTGGGCTGCGACCTTTCTTTAACTTTACATCCAGCAAGCTTCCGACCTAACATAACCTAACCAAGTACAATGACTAGTAGTCAATCAAACTCATTGGCATTGATGACCAGCTGATGTAAAGGTTGACATCACAATGAAGAAAACTGTCATGGGATCAAAATCCAAGACACATGAAATAGCATTAATTTCATGATTATATCATCATGGTAGTGTTTTTATCAATGTACAGCTGCACAAAATTTGCTTTGCGTTTTCATACAGTTCAAATGGACCCTACATTCCGTCTCAGCCAAGAATTGATATCTTTGGTAATATTGTCATCACAGCAAACTCAGCATCGCAAAAATGCTGCTCTACGTAGTTTATACAGCATCTCTCTACTGCTCTACAATTTGTCTAGTCTGGCGCTGTCCCCGTGCACCCACCCGAAACGAAATCCTAAGAGACTGTTCCCACAAAACTCATGGGAACGTTCAATGCAAATTGTTAGAATAAATGATATGGTATTTTAAACAAATCTACTGCAATATACTCGTAGTACTATTAAATTTTCTTATGAAATAATCAAATCTTTTAAACCTAATTTAGTTATGAATTTTTTTGGCCAGTATTAATCTGTCACACTTTCAATGGAATCGAATAAATTTTTTAAATGTAGATTTATGGTTTTGAATTTTTACAATTGTAGCCTACATTAAGGTGTAAAAAGGCATAAATAGCTTTTACATGTAGTAAAAATTTATGGCGTGGAGATGCATACAATTTTACTATTTATGCACCCAAAAATTGTATTTTTCAAATATAAAATTTTAAGCTTTCCATAAAAATTCTACAGAAAACTTAATTCTCTGGTAATTGAAATTAATATAATATAAATTACCGTCCTAAAAGTATGCTATGATTTTCAATTTTTTTTATTATTATTTTATTATTAACTTTTTTTGAAAATGTTTTTCCTACAGGACACATTCTCAGCTAAAATATTGTAAAAAAATGCAAAAAAATTTTTTTTTGTTCCTTTAGGTTTGTGGTAATTCTTCTACTTCTTAGCACTTTAAAGATTGCTGAAAACCATAACTCATCTGCATAACTAAGCAAGTGTTTTTATTTAAATGTCATTGCTTTAGGCAGCAGTTGCTTTTGTTGTTGTTATTACTGCATCTGTGATAACAATTGCCAGCCCCAAAAGTATGCAACGAAGCCTGCACATCCCAAATCGAGTATGTTGGTTTAAATAAACCTATTTGATAAACATAAAACTAAACTAACTGCACACAAATATGTATCTGTGTCCATACTTAGCGAGCATGTCTTGTAATCTGCAATATAAACAAAAGTTAGTGCCAAACAGGAAGAATTACAAAAAAAGACACAAACATGCAAGCAAATAAACCAAGAATATGAAACATTTTGTAGTCTGTTAGTTGCCTACACACAAACAGTGCTTGATGGCCCCTCTTAGAGCAGACAATTCATGTTGTTTTATAAAATACGCCTCTGTGGTCAAAAGCATATGTTTGTTTAAATAAAATATAGAAAGACGAGAGTGCACATGTCTGAATGCCTACGAAAACAGGTTGTTTGTAGAGAAAAAGCTGTAAATGTTGCAGCCGTTATTGTTATTATTGTTGTGGTGCAGAGGTTTTCGCATATACGGCTACACACCCACATACACCACTTACACTCCGTTACAAAAACTTCCTTGCTGGCATTTGATATCTTTAACTCTATCTATCTGCTGCTGATGGCAGACAAGAGATTATTCCCACTGCTGTGTGTGTGTATGTGTGTTTGTGAAATTTGCATAGCATGCATGTAGGCGTAAACGATGTAGGTACGAAAAGCCCACCAACAAATAACACATTTAACTTTTAATTTTGGAACATGTTAAACACACATTTGTAAGCATAAAATGTAGTATATTTTTAGGCAAAAAGCACAAATTTAACACTGTTTTATTTTTTTTGTTCAAACCTTTAACATTTTTAGGACATTTGTTCTCTGCTGTGGCTGTTTTGAGTTTTTTCGTCGGTTTCTTGTTACCATGAACATAAAATTTTACTTTTCTTTAAAATTTTTATTTTCTACATTTTTTTTTTCGTGTGCTTGGTTTTTGTGGGCCGGCCCGGCTCTCATTCTCAGTGCCTTTTGACAATTGTGGCTAGTGAGAAGACAATGAACTTTCAGCTTTTGTTTTCGCTGTTCCTCAAGTGCTTTGCTGTTGCTGTTGCTGTTGTTGTTGTTATTGTGTTTGTATTTGTGTAAAACTGCAGCTGTTTTTTGTTCTGTCGTGTCTGCGCTGACTTATTGTTGTGGTTGTGAAAAGTATGATTCATTCATTCTCTTTTACATTTTTCCACGTATTATTTCTATACATATTTTATGAAAGCCGGTAGTTTGTATGGCACATCACGTGCATACTTTTAGGGCAGGGGTGCTGGGTATATATTGCGTGTCAGTTTTTCTTATTGTTTTTTTTTTTTTTTTTTTTTTTTGTGGTGTTCATTTTGCTTCTGTTTGTTGGTTTTTAATAAAATGCACACTTTTGATTTCTGCTTGCATGGCGCTAAAGTAGGTGGGTTGGCATAGTCTCTTAAACAAAGGATTTTTTCAAAAGCTTTAAAAAATTTCTTTTTTTTTTCAGCGCTGAAAATTAAAAATGTAAAATAGTAATATTTCAAACTACGTGTTAGCCTGATAGAAATCGACCAAAAAAAATGTGTGGGGGCAAATTACGGTTCTTGCTATCGATGGAAATTGCCATTACTAATCGACTAAAGTACGAGCATATCGCAGCACAGTCGACAATTATTGCACCAATTTATAGAGGCAGATTAAAAACTGAAATTGTCTGCCATTTTAATTAGAAACTGTTTAAGGAATAATTAAATATAAATTATGTTTAAAAAAAAGAGAAATTTTCAGTTGAGAAAAAACTTCGTAGCAAAGAATGCAGCTTTTTCGTTCCGTTTTAAGTATGCATTTTCATATGTTCGTTTTCTAATTTAATATATTATAGTTCAAGGATATACTATTTTTTGTTTAACCACTTGATATGCATTTAGTGTAGCTTTTTTTTTTTGTTGTCTAAAATGCAAAATTGCCATTTACAAGTTACAACTTTAAATTGCAATTTAAATAAAACATTTATTTCTCATTGCATTTGAAATGGCATTCCCAATAAAAAAAAATAATTTAATTTTAACAAGAGCAAAAACGAGCTGATAAATAGAGACGCATAACGAAAACTTTAGCATATATTGTTGGCAGGCACATCAAAAACAAAAATGTGGCATACATTTTGGCTGGCCAAAAAATGAAAATTAAAAAATAAGGCATCAGCATTGCAAAAGAAAAATAAATAAATTTTTCAAACTGCAATAAATAAAATAAAAATTAAATGAAATAGAGTCAAAGGCATTTGCACTGAAAATGTGTTTATTTATTTATATAAATTTTACAATTTTGGTTGAATACATTTCGTTTGCAAATGTGCATGCATGCAATGATATAAATAATGCAAAAAAAATGGAGGCCCACAAATGTTTGTCAACGAACTGTCTGGCGAACTAAGAACCCTTTTGGAAAACAGCCAGCTGGTAATGCCATAACAATAACAAAAAAGGGTGGAAAGTAAAAAAAGAGTACAGAGATCTAATGGGAGCTGGAGGCCAAAAGAAAAACAATTTACTGCCGCTAAAGAAGTTTGTTTGCTTGCGTGCAAACAGCAGCATGATTGGATTTTCATTTCAATTTCAAGCTTCCTGCTAACCTCAATCAAAGATTGAATTCAAACTCCGGCAGGAAAATAACAAAAAAAAAAAAAACTCCTCAATAAATCTACTGGTTTTATATTTATGATAACACATTAAAAATATATTTTGCCATAAAACTATATGCAGTATGCAGTGCAATAACCCTTTGCTAAAGTGGAATTTATTGTAATTGTCTAGTGTTAGGCGCAAAGCATTACAGCCAGAGATAAATTTCATCTAAATTTATTTGAAAACAAATTATTTCTAATGTTTTTTTATTTTTTTGTTCTCTAGAAAATTTATTGCATATGCAGTCATATTTCATTGTACAAAATTAAATACTAAATTTAAATGTCGCTCAAATGCACCACGCAGTTACTCACACAATCAGTTAAATGAATTTTATTCCTTTTCATTTATTTAATTTTTTTTTTTTGTGGCGCAATCGTCCATGGAATTGCTAACATTAGTTAGTGTTTATCAAAATAATTTGTTAAAATCTATTTAAAGGCTCGTTATTACCCGACAATCCAACCGCCAACAAAATAAACCGCCTAATGGTATGCAAAACGCGGGCAGACAGTTAAGTAGACATAATACATATAAATTGTCGTTATGCCCAACGCTCTATCCTTGTCGCTCCCGCAAAATCTCATACAATTTCTCATACACAAATAACTGTTGTATGCTTTGGGGGTTTTTTTTGTGTAGTAGTTGTATTGTCGTGCTGCCGTATAATTATCAAGAAGTTCCTTTATTCAGTCAGGTAAATTTTTCAACCACAAAATTGTAGCATAATTTGGAGGGCTTTTAAAAAATTAATGGTCCTTTTTAAAGCAATTTAATCATGGCTGTGTAAATGTCTATTTAATAAAGTGAATAAGTGTTACCTTTTTTTTTTTTCGTTTTGTTTTCGTGGAAATGTTGGAATTTAAATGTGTCATAAAAGAAGCACGAAAACTTAATGAAACATTTTTATATTTAAGTGGCTAAAAACAGAGATTCATTTTAAATGCTTGTAATAAATAGTATTGCTAAGTTTAAATTGTTTGTTAGTAAAATTTTCGTGCGAAAAAGAAAAGAAAAGAATGTTTTAAAGAATTTTATATTTATCTGTCAAAGAATTTTTAGCTGCGCTGTGTTATGTTTTGTTATAAAGTCTGACAAATATTTTATTTTTTTTTCTTATCAACAACAATGTAGGTTTTCTACAAATAGCTAAAATGCTAAATATTATTCATGATGTTTTGTTACTCATTCCCTTATAGACATTTGAAAAAATATAAATATTTCTTTCAAATTCATCGCAAACACCTGCTACATCACAATTATTTATTTTTTAATTTATTTGTAAGTTGTTTTTTTTCTTTTCTTAAATGTGCATAAATTAAATATTAAACGAAAAAACGTTTCTCAGCTAAATAAAATTTATTAAAACTTAAATGCCTGCTAGATGAATCACAAATTTAAAAAAATGTAATTGAAAGCTCGAAAAAAATCTACTCGTAATTATTATTTAAATCGGAATAATAGAAAAATTAAAAAAAACAAAACTCACATCTGATTTTGAGCTAGAATTTTAATAGAAACAGCCATATTTTAAATAAACAAAAAAAAAACATTTTGTCTGCTGTTTAATGAATAGACGAGTTTGTTGTACATGAGTCTTAATGACTGACTTACTGCTGCTGCTGCTGCTGCCTACATAAACTGTAGTTGGTACAAAATAAAAGCAAAAAAAATTAATCACCAACAGTCAGAGCATTGATAACAAGAGCACAAAAAAGAATAAATTTATTTAAGAATACATTTATTTATTGCAAATTAAAAGAAATTTAACAGAGCGAAAACTATTCCTCGTCTTTGTTTGAAATCTCTTTCTAAACTGTCAACATTTTTTTTCTTAAAACAGTACTCGGGGAATATCCCCTACATATATTTTTTGCACTGGAACTAGATAGAGAGAGAGAGAGAGAGAGAGAGAGAGAGAGAGAGAGTGATATTGTAGAGAATAGACAGGTGGTGAAGGTGTTAGAAAGAGAGAGAGAGAGATGGCTTAAATCTTGCACAACTCTGCAGTTGCATGTTAATTAAATGCAGAGTTGTGCCATTTCAGACGCATTATTTTTAAGCTAATGGGAATAATTTTATATTTTTAATTTTTATTATATTCTTAATTGAAATATATTTATTGAGCTCGAGGTCTTTTTTTGTTATTTTATTTGTTTTATTATTCGATATTTCGTTAACAGCTTGTTATCATCATCAGGAATAATAGGAAATTATAATTGTTTTTTATTTATATGCGCACCTCAGTTAATGGAATTATTTACAATTTTTAAATTTTAAATATGCTGATAATTGATAGCATACAGGCAAAGAAAATTACATATGCTAATTACTAAGAAGCAATCTAAATCAAAGACAAAATTGTAAATCACACTGACAAACACTAGCAGGATGGAATAACATGTTGTTTTCGAAGGCAGCTTCGCCTTCATCTTCAGCGTTCTTCTTGTTTTGACTTCTGTCTTAGCTTTATATATTTATTACTTTCTATAAATAGTTATAGAAACTACTTTTTCTACTCTTCGAAATGAAGCTCTAAATTTACCATCTCTAAATTACAATAGTCCTTATTTAATTTTTTTGGTTCCATTATTAATTGTGCACACATTTTCTTTCTTATTTAATTTGCCGACCATTTATTGCTAAAATGTCGACGAAGAAAGTTGCTGTAACAAAGAAAAATCAGAAAAAAATTTTTATTGAAACGCTCCGAAATCGAACACTGGTCCTTCTGCTTGCAGAGTCAACATGCTAACTAGTCTGAGATTTAGTAAAGCTTAAACGTTCGCTTATGGGAGTTTTTACTGTGTTATTATTTGTGTTATTTATTTTTTTTTTAATTTTTTCTATCAAAACCCATTTTCTAAAAGTAACATTCATAAATAAAAAAAAACTGTTTTTTTTTATATGTATGTATGTATGTATGTACATATGTAATATATACATTTGTATCTATTATATCTAACAACAACAATGAAAAAACATATTAATTATTATCTATGGAAATACTTGTGAATGAATATTTATTTATGTGTATGAGATAGCGATACGCTAGAATGTTCAAGTGTATTAAACAATTCATAATCATGCCTATGATTTCTATAAAAATATACAAAGTTTATATACAGCATTGCAGGCTAAAATTATGCTACAACACAACGAATACCGAAGCCTCAAATAATCACAATTGACGCATTATTTTGTTGTGTAAATAATTTGCAAATTTTTTTTCATAAGAACAATCTGACAAGCACTGCCAACATGTTTATTTAACAGCCAAACCTAAATCAGGGCGCTAAGCGTTGTCTATCTGTCAAAAGATTTTATATTTTTACAAAATGTATGAAGCAAACCCTAATAGAGCGGCGTCAAGGTTTTGCAATTAGAAAATATTCGATTTTGACAACCCATAAGACGCTGAAGTTGGCTGCAAATAAACTGACATTGTTGAAAAGTACACTGAAAATATTATGTTCATAAAATTAACTGAAATTGCAATTTAAAATAAATAAAACTTTACTTAAATATGAAGCAAACCCTAATAGAGCGGCGTCAACGTTTTGCAATTAGAAAATATTCGATTTTGACAACCCATAAGACGCTGAAGTTGGCTGCAAATAAACTGACATTGTTGAAAAGTACACTGAAAATATTATGTTCATAAAATTAACTGAAATTGCAATTTAAAATAAATAAAACTTTACTTAAAAACCGCTCTACGTATTATTCATTTAAATTTGAGGAAAAGTATGTTTAGTAAAAAATTTAAGTAACTTAAACCGTAACAACAATTGTCATTGATTTTATTTTCAGTAACGACTTCCGTATTTATTTTTTTTTTTTATTTTACCAAATAAGTAAACCCAAATGCCCTGAAAACAACTGATTTTTACATTGTTTTTTATAGTTCAACTGTTATGGTCGATGGTCGAAGTAGACTGCACGTTGACTACAAAACGAAAAATTTTTCCTCCGTTCAACCCCAGTTTCAGACTCATAAAAATATCTGGCGTTTTTCTGTTGTGCATTTGTGTGTCTTTGTGTCAGTTGTTGTCGGAATGTTTCAGTGGCGAAGGCATAGTCACTGGTCACTGAACAGTAACGGCTTCAGTTTAATCCAATCCATAAGCACATCAGAACGCCCTCCTTCCTCGGTATTGTGTAGCATCGGAGTAAAATACCTACTAAAAACGAAGCTTCAAAATTTAATACGTCTCCTATGAAAACAAATAACGTGCAAAATGCAGTGTTGTAATATAGTGAAGCTTCACCTCATTTCTCCTACAATGCCTTTCCTCTAGTTCCAGCACAATGCACCGCATATGTAGGAGTCTTCTCCGGAGTACTGGTCCAAGATAAAAAAAAATAGAAATGTAAGAATATTTTTTATTCGATTGTTAATTTATGTTGTCTAAATGCCTAGTGCCTAAGTCTATGGATCTGAAATTTTTTAAAAAAAAAAATCTAAAAAATCGCACATGTTTATATAAAAATTTTCCTAAATTATTTGAGAATTAATCAATTTTTTCTCTTTTATTTTATTTACTTTACTGTGGCATAAACTTATAACAAACAAAAAACAATTTTGAAAGCAACCAAAAATCCGTGTTAATGTGTTCTTAGTTTTTGAAATGAATGAAAAATAAAATTGCTTAGAATTTTAAATGCTTATTCATTTAAAACCGACTGAACGGAATATTTATTGAATAAATTACAGTCCGTTACTGTCATACATTTTTGATTTGATTGTGATGGCAATTTAGTCAATGTAGCGTTTTATCTGTATTTTCTATTGCTACTTAGCGCGTTTCTTTTTTTTTAAGTTTTGGGCCAAATACTTAAATAAATAAATAAATAATTTATTCTTTTGCTATGAAATACACAAAAGAATGAGTTATTTTTATTGTAACGTTTATCTGAATATTTTATTTCATAAAATTAATTTCTATTTCTTTAGAAATTAATACCCAGCAAGCATTCGAATTGTAGACAAAAATGTTTTTTCTTCTTTCTGCTTTTAAAAATATGTTTGAAATTTCCAAAATATTTAATTAAATTTTTAATTATTCCAATTAAAATTATTAAAAAAATTTTGTTAACATATTTCACTAAACTTCTTTCCTGTGCTGCCTTTGCAACAATTGTTTGATTTTTTTTCATTAGTTTTAGCACAGCTAATAAATAAAAACTATCGTAGCATTAAATGACTTGTGTATCTATTATCTCCAGACTAATTAAGTCGTGTTATTTATTGAAAAATATTAAAACGACGATGATTAATACTAAATACTAAATTTGCTGTTATTTAACTACAACAAAATTATACACCTGTATGAGTCATATATATATATATGGTTTTTACAATGTTTGTACCCTGCAGGAAATGACAATAGTAAATAGAAGTGTGCTGTTTTGCTACTGACTGATGACTAACTGTATTGAAAACAACAATAAAAAAACGCAAATTGATTTTGTTTACAATATAAATGGCCGAACGAGTATTTTCATTCGTCTTCTATGAACAGGCAGTTAGTCATCAGTACATTTGACTTGCTATACCACAGACAATGTAATTTACTATAGACATTTAACATGTGCGTGTCATTAAAAATCTACTACTGGCGTTGGTCCTATGCAGTCAAGAGGGTAGTAGTTCATTCTTGTGGGAAACTGAGAGCTATCCCAACTATTTTCACGTTCTCTTCTCTTCTCATCAAAGACAAAATAAAAAGTGTAGACAATTCGTTAACAATCACGTCTGTTCTGCAAATCACTTTTTGTAAAAGTGATTTTAAATCACAAAAGAGCTGTTCTGGGCACCAAACTTTTTGAATTTTTGCTATTTGAAACCGGTCAGCTAAATAAATTGCTGCCGATCTAAAATCATTTGCTAATTTTTTCAATTTCTTTATATTAAATGTTACAATAAATTAATTGAATGAATAACTGAAAATGTTTTCTTTTGGTTTTTATAGTAAGAGAAGCAATTTTACATGAAATGTTGTTATTTGCTTTTGTGATTTGGCAATTTTTTTTTTAGTTATCAGCTTGTCTTGTTCTTCGAAAATAAGTGGCTGCTTGCCAGAATAGCAAAATATTACTATCAAGTAGAAATATATTTTATTTCTCTAAAAAAATTAACTATTTTAAATAAAAGTTATTAATTTTTGTTAAGCATATTGCAAGTTGTTTTTAATAATAATATGTTTGCCTAATTTGTAAAATATTAACTTAAAGTATATACATTTACTACAATATTGACAGAAAAATTGCTACAAAATGTGCAACAACCGTGTGAAACACAATTTTTGTGTGGCAACATCGTCACAAAATGTATTGTCGGTGCATTGTATGCCAATAATATTGTCACAATTCTGACAATCGTGAGAACACCCTTTATTTCATTTCCATTGACACACAATTTACAGTCATTTGTTATTGTCGCATGTGCTTCATTTAGTGCACCGTACAATAATACCATTGGCTGATAAATATTTCTGTTGGAAATGCTGCCCATAAATATTTAGATACAATGTTAAAAGTCGGATCTGGCAACGTTTGCCATACAATAATCTGCCAACCGTGTGAACAGACAATTATTATTGGCAAAAAAATTTATTGTCGCCGAACTGTGTGCCAATGAAATTGTATGGTTTCCTTTCAATAGTTTGGAGAGACATATTACCAGAAGGTAACAATTTTTCATTGTGAGTGCAATGCCACCATATTGCCGTATCCTACAATATTGTACAATCTGACAATAGTGTGAACATAGCTACATAAAGTAAGAGCATATGGCAGTAAAACGTAAATGTGGCAACTTCTTGTTTGATTTGTTAATTTTATAGTTTCGTAATTGTTTTCTCTTTAACTCAACAATTGACAACAACATAGATACTGGTATTTTAATAAAATCTAGTTTTATTTCCACTAAATATTTTGCTAAAAAAACTCAAATTATTTTTTAATACATAAAAAATGGCTCCACATCAAAACAAAAGTCGGCTGTTATCTTGTGTTTTCGAAAAGTACAAATTATTGTGATTTTCAGAACAGCATGAAATCACAATGGTGATTTTGAAATCACAAAGTTATTTAAAATATTGTGATTTGCGTAATAGAAGTGAATATCATCAAAATGTCACTGAAACCAATCAACAAAAATGTTGACTTGAGACACTTGGTCCCACGGTTCCTACAGGGTATTTACTAAATTGAAATACATGGGAAAATTTGTTATAAATACACAACAATAGACCGGTATTTAACACTTCTATTTTAAATATTTTCAAATTAATCCAGCTTATTTTGCTGCGCAAACACAAATATTGATATTAATTTGAAATTGGTCTGTAAAGGCGAAAAATTCAACATGAATTTATTATAAATTACTATAACAATAGCAGAGCAACCTTTAGCCGTCCCGAATTAATAAAATAATTTTGAATGAAATTTCATTGTGAATAATATATTTATTTATATATTTTAGTTTATTGTTTTAACAGTTGGCCATTTTTATACAAACAAATATTTAACGATTTTATTATTAAATTAAATTTATGAATGTATGGCGACAATAGCAGCAGTGACTTTTAAGGTTGAAAAAATTTACAACGTTTAGATCTGCAACAGAATAAAGTAGTTGTTGTATTAACTGAAGCTGACAACGTATCCAATTGCGCAGTAAGAATAAATCCCAACGGAGTATTGAAGCTTTCTGTATGCTTAGCAAATGACCTCTTCAAAACTTTTATGCAAAATTATAATATAAGAAATTAAATTATTATTAAATAGTATAATAGGTCCATTTCCAACTACATATTTCTCTACAGAAATGTTCGATTCCCTGGCTGTTTCCAACAGAAGAGCGGAAAAAGAAACTTCACAGGTTGTGCGTTTTAAACAAGAAAAAAAAAGTTCAACATGATATGAACAAAAAAAAATTTACCATTAAAAAATAAAAAAAAATGAGTCTCTTATTTTATAAAAATGAATTATGCAACTACATAGTCTATTAATATTAAAATTTGCTGAAGTTGAAGATATTAACCGGTGGTTAACGAAATATCGAAATAAATATTTAACAAAAAATTCTTGAAGCTGTACAAAAAATCAATTAATATTAATTAAAGCTGAAAAATAAAGATTTAAAGAAAACAGTATTATGGTTAAAATTAAAATTTTGTTTTTTTTTAAAATGTCGAAATTATTGATAACTTTAAATATAAAACGTGTTCGATTTGATCGTAAGTCATGTTTAAGGAAAGAAAAGTAAAGAAATTTAATTCACCGTCTCCTGTAAAATTTGTTTTTTTTGGGCTTAAGTTATTTTTGAGCGAATGTTTAGCGATATCGCTAACAATATACACTTTCGTTATTGCTTAAGACTCACCATTGTTCGCCATAATCTAACTTTCGAAATGGAATGTATGCTGCCACAATCTGATCGACGGGTGAACTCTATGAGCTAATTTTCGATACGCCTACGATAGTCGTTCTCCACAAGTTTGTTTACGTTAAATTTTTTAAAGCCTTAATTAACTTTATACTGGTCACCTCGGATGGAGGAAGGATTTGTCCTTTCCTTGTGTACCGAAAGATCGAAACTAAAGTCGCCGTGAAAATTTCGAATTGTTCATTAATTTTCTTCGTTTACATCAAATTCACGTACATATTAGTCAAATTATATTTATCGAAACCATATTATTAATGACAGTGTAACGTCATCATCCGTAAGCGCAACCCCTCGATAATCGCAACACCCAAATGAAACTTTTCAAAAAACCAAACCTCAATTAACGCAACTTTGCACACAAAGTTAAGTTTTATTTTTAAATTTAGTTTTTTGTAAATAAAAAAATATGTCGTCGAAAGAAAAACAGGCGAAAATTACATTTTCGTTAAAAACGGGAATCTTCTACTTGAGAACAACCATCAATACAAATTTACTTAGAAGGTGTATTTTTTTATTTATTCGAAATATATTCTTGTTTTTATTCTTTATTTTAATTAAATAAATGCATTTGTTTTAAAACTTAACCTTTGTTTTTTTAGATAAACTTTTTATTTGGTTTAAAATAATATTTTTAATCCGAAAACAGGCATAGAAATTTTCCACTCAGTTTTCGCAACGGCGTAATATTTCTATTGGTTGCGTTAAACGAGGGTACAGTGTAATTTAATTTTTTTTATTGCAATATTATTGCAATAATATTGTAGAAAATTGTTTTTTCTATATAAACATGTGCTGAAACAGAATGTCTAAGTGCAATTAATATTGTTTAAATTTTGATTTTTAGAAGGGTAAATCCAGCAATAAACTTCCCCTCCAGATTTTATAGATAGATGCTTTATTAAATTTATAAAAGTCCATTAATTATTTATGAATACAATTTTATACAATTTTGCTTATAAACGGTTTATAAACCTGCTTTTTGTTAAAGACATTTACATTTTAATTTGCAATTAACAATTATTGAATCTAGTATATATTCTATAATATTTATAACTGATTTAAATTTGCTGCACACTTAATATGCAGTAATGTATGTGCTTGGTTTCCCAAAAAATTTCATAAATAACATAAATTTTGTCGTACAGCCCCCACAACACGTATCTACTCGTATCTACTCCGCAAATATTAATTCACCAAATTCTTTATTTAAAGCCTTCAAGGTTAAATAAATTGGCACTTTATTTTTATCTGGATTTGTTTGCTTCAATGAATGCATAACTACACATACGTACATACATGCATACATACGAATGTATGCAAGTGTGTATACGTATGGATATTGTTCTTCAAACAAACAGTACGCATAGCAAAAAAAAACGTAAAATTAATTGAACTGAGAATAAATAACAAACACTATTTTAATAAAAAAAAAAGTAAAGCAACAACAAACTACGAGTAAAAAAAATACAAACCCAACAAGTTAAACATAAAAAAGATAACTTAAATAAATAACAGCCGTTTTTTGTAGAAAAAAATCAACAACAACAAAAACGAAAAATGCTAAAAAAATTGGAATTTCTCAAATTTTTCGTTTAAAAATCTAAACGCAACCCAGTAATTAAAAGCAGGCAAAATTAGTTTTTGTTAATTTATTTATTCCAAAAACTCATCAAAAATTGTATTTATTGTTTTTATAGTGTTTTTTTTTTTGTTTTCGCTTTAAATAATTTAGTAGTTTTTTCTTTCAAATATTTGCTGAAATTTGCTTGTGGAATTTGATTTCACATTCTCGTTCAGTTTTGATTAACCTTGCACGTTTTTAATAGTTTTAATTACATTTGTTTTTTTTTTCTTTAGGCTTTGGAAAACTATTTCACAAAGTGACATGTCAAGTAATTAGTGTAATAAAAGGTTTTTGTTTGTTAATGGAAAGGAAAAAAAAATTAAATTATAACAAAATAACAACCACAGGGAAGAGTGGTGTAAAATTTACCGTACGAAATTGTATTATTTAACTGAGCGTAACTACGAATGACAGATTTCTTCATTTCATATTTGTGTAACATAAAAAACTGTGAATAATTTAAAACAATTTTCGATTCTTAGATTTATTTTAATTTAAGGCAACAGTTGTACTGTTACACTCTAAATATTTTCTACATAAATTTAACTGAAATTGCAATGTAAAAAAAAAAAATAAAACTTCACTTAGAAACCGCTCTAATCATTTTTCATTTAAATTTGACGAACAGTTTTTTTAATTTTTAATGGTAGAAAATTAAATAACTTAAACCGTAACAACAGCAATTGTCATTCCGTTTATTTTAACTTCCCAATGAACAAATAACATCTTCTGTAAAAATTTAATATTTTTCCTTTGTTTCTGCTATTTTTACTACCAAATAATTAAACCCATATTCCGTATAAACAACTGATTTTTAATTTGTTTTTTTATGGTGCAACTGTGGTATAAATAAATCAAATATAAGTGTAAATCTATGTATAGACGATTGTCATATATCACAATATTATGAGAAAAATTGCAATGAAATTTTTAACAAACGTTTTAACTCACAATTTTCGTATGGCAATATTGTCAGAAAATGTATTGTCTGTGCCAAACGTAGGTACAGCCAAAAATTGTAGCCTGTTTTAATTACCCCACCTTGTTTGATACGCCTTGATCCCAAGTTAATTTACACAAACAAAATGCCTGTTTTTTTTTGTTCGTCATTGTTGTAGACCTGTATAGAGCTGGGACCGTGCATTGTACGACAATAATATTGTCACAGTTGTGACAATCGTGAAAACACGCTTCATTGCCATGGACGCGTAATTGCTACACATTGTAGTCATTTGTTATTGTCACATGTGTTTAATTTATTGCATCATACAATAGCATAATTGTCATATTTGTAATACATGGATATACATTGGCAACGCCGCACTTAAATAATTAAGAAAAATAAAGAAAAGTACAAATTTATTAATACTAAAAATAGTAAGAAATTGCAGTACAACTCCGTCTCGTCTGTTTGAAGTTGAATGAGCAATTCTGCATAAAATCCCTCCTGCTGGCGTTGGAGCACCCAATCTTTCACCCGCACTTTGCGACTTGTTTTTGGTAAATTCTTTCCATCGTCACTACTTTTAAATATATGTATGTACATGCAGCTAAAATTGTAGCAATTTCTTTTTTATTTTCCATGATAATCAATAGTTAAATAATATTTTTAGATAATTTTTAATTTGTTATTTATTATATTAAGATAATCAAGCTTAAGGTCTAATTTTTTTAAAAAAAATTTAAATATTTATTCTTTTTTATATCAATATTTCGCCTATATCATTGATTGGCTTCTTCAGGAAGAAGAAAAAAAATTAATCAATTATTATTTTTATATCAAAGACACGATTGACAAGTAATAATTTTAATGAAGGCTTTGATAAATATTCGACAATGGGTCTGGCAATTCTGCCATGCAATAATCTGACAACCGTGTGCACTGTCAATTATTGTTTACACATAAATTTATTGTCCGACAATTGTGTGTCAATGAAATTGTAAGGTTATCTTTTAATAGTGTGAACTGAGAAATTACCAGATGGTAATAATTTTTAATTGTGAGTGCAATTTTATAACTTTGACAATCGTGTGTATATAGCTTAAGAATATATTTTTTCCAATAATTAATTTATGTTTGTTCGTTGGGCAAAAACCGAAAAAATCTCTAATGTTTATATACAAATTTTGCTAAAATTATTTGAGAATTACTAAATATTTTAACGTACCAAAAACAAAATCTCTAGTTAAACGCTTAAGAATTTTTTTTTTTTTTTTTTTTTTTTTTTAATGTACCAAAAACTTATAACATAAACAAAAGCAATTTTGAAAGCAAATGCATATTAATTTGTTCTTATTTTTTTTAAATAAATGTCAGAATCACTTACAAGTAAAATTGCTTCGAATTTTAAAGGTTTTTATTCATTCAAAAATGACTGAACGAAAAACATCTGGAATAAACTACAGTCCGTTACTGAAATAATTTTGTGAGTGTGAGTTCTCCTCTCTTTATTTTATGTCAGATTAAAAATGAAAGGAACCCAAACCTCCATACTCAAGTCAATAACCACAAAAACCAGAATGCTTTAAGAAACCTTTAACTTTTTTTTTTTAGAGGAATATGGTCCATATTTTACCCCGTTTTTAAGTTTGTAAACTTTTAGGGAAATGTAGGCCATTATTCCACCTTTTTTACTCTTTTATTTCTTAAAAAAATTTCCTTACTGCCGCTTAATCGACATCCCATTGTTCGTTCCGTTCGTGCTTTTGGATTTGTGCTGAAGAAAAAAATGTTTTTATTTTCAAAACAAATATTCAAACTGTTCAACAAAGAAGCACCCTTTTACTCTTTAAATGTGAAATAAAATTTTATTCTCATTTATAATTCCAAGTCTAAAAAACAGCTTAAAAATATTTCAAGAATTTAAACAACTTCTTCAAAAAAAAAAAAAAAAAAACAATCATCAAATATTTTTTGTAATACTGACTGTTATTATGTCATCGTTTGTGGCAGAACTGAAAAAAAAACAATTTGATTGTTGTTGATTTGTTGTTGTTATTCTTAAATAAAAAATAAATGTGATTCGCTTTGGAAATGCACATTCATAACCGCTTTTATTAAATTAATAAAAAAAACAAAAAAAAAAAAAATCTGAAATTCAATAAATAAAAAAACAAGTTTTTTACGAACGACACACAGTATGTTTTTATAACCCGTATCAAATCAATTTGTAAGTCAAACTTCAGAATAACAAAAAAAAAACAAATCTATTGAAAAATCTTAATAATCAAAATAAACACAGCAACATGAAGTTATAAACCGGTTAATTAATATAAACCAAGGCCTTGACTAACGCTCTGCATGTTCTAACTCTTCCTTGTTTATTTATGAAGAGTCTGTATTGTTCAAAACCTTTAGCTGCCTTTAGCTGCAAGTCAGCACTAATTTCTGTTACTAACAAAGGAAAAAAAAAATATTTTTCTTTAATATGGTTAATCCAGTGCTCTGTGTAGTAAATAACTGAATGAATTCTATATTAAAATTAATTATGCATTGAAGCTTAAAAAAAATCCAAGCTCATGCTCCAGCTAAGACTAATGCCTGCAGATGTTTTAAATGACATTTTATAACTTCAATGGAACACACATTGGCGGCAGTGTAGCAAATCCTCTGTAAAATTTTTAAATTTAAATGTATGACTGAGTTAAGAATCACCATGGTTGTTGCTATTGTATTTTAAAATTAAAAAAAAAGGAAAGGATTGTTATTATAATTGTTTGGAGGAATTTAGGCAAGTTAATTTATTCTCCGCAATGTTTCCATTCGTTCCAAGTTTGCCAAACATAATGTGTTAAAAAAAATACTTAGTAAAACATCTCTAGTGTGAATAAATGCTATTAGAGACACTGTTATTTTATTTATTAAATAAATAATGCAATTAGAATGAAAAAAGAATTTCATTTAATGACTGTTTTTCTTCTGTAATTTGCCTGTCTGTCACAACTCGTTATGGAAAGCGAACTTTTTTGAAAAAGAAAAAGGCTTCATGTGGGGGAATTTTTTTTTTCGTATTTCTTGTCTTAAACGAATTCATATAAATTCCAATTAAATGATTATTTAAGTTAAATTTCCCTTCGGCAGTCTACATATTGTAATTTAATGACTTTGCTTAAGTCTACAACAGCTGAATCTTATCTACAGTACTGTATATATTTTATGCAGCCTAAAAGTAGGCAATTTACTTAAGAACCACAGCTTAACATTTACGCCTGCGAGTAAACCACTAAATACATTTTTGTTAATAATGAAAGCCTAAGGGTTAAGCTGCGTTTCAAAAGCTTTTGCGTATATTTAATCTTAAATTTAAATCTAATCATTTTAGCTTTACAATGAAATTTTATGCAGAAAAAATAATTTTATTTTTTATATTTTTTCTAATTTCAGGTAATATTTTGATTCTTAGAAGTTTAATAAAAGCTCCAGCAAAGGGTAAGCTGTCGTAAACACGTTCTTTCATTATTAAAGTTGAAAAAGTCTAACAATATATTCGCTAAGAATTTTTTACTGTTGCCTAAAAATATGCTTTCAATTCAAAAATCTGTTTTAACTACATACACCAATTTCCATACAAAATTCAATTACTATATCCTTTATAAATCCAACAGATTTGTATGAATACGGCTGATAGTGATTAAACATTTTGTAAATACTGTTTTTGATTAAGTCATCCCAAAAATATGCTTTATTTTCTTCTTTAAAAAATTTCATTAAATATTTGATTCTTTTAACCAGGAAGTTAAAGAACATGACTAATATCACGTGACGTCTGTTAGAAATGTTAACAATCAGAAATTTTTGGCGCCAAGAAATCCTTGAATTTATAACCAACACATAAAAAATGGGAAATATCAACATAATAACAATATTAAAGCAAATATACAATTAAATACAAAATACACCAAAACTGAAAAGCTGAAAAACAATGGCATAAGGGTGAAAGCCGAAATTGGTGTCGAAAGCATTGCTGCTTTCTAACTGTGAATACTACCCCTACTACTGCTGTTGTTACTAAAACACTCAGACAAAAATTTTAGCAAACAATAGCGTTCATGTGAAAGGGGAAAACCTCTGTTTGAGTATTTTCTAACAAGTGCCTAAAAATATACTCTCTATTAGGACATCTTTAACAATGAATTTAATATTTAATTTATATTTTATGAATAAAGTTTTGAAGAGAAATTACTTAAAAATATTTGTCCAAATTTGGCGAACTTTCTCCGAACAACATCTGACTTCGAGATTCCTGCTGGGAACTTCAGGTTTGACGATCCTGAGCTTCCCGGCAATGCCCAGAGTGGATTGTTTGTGCTATTCATAATGAAATGTTTTATTGGAACTTTGGTTACTTTTTTTTGATAGGTTAGCCTTTTCGTCTAAAAAAATCTTAAAAAAAAAATTTTTTTTTTCAAACATTTTTCTGTAACAGCGATTTAATTTTCAATGTTAAAGCTCCGACAAGAGCGTTTTTTTTGTAATTATATTTTAGTTTTTTTTTGTGCCATTTAATTACCAAAACTTTTCAATAAAAATTTTTAATTGATATAAAGGATTTCTTTTAGTAAAATTTTCGCGAACCAAATTTTCGTAAGCTATTGGCAACTGAAGCTTTGTTTTATTAGTATAGGAGTTATTATTATTGATTCCTGTGGTTGTTTGGAACAAAGGGTTGTGTGGTTTCTGCAATATGCAGATTTTTATTTAAGACGGACCGATGATTAGCCAATTGCATCTGATACTGGTATCGGTATTGTCGTTTAATGCCAATTTACAATTTCAACATTTAATAATATTTTTCTCTCAGTGCATACTCAGTGCTTTAAGTAGGCATGGGAAAGTTTTTAAATTTTAAACTTTTCGGGATGTTTCAAACAGGTAAAGTAGAAATTTTCCGCTGTCTGGATAATACTGGCCATATAAATTATGCTTTGGCACGCGATATCGTGTATGCAGCAGTGTATTGCTACTGGAAAAAACCTCAACAAAAACCTGCCACATTCTTGCGGACGCATAAAAGCGAACACAAAGCACAATTTAGTAGTCTGTGTCTGTGTAAGACATGCTTCATGCTCTAGCGACAAAAAGGTCTAGGTCTTTATTTGGGGGTGAAAGGAAAACTTTTTTAGGAAATAAATTCCTGCCACAATGTTTTTTCTATTGTATAATTTATGAGCTTAAAATAAGAAATAGTTTTGTTTTTAATTTCATTTAAAAATTTATAAACAGTTTAAAATTAAGAAGAAAAAATGTAGTGCCATAAGTTGGTTATTTCTTAGAAATAATTTTGTTAGATTTATGATTTCCCTTAAACTTTATTTCTACCTGTGCAGGTTTCCTTTCTTTTTTTTTTTTCATTGAGATGTAAAATTTTTGCCTTTTTTTTTGTTTTTTTTTCCGTTGGAGCTTCTTATATTTTGTGGTTTTTGTGTACGATTTCAATTGCTGTTTTAGCAAGTGAAAGCAATTTTACGATCATTTAAGCGCAAACAGCCAAACCATGTACAAATAACCATTCCATTTCATTTCAAGCAACCAGGCTAACAATTCTTTCACTCACTACTACTCACTAGCTCACCGACTGGCTGACTATCTGTGAAGTCAGTCATGGTTTTTCATTTACTTTTCCTTTTTTTGTTTTTTTTTTGTTTTTTAGCTGTTTTTCTTTTTTTGCATCTGCTGGTGGAAAAAAAATACAAGAAGAACGTAAAATGTCAACATAGAAAACTTATATTTTTTATGACTTTATTTTTATGACTCTGGTGGAGTCGCAATGTCGCTTATTTTGGTCGATATTTAGAACACAAATTGAAGAAAGCACTCACACACACACTCAGTCATACACTTATACAAATAAAGAAAAAAATGTTATTATTAGCTTGAGCAGTGAAAGGACCACAACAATAGTTGTAGCACAAAGCCAGGCAAAATAGAGTCAACAAAGCAGAAGGCATAAAAATATAATTTAAAATTTGAATCATGCACTCGCTGCTCGCTCTGCAACTCTTTTTTGTTTATATTTTACAAAAAACAATTAAGACTGATATATTCGGCTGTAACGAATCGTAAATACCTTTCACTGGCCCACATTCTTCTTAATTTCCTCCTAGTCGTTTAGTAGTAGTACAAGATCTTTATTTAATTTTTGGATCTGGTGCTTCGGACCAGCACTTTCAAACCACTGTATAACTTCCAATAACCAACTCAACGTGTAAACCAAATTTCATCGCAATCAGTTCAACCGCTTAGGCACGCCGAATGTTGACCAATTTTTTAGCCTTATACCCTAGACCAACTTTTTTTTGTCATAGATATTTCTCTTCATTTATACCGAATTTTATCGAAATCAATTCAGAGGTTTAGGTGGCCGGACTGTAACTTATTTTTTAACCCGGTCCTACGGACCACCTTTTTGAGTTCAAATTCGTTTGCCCATATCTATATCTCAGCATATGTACCAAATTTTGTAAAAATTAGTGGTATTTAAAATAACCAGTCCACCTAGTTATGGATTAAATTTCAATAAAATCCATCCAGCCGTTTCGAAGTTTTTGTATTAAAATTTCAATTATAAAATGCGTGGTGGTCGTGCTTCTTCGGCTGTAGCTCGGAAACTATTAAACTGATTCGGCTGGATTTAAATAGCAAACGATTCAGGTCTAGTGCTGACCGATTAACACCAACACGAATTCTGTGCGATATTTAATTTGACCGAAAAGTTGATTTCAATGGACAGACTGACAGACGGACATGCTTTCACTTGTCTGTTCATCACATTTCTGAAAATTATATGATTTTTTTTTCCAGAAGTGAATATTAAAGAAATTACACATGAAATGAAAAACTTATATACATACGACGTCTGTTCAAAAGAAAACGTGAATTTTGTTTTCTTCGATTACAATGGCGTGGTGCATCAGGAGTTCTTGCCAACAGGTCGTACGGTTAATAAGGAATACTACAAGGAAGTTATACAACGTGAAGCGTGAAGCAATACGGCTCAAACGATGGGAATTGTGGAAAAAAATTATGGATTCTGCATCACGATAATAGACCAGCTCACAAATCAAAGACTGTTCGTGATTTTTTGGCCAAAAACGACCACCCTATTCACCAGATTTGGCTTCCTAAGACTTTTTCCTATTCCCAAAACTGAAGAGACTAATGAAAGGAAAGCGTTTTGCCACAATTGATATAATGAGATAAAGTCAAAATCGAAGAACGAGCTGATGATGGCCATACCGAAAAGTGTATTTCAGAAGTGCTTCGAGGATTGGAAGAAACGCTGGCATACGAGCATTAATCTGAGGGGGATTATTTTGAAGGGAATAAACAATATGGATTTCGATGAATAAATAAATACTTATCAAAAAAATTCAAAATTCTACTTTTCTTGTGAACAGACCTCGTAAAGAGTATAAAAATATAAAATTTTATTTTTGCCTCAAAATAATTTTGAATGAAAATTAAACAAATTATTAACAAATTATAAATAATATTTTTTTTTTTAATTTAATTTTAAATACTGAAAACAAATCACTTAACAAAAGACACAAAAAATATTTCAATTATTGATTTTTAATGAATTCTGTGTAGTTTCCAATTAATTTAAACAATTTCTGTTTTACATATTGTTTTTGTACAATTATTTGTAAAAACTAAAGACAAAATTTATAATGTTTAATAAAAAATATTTTGTCATAAATAATTGTTAAAGTAAATTGCATAAATATGTTTGAAGTACCGAGAATAGATACACAAGCACACATACGTACACATTATTTGCATAGATTATCCTGTTTGTACATGTATTTAATTTGAAACCATCCATATTCAAATTGTATTTTTTTATAATCTACTTATGAAAATTGTGGTTAATTATTAACACAATATAAAATTAAAATTGTGTAAAAAACTAGAATATATCATAACCAGCTTCTGTTTTGTAAAAAAAAAAAAGAAAACATGATGGCCACTTGGGCATAAAAACAAGTCTGTTCATTTATAAAATGTCCCATCATCTCTGCAATAGTGCTGTTTGTTATTGACCAGGAATGAAACACAACTTATGCAGACTAGGGGCGTCCTGCACAGAAAATGAGAAGTTTGAGAAATATCAGAGCTGAAACAAGAACTCCATAATTAATCCGTATTCTTATTTTCTTACTTTCTTAAAAAATTCCCAATTATTTAAATTGAGGTTCAATATAATATCTCTAGTTGTACTAAGAAAAATTTGGGTAAAGGTTCGCAGTGAAATGCGCGCAATTTCATGTTAAAATATTTTTTTGAATAAATTAAATATTTTGGGAAAAGTAGTGCGGGTGTCTGGTGGAAATTTTATATTTTTATACTGTTACATCAAAAAGTAATAAACGGGGCAGAGGGAGGTTAGCGCCGTTGGAATTATCGATTGTGCGGATTTGTCAGTCACGATGTCGCAGTGGTCGAGTGAGCTTGGGAATATTTCATTTTCTATTTCGAGTAATTTTAGTATCTATTTTTTTTGCATACTTTAAGGCTGAGTGATAATAAATACAAAAAAATGTACTGCTTAAGGTCTTTAATACGTGTTTGACTTTTTGCTGTGTTATTTTTTTTTTACAAACAAAAGTTTTTTTTTTTCGAGTACATAAACATGTGTACGTTAATAAGTATTTCAGAGTTTGTATGTACAGTCAACACGTTTTGCAATATATGCTAATTTTTGTTCTTTTTATTCAAATTATAAATAGCTGTATACATAATTTGCCTTAAAATTAGTCTAGTTTGAGGTTAAAGCACTTTTTACAGGAAATTGTCAAACTTTATGGAAAAATAAAAATTGTATAAAAAAACATGTTGAACTGTTATAACAACTTTCAACGTGAAATGCAAAATAAATTAAAGAAGAAAATAATAATAATAGTTTGGCTTTACAATCATATATTCGTACAGGTTGAATTTCAAAGCACGTTTTTTTTGAACAAAGAAAAAAAAAAATACGCGACAGAGAATACCACACAAATATAGAAATAGAATTCACTAAATTCCTGAAAAGTATGCTTTAGTTTTGTGAATAAATTTTATTACTTTTCTATATATAGCAAAAAATATTTCTTTTAATGAAAAGTAGAGCTAATATTTCATAAAAGTAAAAAGTTGAAGTAAATGAATTGTAAATGAAATATACAACAATTGGAGTTCCTCAAGATAGCCACCTAGGTCCGCTTTTATTTTTACTATTTATCAATGATTTCAATCAATAGTGTGATATCAATTTAATGAACCTCAACTAAAAAAAATGTAAATTTATCCTGTTCTATAGAGGTAGCCATCTATCCTATAATTATTATATTAATGATTATACTCTTGAGGAAGTCGAAACATTCCTTGATCTTGGTGTCCTACTCGACAGAAAATTATGTTTTAATTTACACATTTCCAGAGGAATTTTGGGATTCATAAAACGTTGGGGTAAGGAAATGAATGATCCCTACGTTATAAAGCTTTTGTTTACGTCGCTGGTGAGAACCATTCTTGAATACGCCTGTATTATTTGGGATCCGCAGTATGATATCCACATAAAGAAAATCGAATCAGTTCAAAAACAATTTCTTTTATTTTGTCTGCGTGGACTTCCTTGGAATCGTGATCTTAATCTCCCATCATATGAAAGTCGCTCTGCACTTATTAAGCTTCCTACTTTGAAAAGTAGGAGAATATACATGAATGTATCATTTGTAAAGAATCTAATAAATGGCGTTATTGACTCAGCGTTCTTACTCCGTCCCATTGAATTTACAATAGTAAATCGTCCAACAAGATATTATGTTCCTATAAAACTTCAATATTTCCGCTCCAACTATGCCAATTTTGATGCATTCCGTAGAATGTGCGCTGAATTTAATGATCTATATTCTTCCATTCGATTTTTCGATTGATTCCAATACTCTAAAAAACAATATTTTAAGACACTTAAATGCATTTTATTAATAATTGCATACGTATCTTTTATTTTAATGTTATATTTTTATATTTATATTTATAATTTAATATTATTACTATTGTTATATTTATTATTAAGATTTTGGAATTTAATTTATGCTTAAGCCTGTAAGAAATTAGTTCAGAGGCTAAAAATTTAATAAAGAAATATACACCAAACTTCCGCTTATCCACCGCACCGCACGTAGATCATAATATGACTGTCTCAAAGCTCTTTATTCATTTTCCCACATTAATACGTATTTATTTATTTTAAGTAATTTATAAAACGGAAATATAGGTATTGTAGAGTTTCGTCGAGCAAACATATCATTTCACAGATTTCGAATTATGGAAGAACCCAAATTGCGTAATTTTTTCCCGCATATTCAGTGTTTCATAGAGCTGCAAAACGATTCAAATAATCGAGAGTCGGCTGTATCAGATGAAAAAAAAAAATTTATTTATTAGTTAGTATGAAGAAGGATGATTACGTTTTTATACCCATCTGGTAGGTACGCGCAGATATGTTAATGAAGATGGTGAAATATTTACTACCATCTGAGTGTTTTTCCTTTTTAGTCTTGATGCATTTAAATTGGAAAATTATGAAGTTTCAGCATACATTTTTTTTTTCTAAACATACACACATACAGCTACAAACACACATACACTTAGTAGCATAAATCTGCATACGATATAGAAATTTCACTTAATCGGAGCATTATTTTATATATAAAGTTAAATTTTTAAATATTTTTTTTTGTAAGTATTTAACAAGGGACATTTATGAACGCATTTACATGGAAGGATTTCGTCCATTTGCCCTTTGAAAATGATTTTAAAGGAAGAATACACAATATGTGCGCACAGATAACAAAAAATCTAATTATATGTGACCTAAGGGTAAAAACCGGTTTTGTTCAGGAGAGCCATTTTAAAGATTTAAATACGTGTATCTTTGGTGTACTTCACTTTCATAAAACGCGCATATCTCTGGGAGGGAACACTTTTGGGGCATGGGATCGGTCTCATTCGATGCTCAGATGTTGTCCACATCAAAAAAGAAAAAAGTGAAAATTGCTTTTTTTTACCCTTAGGTCCCTTTCTCTATGCGCTGTCACATATATGATTATAATTGTGCTTTTTCACATAAAAAATATATGTGAAATTTATTATTACATACTTTATGATATTCTCATAAAGTATTTTTTTACAAAAGCAAACTCAATAACTGAGGAGCAAAGCATATCCATATACTACTATTTCGCTAATGCTTACTTAGCTCATCAGTGGATTTTTCCTAATTTTTAAATACAAACTCAAGATCTATATGTTTAAAATTCAACTAATCAATCGAGAATTGATGTTGAATATCAAACACAAAAACCAAAAAATCTATAAATAAAAACGTAACAATCCATGAGTTTACTTTTAGAACACACACACACATTTCTATTTTTAGATTTTTCTTTTTATCTACACTAGGCTTGCCATCGGCCGGCATAACTAATGTATTTTGAATCAAATGAAAAATTAAAAAATGAAACAAAAGAATATTAAAATCTTACACCGTGCACATGTAGTATTGTATATTAACTGATTTTATTTATTAATTCTAATATATTTTAGTAATTTTCAAAATAGTTAATAAAATTTGTAATTATTATTATTAAAAATTTAATTGAAAATTAATTGATACTCTTAATTTCTTACAGGTGAAAATCTAATTAATTTTCCAACTGATATTTCAAAATTTTAATTAAATTTTTTTATATTCTTTTTTTTTTATTTTAAAACAGTTAATAATTTTACACAGCTATATTAATTGAACACTCACATTTTCTAATTCACAAGCTCGTGTTAACATCATATGCATTGCGTAATCGTTTTATTGTACAGTATTATATTTTTTTCTGCTGTGAATTTTCATACAAAATTGTGCTGTGATTATAGCAGTGAATTTTATATGTTTTTGAAATAGTTGTATTGAGGTCAGGCCTGGGAATACTAATTTTTTTTGTTTAATTTTGCAAAAATCTTTAAAATATGTTAGAAATAATATATAGATATTAAATGATATTATTAAAGATCAATATTTATTTAATTAATTTCAATTAAATTTTCAGGCTATTTGAATCAAAATTGCTTATCGTGAGAAACTGAAAAAACAATTCTTAAAAGTTTTTAAAATTTTCATACTTGGTTTAATTTCATTGAATAAAGTGAAATGAACGTGCAATTTTTTTTTTAAATAATGATACTACAAATATGCCTTTTCACAAGCACATGAAGACATATTGACTTTTTTAAACGATAAACCATGTAACTCAACTTGTGAATTGGCCATATATTTATTAGTTTTTTGTGGGAATTTTCTTCATAATTTTACAGTCAAAGTCATTGCCTGTCATTAACGCGTAATCTGTATTTTATTCCCGTTGACATACCTTTCACTTTGTAAAAAAACGTATTGTAGAGGTTTCCAAGTACATTCTTTATGCCTACTTTTATGAGAAATAAAGTAATAAAGAATAGAAAAGCGTTCAGTATACGGCCTATTTTAAGGCATAATAAAAAGAAATCGTAAAAATTTCAATATGTCGATTACTTTTAGAGAACTCTTTCGAGTTTATAAAATTTTCAGTTTTAATGGTTTTAGGAGTGAAACAATTTCATTTATTGCATTTAATTAAAAAAAAAAATTTTTTGTTGTTGGTGCTCCCTTCTATGCAATGCATTGCAGCGAAACAACGAAAATATGTTATGCGTATTATGATATTATAATTATATTTTAAATAGTTTTTGAATAACAACATTGTTGAAAAAGTCAATTAAATTTATTTGCAGAAATACTCGTGAAAAACTGAATTTGTGGTACTTTTCAGCTTAAATTAAATTTTAATATAATGTTTTTGTAATGTCAAAGCATACTCTCAGGTGTTGCCGTAAATGTAATTCGTAAAAAATTTTCTCCAAAACGAACTTTAAGGGTTTTTAATATTAAACGGAATTTTATTAGTTTAGTTTAGTTTTTTATTAAATTAAATTTTATGTCTTGTTTCGAGGCCCATAACTCGGAATCTAAGGGTGACCGCAAATTTTTTATTTTTTTTTTCATTTTATTTCAGTCTTTCAGGGTTCTTTTTTAACGTCGATTTAAGATTCTTTGCAATATATATATTGCTAATTCTTTCTCCTCTCACCCTCATAATTTATTAATATGGATCTTAAGCAGTGCAAAATATTCACATTTGGAGAGTGACTTCCAGTGTTTTGCTACATATTTTCTGTCATGAAAACTATTGTACAAATATATTTAAATTCTCTTATATTTATATTAGATATATGAACAATCTATTTTATTAAGCTTTAAGGTTTTTTTTTTTTTTTTTTTTTATTATTTTTATATAATCTCGATATTTCGTTAACCTTCGGTTATAAAAATAATAAATAAAAAAAAAACCTTAAAGCTTAATAAAATAGATTGTTCAAAGAATAAAAAAGGTTAAAAAAACAAGTATTAAGAAAAAATATATTAGATATATTTTTTTTTTTTTTTTTTTAATTACATTTATTTTTGAGCGATGGTCTTTTTTATGAAAAGTTTTTTTAATAATTATTTATTTCTCAATTTTTCGCTACCAAATAGGTATAATCGTCAGAAAATATTGAGAAATAAATAATTATTAAAAAAATTTTCATAATAAAGACCATCGCTCAAAAATAAATATAATTAAAAAAAAAAAAAAAAATTTTAATAAAGGTCAAAATAAAAATAGAAGTGAGACTAATACATTAGATATATTTATTTTATATTTATACAATTTTAATATCAAGTAAATAAACAAATAAATAAATAAAATAGTTACATATTTGAGCTCTTAACATGTTTTAACCACCCACGCGATTATTTTCTTCTTAAAGAGCCAAATTTGTTTAGAATATTTCAATACTAAAATAATACAACTTTATTATTGCCATTAAATAAAAATTCTGCATAACAATTACTGTGCTATTTCGAACCCTTTGAATTAACAAAAAATGTTTACGAAAGCGTGAAAACATTTCCACAATTGTTTTCCAGAACCATCAGCTTCCACTATGTCTGGCATTGTTTGTGATTATTTTTTTCTCATTGTCATTTTATTTAAAAAACATAAAAATCTTCCAAAAACATTTAATATTTATTTTCAAAAAAGAAAAAATAAGAATTGACCTTATTTCCCTAAATGGCATTTATTTATAACGCTTTTGTTTCACAATCTAATTTCACTGTCATTTATAAGAAGAAACAAAAATATTTATTATTTTGTACAATGCCAGCAGGATGATGGGGAAAGGGATAAAAAGAAAAAAAAAATAATCTTTTGAAGAAAAGATTTTGTGCCCTCAAAGTGCTAATTTTGTCTTTCGTTTATTTCTATTGCCCAGGTTTGTGTTAATATTCTCTTAAAGATTTGTAGCAGTAGATTTTTATAACTTATTTAGCAGCTTAGAAAGTATCTTGTGTTTGGCAAACAATGTCACAATATGTATACGAGTATTAATAAAAACATAAAAAAAAAAAATGTTTGCAGAAAACAAATATCCTTGGGAAAATTACACTTCACATAATTAACTATAAAATTTTATGTGCAAGCACAGAAATTATAACTTAAAGTAGGCTACACTTTCTGTATTTATTTACTGCTTCTTTTCTTGATATCACAAAGATTGTTTGGCATATCTTGGCATAGAAAACAGCAAAATAGAAGAATGAAAACAAGTGCAGAAAAGGAAAACACGGCATGATAAACCTTAAATAATGATGAAGTGTGGGATTATTATGGTTTATGTGGCCCAGTTGCAGGAGCAAAAAACAAGCTACAAGTGCAACTCTAAAATGAACTTTGTAAGGAAACTTAACCATAAAGGTTTAACTTTAATTACAACAGTTTAACTTTTTAAACATTAAGAGTGTGTGTGAGAGAGAGAGAGAGAGAGAGCGCCAGAGTTAAAGAGAGAGCCAGCCGTAACAAATTGGGGCTAATGAATGGTATTACTTTTTAACATTCAAGTATAACCAGATGTTTTTATATCTTAAAGGCATATTTTAAGGATTAAGGAAAATTAGAAAAACAAAGAGAATTTTATGGATAAAGTTTTAATTTTACTTGCCTATTTGCAACCATTATCATTACCCAAACTTCAAAGCTTTCGTCTGGGTTGTCTGTTTGGCATAACAATAAATGAAAAACAAAAAAAGTTTTGGGTAGGAAAAAATTTTCATTAAAAAATATTGATTTTATATTTTAAAGAAACCGGTTTAACAATTTTCACAGAAATAATTAAATAAATAGAGGAATTAAAGCATAGTCTCAAATTATAGCGTTCAATGAGTTAATTATTTGATATTTAAAAAGAAAAATTATATTCTGAATATTCAAAAACGCCAGTGTACGTGCGAATAATGTTAGTTAACCTTTCAATGAAAGAACAAAATAAATATTGAGTGGTTTTTCATTGCCATCCGATGGAGGGCTAATAAACCAAGAAAAATTTAATAAGGAAAGATAGTTAAAAATTTTTATAAAAACTAATTTCGTTCTCACCCGTACTGAAAAACAGAAGCTTTGTCCTTTGGGAATATATGAAGTTTGACCTTTAATAGAAATGTAGAAAACAACAAAGCTGACAACCTTTGTTAATTGGTATGTAGACAGTAACGATTATTCTCGTATGCATTTTCCTAAGCTCTGACAGGTTAAATGGATGATATAAATGACTTTACAACGACGACCTCCCAGTTGACACAAAGAGTACTGATGACAGGCATAGAAAATACTTATTCTACTCAACTGGTATTGGAGATTAACTGTTCTTTTTTTCCCTTACTCTAATCAAAAAAGTATTTTCTACACAATATTGTGATAAATTATCTGTGTACTGGAACACGACAGGAATTTTTTATTAATATGTAATAACTGTAGTTCGATTAAATTCTATTCTGAACAAAAAAAATTAATTTTACTTTCTTATGCATTTCGAAAGCACTTCTAAAGGAATTTAGTCCGCTTTCTATACTTAGTATCTCATGTGATTCTAATGCTGTGATTCATCTGGTAGCTTTAGGCAGGCAAATAATAAATCCAAAAGCAAGTTTCCTTTTTAAACATTATTTCTTTGCTGTTTTCAAATTTCTTCTTTGTTATAAGGAACATATTTTAAGGATTAATATACATACATAGAATATTCAGTAGCTCAGCTACCATCAAGATATGCTTTATATTTTAAACACTAGTTTACAAAACTGATAATAAAAATACCATAAATACATTGTGGTATTAAATAGGCACGAAAGTATGCAATATTTATTCTATATAAAGCCATACGCTGGAGTAGATTTTAGGGAACTTCTTTAATGGTTTAGAAAATATCACCTGCAGTGATAATTGAGAAGGTGCGACAGTGGAAATAAGTCCTTTCTTATTGAAAAAAATTATCGGCCAATATTTTCAATATATTTTTTTGGAATTTCTTACAATATTTAAAACTACCCAGCAAAATCTTTGTAATGTAGTGGATAAATTTCAAAGAAATTTTTTATAAGTGAATGTTGCTTCGTTATTTATTTTTGTCTGCATTAACTCAAATATTTTTAATTCCTTATTTTTCTTTTTGTTTTAAAGCAAATGAGAAAATAGATTAAATGCCTGCACATTTTCTTTTTGAATATTTGACTGGCCACTATATATACAATGTATTTACAATCACGCTTTAATTATATTTACTACAAGCATTGTATTTTAAGTGCATAAATAATCGTAACCTACTTCAAGGCTACAAGAGCGTTGCCTACTTTTAAGGTTCTTAATTATAAATTATTTAACTTACTTAAATTACAAAAACGAAAAAACAAAAAGCCAGCACAATTCCTTTAGTATGCAGGTAGCCAAGTGTATTTCATTTGTTATATAAAAATGCAGCCTCTAGAATATGCAGCAGTTACCAACTGCTAAAGGCATCCTCTGGCATTCCTATTGCATGTAGAAAAATTTGTGACTTTTTCTGCAGACTTAAAATCTATTATTGTTGGCACGGAACATTAAACTCCAGCTAAAAGATGTTTAATGGAAAATGATAAAACATATACACGGAATTAAGTAAAAATATGATGTAGAACATTGGTTAAGTGAGCGCGCTGAGCCATGATTACAGAGGTGATGGGGGTTGTTGATGAGGTAAAAAAGATAAAAAAAAAAAATGTTATTATAATGACAATGTAAATGGAGTTGATGACGTTATAAGGTGCAGCAGTAACGGTGCAAATGCGCTGCCTTTCAGCTGCTTTTATACCAGAAGGGACATTTTCATTTCACTTTAAATGTTGCATTTGCTTTTTTGTGTCGACAGACCAACCAAAAAGGAAAGATTAATGAAAGTAATGCATTTCTTCATTAAAAGTTTGTTATTTTTTTTTTTAAACAAAATTCTAATTCACATATTTTTTTTTCTATGATTCCTTTTAGAAGTTTCAAACTGTTAAATGTTTTTCAGTGTTTTTTTTTTAGTTTTTTTTAGTTTTTTTTAGTTTTTTTTTTTTAATTGTGTTGACAAATTATTTTCTGTTCATTTTTATTTTATTTGAAACCAACACCACCGTCTCTTTTGTCTGTGTTTTTCTTTCCAGGCACAACCATTGCAATTTTAATTTCACACATTCATTTGGTGAAAGAAAAGTACAACGAAAACTGAATTAAATAAATAATAGTGATGAACAACATGATGCTGAACATGATGTTCCCAAAACAAAGAGAACTGCAGAAAACAAAAAAAAAAAAATAAATAAATGATATTAAACGAATAAATAAAAAATACAACATTTTTTTTTAAACATTTAAGAAAACAAGTGCAAAAAAATTAAAACATTTAATTCGGAAGTCAGCTCTTATTGCAATGAACATGATTTTCAGCCACAACAAAAAAGAGACCAGAAAAATATTTTTTTTTTCATTTATTTATTTTTTTTTTTTGTTGAGTACAACAGCGATAATGAAGAAAGCGTCTGAAATAAAACAAAAATATAATAAATGTACACAGTAAGAACTCAAAAAAAAAAAATAAATAAATAAATTTAATCTGCTGCTGCCGTTGTTTAATTTATTGTTTTCTTAATTTTTTTCCGTTTTATTTTTTTATTGCCAGCATTATAAATTTTATGTTTTCTGTATTAATCAGTCAACATTTCTTTTATTTTTATTTATTTTTTTTTAATGAAGAAGCAGTCAGCAGACTAAAAATTTTCAGACCGACAGACAGACAGACATTCAACGATGGTATGAAATCAGCCACATACTTAAATGTCTCGTTCATTATTATTTTTTGGTCTATGAGTTTTTTATGCCACTGCACTTGAAGTGGGTCTTTAGGTATACAAATATGTTTTCTTAAATTACTTTAGGAGAATTTGCAAATGAAAGAAATACAAATAAGCGCGAAGAAGTTAAACAAAAATAGCGAGAATTCAATTTGTGGATTTGTTTGCCTTGATTGGTATTCAGCAAAATTAAATTCATGAAATTTAATTATTTATTTTTCAATTCAATGATAAATTTACCGACATTCTGTTACACGAGTGCAAACTATTCAGCAAAAAATTAATTTAACTGCACTAAAGCTTGTGGAATAATGCAAGGCCATGTGAAAACATATTATAAGAAGCAGTATATGCCATAAAGTTGCCCAGCTTATCGTGACATATTAACGATACTGTAACTATTTTTTTTTTGCTTAAATAAACTATTTTTCACATTTTGTTGTGGGGGAAATTTACAAAAATCAAAAACAAGTTTCCTATTGGCTCCTCAAAGTAGTCACTTATTTTTAAAATAAATTTTGGTGTCATCGTACATGAATGCGAGTGCAATCTCTCATGCCCGGGCAAAGAATGGTCCACAGAAATGTATACATACAAGAAAAATTACAATTGTAAAATGGAAGGTCAAACAGGGCCATCAACAGTGACGGCCCATGGGAGCGGGTGTCCGTTATGGGAGATTCGAATGTATTTTGAAAAATGTTATAAATTTCGACAAGTTTCTGATAAGTTTATTTATACTTTTTTTTATTGGCAATATATAATTTTAATATATTTATAAATTATTTTATAAATTTAAGCAATTAAAATTTAAAAAAAAAAAAAATAAAACATAGTTGTTTTTAAAATATTATTTATTGAGCCGACCTAAGAAAATTTAAATTCAGTTTTATTAATATAAAATTGTAACAGTTATTTAAGTAATAATAAATCAACAAATGATAAATTAAATATGGCAAGAAACGCATGCTGGCAGAACTCAGCATCAAGCTGTTTTCATGTGGTCAGTGCACTGCGGAGTGGGTATGCATACATTTTTTGTACAATTTTGGGTCGAGTTTTTACTTGTTATTTCACATGTTACGTTACATTCTTTTTCTCCTAAAAATACGCTGAAGTTTTTTTTTTCCTTAAGCAGTTAATTTAAAAAATTTAAATGCACAGGGCGGTCATTATTCTGTAAAATTATTGAAGATTTAAAGGCGCTGGATTTCTCATTCTATCAGACACTACAATTAACTGAAGATTCCTTAATCTTTGTAGATCTAAACGATCAGTGAATCTAAGAAGAGTAAATAAAACTATTAACTGGCATCATGTTCTTTAGTTTTCGTGTCTGATCAGGAATTTTTTCCATTTTAATTTTTTGGACGCACAGAGGAGTATTTGGCCCAAAAAGGCAAAAATTTATTTAAATAAATCGTAAGATGAATTCTTAACAGTATTACCATATGTGAAAATTTATCTAATTTTGAAAGTTTTTTGACATGCCAAAAAGATTAAGTGATTTTTTTTTAGCTTAAAAAAAGATTTTAAAAGATTTGATATCATACTTCTAGGCAATTAATTAAAGTTCCTGTTAATTAAATTTGCTGAGAAAAGTCTTTTCCAATCAGCGAAATTCTTCCAAATGTCATTGACCCGAATAATATTCAAAAAATTAATGACGAAGAGCGAGAATTGTGTTACTTCAACTTTAAAGAATACAATTTATTCGGTGAAGAATTGGCAGATATTTGAGTGCAAGTCATTTTAAATGCTGCTGAAGCTTTTCGTAGTTTAAAAAAAATAGTTTATAGTTTATGCAATGAAATATATCATCCCTTCATTCATTGTGTGGCCTTTGAAGCACATTTTGAAGAAATCTGATCGACAATGGAGAAATTTTAAAAACTCTAAAGAAAATAAAAAAATTTAAGAAACAAATGTACGCGTATAATGTTAAATATATAAATATTTTAACTGAATTTGTTGAAAAAAAAATATTTGTTTAAATTATTATTTCCTGACGATGCTACCTATTTTCAAAGCGAAATATTGAAAAATAAATAATTGTTAAAAACTTTTCATAAAAAAGACCATCGCTCAAAAATAAATATAATTAAAAATTTTTAATAAAGGCCAAAATAAAAATAGAAGTAAGACTAATTAAAAAAAAAAAAAAAAAATATTTGTTTCAATACAAAAAAAAATTTAAATAGCAAATTATAACTTTTTGGTCGGTATGAAAATTAAAAAAAAAAAACAAAAATTGGCAACACTGTTTAATTTTTATATTTCTACAATATTTGAAATGCAAGAAAACGTAATTACTTTGATATTAATTTTCACTGAAGGTTATGTGCATTTCCCTCGTTGCCTAAAAGTATGCACGAATATTTTTGAACACAATTTTTCCTTAAAGAAGCCAACATTTTTGTTGTTGTTGTTATGGTTGTTGTATGTAATCATACATAGACTTTGAAATTCGTTGTCGTTACTTTTTCTTAACATGTACTGAAAGCGGCGGCAATATTTCACAAACAAATACTGCAATGACAAAACATGATGTGTTCGTAAATCATACAGACCACAAGACTTCAAAGTCAAATTAGTAAAGAGAGCAAATAATAGAAAAGAGCAACAAGATGAAGCAACATAAAAGCACGTAAATGAAAAGCGTAGCATACTTATAGGTAAATAAAGGTGAGCGCGTGTCAAATTGCTCTATGAATCTGTGAGTGTTGCTTGCGTATGTGTTGGAATGTTTAAGTACCTAAAACACATACAATTACACATGTAACGCTATAAAAAATTCACAAGCTAATTTGTGTGTACACACAAGGCGCTGTGATTTCTTATGGCATCAACCTAATTTAACAAGGGACTTTGGGTGACAAAACAGAAATGTGAATAAAAAGGCCGTATTACAGCCATTACAAAAACAAGAAAAAAGAGAAGGGCTGGCAAAAAAATTGTATGATAGAGAAAATGCGGGGAGAACACACGAAAGGAAGAAAAACACATAAAGAACTAATTTTTGTTTTATAAATACGTCTTCTGAGGAAAAAGTGTCTTTGCTGCAGTCATGCTGTTTGACAACCTTAAAGCAGCAATTTTATGGATGTGGTACAGGCGAGGGAATATACATACATACATACATATGTGCACATTATATAAACATATTTTTGTATATGTATTTGTACACGTTATCGGTTTTGTATGCATGATTTTACCTTGGTTTTGAATATTTTTACTCGCTGTTGCTCGACTTGATTAATTGAACTGAAATGACAAATGATTTATAATAAATTTCCTATTTTTGTTTTTTTTTTTTGTTTTTTGTTTCTGTGACACATCGTTTATGTGGTACATCTGAATGTCATAGATTTCTCTGTCTAGTGTTGAACGGCCTTACAGTATGCTGTGTCATTCAAGGCTTTGCATATGTTCGTTCAATTTGTTGAGATTTTTTGTCACAAATTTTATTTATTTCTGCTCATACAACAAAATTGTGTTCTTAAAGGGCGAGTTTGCAGCATACTTCCCAGTTAATAATTTTTGTCTTTGATTTGCTGCTGTTCCAAGTAAATGCTGAGGGGTGTTGATGATGAACTGTTGTTTAATCAAAAGCTTTTTCTTTATTTACTTGGATACCACCCTAATTCATTAGGCGGAAATATCTCAAATTATAATTGCCACATTTGTTTAGGAAAAAAAGGGAGGCATTGCTACTCTTTGTCAAATGCAAACAAGATAAAAATTAATGAGTTATTTACATAAATCCCGGCCATCAAGTCGACTAGAAAATTTATAATTTATATTTTCCTACAGAACCTCAAAATGTGATTTAAGGCTCTGATGATAATTAAAAATGATAATTATTTTTTTTTTTTTTTTACTTCTAGCAGCTCTCCCGTTACAATTTTTTGCCGCATAATAAGGAACACGGCTAACATTTTGCCTACTTTTAATATATGGAAACCATAAATAATAAGAAGAGTTTTTTTTTCTCATTTTCCACAATTTTAGTACAGTCAAAACGCGATAATTTGTATGCCGTTAATTCGAAAACCTCAATAATTCGAAATAAGCGGCTGGTATCTTGAGAAAAACTCTTTTTGTTTGTCAAAATTCCATACTATTTTGTCTGCTCAATAATTCACATTTTTTTTTTGTGGTTTAAAGTCGGAGGAATCCCCTTTAAATTGTACTTAATCGTCTAATTGTACACTATCCCGTGAGCACTGGTCCAAGAAAATGAAAACCTATTTTTTTTTTGTGTATAACGAACCTTCCAGTTTTACGAAAACGTTTGGCTTTTATAGTACCGTACGTTAATTTTAGCGCAATATGAATTACGGTTATCAGTTTATTATTTGTTGTTAGATTTTCGGTATAAATTTACTTGTCCTCAAGGTATGCTACAGAAAAAATGTACTTAAAAATTATTTTAATTATATTATTAATTGACCTTTTTATTTTATTATATTATATATTATTTGATTATATAATATATTGTATTTTTAGTTATTATTAATATTCAGGATTCCTGATGATGTTAACAACCTGTTAACAAAATATCGAATAATAAAACAATATAAAATAAAAAAAGACCTCAGGCTTAATAAATATATTTCAAAAGAAAAATGTACATAAAAATAATTTTTAGTTAGTCAGTTTTATAAAGACTTCATTAATTTCTTATCATTGAATTTACAAACATAAAATTTTAAGAGAACTTAAAACTATTAAGTATTATTTTAATATCATAATGTTTTTTTTTATGCAACTTGCTTATCACAAGTAAGTAATTTATTAATATAAAATTAATAATAATATTAGTGTTTCTTTTATTTTTAAAAAGTGCTTGCTCCCGGCATTTACTTTTATTAGTAGAGTCAGATCTACATTAATAAACGTAATCAAGAACCTTAAAATTAAATCTGAAAACTATTCCTTTAAATACATTTACGAAAAAAAAATCAATAACTAAAAAGAAAAACAAAACAAAAAAATAAATGTATTTTTCCTGATGATGTTAAAGGGTTAGCGAAATATCGAAAAAACCTATAAATAAATAAATTAAAAATTTTATAAAAATAAAACCTGCAGTGCTAAATAATCTATTGCATCCAATAAAAATAGAGGGTCGAATTAAAAGAAGAAGAATTAATAAAAAAAACAAAAAAAATTTAATTTTCTTGATGATGTTAAACAAGCGTTAGCGAAATATTGAAAAAACTTTTAATAAATAAATAAAAAATTTTATAAAAATAAGACCTGCAGTGCTAAATAATTTATTGCATCCAATAAAAATTGAGGGTCGAATAAGAAGAAGAAAAAAAAAAAAAAATAAAAAAAAAAAATGTTCACCCCATATGTTTGCCGGGAGTAATATATGAATAAATGTTTCGAGCAGGAAACACACTGGAAGGTTCTTGTACAATTCCAATATTTGAAATGTATTGAGTGTTTGACCAATTGAACTCCCGCTCAGTTGACAAAATATCTTTAATTACACTTCCTTCGGAATACGACAATTTTTCCACAAAAGTTCTCATTAAATAGAGAGCATAAGAAGACATAAATAAATGTATTTATTTGAAAATCTTCTCTTTAAAGTTTTATAATTCTTCTCTATGCACTTTCGTACAATACGACGTTGAAAAATCTCCATTCTCTGCATTATAATTTTAGAAATCATAAACCATATTGGAAAAGCACAAAGAAGAATTGGCTTTAGGCTTAGTTTATACAAGAGTAATTTAGTTTTTCTGGATAAAGATTAATTATTAAATAATATCGCAAAGACACCATTAACCCGATTAGCCCTTTCCAAATATTGTACAAAACATGGCCATTAAATTTCCAAATTTTATTAAAATTAATACCGAGATATTTGAAACTTTCCTTAAATTTTATTGCATTACCATTCAAGGATAACTTTAAGTTTTTGCTTTCGGGAACAACCGTATATTTGCAGGAAATAATTAGTGTTATTGTTTGCTTGTTAATTATTACTTGATGTATAAAATTTTGCAGTTATAATCAGAAGTGAACCTAAAAGTATGCTTTAAATGTTATTTTTTTGAAGCATACTTAAAGGTTATTTTTTTTAGTTTTAGTGGAAAAAAATTGAAAGAAAACAAATATTTTGTCAATATTTAGGTTTAAAAAAGTAATCCCAAATAGAAATAAGAAATAGAAAAGGAAAATTGCGTGACTTTATTTTCCTCTCCATCCCTGGAGTGGCATAACAACTGTACGTTTACGTTGTTGGGATATACCAAAAAAGTCCCTATTACAATACAAAATTAAGTAGAAAAACAACATTTTGCATATAAAAAAAAAAAAAAAAAAAAAAACAAAGTACCCGACCAAACCCGAAACAGCGCAGCGTTGATGATAGAAATATAAAACAAAAATATTTGCTGATAAAGGTAGGGGAGGAACAGCATAGTGTTAGCTGGCTGGCATCTAATCAAATACAGCCAGCTCTCTTCCCACTTCATGAGACAATGATTTTTTGAATACTTATGTATGTATAGCAATAATATTTAAATTTGCTGCTGCTAAAAATGTTTGTCTGTACGTGTATTTGGTAGCATATAATTATTATGCACGTTGTGTAATTTGCGTAAATTTTTGGAGTGTTCATGAAGTCTTGTCGCAGAAAGCACGACCGTATACTTCTGGGGTTGTAAAATTCATTAGCCTTGTACATTTTCCTATATACATATATGTATGTAGGAATGTATGTATGTCAATCCTATAGACAATTGTATAAAGAAAAAGCAAAGCTACACGTATTTGAAATCGGCATAAAGGCAAGCAAGTCAGTCATTTGTGTATTTTATTTTTCAATTAATTTTAGTGTAATTTTTTTTTTAAACTTTGTTATTTCAGCTGTTGCAGCTGAGTTGCTTAAAAAAGCGCCAAAATTCGGTTTTTTCAATTTTAGGGAGTGACATTTAAACAGAAATTAAACACTCAGCATTTTTAAAAATTGTGGACAAACCAATTCACAATACCGGTATTTTGTTGTTGTTGTATAACAAAATGTTCTTTAAATATTTTATATTAGCATACTTTTAGGTAAAACGAAAAGAAAAACAATATAAATTATACAGGCAAAGACATTGTTTTTTTTTTCTTTTTTTTTTGGCCCCAGAAAGTTGAACTTTTCTTTGTAAAAAATTACCATAACTTTTGGCTAGAAAACTTTCCAATTTGGGTTAAAGCAACTCATAACAATTACAAATATTTTCAACATGTGTTTGTAAATACGTGCCTGGATTATGTTTAGCCTTTTCTTGACTCATTAATTCTTACTCCATTAACATAATATTTCTTATTAAAAAACTTTTCCCAAGACAAGAAGCCAAGAAACTAGCGTTCTCTGCCTTCTAACTCTTCACATAAAAACCTTTTGCTTTTCGCAAATTAAATTTCATCCGACTTGTTGCTATGAGTATTTCATTTCGTGCTTTTATTTGTTTTACAATTGTTGAAAGAAAATCTTTTAATATTCTTTCCAGATATTAAGATATTGATTTTTAGTATTAAGTGAAGTCGTTTGCACAAAAGTCACTCGGTTACGTTCCGTTTTTTTTTTTTTTTTTTTTTCGAGGAGTTCGAGGAGGGGTAGAACAGCTAATTGTACTTTTGCTTACTGCGATTCTAATAGTAACAAAAGTCTAGGGCGGGAAAAATTTCATTACAAGTCTGTTTAATTTTAAAATTGTGTATGCGGGGTAGCTCTTACTCTATCACTTCACGAAAATGCAAACGATGCCAGAGTGTGTGCTCGCTCAGCCATAATCAAAAATTTTTTTTTGTTTTTCGTGCTGACATTTTGCAGTGCATAAAACTGAATGGCTTTAATTATAAATACTAATTTTACGAATGGAATAAAATACGATGTATTCTCAAGTTTAATTAAAGAAATGCCATGTGTTTTATGTAACGCCTTAATGTATGCTTTACTTTTTATTTCACATTCAAAATACATTAGAAACTCGATTCTGGCTCTTACGCCAACTTTTTCATACAATTAAATTTAAAAGCCTTTTTAATGGTCTTTTGGCCCAACATTTACTTTTTTTTTATCGAATCTTTGTCTGGATCTTTTTAATTTTGACAATTAATTATCACAATTTAAACCATATCTCTGCTATTTAATTTTGATTTTAAATTTTGTTTTTCTAAGAAAAACGACACAACAAATTAAGAACATCTCATAATTTCGTTTAATACGAAGAGGAATTTTCGATGCATGTTTGTTGTGTGCAGGAGTGTCATGGACATCCTCTAAAGAAGCATTGTTTTGCTCTAACCGTTCCTAGTAAATGTCAAATACTGATGTAATGTTCCCTGTAATCCCTTGGCCGATTTGAAAACGGAACCGTTGTGACAATGGCTGTATTTCTTGTAGCAAAATTATAATATTCTGCACAGTATTCTGCTTTAGATGTCTCATACTACGGCGCGACTTCTCCGAATACATATAAAAAATTTTTTTTAAATTTCAAATACTAAAATTATGTTGCAATCAGTGCGATTAGATTTTTGGATTGTTTTTATTTCCAAAACCAAACTCTTCAGCGAAGCATAGCCAGTCTGCTTTGAAACACCCCTGTGGTAATATTTTATTTTTTTTCTCTGCTCCAAAACAATTTTATAAAAACGAAAATATGATATATCGAGTGTCAAGTTTAATTAAAGAAATGGCAAATGTTTCATGTAAATCCTTAATGTATGCTTTAGTTTTTTGTTTGAAATATTTAAAAGGCTGGTGTGTTTGTAGAAAATATCACATCACATTTCAAATATTGAAACGAGTTTTTTGTTTGTTTGTTTGTTTTATTCATTTTATTTTAAATTTAATTGGAAATATTTTAATTTATTGCGGACTTAAATTATTAAAAACATAAACAAATGCAAAGGCTCTAGAATGAATAGTTATGGATGGATGCATTAATTTATAGTTTTATTTTTTTTGTTTTTGTTGTTGTAATTATTGTTTTCCCTCTTTTTTTTTTGTGTGTGGATTTTTACAACAAATTAAAAATGTATGCAAATTATGCAAATTTTCTTTATTCTTTATTCTACTTTATATTTTTGCTTTTTAATTCATATTTATTTAAACAATTTCATGCAGGGAAAAAAAGTGTGTGTGTGTTTTTTTTGTTTACTGATTTTTAAATTTGTTTATGCTGTTACGTTACATTTGTTGTGTCATGCATTATGTATTTGTTTATTAATAATGAATTTTAAATGAATATTATAACAGAATTTATGATTTTTTCCCTCTTGCACCTTCTGTGTATTTGCAATAATATTTGCACTGCGTCGTTGACAGCAAAGACATCCGCAACAGCACTCTGGCAGCCATTACAAATTGCCATAATTTTTAATAATTTTTTTTTATTTTTTATTATCATTATTTTTAGCAAATTATCATATAAATATTAAGCCATGCAGTAAGTCATATCACGAATACACAACATAACAAGTTGTTGCATTTAGATTAAAAATAATCTTTATGAAAATAACACTGTTAGTCATCCTTAATCGGTGTGAATTATGATGTTATTCCTGACGTCGTGGTATCGCGCTATCTTTTTTTCATTTTCCTAATTATATAATTAAAATAGGGAAATATCAACAAAATAGAATGCTTAAATGTATTACGTGGTTCTTGAATGTTGAAAATGTTCGGCATATGGCAGTTGCTTTGCAATTTGTTTGGTTTGCCATTGTCTCATGTGTAATTGTGTGCCCATATTAAGCGCTATACTGGGAACACAATTGCGACGAACCACGAATTTTTCGTTGCGAACTTTCGTCATCACGACTCTCATCACGAATTAGTACAGAGTTACCGTTTTTCATTTTAGTTTTCAAATATATGTATGTTACTTAAATGACATGTTTGTATGTATGTGTGTTTGCGTGCCTTATGGACAGCTCAACGGCTGAACCGATGTTCTGCAAATTTTCACAGTATCTCTGTGTATATGTGGAAGGAACTATAGGCCATATAAATGTCAAAATTTCCAACTGGGTGTTGCCACGCTCCTACAAAGTAAATATTTATTTTTCTATATCTTGAGAACAGTTAAAGTGAAAGTTTCTGAATATGATCCAAATGACATTGTAGTTAAAACAAATCATTAAGTCAAAAACTGGGAGGAATTGGACAAGTGGGCGTGATACCTCCCATACAAGAAAAAAATTCAAAATCGACATTTTGATGGATTATGATGTATTTTGGCAAATTACGTCATAATCGCATTTATTTCAGAAAAAAAGAATAACAGAAGATTCAAGAACATAATTTAATTTTTTTTTTTTTTTTTTAATATAAATAGGTGCCGGGGTTTTTAATGTTTAATTCTTCCAATTAATTTTGTTTATACGGTAACACTAGCAGCTGTCATATGAAAACGAATTTTTAATAAGAAATTAAATAATATGAATACA